>CM061920.1:171423041-171622198 GCA_031002005.1 Vandiemenella viatica
TACCAGCACCCCCGCGGTGTTTACCACGCCGGATACTGTACTAATGTTGTTTGTGGGTTGTTTTCTTGTTGTGTGTGGCTGCCTTCTGCACCTGTGATCACACTGTAACCACTTTTCTCAGCCCAGTGACTACTTTGCAGGTTGATTAGGGAATGGGACCCTAACCCCAGTGGCCCTTGATGCAGTCGACAGATTTCTTATTTGTTTATGTATTAGTTTTTTCCTATTTGTTGAGCAATATTTTCGGCCGTAGGTATTTAAACCTGTGTTTGTGATCGTAACTGCCTATACTGCGTATCAAAGGATTTTGCGACATATGGGATTTCCCGTACATGTTTATGGCAAGCTTCTTAACTACTTGCTGTATTGGCTCAGGTCGGAAATCTCAGTGTAAGTCTGTTGTTCGTGTTCCCCAAGGAGCATTTGCTATGATCCTGACTACTTTGTTTTGAATTAATTGCAGTCTCTTAATGTGAGACTTAGCGGCATACCCCCAAACCGAAGCTGTATGCGTCATAAGTGGCCGAATCAGTGCTAAGTACATTGTTCGAGCATTACCTTGGTGTAGTGTGCTTTGTCTGTTTAGCATAGGGTATAGTTGTTTGAGTCTAATGTTTGCTTTATTAACCATGTGTTCTATATGGAGCTTCCATGTTAGCTTCACATCAAATTTGACTCCAAGATATTTAACTTCATTCCGGAAATGTATAGGTTGATTGTGTAGTGTTAGCGGTTGACAGTGTTCATGAATGCGTTCTAGGTCTTCGTGTAAATAGGAGTGCCTCGCATTTAGCTACGTTGACTTTAATTTGCCATTGTGTGAGCCAAGGTTCGACTACGTTAAGCGCATGCTGTAATCTACTGTTTATATGAGATGGTTGCCGTGACTGTGCAAGATAGGCGGTATCGTCAGCATAAATGGCTTGCATCGTTTTGTCTGTGGTCGGAGCTTGATTTACATATTCTGTGAAGAGCGGAGGTCCTATATAAACAACCTTGAGGCACTCCTGCTTGCATCTCCTGAGGTGTAGAGTTCTTGTTGTCAACGCAGACGTGGAACGTTCGATTAGTGAGGTACGAGTGTATTAGGCGTACCAGTCCGTCCGGGAAACCATCGTCACTGAGTCTACGAATGAGTCCATTGTGCCAAAGATGATCGAACGCCTTCTCGATGTCCAGGAACACAGCCCCGGTAGACGCAGACAAATTATATCCCCTTGTTACGTGCTCAATAACATGCATTAATTGTTGTGTTGCGGAGTGGTGCTTTCTGAAACCGAATTGCTCCGGCTTCAGAATGTTATTGTCCTTTATGTGTTGTGTAAGGCATCTGAGTATGACTTTTTCAACAACTTTGCTAAGGGAGTTGAATAAGCTAATCGAACGGTAGTTGTTGGGTGAAGATGGATCTTTCCCCGGCTTTCTGAACATTAGCTCTTTGGCCTCCTTCCATCAGTCGGGGAAATACTGGTTGTGTAAGATGGCATTCATGATGTCTGTAAGGTACTCTATCGCTTTCCCCGTGAGCTGTTTAAGAACACGGTTGTGAATACCATCTGGGCCAGGTGCTTTCTTACCATCCGAGTGCTGTATAGCCAATGAGATTTCGTCAGAAGTTGCCCTAAGCAAATACTCGCGAACTGGTTGGGCTAACAGCTGTCACCATCTGATCCATTTCCAATGTAAATGCAGGATCGGAAGGATCTATGTTTGGTCGAAAAGATGCTGCAAGTGTTGTGGCCATCAGTTCCGCCTTGCCCTCAGAAGAATAGACAAGTCCGTCCGGCCCCTGTAGGGTGGGTGTATGATGTGCTTCACGAGTGAAGTGACGAACTAAAGACCACACGGAGCGGTCAGAGGTGTCAGTGTTCAACTCCAAGAGCAGACGCCCCCATTCTTGATTTTTGTACCTCTGGATTCTACAACTAATTATGTCTTTGAGTCTGTTGATATGCACTATATAAATGGAACGCCTAGTATGTTGCCAGTATCTCCTGAGCCTATTCCTAGTTTTGATTAACCCCGTAATTGCCTCAGGTAGCACCATTTGTCTCTGGTGTGGGGTTGATTCAGGGATGCTACTCGCCATAGCTTCCTGTATGGCAACAGTTAAAATTTAAACAGACTCGTTAATGCGTTGTTGGCTAATCTCGTGTCTATCAGGTATGTGACTAACACCTCCTTGAACAGAGTCCAGTTGGCGCGTCGATAGTTTAGCATCCGCTGCTTGTCAGTGTTCTGCGGTGTACCTTCAGTGTTAAGTATGAGTGGCATGTGGTCTGAATCTAGATTGTTTACAACCTGTAGGTCGTATGTGCGGGTTATACCCTTGAGGAGGGCTACATCTAACATGTCTGTATTTTGTCTCCGAGCATGAGGGACAAACGTCGGTTCATTTGTCCCCAGTATAAGATAATTGTGCTTTAGTGAATGTTCGTACAGTTTCCTGTCATTGGAGTTTTGACGCTGCGAATTCCAACTACAATGTTTGGCATTTAGATCTCCAGCAACTATTACTCTGGGTGTGGTATTTAGCAGCCTACTGATATCACGCGTGCTAATATTATTGGGCCTATTGTAGACTGCGATAAGATTAGTGTATGCTCCGTTAAACCGGATTTTTACAGTTGTGGCTTCGATCCTCTCTAGCTTTGGAAGCACTACGTTTGATTGCTCTATATCCATGTGTATAATCATGGCCGTGCCTCCACCCCGTGTGCTGTTCTGCCTGTCAGTACAGTGCACATGATATTGGCTCATGTGGAAGTTATCTTTTGCGCCCAGGTGTGTCTCGTTTATAAGAGCAATACAGAGACCATGCCGCTCCATAAACGCCGCCAATTCTGCTTTTTTGAGTTTCAGTCCACAAGCGTTCCAGAAAAGGATACGCGTATTCAGAGGAGTGGGGTTGTCAGGCATTGTTCGGTTTTTGGGCGGACGAGAGGCTAATCTGGATTACAGTCCAACTGCCCCTATCTGGGGGAGTGGTCTTGAACTGTAGTAGGGTAGCTTGGATTACTGGATTACTGGCTTTAGGAATGTTGGGATTGCAGTCCACCTCCCCCCATCTGGGGGAGTGTACAGAATCTGCAGGTATCTTACTGTTTTGTCTTTTTAATAGAATTTTCTCCAAGCTTCACAGTAGGGTTGCAGTTCAATGTTCCTTTCATCGATATTTATTGGGTTTTTGTTGGAGCTTAACCTGTTTACACCAGCATTCCATTACTTTCATTATTTCTTTGGACTCAATCTCTCTTCGGTTATTTCCTTCAACTAGCAGCAAAATATCATCTGCAAAGGCAATGATTCCTTCAAGCTCTGCCAGATCTATGAGCCTGATAATGACAGTTTCCAGAGCAATATCCCAGAATTCTGGGCCAAATACTGAACCTTATGGACGTTCTTTTGTAAGATGTTTTGTCAGTTGCTGACCAGAGCTGTGAAGTGTTGCAGTTCTTCCATGACAGTAGTCTTTCAAGCTCTCATACAGTACTCGTAGGTATCCTACCTCTCTTAGTCGGGCGAACATACTTGGCCACCATAAATTATCGATGGTGCCAGAAATGACGATACATATGCCAATGACACATTTTTGTTTGTTTGTGGAGTTAACTACACACTGAACTACATTTATGGTTTCCTCTGTTGACCTCCCTTTCCAGAAGCTGAACTACTGCTAAGTAATATCTTTAAGTAATCTGAATTCTTTTACATAGCAATTTTCTTGAATTTTCCCAAGTGTGTTGGTCTGTAAGACTTTGGTAGTGAAGGTTCCTTATTGTCTCCTTTCCTTACAATTTTTATGCTCGATGTTTTCCAACAATGGGATATGCTTCCCTGCAGTAGGCAAGAGTTCAGCAGTTCGGTAAGGTAACGAACTATTTGCTGACTTAGGACTTGTACCACTTCTGCCATTATCGCATCATGCCCTGGTACATTATTTCCCTTCAGTGTGCTTATTGCAATATTTACTTTCTCTTTAACAAATGGTAGAACCACCATGTTATTATCATATTAGTTGATCATTGGTTGCATTATCAGCTTCTGCTCCTCAGAATCGGACTCCTGCTGGTCGTCCAACAAGAGCATTTTCAGGAGGAGTTCTGCTGATTCCTGCTAACTGCTTGTCATAGTTCCATCTTCTTTCCTCATTGTAGAAAAAATGGTAAGTGATTTTACTTTCTGCACAGCTAGCTTGTATGGAAGTCCATGCGCAATTAAAACCAAGTTTTTGCTTATGTATGTCTGCCAGCTAGTTAAACTAACATCCTGAAGTTTGTAATGATACTCAGTTTTCACTGACCTATACTGATCCATTGTCGAGATACATTCAGTGGCAGTTTTAGCATGGTGTTAGTGCCTTCGAGCTCTCCTTACTTTTCTTCTTAATCTCTGAAGCATTATGGTTCCATAGAATACATCTTTTATCAGCAGGGATCCATGGAACAAGATTGATAAATAAATAAAATAAATAATCATTAAACTTTCTCCTTTGCACTATTGATTCCCTTGCGACGTGTTGTATCACATTCTTCAGTTCTGTAGCCTTTATGTCAACATTATTTGACATGTCTGACAGTGCTGGTATTTTTAAGGATCTTCTTAGTAGGTTCCAGTCTGTTTTATAAGAGTATGTCAAAACTTCTGCTATTATTTCTTGCTCTTGGACATTAGATATGGAGAAAGAGATGACATTATGGTCTGACATTGTTAGATTTTGCCCAGATTTCCAGTTCTGGACTGTTTGGGAAGCTTTGCCATTTGCTAATGTTACATCTATGTTTGTTGCTGCACCAGCTCTATTTTAAAAAGTGTTGGGATTAAAGGGTTAATTTATAACTTCCAGATTCAGTTAAAAAATAGTATACTCTAGTGATATTCCTCACTCATTCCTGATCTTACTATGCCAGAGGGGAGATTTATAATTGGCAACTATCGTGTAAACTACTGGCTTGTTTCCCATTGCTTCTTCAATTTGCCTCATTTTTTCAAGGTATCCATCTATTTCATCACCATATTGAAAGTAGAGCTAGGCAATCACAATTCTCTCGTTATGTGTTGCTTTTTCTATGCAAGCAATGTTCTCATTGCATAACTGGGCAATCTTCGTAATTGTATAGTTTCTGTTAACTATGAATATAGCAGCGATTGTATGTTCACCTTCATGTACTAATTGTAATGTGACAGTCATATGTGGTACCCTCACTGCAGTGGTATACGGTTCTTGAAGGCACAGGATGTCAAAATTCATTTCCTCTGCTAGTTGTCTTATTTCTAATAATATGGCCTCAGCGCGCCTGTCATTAAGTTTTACTATGTTGTCTCCATAGTTGTTCATATGTATGTTACTCTTAGACCATTGTTGTCTATAATCAATAGCAATGTGCACATATGTTATCTTCAAGATAAAATTTTTATTCTTTTCTATCAAAAACTTCTAAAACAACCTCCATCAGATGATCCGGACTTGTAGAAAGATTTGACGATTTTAATTGTATCCTATCTATGGCTACCGGAACTGGAAATGCTATGGAAATCCCTGTGCTACATCCCATTCTAATTAAGTTCCTTAGTGCAATTGTGAAGAGTGACATTTTCTCTAGTCTTGCCAGTCACATTGCCTTCTCCTATTCTTTATAAATTTTGTCAGGGTTACATTTTTTTGATACATTTGTGTTAGCTTTTGTGATAATGTTCTGTGTCAATTGTTGCTTGGTTATTGCCTCCCCCGTTCCATCAGTCTGTGTGCTAGCATCAACTTTTATATCTTCTTCCAATCCTTTCTTTTTTCAGTACTCCCATGCCCTCAACATATCGCTTAGTCTTCTACTTGGAGGCTTGTGATTTTTTTCTTTTGATACCAGAGTTATTTGGTTGATAGTGAGATATGTTATGGTCTTTCTGTCCATAATCTACTTTATTTATGGTTCTTTGAAGTAACATCTGGTATGTGGGACAGTCATCCTTAGATGAACAATTTGTCTTTTTCTTTCACTTCATACAAGGCACACAAATGAGAAGTTGACCCTTTTTATCCCATTCAGATCTATTGTGATCCTCTTGTGATGGACTTTTCTTTGTTGCATATTTAATTCACTTAGGTACTAAGAGGAAGTCCTTAATGGCTATTGATTGGAAGCCCAAATACAGTTGCTGTTTGGCAATAATAATTTTTCTGAGCTGTGGATCTACTTCCGCCACATGATGACAGTGGCTTTTCTTTCAGGGCCAGCTCTGGGTTTTAAAACGAAGCCTTTCTCATAAAAGGCTTTACTTACTGTTGCCTCAAGGTTTCGCTGATAAACACAGTCTCGTATTTCCTCCTCTTTCATTCCAGTCAGTATGTCGTACAATATTATTATTAACAGATGTCTTTTCTTGGGTGGCTCCCATTTAAGTTTCCTTTGTAGCTTTGCATTTCTCATTATCTAATTATATGACTTCTGCACCACATATTTATCTTAATCCTCATTTGACTCAGTTTCCACAATTAAATTTTTTTTCTGTGGTCCTCATGCTGTTGATCCTTATTTGATCTTTTTTAGGGTCTATTAGTTTTGCAAATTTCTTTTGAACCTCACTTGCTCCTTTCTGGTTTTTTGATTAAATGAATACAGTACCAGACTGATTCTTTAGAGCACTCTCAATCTGCATCTTTGTTTATTGTGAGGATAGCAGTGCTAGAAACTGCTTGGGCATATGTTTTTCCATGTTGCAAGATCATTGTATTGTTTTCCTTCCACAGCCTTCCATTTTTGATTTGCAGTTGGGTCATTCTACCAATTAGCAATGCCTGAGCCAGTGCCCATTTGTCGTATTTCTTAAAATAGTCGTCAATTATCATTATTTAAAACAGGTAACTTTAGTCCTGGAACGGCTCGCCATGTCGTCTTTCTTAATATCAGTTGGTTGCTTGGTATTATTTATTACGAAATACGCCGTGTTGTATTTATATTGTGATTCTGTATATATTATTTCGGAAGATAACTTTTGTGCAGCTTAATCAAATAATTAATTTGTTAGTCCCTTTTTTGCACAATTAAAATCACTCTTTTATTTTAATTTAAATACATTCATTAAATACATTATCGAACTTTTCCTAACAAGCTCTCCTTAGCTGCTGCTGCTCTAATCAATCTCTTAGTCTCTGTTTATTTCCCGTTGTTATGGAAACTTCCTTAAGAGTACTAACTGGCCCGTGGCATGGAACGTCTACCTCAAAGATGTTATTGTAGTATCGGTAATGCTACAGCCCCCCCAAGTTTACCATACCATTTGACATCCATACCATTATAAATGGTTATGGTAAACTTTCTGTAAATGTTACCTTTTAGGTAAGGAGAGCTTATATTCTACATTTGGCTAATAACACATTTTTACATATCACGAGGACTGATGTCTTGAGGTAACTTTCCCTGGTGGTTTTCCATAAGCCGCTACTGGTTGGAATGGCATATAGTCTGTAACACACATTTGGACACAGAGTTACTGTCCTTATCACTTAAAAACCAAAATTACAGTAAGTATATTATACTACAGAATTGTTATTCAATAACATCATCTTTAGCTGTCATGGCCTCCGCCTGTTTACCAAGCATACCATTCAAATAATTTAAAAATTCTATTACCTGCCCTTGGTACATTATATTCTTCATAAGACCGATCCTTTTGAACCATTTTATTGTTGTATAACCGGCAACATTATTTAAATCACATATTTGGTCCCTGGACCAGTACAATCAACCCTCGCTAATACGACTGGGACACCATTGTTTCTTGCTAATCTAGCATCACAACTTCATATTTATTTTATTTCTTCAATATATTACATTATTCTCCCCATAAGTAATAACTTCTCTCCATTCTACTTCATCTTGAATATATTCACATATAGGCTATGAGATGTAACAACAAAGCCATTTGAAGGTTCTACCTGGACCTCAGCTATGCCTGTGTGACCAAATCCCGAACCTTTCGGTATCATTTAAAGGCAATGCCTAGATAGTGGCCTTATTTACAGGAACTGAGTCTTGACTGTGCTGTTGTACCCTCTCTATATGATATTTTACTTCTTAATTCATTACCCATTTATTCTATCATAGTAACACCTCATTTCTTCTCCACTCATTCTATTCATTCTAATGCTCCGGTATACATAACAAACTATATATTTACTAAAAGTCTTAATAGACAATAAACTTTTATGTAATGGTATGCTGTGGTAACAGCCGAAGACTGCACATCTGATCGAGATCATCAATATTGGTAAGTGACAGCTTCCACTTAGTGGTTATAAACTTTTACTATCATTACAGTTGAATTGTGCGCAGCCACAACAATCAGTACTATTTACAAGTGTTTTGTGGCACTGAATAATAATATGCTAACTACAACTTAATAATAATAGGAAATTCCAATATGATGGAGTTTATTTTTACACACCTATGCCTTGCACTAGTGTTAAATCTTTTCATTCATCTTAAACTAAGTCATCATTTTCTGAGTTGTAGATTCAATGTCCTGATTGAATTTGTACACAGGATGAGGCAGTAAGCGTAGCTTACCCCTCTACAAAAGAGAAAACCTTTTTTTTTCTATATTTCCAGTTCACCTTTTCCCAGTTATTCATACAAAACAACTTTCGGTTTACAGTTAATCTTACTTTGCCAGAACAGTAACATGGCAAACCAACTTCAAAAATATGTAAAGAACTCTGAAAATGTTCAACACCATTATTCTGTAACTGCTTTGATTCATAATCACAAACATAATTCTCCCCAACAATGGAAAGAATGTCACAGTTTACATCCTTCAAAATCATCAAACTACTTAATCCATCTACCTTCAAAGTCTCTTCCATCTCTTTTACCTGATCAAAGTCACCTGTTCCTTTAATGTGTCTGATATCAAACATTTTTATAGACTTACAACCCTTTTCTACTGATTCATCTGTCTTCGTGTAAGTTTCCACCTGGTTACTTTCATGCTTAAACTCATCTTTTAAGTGAAACCCTTCTTTAACAATTTTTCTATCCTTTACATGATTTACATCACCATTAATTGTGACATCACTCATCTCATATTTTTCCTTTACAGTATTAGGCCTACTATCATTACTTTCAATTGTATCACCTAATGATTCACAATGAATTGCATTCGTACTTTGTTCAAACCCTCTAATTACTAGACTCTCATTGCATATCTTTAGTTCCTCATTTATCCTTGTAAACTGTTTTTCAGTCCTTTCTATATACTTATCTAACTTTGCCTGTACATCAGTTTCTGATCTAATTATTCGATCCTCTAAAGCTGTAAGTTGTGCTGTTAGTCGCGATTCAAATCGAAATAGTATTTTTTCTAATGCACCTAAAGTGACTGTTTCATCTTTCTTAGTTACAGATCTCGAAGGATCACAAATAACCATTGTACCTGGCATCTGATTAGCCATTCTACAATACCCACGTCCCACAACTAGTATCAATAAAAATGACGTGAAATAATAAATTATTTGAATAAACAACCAAAATCCGAAAATATAGGTCTTGAAAACACTTAACTTTACTTATTTCGTAGCTGGCGGTTGAACTTTCATGCGACTCAGCTGTTGTTGTCTCTGCTGGTTCCCGCTCGGCCGCTAGTAGCGCTGCGTGCTTTCAAATTCCAAGGATTCTCCTCTCTTCTTTTCTTGATTTTTTTTTTTTTTTCTATATCCTCAAATTCATAAATTCACGTAGTTTTTTTTTATTTCTGCAGCACCTAAGTCCACTGCACGATCGCCATGTCTTATTTCTTATAGCAGTTGGTTGCTTATTCATTAAGAAATATGCCGTGTTGTATTTATATTGTGATTCTGTTTATATTATTTCGGAAGATAACTTTTGTGCAGCTTAATCAAATAATTAATTTGTTAGTCCCTTTTTTGCACAATTAAAATCACTCTTTTATTTTAATTTAAATACATTCATTAAATACATTATCGAACTTTTCCTAACAAGCTCTCCTTAGCTGCTGCTGCTCTAATCAATCTCTTAGTCTCTCAGTAATCTTGTTGTAGGCCATGTTCCGCAGTTGTTCCAGAAGGGCGAAACGCGTCTGGTAGATACAAGTCAATAAAAAACAGTTGTTAGAAGACGGATTTTTATTCAAAAAAAAAAAAAAACTCTTAGTCTCTGTTTATTTCCCGTTGTTATGGAAACTTCCTTAAGAGTACTAACTGGCCCGTGGCATGGAACGTCTACCTCAAAGATGTTATTGTAGTATCGGTAATGCTACACATTGGGCTATCTTTTTCTTCAAGGCTGCCATTTTTGTGTGTTACTTTTTTTATTTGGAAGTTACCTCTATGAATCATTATTCAATATCCATGGCTCCGATTAGATTTTCCAGTCTGCCGGATGTGTCTGTTGTTGAATGATCACGGGATTCATTTGAGTACTTATCTACAGACAGGAATGTTGACATGTGGGGATCGGAGAAACTTTTAGCTATCACATTTGCTTGGTAGTGAACTTTGGACGAGATTTTGGAAGGTTGCAGCTGTACTCGTGCAATTATGTTGTTGAATTTTCAACGAAGACAGCTGGGCAAGTGTGCTGATATTGGCGGTATGATGTTGTGACAGTAGCACATCAAGACAGCCGCATGGCTGGCAGGACATGGCTGCTGTACCAGGTAGCCACACTCTTAATAACAGGCGAATCTTCTCAAATTACTCACTTTTCACTCAATTTGGTTAAAGATCACTCAGCTCTCACAATGAGTGAGTTCACATCATAAAATTTCCGTCCCGAGATATCCTATGCATGCCGCACGCTCACACAAAAGTTAAAAATCACTTATTTTTCACTTATTGATCCGAATCACATATTTTTGTGTATTTCAGCTCATTTAATTAAATAATAAGTATACTTTGTAACACCAAATAATGTTTTACCCACTCAAAATGTGATCATAATACAGAGCGGCTCGACACATGTCTTAAACGTGGACATCTTATGTAGGTACAGTAAAAGTCCAGTTATCCGAGTTCTGATTATCTGAGCCGCCGGGTTAACCGAGGCAAATTTTTGAAATATGACAGAGAGCTTTTATGAAGATATGGAATATTTTTCCAAGTAGAGTGTGTACGATATTTAGTGTGGTACTGTAGCGCTTGCGTGTATTGCCTGTTGCTGTATCAAGTATGAGTCACGTCTACTGGCTGTTAGGTCGAGGCTTTGCTGTTGTATGCGTTCGCAAATTTATGACACAGAAGATAAAGACTTTTTTGACAAGTGATCGTAATTAATGTACAAAAAACAACTTTATTGCTTCACAAATGAGTTTTACACCATAAATAAATTGAATTGCGTATTTCAGTTTCAATAGGTTTTTTATTCATTGTAACCTTTTTCCTTGACCTCCGGTTATCCGAGTTTTTTGTTATCCGAGGTGGTTCCTGTCCCGTTTACCTCGGATAATCGGACTTCTACTGTAGTTGCTAAAGTCCTATCTTATAGGGGGGAAGCATCTTTCCTGCCAGTCACCCAGCCACCAACCAAACCTGCAGCCTCCCATTATTTCCTCAAAACTATCCACGGTCCGACTCCTCAGCATCCCTCAACTACCCCCTTTAAAACCCATACCTCGCCCTCTGCACTCAAGCCCTACATCCAAACCTAAACTGTCAGTTGTGAACATGTCCTCATCTCCCCTACGTGAACCCCAAATCTCCATAGGTCCCCATATTTGCCTACCCCTACATTTCACCATACCACCATCATCTATGACACTTTCATTCTGCTGAAATCAAGTCTTCCAAAATTCAAACCACTATCCACACTTCTTCAGAACCATCCTCTCAAAATTTTCCACAACTTCTTGTCCACTAATTTCACTTCACCTAGTTTCCTGAAATCGTTGGCCAACACAAGCAATCTTAGCCCAGCCAAAACCTGCACCAGGTAACAACTTTCTACCAACCCAGACATCATCCTTCCTGTGGACGAGGGCTCTACCACAGGAATTATGAATTGCAGTGACTATATTACTGAAGCCCTTTGTTAGTTATCGGACACCAACAGTTACTACTGCCTTACCAAGGCACTGTCATACCCTACAGTTGATTTCATACCTTCTCTTCAAAACCCACGTACCCCTACCCTTTACCTCCTCTCAATAATTCAAAGGCTGGCAATCTGGAATACCCCACTGTTGTGGCTAATGGAGCTCCAACTGAACACATCTCTAATTTGGTGGACCTATACCTACATCCTATTATCTGTCAACTCCCCTTCTATATCTAGGACACACAACACTTCTACGCCATCTTTCTGCTATGCCCACACCTCTTCCTTCCATCTCTGTCTTTTGTGATGATTGATGTCACATCCTTTTGCACAAACATTCCTTGCTGCCATGAAACATTTTTCAGGTCAGCACCCTTCCAACAGCCTCCCAAGTACATCTTTATTCACTACCTTAGCCCACCTGATACTGAACAACTATTTAGTTTTCAAAGGCAATACCTACCACCAAATCTGTGGCATCCTCTTATGTTAACCACTTCATGGGCTACATGGAACATAAATTTTTGGAGAAAATCCCTCTCATACCCCTCATATGGCTCAGATTCATAGATGATATTTCTATGATCTGGACACATGGCAAAAACAACCTTCTAAATTTCTTGAACACACTTAATTAATTCAACGTGCTGAATTCTCTATGACTTTACTCAAACCATGGCCACATTTGTAAATGTGGATTATTTCCTCTCCAATGTTTATAATAATTTAATTGCAATGGAGTGCACACTCCGGCGGCAATTTCCCTACACACCCATCTTGCCCTTTCCTGCATCCACCTACATTTGCATGCTACAAATTTTAACTTTAAATTCTTTCAACTTTATAGTAAATTATTCTTCATTTCTCTTGGTAACTTATTCCAATCCCTGACAATCTTATCTAAAAAAGATAATCTTCCTTCACCCTTGTGCCTGAAATCAAGTACCAGCTTGTGGTCATGGTCATCTTTTCCCTTCCATGCAATACTTCTAATTCTTTCACCAATATCTTTCACCAATATCTTTCCGTGCCTCATCACCAAAATACACCATGTACACTCCCATGACCCTCTTCCTGTCTTCCAATGAATCCCATTAAACTCTGTTATCATATCTGTTACTGACTGCATTCTGTAATAATTTTCAGAAAAAAATCTAGCAACCCTTTTTTGCACCCTCACCAACTCCTGTATTTGATACTCAAATTGTGGGTCCCTTACTACACTACCACATTCAAGCAATGGTCTGACAAAAGTTTTGTAACCCAATTCCTTTACTTCTCCCTTACATCCCCTCATCACTCTCTCCAACAAGTGCAGAATTTTGAAACCTTTTCCTACTACCTGTCCAATGTGTCCTGCCCAGTTAAGCTTATCAAATGAAATGTAAATATCTTGGCATTATAAGTCTTCAACAAGCAATTACTTACCCACCTTACAATCATAATCAACCTTTAGTTTTTTATTTGTGTATCTAATAAGCTGACTCTTCTTTACATTTATCTTCATCCCAAGTTTACTAACCCAAATAGATATCCTGTCCAGATCACCCTCCAGCTGTTTACAGTTCTCTACCATTTTGATCCTTCTATATAGCACTGTCACCTGCAAACAATCTAATTTCTGATAGTAAACAATCAATACAATTATTCAAACATTGTCCTTTATCCTTACAAGAGACAGTGATATGAGGTCTCAGGGGGGGGGGGGGGGTCTATGGATTCCAAAATATGTTGGTACATTAGTTTTACCTAAACTTTCAGATGGGGTGTGGATTCAAAAGGTATTCTGATGACTCGTGAAACTAGGGATGTAACATATCTCCGCATCCGCTAGTGCGAAACGTTTGCATGAAATCCCACATCCAGTTTCGCATCTGCTTCTGCAATATTTATTGCAGATATATATTGGATGTTTTGTTTACATTGCAATAAATATTATTCTTTTCTCTTTATACAAGATTCTGCTCATTGTATCTTACCTATTAACAATGTGGTTTTGTTTTCTGACGATCTTGCAATAAAAATGAACTAAATTACGAATTTACAAGTTTAAACCTGTCTGTAAAGTAAAGCTCCTTCTTCACAGTCCAACTTATAGGATACCAATGTAGAACTAAAACAGGATGCTGTTAGATGTCTCTTGGTTTAATTAATATAATAACTAGTCCATGATCCAGTTTCAAATTTTAACTTGTTTTATTTCTAGTAAGACATCTGACTTCAAGATACAGTTCACATATACACACAAAACTCCAACGATTCCATTCAACACTTCTTCCAAAGACAATACTACCAAAACTGTTTGTTCAACACTTTCCTTGGCCGACGTAAACAGAGTCTGTAAAACTGAAGAAGAAAAAAATCTGTCTCTGAGACTCTGCTGGTCACTTTTATATGAGTTCCATTGAAAGTTCTAGAACACTTCAAAGGCTTCTGACAGATATTTCTCGAACATTAATAATACTTAAACAATTAAAAACAATCAAAAGTCATTTACAATCATTACAAAATGCTCAGAAATAAAAATTAAAAGATACTTAAACACAAAATTGTCCACATAAAAATTTTACATTGTAGTAAATCGCCCTTTAAACATCATAGCTCACAAGACTATTTACACTGATTTACAGTAAATTGCAAGACAAACATACAATATCATATTCAATCAAACTCTAGCTTGCTACTAATGCTTCATAAAATATAATTCCATTTAAAGTTTAGGATTGAGGACTGTTGTAATCCCTCACCAGGACTCACTTGATTTTACATAGTTAAAATTGATTGAATCTGCCATGTAATTAAGCAGGTTGTATGTACACATAATGCCAACATAAACAGATAACAATTAATCAACCATAATAACTTTTACAATCCAGATATACAAGTCTTCATTACATACAGCATCTGTACGTGGCTCATGACACTTATTCTGGTTACAATAAATAAATGTCTATTTACAAATCCAACCTTTTTCATAGTTTACATTGCTTTACACATTGGAATTATTATATCTTAAACATTCTGGATCATTATATCTACTATTCTAACAGGAGTACACAAACCAACTACAGTAGAACTCCAATTATCCGAATCAATTGGGACCGGACCCCATTCGGATAATCAGAAATTCGGATAATTGGACTTTTTCCGAAAAAGGGCCTATTTGAATTAATTATTGGATGTATGTTGAAAATGGGAGAAAAACAGCTTTTAATTAATTAAATGAAAAGGCAACACTTATATGTGAAGCGTACTTACAAATGCTGTACATTACTACAGTATATACGTACTCTACTGTAAGTAATTGCTTCCTGAACATCTCGGACAAAGTGACCTGTTTGACTGTACTCATCTGTTTTCGGGCAGCCTAGTTGCGCATCTGCTTGACAGTGAGAAGTTGCATGTGGTCATACTCGGACTGACGCTCCATTCACATCAACGCTGATGGTCCCGTGTCTGCTTCAACTTCGATATTAAGGTCAACTTCTTCCTCGATGCTTTCTTCTGTCACACTTTCAATAAGTTCATCATCATTTAGAATTTCATACACACGGTCTGAGGAATCTATATCTTCAGCACTAACGTCTGAATATCCAGGAATTTTCAAAAGAATATTTCTGAATTCTTCAAGTGACACGTCACCCACATCTTCTCTTGTCTCTTCTCTTTCTTTTTCTTGAGATTCTTTTTCCTTTTTCTTCTTTTCCTTCTCTTCTTCAGTTGGTACCATATGCCTTTCTACTTGTTCCACGCATGTCTAAACTGCCTTAATCAAGCTCCAAGCTTCAGCCACCATGTTAGCGCAATCTTTCAAACTTTTTTTGGGTGATTAGCTAACACAGCTTCTTCGTCTTCGCCCTCCACCAAAATTTTCCTTAAAATTGCCTCCTGTAATGGCGTTTCATGGCTTTGATAACAGACTGATCCATTGGTTGCAACAAGCTTGTGACGTTTAGCGGAAAAAGACTGTTTTAAACTGGCCATTCCCTCTTTCCAAAACTTCTTCGGTGGCATGAGTTGGTGCATTATGAACAACCAAAAGCACTTTACTTTCTTTTTTTCCAAGAGATTTTTGGTGCTTTTTCACTTCAGGGATGAAAATTTCCCCATACCACTCTGTAAACAATGCTGCAGTCATCCAAACTTTTGGTTGGTTTTTATAAATTAGGGGAAGCTTTTTCACAGTACGTTTCCATCTTAATGAAAAAATTGATTCAGATAATCAGCGATTCGGATAATTGGAGTTCGGATGATTGAAGTTCTACTGTATCTATATACATTTATTGTCACAATCATATTTGCAAAATCAGATTTTTACAGGTGATGAATCCTCCCCAAAACATGCATTCCAGCAACTAATACTCATAAAAATAGCAGACATTAGGGCATCTCTCCGCAGACTTTGGTAAAGGCCCCTACATCTTACTGTAAAAGTGGGTTCCAGGATTTCCCTGAAAACTCAAAACTATGTAAATTACTTTTTCCAAACCTTCCAATTTCTTCTACTCTTGAACAAACGTCTAATACGGCACTTCTATATACACAGAGCTTAACAATATATTGCAAGATATACAAAATTTGAATAATCTAAAATAGTAGACTTGATATAACCAGAGAACAGCTGAGGGATCACATGGTACTGTTTTTACAAGTTGTTTGTCCCTTAACCGCAATGTTGCTGAATCAACTGACCATACAAATTTACAATCATCACTACCGCAGTTCAGTCTGTCATTATACTCATCTCCACTATCCATTGTCCGATTACTACCTAAACCTAGAAAAAACAATCTGAATCAGTACCTACAACTGTCAAAACATTTGGCTCAATGACTTCCTTCATAACTTGATTATTTTTCTCAGCAACTACTACTTCACTATTACCTCCCACATCAAAGATTGTACTAAACATTGTGTCACCTAAGTCACATTCTGTCATAAACTAGTTCAAGGATCTTCTTACTCCCACCCATTGCTTCAATGCCATCATCTACATCAAATAAAGAGACAAACAACAAATCAGCTAAATCACATTCAGAACATTTTTCCAACTTAGGGATTGGTACATAAGCCTTTTCACTCCCCCTCGGTTCGGTAGACAAACATTCTAAATCACAACTCTCCTCCTCATCTGGGTCTCCTATCCACACCACATCACCCTCATCTTCAAAGTATTTGGGAACGAAATTTTAGCACTATTACAAACTTCTTCACCACCTATACAAGCACACACAGTCCTAACTATGCCATGCTGGATTACACCAGTATCAGATAGCCACACTGTACTATGTACTATAAATTTTGCATTCCTTTTGGTAATTAAACTGTGACCATTCCGTAAATCTTCTACATAAAATTTATTACTTTCACATACTGAAATAAGTGACAAGGTACTCTGATGATCCCCTTCCTGCTCTACTCTATCATCAACCCTTACATTGTCAACATCATTAATTACATCCCTCATTACTATAACCCTATCATGAAATTCACTTGCTGCCCCCTCCATCAAGTTATCTACCACTATAGGACTATTTTCTACATACATTCAGTAACTTTCTCGTCACAGTCTGGAATTATAACTTTGTCACAGTCTGGAGATGTTACTACTGATGCATTACTATCAAAACTACTTCCTTTACACTTAAATCAACTACTTGGTCATTATTAGGAGTGACTTCTATCTCTTGAACATATACACTTGAATCAATATTATCAGAGTCTACATTAGTTGTTGAACAAATATTGTCATCAGTTTTAGGAACTATATCAGTCTTTTCAAAAACAATTCCTACTGCAAAATCTGTAATCCATACCGAAAACTCCTCACCTACTTGCTTAATTTTCTGCTCTCCATCATAATTCAACTCTTTAATGTATTTAATTGCCTTACCATACAGAAGATACATTTCCTCCTTAATTCTACACAGTTCCAACTCAACGCTACTCATTGTCAGGCCTAAAGCCTGCATCGGGGTTATGCAACACATTCACCTGAACTATGAACAATTAAGTTCGTGACCATGTGTAGCCCTATGGTACCTATAATATTAAATAGATCGGCCGCCACGCATTCGTATTAGTAAACCCCAAATGCGAAGGATAAACAAGATAAAGTCATTTATCACAGTTTGAGAATAACACAGTCCTTATATTCTTGCATAAGTTCACTTGTACTTTGTCGGTACCAGAAACGTTAATAAAGCATCGAACCACAGTTTCTTTGAAGATTGCACATTAAGTACAATTCTACGAGAAGACAAAAACTCACAAAGTCCCCCTAACATTAGTGAGTACTACGTCATGTTAGAACTTGCCTAAACCGCTATCCTTATTTGCGCCGATAACTAGCGCGGAGTTGTGCGATCACTTTCCGGTGTAAGAATGAGGCAACCTGAGCTTACTGCAAGGTCTTTTATAGACTTCTCTGAGCCTGTGACCTTGGCGAATCTTTCTTTAATTAATATCTCCAAAAGTAGATAATAGTTTAACTTGAAATTTTCACAGGGACTTTCTATTGTCATGTTCTATCCGTTGAATTTAATTTAACATTCCAAAGGGTTTCTCTAGTCTTAGAACTAAAGTCATCACATGGCCAACTTGGCGGAATTTTTACACGCTTCAACAACAATCGGCGACAATCTATTTTTCAAAAACTTAATTACCAGACAAATGCTTAAACTTTTTACCGAAACCATTACATATTCGTAATCATCTTAATTTGGGCTATTTACTGATATAAATTTCAAATTTTTATTCCTTTTAGATAAAAATTTCATTTTTTTCTATTAATTAAAACTGCTGATTAGACTTTACCAAATTATTTAATTTTACTACCAAAATATCGGGAACAAAGCTGACTATAGCTGGTGATAAAAAGATCAGTTGTAGCTTTACTCAGTTCAAAGATATTTCAAATCTTAGATTTTTACTTTTCCGATCACGTTTTCAAAACGTGAACAAACCAGAATATCTCTTAAAATAAACGTTTTGCGATATGATAAATACACTTTTAAAATGATTTTTATGATGAATTCTCACTGTGGGAAAGATTACGGGAAAATTCCTTAAGGTTGACAATTACACTTCTCGAAATTTCTAAGTCCAACATAGGCAACTTTACAATTGATCTATAGAATATTTTACTGCTGTGGGTAGCTAATGGGAGTGCTCTTGGTGAACTAAAGGATATCTAGCATCATAGGTACAATATCAGAAAATTTTACAAATTTGGTTCTAAACTTGGGAGCTCTGTCTTCTGCTCTAACTTTAGCTACATCCTGAATGTAATTTACCAGTTGATTGCTACATCCTGCAATTACCCTATTTAGATCCCTGTTTAAATCGGAAACTTGTCCATTCAATCTTGCCTTTAATTTTTCTTGATCCCAATATTCCCACATTAATCCCTTTCACATAACTTTCAGCATATGCTTTATAGGACTCAGCAGATTTAACCTTCCATTCAGCTGATCTTTTAGCAGATATACACTTTAATTTGATATCAAACTTAAATTCTTTTATACAAAGTCTAAGGTTGGTGACATAATAATTATAATTAGACTAGCTGATACCCGCGACTTTGTATGCATGGATTAAGAATTTCTTTGACAGAATTGAATATAGATAGATGTTGGTAACGAAGGATTCATCCTAGTCAGCATAATATGACAGGAAAGCCATCACTATTTCATTCTACCGTCAAACCTGTCTCTTGAAGAGCATCAATTTCCAACATATTTAAAAACAGAAAAACAAACGAATGTGGGGGGGAGGGGGGTTGTTAACTAAGGGCAGCTTTATTTCAGCATGGACTTTTCTTCTTTCTTCAGCATGAGCATCCGATTCTTGGGTTCTAATAACTTAAGCTGCTCGTGCTACAACTTAGGCCAGTTTACGCCCGCAAGGCATGTCAAAAAAGAAGGCAAAATAAGCTGGTGCCAGAAACATTTAAGCACAGAGAAAATCGACATCTATAGTAAATAATACGAAAACATAATTCGCGAGAAGCACAGCTTGAGCAACCGACGTAACATTACTAACACACACACATCCATCTCTGTCATCATTCGATAAGTTCTCAAAATATCGTGACTACATCCGTTAATCTTACTGTGCCCTCCCTACAGATTTTCTTATCAAATTCCGTCGATATCGGTATAGGCATTTAGTCATGAAAACAGCAAAAAGACAGACTTACTTCCGCATTCTATGAGTGGCTGCGTCCAACGCAAATCTTGCGCAAGACCACCCACCTCTCTGTTAACTTGAAAAGGGGGATTTTCACCCGAAATATTGTTTTTTCTTTGTTTGTGTATTGTGCTGTGTTGCTGCTGCCCTCCTCCCTTCAACTTTGGTGAGTGTTAGGTGTGTCTTCCCGTTTCTTTTCCTTGTACATCTTTATGTACAGTTTGTGAAAAGTGCAACACTGAGAAGGAAACGCATGAATTTAATACCACATGTTAGGTACATGACAAGTAACAAATGATTACTTTTTCAAATATGTACATGTCCTTTGAGCCCTACTATTCAGTATGTCGTGTGGCCACCATGCGCTGCGATTAGAGCTGCTGTACACCATGGCATTGAATCAATAAGGTTCTGAATACATTCCCGAGGGATTTTCCTCCACACAGTTTGTATCCGACCCCACAAATTTGTGACACTAGAGACTGGAGTACCGTGACACGCCAGGTGCTGACAAACCATATACCAGACATGTTCGATGGGCGACATGTCAGGTGAACGTACAGGCCAGGGAAGCAATGGACCCGCCGCTCTTCGAAGAAGGTGAGATTGGATGCTGTAATCAATGGCGCCCCAAACCTTCACACCTAGTGTTTATCTGCTATGCCACTCCACAATGCAGCCCTCCAGGTTGCGCTCACCACTGTACCGCCAGAAACGTATGCGGCCATCACTGTAGGACACGTTGAAGCGGGACTTACATTTTGCCACTCGGCACCCCAGTGACCGTGTTCACATGCCCATTGCAGTTGGAGGAGCCGGTGGTTTCTGGACAGTGGAAGCGAACATAATGGCATGTGTGCAACCAGTCCAACCTGCAGCAGAATGTGACGAACCGTTGATGCAGACAAGTTCACCCCTGTTGCAGTGCTCCAGCGACGAGCCAACACTGTGGATGACACTGTACGGTCCAATATGGCCATGCAGACAAGACGACGGTCATCCCATGGTGTGGTCCTGTTCCGTGGTCCAGTTCCTGCTCGTCGCTGCGTACAACCTTCTATTCACTGCTTCCATACACGCATCACTGTTGTAGCAGCATGCATGCCTTGTGCGAGCCGAAATGTCACGGTATGACAACCCCATTTCCCGGAGACCAATCATTCTGCCCCGTTCCAACTTGCTCACATGCTGATATGGCTCCCTATGACGTTGACGAGGCATACTGGCACTCACTGTATTGTGTCCACCTTGTGTGTCAGCTCTGCAGCGACTACACTCGGTGCAATACTGACCCTGTCGGACAGACATGAGATGGCTCTGATCGGAATAGGTGTTCCCCATCTCGCTGCAAAACGTATCACTTACTGCTTGCACACCCGTCACCACTTCATTAAGTGTGGCGCTATTCGGATAATTCCTTCTTGGTGTTGCACTTTTCACAAACGGCAGTGTATATAGACTAGTCCACAATCCAGTTTCAAATTTTAACCTGTTTTATTGATAGTAAGACATCGGACTTCAAGATACAGTTCACATATAAACACAAAACTCAGATTCCATTCGACATTTCTTCCTAAGACAATACTACAAAAACTGTCCATTCAACACTGTCCTTGGCCGATTAAGCCGAGTCTGTAAAACTGACATATTTCTCGAACATTGACAATACTTAAACAATTAAAAACATTAAAAACAATCGAAAGTCATTTACAATCATTACAAAATGTTCAGAAATGAAAATTAAAGATACTTAAACACAAACCAGTCCACATAAATCATTTTATACTGTAGTAAATCGCCCTTTAAACATCGTAACTCACCTAAATACTTTCATAAAACAGTCTATTTACACTGATTTACAGTAAATTGCAAGACAAACATACAATATCATATTCAATCAAACTCTAGCTTGCTACAAATGCTTCATAAAATACAATTCCATTTGAAGTTTAGGTTTGAGGGCTGTTACAATGCGCTCACCGATTCACGCTAGTAAAAGGAGTCAAGGTGTTCCAAGCAATCCTTTGCACTTGTACTTTCTCATGGCACACCATGTGTCATTGTACACTTGCAGGATTTTACCTCCAATCATCTAACACTATAACTTGCTGGACAGCAAGGACTCGTGTTGGATTCTTTCCTAGTTCCAACATCCAACACGTCCTGCATGTAGTTCTCTAACCCTTTTCATGGCCCCTCAAGGTTCTTTGTCGAAAATCGGATGAACTTAGGTCCTAAAAGTTTTACTGTGAATGGGCTGCTAGAGTGGTGGAAAGGCAGGTGGCAGGCACAGAGATGTGGTGGCGTGGCCTTGTGCTCAATTCTTGAATTAGTCGAGCTGCGAAGTCCACAAAGTTCACTTGACAAAGATTGTTTCAAAAAAGGTGTGTGTTAAGTAAATTATTTACATCACTTGTGAAATCATTCCATTTTTTATTTTTTATTTTTTTTTTTGTGAAAGATGAGGCAAAAAATAAATCAATTTGGTAGTATTACTTCTGAAAAATTTAGAATTTGGCATAAAAAATATACTTATTTTGATTTCAAGTTTATTTTTGATAAAATATTAAAATCTAAATAATTATAAATTTATTTTTCCATACCGACGTATGTCAAGCATTGAACATCCACAAAGATGACTTCCATTATAAGCCTACGTGAAACCACAAATGTTTCAGGAATTGTGGGAACTGGTATGAAAAGCAAAAGGATGTTCTAGAATTTTGGGATTAAATCTACTATTCATGCTGATGTATAATTAGTTTGCAGTGACACAAGAATTTGGGCAAAGCAGGTTGGTGAATTGGTATTTAAATTTAGTTATGATTTTGGGGGGGGGGATGTTGGATGGATGAAGGATACATAGTGCATTTTTACCAGTGAGACCTATTACAGAAGGAGCTGTGGAATGGCTTAGAAGAATTAAGGGGCAGGTACTTATGGATAACTGTCTTCATTAGGTTTGGCAAAATGTAGTGAGAAGAATGCAAATTCATCGCCAGGAAAAATGTTTAGGAATTTATTGCCACAATAAAGGATTTGTTTCAGGTATTACAGACCAGGAGAGACTAGCTGTGAAAGACAGGATTGTGGGTTATGGAAGGGTACATCATTTTAAGAATTAGTTACTATTTATTTACTTTTTTCCTGCCAGAGGTTTTATCAGGGAGGAAAAAAAATCCACTTATGTACAAAAATTTATTATTTAACAATTCAGTTTGACGATTATATACACAGAAAAATACAAAATCAGAAATAAAATACACAACTTCATTTAAAAGATTTGCTAACTGACAAATTTAGATTTAAAAAAATCCACAAATGCATAGCATTTAAAATGTATAAGCTGGTCTTGTCAAGTGACATTGATAAAATTGTAGCATCTGAAAGACATTATGTCAACATATTTGAAATGCAACTTAATTATAAATATAAGCCAACTGTTATGACAGTTAAGGACTTTACTACACAATACTGTTTCATTTTGTCTGCATTGGTAACCACATTGGTGGAAAGTCACTTATTCTGATGCCACTATTAAAGGCACATCTAATACAGCTGCTTACATGAAGCAATTAAGTGAATGGGACTTCACAACAAAGATACAGTTAACCAAAAACAAAACAAAAAATCTTTCACACATGAATCATACTGCACACAAGTCATTTTAATATCAGATTTAAATAAATATATAAAATATAGTCCTGATAGTATTACTATTCTGTTTTAAAGTTACAAAAATAACATTTACAAAATCATGAAAAATGAATTGTTTATCTCAAAAAAGTTCACATTTGGATATGTGAATATAAAATTGAGCTGCTCACTTTACACTTCTTCAATCCACACACTCAAACTTAGTGCAAGTGTGCACACTTTCACAGTTCAATGGTTCGTACTTTCCATTTGACACCATTCTTCTCAACATCTCCATTGTCTGTGTCTTTAGAAGGACTCTCATTGCTGGGATCATCCCAGTGTTGCCGTACCCCAGATCCACATATCAGGTACAGTGTTGCACACAGTATGTATACACCAGATGCAATGAAGAAAACCACTCTCCAAGCTGCTTGTGTTGGCTGCAACAATCAAAAATTTCGCACTGAATTCAAAAAATGAGTATAGACAGAAGGAGAGACTTTTTTTAACAAACCCATAAATTCTTTGAAGAGACTAGATTTCTACACCTGCATAAAATAGTTGGTAAATATCTCAAGTTTATTGTAGATAAAACAATAAGTTTGGTCATAATAAAAAAATTGCCTCTCAGCTGGCAAAATATTGACCATATATAATTCTACTTCAATTTTGTAAATAATCAAATGAATTTGCTAAGCAGCACTTTTTTACTGTCGGCAAATTTATTTAAGCATAGAGAATCACATTAAAATTAAATCAACAGAGTTTGATATAAATATCTTGTGAACAAAGGGTCTAGACCAAAAAAATTCCTTGTTCTGCACAAAACTTTGATTAAATTAAATGAATTTAGTAAAGCTTGAACCCATATATATATATATATATATACACACACAGAACCCATAATTCAATGCAGATATGTCTGCAGCCAGTTCCAAATATACAACACAATGACAAAACCTTTAGTGAGAAAGAAACAGGAGTTAATGAGGATTTTCTGCTAATGGCATTAGGACAAACAATAAAACATTCTGAATTAAGATATTCAAATGCTTATGCAAACATCTAATGAACTAATACATTCTCCATTGCATGAATAAATAGTCTTTACATTTTTAAAGAAATATTTTTGGCCTGAAAAATAGACCCTTACCTATTGAACTAGCATTTGCCTGCTGCTTTTCTACATGCACAAAGCAATGTTTTAACTTTTTTCCCCCCTGGAACCAAATATAAAGCAGAGGCAAAAAAATGAGAATGTCTGCAAAGAAATTACCTTATATTCATTTTTCATACTTATGTCAAAGTATTGTTATATTTCGTAAATTGGATCAGTGGTTCTCAATTACTTTTAAACATTTATTTTCATGACAATGTATCTATAATTATTATAGACACGTTGTAATGACGGTAGAAAGTTCAAAAATGAAGAAAGATTTTATTCACTTTTCGAATTAAAAATAGAAAAAGTGGAAGTGCTGCAGATGAAAATTATTAATTTAAGTAGCCTTACTTCAATGCACTGAAGTTTGTGATTCCAGAATGGACTGTCTTTCCAACACAACATAATACGTTAAGTTTATTGTAATGGAGGCTTGAATACGAATCCCCAAGAATGATGTCAAGACAATGTAATAAAAATATTTTTCTTGAAGGAAAACAACACATTATGTAACAAGTAAATTTACCCGATACAATAAATTTAAGAGTACCTATCTCTTTCATTTACTTATTTAGATTTTCTCATTTCAGTGTCCTATTTGAAAATTGTGGGTCCCACAAATTTTATGATAAATTCAACTTCACAGCCCATTAACGTACAAAAGTTCCTAAGCTGTTGCAAGTCTCCGATCTGTAATTCCGGTGTCAGTGCATGCCTGGCTCAGAAAACACTTCTTTTAATCCAAGGTTTAACCATCAGCTTTTCGTACTCAGTTTTTCCTCTTTTTAGCAATAGCAACTAGTATGATCACAGCTGATGCGACCTTTCTATTGTGCGCTGCCATATTGACTACTCTCTGCTGCTCTCCAGTGGGCAGGGTTCGGAGGGTAGTGGTGAGCAGCTAGCTGAGAGTCAAGCTCTCAAATGGGCACCTTCCAGAGTGTAGCTTTTAAGAGTTTCTCACACGATCCACCTTAACGCAATCCGGAGAGTAGTATTATATCCGACCCATTTTGAAATAATAATCGTAATAATCATTTCTTGCTACATTCTCTGGTCATGGTCATAAATTCAGATTTTAAGCTAGGCCATAAAATTTCAAAGTGTGAAAACCTCGCTGTGAAATTAACGAGTTTTTGTATGATGGCCTAGCATTCATCTCACTTACATATTTATAATAGTAACAAAAGTCATTTCTTGATCTTAATTTCAAGAGAAAGGGTTTTCATCCTGCCCTCTACTTTCCCAAAGAAGTTAAAAGGATTTGCTTCTGACTTTTATGTATGTTGTGTAATCACATTTTCTCAGAGGTGCCCCCAATGTAAACATACATTATTTTTACTGTCCTATCAACTGGAGGAATGATACTCCTAAAAGAAATTTTAAGTTATACACACCCTTCCATTGATTATGTATCCAGCTGCAATGGGTGCCAGGAGACCAGCCAGATTTGCCACACAGTTGGTGAAACTCATGAGAATACCAGCAAATCGTGGTGAGATATCAAGGTGATTAACCTTGAATCCTGAATAGATTCCTCCATTCAAACCCACACCAATGGTAAGCAGTGCTACAGACAAGGTTGGATTACAACCAGTATATGAAACTGCTATAAGGGCAATTGCTGGGCCATACTGACCTGTAATTAAAATTTGAATACATGTTTAATTATAAAATCTTAGTTTTATCACAAATGCTGATAAAGCACAACAAATAATGGATGTGGAAAATAACTCATCACATACCAAAGTGAATAACATGTAGACGGACACAAAAATAAAATATTTTGATATAAAACCTTATTTATGGACTAGAGAACGAGTCATTTGGTTCTAGAGGTGTGCACACACACTAGAGATTGCCACATGACTGGCTCGGCAGTGGAAGAAAGGGTGGCGGGAGCAGGTGGTGGGAGTGAATTGTTAAGATGTGTATTGATCAAAAAAAAACAAATTTGTTAAACTACTAGTTAAAATATATAATTAAAAAAGTATATAAATAAAAACTGATGGGTTAAATGGTAGTATTTTATAGGTGGTTGAAGCCAGGTAGTGTCTGGTAGCCAGGATATTTTGGTACACAAGGTTCCTTCTCCAGAGTTCAGATGCAGTGGTTTCAGGGAAAAATCCGATTGTCCTCACATTAAGCAGTTGTTGAGGTTGTTGGAATCGTGGCTATTGGCACATTCTGATATTGGAAGGTGTAAGTTGTGGGTGTGGACTGTTTATCTGTGGCCATTCATTCCAACAGATTTGCTGTGTTATGAGGTGTACAAATTTGTTCTCTGTGTTTTGTTGTTCGATAGTAAGAGTCTGCGCTCTTAGGTTTGTCATCTGCCATCGCTGTGAAATAGTGGCTACCCAGGATATTTTGAGGTAAAAAGCTAAAAAGTTAGTCACTGTAGCGTAACAGAAAAGCAATTACTGTAATATTTTGCTTGTACTCTTCTGTCGCGTCTGACGGAGACTTATGCCTGGCATGTGCAACGTCACAAACAGAGATGGACTTCGAGATGATGTTAGTTGTACACCGCTTAATATCTACTATAATACTGTTGGTGCAAATCTATATTTAAAAAAAATTGCCTACCACCTTCCAAATGTATCATGACCATTCGAGATGTCATATGGCATGCCAAGATATTTTCCTATGTTGTACCTTCAACCAGCAATTCCACTTGAATGCATAGTAAATCATTGCAAATACTTTATTTTTTCTTTCTGGCTCACACCATCAGTTTAGTATCCTCTGTGTACTTCATATGAAATATCTTGCATACAGTTTACCAATAATTAAACTAAGGAAAAAGGAAACTGCTTTAGGGAATATAATAGCAAGGAAAGGGAAAATGACTCATCACTCACCAAAGTTGAAGGCAGCGACGAGAGAAGAACATATATTATGAACACACAAATAAACTCAATATTTCGGTTACTAAACCTTATTCATGACGTGTGCACAACTCCCGAGCCTCATGACTCATTTTCTCCGTCATATATAAGGTTTAATAACCGAAATATTGAGTTCATTTGTGTGTTCGTAATATATGTTCTTCTCTCGTCGCTGCCTTCAACTTTGGTGAGTGATGAGTCATTTTCCCTTTCCTTGCAATTATACAGTTTACCAAGACTCGCGTGAATAACATCTGACACATTTTGCTGGTTTAAAAATCAATATTCTCTTTTTCAATTTACATTCTGATTTGACTTCAAACTCTCCAGCTTTCAGATTACCATTCAAACTAATTGGTCAGTAATTATCAACCTAATTTCCCCACCTTCCTGTCATAAATTAGTTCCTTGATAGTTCATTTACAATCTTCTGCTATTCGATAAATCTCTGGAGTTACTCATTTTTTGGTGCAGGCAGTAAAATTTTGTGTTCACCTAATAAATTTGTCATATTTATACCAACACCTTTGTATTATAAGGGTAGATCAAATATAAACAAGCCTTTTTCACACATCAAAATAAAGTCTAATTAACGTTTTTATCATTTTTCTACATAGTTATCAGTGTGCTTCCTCCAATGGTCCATTATTTTTTAATTCTGGCGTCAAGTTCATGGATGTGAATCAAACCAATATCACGCGAACTGCTGCAGCTCCTCATTCGTTGTGAAGCAATCTCTCTCTGTGCTTGTTTTCTTCTGCAATGTGGTGTCTGGAATTGTCATGGAGAAGCAACATATTTTTGATTGGAATGCCACTCATTTTTGATCAATTGGTAGCTCAGACTTGGCTAAGGCAATCAAAATAACAAGTAGCATTAAGAATCGATGTTCTTGAATAAAACTGACAAGCAGAATGCCTTTACAGTCCTGTACACAGTAGCCAAGACCTTCCCCACAAACCTCATCTTCGCTTTCACCAGTGCACCTTTGCCATTCTTCTGCCTCTCCATATTGCTTCTCTTCGTTTCAGGGGTGTAATCATGGACCCAAGTCTCACCTCGACGATTTTTTCGAAAAAAAAAAACGATCATATTTCCCCTTTTAATACATTTGGAGCCTCTGAGAAATTTCAGACCACACGGCTTTTTGCTATGCGTCCAGCAATCTCAGAACTCATTGATATGACACTTTTTGGAATTTCATCTCACTGTGAATGATTGCACACTCCTATAGCTGAGCTGAGAGATTTTAAGAAAAGTTTTATCTAGTCACCTTTGATGAATTCTGAAACAGCCTTTGTGTTCTGAGGGTGGGCAATGTTTCCAACATGCTCCCATTCTTTTGTAAATTTGTTACACCTCTGTTTTACATGAGCCCACGAAAGTATTCTTTCCCCAAACTGTGGAAGTAAATAGAGCCAAATTTCAGCAGCATTCAAGTTTTCTCTGAGAAAAAACTTAATAACTGCAACTGCAGGAGGTACCTGTTTATCTCTCATCAGGATTGTTATTGAGAATAATAAACATGTGGTGCGCCAACGTTATTATTGCCTTGCACACAAACCCCCTTCATTGTCCAAACCACTGCAGACTCCTCACATCATCATGGGACACGCAATTTAAAAAGGCTCATTTATATTTGATCAACCATCATATTTAACCTTCCAACCATTACCTAACATACTCATTTTCCTAATTTCCTAGCCCCTCATTCATGCTTATGAGGTTATCTGAATTAATATTTCAGAGTATGCAATATTCTCAAACAATTTAATGTTTAGCATAGCATCAACTTCACCATCCACCACCCCAACCCTCCCTTTCTCTAGAAGCCTATTCATGACAGCCATAGAAATTTTTGGTGGAATCAGTATATTTTGTTCATGGGTGCATCCTGAAACCTCAGTTCCAAGGTGTGCAGTTTTTTGCTCCCTTGTATTATTAATCCTATTTCCTTTCCAGTCTACACTTCTGCTTAGAACACCAAGTGCTTTTGTTGGACATGTGTGTCACCATATGTAAAATAAAAAATTGGGCACAAGCAGAACTTCACACCATATGTATAATTTATGGATGATAGTAAGTTTTGGATGTATCACTGGGAAGAGTTGTACCTTTTCCAATTACGACCTGGCATTAAACAACAGATTGTTTTTTTCCACAAATCAGTGAAAGTAAAACAGAAACAGAAACATAGTCTTTCAATATATCGAAGCAGTTTTGTTAAAATTAAAAACTGTGTGCACTAATTAACATTTAAGTTTTGATATAAGTCTAACTTGGGCTGACAGTTTACTCAAAAACCATTGTAAGAGCAGTTATTTGCTTACCAATACTGTTCACTAGCTTTCTAGTAACTTGATGAGTAAATCTCTGACTAGAAATCATCCAATCAGCTGCATGACTAGCGACAATTGAGAATATCCACATAGCAAGGTATGGAAGTGCAGACAGTGTTCCATTCTGAAAAAGATGAACTTTATAATTTCCACCACCACAGATATATCAAAATAAACAGCAGAGAATAAAGTGTACCTACTTCTTTAATATCAAAGTGAAGCACTTGTTTCATGAAAGTTGGTAACTCTGTCATGAGTGTCTCATATCCATAATTCTGCCCCATATGTGCAATCATGATAGCCCAGAATGGAAGGGATTTCAAAATACTCTTCCAAGGTACAGGTGGAGACTATGAAGAAAAAGAAAAATTTATTCAGTTAAATTGTACATCTTCAGTCATGACTAGCAAATTGGAGTAGCCATTTCTACTTTTTAATGGGTATTACATGATTCATTGATGAAAGTCTCCTTTAAATTTTATCCTTTTCAATTTTGCAATAAAGAGATTTGGCTTGTAGTTTTTACACAATCAAAATTGTATATTATATTTATTGAATAATTAATGGCAAATCATTCACTAGCTAAGTGTACTCACTGATACTCCTGCAGATCCCCAGACAGTATGTGTGATGTACTTCTTCTCATCTTCAGCTATACGTGGATGAACATCGGGATCCTCGTAGACAAGAAACAAAAAAGCAACTGACCAAATGGCACCAACAGTTCCGAATACATAGAAGATGGAGGGCCAGCCTCCATCAAACCCATACTCTGACAAAAGCCCACTGAGAGGCAGAGAAATGACAGTACCGAATTGTGCACCTGCAACATTGTAACAAAGTCATAAAAGAACATTATTGATTTAGATGTGTGAAATATACTTCTAGTTTCAAGTTGATTATAATGCTTCAAGAGAAGACTTTTACTTTCATAACTTATAGCGAGTACCCTACTTTGCAGATAATTATTAACGCAATACCAAAAGTAATGTCTCCAAAGCTTTGGCTACTTTTTACAACTTCAGGTAATACCCTGCTTTTAGATAACTGAGGGGAACACCAAAAGTAACATCTCCATAGCTTTAGGGATGCAGAGAAACTTTTCATGCAGCTGTTGATCACACTTATGATTGGCATTTTCCCCATTCCCAAACAAGCATGCATGGTCTCACTGGAATGCTCAGTCTTTGCTTGAATTACTACCAAGTGCAAAGTTAATGCAGTTGTTCGGTTTTTAAATGCAAAAGACATTGATCTGATTGAAATTCATTGTCAATTGACAGAAGTGTCATGTATGAGTGTCAAAAATGTTAGCAAGTGATATGAATTGTTTATGGTCAGTTGTACTGAAATTCATGGCAAAGGAACTGAAGAAAGTCAATTTCAAATGTGATAGTTGCAATGGTTAAGCAAAAGAAGATCGATGGAGCACTTTGGATGATCTCTGCATTTGGTCCCTGAGGTTTCACAAAGCACCATCCACATGATTTTAATCTAAAAGTTACCGTATCAGAGGGTGTGCACAATATGACTGAAGGCCACAAACGGTAATAAGTTGTCTTCTGATCAATTTCTTTGCCACTATGCAGACAAAAAGGACAAATTTTTTGATTCGTGGGTGACAAAATCTTGGTGCTCCACTATGTGTCAGAGACCAAACAACAATGACAAATTACAGCATTAATCTTTGCTAAAAACACAGTAAAGTTATGGTGACTGTTTTGGAACTGGAAGGGGGTATTTTTTAGTCTACTTCATGCCTGCAGGACAACAATAAATGCTGACACGTACTGTTAGAAAAAACTTGGACTAGCAATTCATAATTGAATAATTGAGCAGTGACATAAGCATTCTCCAAGGCAACAGTCGCTCACACGTTATCCATCAAACCATGGCTCTTTTGGAAAACAGTGGTTGGAACATTACCTTACCATCCTACAGTAAAAACTTGGCACCCAGTGATTATCACTTGTTCCCTAAGCTAAGAGAACAATTGCCTGGAATGCAATTCAACACCAACGAAGAGGTGGAAGTCGAAGACATGGAAGTGAATTGGTGTGATGTGGGTACACAAAAAATGTTACTGCGTCTACAAAAAGGCATTAACCAAAATGGCAATTACATAGAAAAATAGATGAATTCAACCTTTTATAATATATATATTATAGAAAATGAATGGAAAAAGTTTTGAGGCTGTAAAAAGTTTTGGAGACCTTACTTTTGGGATTTCCCTCGTACATACTTACATCAGTTTTTGAATTTTTGTTATATTTTAAGGGTTCTGGGTCATGTGTGTATTTTATTGTAATAATGCATTTAGGCAATCCTTACTTCTGTTTATTATTGGTATCTTTACTGCGCGCGCGTGTGCGCACACACTTTTTTCACGACGTTGCTTTTGATCTTTCTTCTTTAGGCTAATAAACAGTAGGGGCAAAACTGCCTTTAAACTCTGCTGTCCTCAGAAATTCATTGTAAGATTTTTTCACATCCATGTACCCATCTGAGCTAATACCTAAACAACTCTCTCACAACTCACACCAACTAATGTAAACAATAGTTAGTTTTTGTCACAGTTCTTCCCAGACATCAAATTAAAATACAATGATCTGCAGTTCCATCATGAAATAGAATTCTTACCTAAAATTTTAACCATCAAAAACTTATTTCAGTATATTCCTAATCTCGAAACCTCGGCAAACTCTGTGTGTGTGTGTGTGTGTGTGTGTGTGTGTGTGTGTGTGTGTGTGTGTGTGTGTGGTTCTTAGTATCCAACTTTCTAAGCTCACATCATGCTGTACTGATGAGATGCACCAAAAGTTTCCTTGTGTAGCCTCTTTGTCAAACCATCACTGCTAAGCAAATTCTTTACAAATGACCCTTTATGCATGCTTAAATGAATTTCCTAATATACTTTTTTTTAATGCCAAATCTGTTATTTTCAGGGATGTGCTTTTTATCTTATTTTATCCTTGCTTAAATTCTTAGCAGATTTTCAGCTTTACAGAAAATGTACAGTCCATCAGATACATCACATACAGGAAATATTACCATTTTGTTAAATATTTGGTCATAATATATACCTGCATAGACAAAAGCTCCCATTCTACTTCTCTCATTAGGAGGTATCCATTTGGCCAGCAGTGCATGAGTACATGGTACAATTGGTCCCTGCAAGAAGCAATAGTAAAATAACTTCATTCAATGTTTCCTTTCTGTTAATTGAGAAGTGTGATATTTGCTATATTAGATATTACTACCCCATGTAATAATTGGTGAAGTGTAAGCTTATTCATATACGATAATTTTGAAAACTGAGAATGTTAACCTGCAAACACATCAAAATGTCTGAGAAGTAAAATGATTTTTTTTTTTTAATGGGTTTAGTGAAGTTTGTTCATATAAATCTCAGTCAGTGGATATCTACAAGCCATCTGGCAGAGTGGTCCATAATGATGAATCAAAAGATTTGCTGGGTGAAGGCATTCTTAAAAGGCAAGTAGTTACAGTATGAAACATTATCAAAGAAGGTGTTAGTGAGAACAGGAGTACCACAATGTGGTGTATTGGGTCTTTGCTAATCATTATTCTAATGAACGATTGTGTTGGTGGTTTACAAATAAAGTAAGATTGTTTGACTTTGTAGATGGATCTGAATGAAATATCTTGTTGGGTAGGTCAACTTGGAACAGAGAAAAGAAAAGTAATTTTGTTGACAAATAAAAAAAAAGTTTTGTATTATTATAAGTTGAGAAATTTCTTGAGGGTGATAAATGTACCAGTAAATATTCTGAAATATTGTTTGATGATAAACTGGGCAGGATATAATAGAGTAATGGTAAAAGAAGGTTTGAGAGTCCGATGAAGATGTTGATGGACTATACCAATGAAGAGAGTCACCAATTCAAAATATTTGCTAGGTCCTTGCTCGGGTATGGTAGATTAGGACACATGTTCGAGAGTATCAAATGCAGAAGTTGGAGGGGTTGAAAAGGAGAATAGCTAGATTTGTTTGTGAAATTTATCATAGTATACAATCAGTAACATATGACAAAGTAGCTCGATTGGGAGTCATTGAAAAACAAGAAGTGTGGGGGCAGACTACTGGGAGTATATAGGCTTATATTGGCACAATCCCCGGATGGATATCAATGAAAAAATTTGTAGTAATACAGGGGAAAAAAGGAGAATCATGACAGTAAACACTGTTCCTATCAGTGCCACTAGGATGTTCCATGGATTGAATTCCACATTAAAATGCAGTTCCAGTCATGACAAAGACAAAAATGGGGTGTGTAGGGTGCACTCTACCATGATTAAATTCATAACTGACATTTGGTTTTATGCATAAATGAGTTGGATTTTTTTAAGCTTTCAGTTTTAGAGGAGTGAGGCTGGAATAAATTATAGAGGTATATGCTGAACAAGTTATCTACCCTGAAAGAATTTTCAGTGAAATTTCCACCAAGACTTATACTCAACCTCAGTTAATGAATACAATGGATAGTTGACAGACTTACCTCTCCCAGTCCTTGGATGAACCTTACAACCATGAGCCACCAATAATTTTGAAAAGCAGCAACTGGCACAAGAAGTCCAAAGACCGAGTTGATTAACATTCCCACTCCCAGAAAATATTTGGCCCCAAATCTCTTTGAAAGAATGCCAAAGGGAATTTGAGTGATAACATAGCCATAAAAGAAACTGCTGAGAATGTATCCTTGAAGAGTCGAGTCCCAGATGAAAGTGCCTTCATTAGCAGTTGGTGATGGAGAGTTCTGCAACAGAAAGAATGTCCCTCATTAGAAATAACATTTGTAACCAAAACAAAGATTGTTAGATCTTCTCAAACACAGATAATATAGTAAGTGGAAACCTAAGACAATTATAGAACTGTATTATTGCTGCAGGATCAGGAATACCACAAACAATTTTATTTGACTTCATGGAGATGGAAACTTCACTCAAAATATAACTTAAATTCAATTTAAAATAAAGTCAAATCTATCAATCATATTTTCTTCAGTGAAGTGTTTGGTTGTGTGTGTATGCACTAAACTGGGAATATTTTTGTCAGGCAAGTTTTACTGGCTAAAATAGTTTAAAGCTTTGAACTATGAAGTAAATAGTTAGAATAATTGTTAGTGAGACTAAATAGTAATATTTTCAATTAGAAACAGAACTTCAATAATTACCTACTGATGATGGTTAATCATTTCTTTTTCGCAAGTTTAATTTTAATCTTTTATTAATTAAAATTAGCCGAACGCTTGATAGATTAAATACAGCAAAATGTAGTTACACTTTTTGATGTATCTATTTTAATATCTTAAATTTTTGGGTAACTAATTAGGAATGTCCTCAATACTAAAAAAAAAAAAAAACCTATTGTAGATTTAGCTTCTATTATCATAAGTTATATTTACAGACTATTTCTCTATTAGATATAATATTGTTATTTAATTATTTCTAAAAATATTAAAATAGCAACTGTTGGTAGAAATATAAATATTTTTATCTGATTATTAATTATAGTAACTTGACTGAAGAGTAAAGCTTTAACCTAATTTTATTTTATTAAAAAGCCAAGCACATAGTATAAATTATATTATACTACTTTATCAATTAAATTTAAGATTATAGAATATTCTTTTTATTACTTAAGGTACTTTGTTTAGAAGGTATCAGAAGTATTTGGGAAGATACGTGCCTGAAAAGTGTGGCAACTTCCGCAGGTAGGGTTAATGAAATTGATTGCAATGGGTATAAGAAGTGGTTTCATTAGTAACATAGTAGTAAGGGAACATAGTAAATAACTGAAGCTGTCCCACTTGTCCACTTAGTATTAGGGGTGAAAAGATGAGTGAGAGGGGCAAAATGATCAGAGTTGTGCAAAAGGTTTAGGGTCTTTGAGGCTCTCCCTGTGGAGATTCAGCCTACAGAGGCAGGAAGGAGAGATGGTGGGTTTAGTGAGGATGGTTAGGAGCTGTCAACAGGTTGTAGGGGAAATGCAGTTAACAGGATTAAGAAGCAAGACCCTTCAGAAATTGTTTGAAGAAACAGGTTTGATCTGTTACCACAGTCAGGAATGGAAGAGTCTCATGTAGGTGAATAAGGTTCAGCAGGCCTTTAGGAATAGCGGCATGCAAGGGAAGAAAAGAAGAGTTCTGTTGCTAGGTGGTAGCTATGGGAGAGATGTAGGGCCTCTACTGCAGCATCAGTTAGGCACGAGTTATCAGGCTACAAGATTTTTTTATCAGCTAATAGAGGATGTAGGTTAACTTTGTAGGAGTTTTACTATACATAGTAGAGTAGTGACAGTGGGAGGTGTGGGGAACAGTACTGTTAGGAACAGAGGTTATGGTACAGATAATGACCTGTGGAAAGTGATGCTGGAGGTGCAGTATATCAGGGTTGAACTCTTGTATGTCTTAAGTTGACATGACCAGCCACAGTTGAACCACACTGTACTGGGTAAACATGGAAATAGACGAGTTATAGAGGCGTTTTTTTGGGAGAGGCATTAGTTGGGGGGGGGGGGTTGTGCCTGTGGACACCATTGGTTGGTGGGGATTTCACTGGCCACGGACTACACCTAAACAGAAGGGACAATGGGATATTTTTAGTCATTAGCTATAGCTGTAAGATAGCCCACTCCCAGTGATGTTGGGGACAGGACTGCCTTTTATAGGCAAGGGGCTACTAATGAGGGGATGAAGACAGATGTTTGTAGATCCACGATGGGGGAAAAAAAAACATATACTAAAGAAATAGATTAAGTTTTTGAAACAATAACAGGGCAGCTGAACTAGGAAGGTGAGGGTTAATGCTGAAAATATCACAAAACCAGTGACTGGTGAATTGTAAAGGTATAATGAGCAAAGTAACGAATTTTCAAACTTAATGAAGATACACAAACCACAAGTAATTATAGGGGTAGAGTCTTAGTTAAAAGAAGGTTTTCCCCGATGGTTACAGAGTGTACTGCAGAGACAAGCAACTGGTGGAGGGGTATTCATACTGGTTATCAAAGTCTACTACAGTTCACTGTTGTTTATAGAAAATAACCACGAGTTACTTTGGGAAGATTTCTGCGGTAATAAAAAAGAAAAGAATCAGTATGCTCACTGCTTACTGTAGTGTTAGAATGAAATAGGGAGATGAGTCTCTTAGGAAGACACTAAAATTCATACTCAGTGTTCAGAAGTGAGAGTACAAACATCATTGGTGGGGATTTAAATTTACCAGCTGTAAACTGGGTGGGAAATAAGAACAGAGCTCTGCAAATACCTCAATAAGGGAAGGAGAGTTACAAAAGTGCTAGAGCGTAGAGAGTTTATTAAACAGATGTATATCAGAATAATTAACTCCTCCTTGTAATAATGACATGTTTGTGTTTTTTATTTGTGTTTCTTGTATTGAAATTGTGTACCTTCTGCAAGAAGTTGCTGGTTTTATCCTACACAACATCACAGCTCTTTTCTGTGCTATGAAAACTTTTTTACTTTGTGAAGCGATGCACCATATGACACCACTGAATGAAAATATGAGGAGTAGGCCTACACATGTTTCATTAATTCTAGATCTGCTTTTAGAGAAAGTCTTTGTATTGCAAAGGTGGCACTACGTAACTTCAGTAGTGAAGTGATGTGTTCATGCCAACAGAGTTTCTCATCTATTTTAAAACCAAGGAATTTTGTACTCTTTGTTTCTAAGATTGTGTAATTTTTATAGCTTATTTGTAAATCTGGCTGTGCATAATTTTTTGTTTTAAACCTAATATGTTTTTTCAAAACTTAATTTTAATGAATTTGCCTTTAACCAATTTGCTACTTCACTAATATTTCTATTATTCAGCTTTAAGGCGATTATTATAAGCAGAAACGCAGTCACATTTAGAACAAATAATTTCGAAAGGAGGCCACACACGCGAATCAACATGCAAAATCACTCCGCGCCGATCTAAAACTCGCCTAGGGGAACACAGATGGACTGCCATGGCCCGGCAGACCCTTCTGGATATTCATCCCTTCCAAACTCCAATTCACAGAGCCCACTGAGCCGAGGGTCGGGAGGGATATCCCATCCAGAATGATTCAACGAAAAGTGGGTCCTAAGGGAGCGTGCACAAACTACGTGGCTCGGTCCAGGGGGGGGGGGTTGGCTGGAAGGCTACACAGTACGCTGGGCTACGTGGGGGGAGGCGTGGTTCCGAGCCAGGCAACTTAGCTTTCCTTTCATAACATTTTTCACAGTTAAAATGAGGAACAGAACACACAACAGCATGTGAATATTTCCCTCAGTTAATTATGTTCTTATATAATTTACAATCGTCTGACTAGAGAAAACAGTACAAAATGTCTTATGGAATCAAAAGGGGAAAAAAGCTGCTTGCTACGTGTGTGTGTGTGTGTGTGTGTGTGTGTGTGTGTGTGTGTGTGTGTGGGGAAGGGGGGGGGGGGTAAAAGCCACGTAAGGCTACGAGGGGGGGGGGGGGAGGGGGAGTTCACAGGAGGCCAAAATGGAGCTACGTGGTTTATGCACGCTCCCTAATTTGTAGACACTTTACTCAGCTTTCAGACTTCACGTCAAAATGAAACATACCCTATTTTACTCGCGGGACCATGGGCCGTACATTAAACAAAACCCCGGCAAAATCAGACCAATATTTTTTGCGTGAATCCCGTTTACAATTTTCAGACACGACTTTAATAATAATAATAATAAAAAAAGGCTAATTTTTTCTCTGTAGCTTATTAATAGTACCTTCTGTTTTTTTTTTTTTTTTTTTTTTTTTTTTTTTTTTTTTTTTTTTTTTTTTTTTTTAAAAAAAGTTTCATTATAGTTATAGGGTACGTCCAATAGTTTTAAATTTCTTTGCTACACTAATTTTGCATAGACAAATTATTAGAATAAATGGATTCAGTGTAGTTCTTGACAAGTACAATCTCCTGGCTTTTGCAGATATTGCTCTACGTTTATATTCGCAACCTTGGCATTACGCTAGAAGCATGGTCATTGCGGTATGGGTTACCCCACTAAAACGCGTGGCTCATTTCACAGGATACTCAGTGGACTAGCGAAGGAATGTTCCATAGTTTCATCGGAATTTGAACAACGGTCGTTCACTGAGAAATTTTTCGCTCCAGAGACTGATCCCACTAATAAAACAGGATGACTGACCATCAGGACGTCGTCCGCCGCGGGCGCCAGGTCCACGTCCCAGAGTGTGCCGAGCCGCGCCGTGGGGACCTGCGAGTCGCACTCGTCGTCTTCAGTCGTGTTCTCCTTCGGCAGGGCCGTGTGGTTCACCATGGCCACGATCGCCACGGACATGTTGGTGCGCATCACATATGCGTTCGCCATTCCCAGGAACAGCATGAACGTCACCATGTGCCGCGACCCGATGCATGCTGCAACAGAAATGAACGCACTGTAATCAGAATGCCAGGCTGCATCTCTATCTCTAGCAACAATAGAAATCAGAATGATTTGTGGAATAATGGTGTAAGGCAGTTCTGAGACTACGGTATAATAGAAATCTTACTGAGCCTCAAATGTATGGAGCTCAGACTCTTCTGTGTGTAGATTACTGCGGTGAGTAGAGAAATAAAAGGGAGTGAAACCATTTTCGACATGACAACGCCTATACCTCAAGAAGACCAAAGGGTTAGTCGAATTTAACTCCCCATCTGATAAACTAATTAACGTCCATCAAAATGTCGTTTGCCCCCACTCTATACGCAATGCGAAGAGATTTGGGATCTAACACAGAACTTTGGTACACAATCAGGTTATTAGGTACTGTGCACTGCCATCTCTTCTACCCCGCTGGCCAAGTTTCGAATGATGAAATTTCTTCTACAGCCGGTGCTTGAATAATTATCAATTTTACAGGCGCCGGACACAATCATGTTTACTGGACCAGTGGATAGATGATCACCCGTCTATCTTGTCTGTTCGAGCATCATGCTATCAAACGGAATTTAGCGAACTGCACACAGTGACAGCTTATGCCACCGGATAACATACAGAATTTTTTTCCCAAATTAGAGTTCCCAGTAAAAAGTGGGAGAAATTTTTGTCTATCTGTGTATGCATCTCTCAGAAACAAACTAATTTCAACAGAACTTATTCAAAATATTCGCATACAACCTAAATTTAGAAGGAGCGGAGATCCAAGAAAGAGGAAAAAACCTGAGACTACTGCTCTAATTTTTCCTACCCAGCCAACATTTCTTTGGTAGTCTACCCGTGAATTAACCACAAAAATCTCAAATTTCGTGTGGACGAAGTCAGGGCAAAGTTAGTGCAAAATTAACTATGTACTACTGTCCATTCGTGCGCCCATATTTCGACTAAGAGTATGCGGCAAATTAATTGTGTTGTAGAGAAAAAATTTAGTAAAACTAGATGACCCGTGCCTAAATTTCTCTAATAAAACATGAAAAGTGAGGTTGGTAGTTTGTATAAGGCGAAAGAAGAACCACCTCATATGAAGCAATTGTTTATTTGTTTAGTGCAATAGGAGCGTATCAAAATACTAAGAACATATTACGAAGCAATTAGGAAACGTATATGACGAACTTAACGGAATACAACTGGCCTAAACAATACAAAAATTATATCCATATCTCTGTTATATATGTTGCTACGATCACAGCTCTTGAAAAAATTTCGCGAATAAAATGTTTGCATAGGAACAATATAGCAAAACAAATTTTTCCATGACAGAAAAAAATATAACAAAAGCTACTTATTGTACAAAAACCACACTGTTTATAGATATCTCGTGATATGTGGTGCTGCTATCTACAGTTACGCGGTCAATACAGTGAAGCAATTTATTAATATCTCAGTGATAGGTGCTACATCTAGCGTCTTGGCTCTGAACCGTCTCATCGAGCGACCTTTATATTTATTGCTTTGCCTTTTAAGGATGAAAGTCCACAAAATTTCCTTTTTAATTTAGGATGCTACCTCAGTGGAGAACTTAATCTTTAAAATGATACCTCATTTATCAATTTTTGTTATGTATCAATGAAGATAAATGGCTTGTGACAAAAACGCGTATTAAAAAAAATTAATACTTTTGCCCTTTAAAGGTCGAAAAATTCCTTTCTTAAAAGTTGTGATCAAAGTGTAGGCTAGACCTTTATCTCTAAAATTATAAATTATGTAAATTTTGGTTAGATATGAAAGGAGATAACTGCTTCTGACAAAAAGAAAAATTAGAAATACGATTTTCCAAAGACTTTAAATAAGGTAAGGCCCCGGCTTTTTGGGTAATAAGCAAATTGTTCTTTGCTCGTCTTTCGTGTCCAGTCCGAAAGCCATTTACAGTGTTGTAGCTTGTGTGTGACAGAAGAAAGCGCAACAAGAAGTGGGTGAATATCTCTAACGAATCTAATACGAAATATATTTAAAACAGCGGCGGTTGGCGTTACCTGTGTAGAAATTACGCTGATGTTTCCAATGCTTAGAATTTAAGATATAAGGTTGTAACGATTCGCTAAGCTCCCTGTTACATATCACTTTTTATTGTATATAAAGTAAAGGATTAGAATATTTTTCCATTTCTTGGGACGTCCACTGTATGTTCGAAAGATGCGCATGAAAGGGTGAAAGGCACGGATTTTACGCTTCAGTGAAGGGCAGTCTGGCTGGCGCCTTTTTGACAGAGTGGTAAGAGGATTAGGGATTTCTGTCGGGCAGGCCGTAAACAGAATTCCTTCCTCCCGAAGGAGACATCGGCTCTCGAGGATTGCCGAAACTTAACGTGGCCTAGAGAAGCCAAAGAATCACATGACGTCAGATGGTCAGCCAATCACAGGGAACATAGTACTAAGATTCGGGGAATTTTATGTTCTATGTCGTCTTCGAGCCACAAGAGGCGGAGTTAGAGTTTACCTCCGTGGCGGCAGAAAAGGACGAGGACACTTCCTTCCAGTCGGGAGGGCAGGCAAGATCACGTCCATTCCGGAGCCCAGACGAGTCACTGGTGACTTGGGGTCCATGTGTGCTGGGGTGACTTGTGTCCTGGAGACCATCTGAGGCGCACTTCTAACTTGCGACTTGCCGCGTACTGCTGGCGTGGCCAGTTACGACGATCGACCAGGTGGTCATCTCCGCTCAGCGCTACCTGCCGTGGAAGACGAACGGTAATGTGTTTCTGCGAAGCCATTTAGCCTGCAACTCACTTGAAACTGTACCCTTAAGCGCATCTGAGAAAGATCCTTGCTCTGATCTGATAAAACCACTGAGCTAGACTGTGTAACTGTCGAATGACAGGTTAATCATTCGTGGCGTCCCAACCCATTAAAATTCATTACTGTTTGCTATCATCATAACTGGTAACATACTTTGTATTAGAATAATTGTGAGATTTTTAAAGTACAACTATACTCGTTTGCTTGCATTTAAAGGGCTCATTGTACGTCTGAGCGTTGCTTAGAAAATTGCACAACCTCTTGTTTATTAACGTAATGGTAAATACGCTCAGATTTGTAGATGCCATTGTAAAAATCTTTATTAAAATGTCTTGTGACAGTTTTCAAATCCCAAAGTATTTGTGGATCTTTTTAATTTATTATTACTATCGAGCAGGGGGGGGGGGGCTAGGGGGCTCAAGCCCCTCCCCCCAAATGTATCTAGGTCCACCCCGACATTGTAATTTTGGAGACCTACGGATTCGAGACCCGTAGAGGCCGATTCAAGCCCCCCCCCCAAAAAAAACCAAAATCCACTGAAGGCAACCAAGCACACTGAACCAAAATTCACTCAAGCCAAACCAAAATCCGCTCAAGCCCCCTCCCCCCGCCCCAAACCAAATTCCTGGATCCGCCCCTGCCATCGAGGACAGCATTACAATTCTACAAGACTTCTACAGGTATCTTTTGCTTGGTAACGGAATTATTGGAAGATGACTTTCTCACGTGGAGCTGTTCGAACCAATTTTGATGGGGCTATTTGAATCGCAATGAAATATTAATTTGGTTTCGTTTATTCTGTATATTTAGTTTTTGAGATCCACACCAAGACATTTTAAGATTTTTTATATAATTCATATGATAAGGAAATATAAAACCAAGAATGTGTTGAATGAACGACTCGAGCAAAAATTAGTGTACTTAATGGTCATTTCGGTACGAGTGCAAGCATCGCATTTCAATGTACCATACACAACTCTGCAGTGAGCAGTTCAAGAAATTCTTGTTCATAGAAATTTCGTGAATGATCTGAACAATGCGCACGATTAGAAAGTCCACTGGAAATCCAAAAATTTTGTCTCGAGAACAAGAAACAAATCTGGTATACACGCTTGCAGGTATAGTGTTTGAATCCCCAACTATTTATCTTTTCTATCATGGTAAAATATCTCCAGAAAACTTCCTCCCTTCAACAATTTTGCACAGTGAAATTCCTGGTAATCACAGAAATACAGAATCGTCAGAAATGTAAAGTCTACCGTACAAATAGTCGATCTGTGCGCCAAGAACAGATAACAGATCATCTTTGAATGCATTCAAGTCCTTTACTGTTGTAATGTCCATCCAGGGCCGGCGTTAAGGAGGGGTAAGCGGGTCAAATGTACCCGGGCCCCGCCGCTTGATGGGGGGCCCTGATCGCCGGCTGAAGGGGCCCCCAGGCCAGAAGTGAAGAATACGTCTATTGTCCTGCCCACCACCCGATTGTAGAGCTAAAAGAAAAAAAAAGGTCGCCCATCTTACCCCGGGCCCGAAATTCCTAGCGCCGGCCCTGTGTCCATCACCCCAAAAAGAAAAAAAGGAAGACAATTCAACTAGAAAAAACGGATCGGCTTGTCGCCTGAAATCTAAAGAACACATTAAAAAAAAAACATCAGAGGCAGCAGTGGCAAGAAACAAGAAGTTACTATGATAAGCAAGATGAAAGACTGAAGAGATGGTGCAAAATGATGAAATAACGCCCAACTTCTAAGAGTTCCAGCGAACAGTTCTCGGAATCATTGGATGAATACAACGCTCCATGTGGCTCTGTAGTGTTAAATATTTGGGAGTAAAGTAATTACGAAAAGGTGACGATAAATTGTTAAAAGTGCACCAAATGGTTTCAAAAATCTGTGTTGATCCTCATACAAAAAAAGGGTTACTGTGTAAAGTACGAACAGTAAAAAAGATATTTGTAAATAGTTAAATGACGATAATCGAGAAGGCAAAGAATAAATGGGTAAAGTGTTATTTAAAAGCCTTGCACTTCCACAACTTAATAGTTTTTTAATCGCTGAATTGAACCAGAAATTGAGACACGAAAAATACAGAGCTTCATTTACAACCAAAGAACCTTCTACACAGGCTACATAGCGATTGTCAAAACGTCTCAACTTGCTGTTAATCTGCCAAAATAAAATCTCAATTTTTTTCCGGTTTATAAAGACTACAAATGACGAATCGGGGAAGCACGGATGGGCAAAATCTTAAGCGAAACTCGACAACGGCTGCCTTCAAATAATGAAATAACTGATCGTAATTAGCGACTTGAGAGCATGAGTAAGACCGTGGCAACTCCACATGAAACTTATCTCCTAATAATAATAAAACCTATCACGATTAAAATTACCTCTCAGATGAATAGCACATGGAAAAACATCCGAATGGCATGTTTTTAATTGGACGATATAAGCCGCTTGACAATATTTTGGAACTGATAAACTGCTTAAGAGGAAGCAAGGAGCATTCAATGAAGTGCAATATCACTAACTTTTTATGGACTTTTTCCACTTTAAAGGGTTAGTCATGGCGCTTCCTTTTTTCAGAGGCTTGTACTTATTTTGAAAGCATATTTATCATATTATTGGCTGCAGCATCAATAAAAAATTTAGTAAATATGAGAACTACTATACTTAAGGCTCCGGTTTTATTGTTTGTAGCAGACGAGAAAAAGTATGGAACACTTACGGGAAAGCGGACATCTTATCTGCGAAGCGTATCTATTTTATGAGTTTTTTGTGTAATGTGTTGTTTATGAGGCGGAGATTGGGGACCATCCCAGCATTCTCCTTCATTGCGGAAAATCGCTTAAAAGCCGGAATTAGGACGTCCGGTTCGTAGGAGACAGGACTCGAACCTTGTCCCGTTGCATCCTCACGATCCAGTATACAGCACTGGAATCCAGAGAGACACCTTGACGATGTTTGGCGCTCTATATTGGTTTGTGGACTCTTGACAGGTGGTGCTGCTCGATTTCTGATCATCTGACTTTCTACAAAAATAATGGGTTAAAACACATACCTGTCTGCAGTGTGTATGGAATGAGGGCAAACGACAACGTTGATTTGATTCGCCGATGGAACATGAAGAGTAACCTTGACGAAACGTGTATCATTAACAGCAGTAACATTAATTCACTCCGATGCTCTTTCGTCAAGGTTTTCATACAGTAAGAGCAAGTACTATGAAAACATGAGCTACAAAAGATTAAACTTTTTTGCAGATACATCCAATATTTTCAGCAGCTTTGTGGCTGTTATTCCAGAGAATACTTTTTTTAGAATCGAGCAAGTCTCTTTGTCGAGTAAGAACGCTAATTGATATCATTTAAATAGTTTTTCTGTTTAACTTCTTAATTGAATACGCTGAGGTGTATTCAGAGTCGTTTCGCATGCCAAGGACAGGTAAGGGAGCCTCCATAAACCACGTACCTCCATTTTGGCCTTCTGTGAACGCCCCCCCCCCTCACGTAGCACGGATCTTTTTTCCCCCCCCTTTTCATTCCAGAAGATATTTTGTACCGTTTTCTCTTCTCAGATTATCGTAAATTACATACGGAGATAAATGACGGAAATAAATATTCCCTTGCGGTTGAGTGTTCTGTACCTCATTTTAAATGTGGCAAAAAATAGAAATGGAAAGCTACGTGGCGTGGCCTGGCTCGGAACCCTTCCTCCCCCCCCCCCCGCTCACGTAGCCCAATGAAGCTTTCCAACCAATCCTCCCCTCCCCCAGACATAGCCTCGTAGTTTATGGACGCTCCCTAACCTCCGTCGGTGGTGTCAGGAATACTATACAAATCCAGTCAGCCTATACACTGTAGAGTCTACAGTTTGCATTACGTAACAACTGGATAAGAAACTTAAAGTACAGTACCTCACGACTGATTTTATTCCAATGGCATTAAATCATAATTTACATTTCTTAAAGGTTTTGAAGAAAAGTTTTCGCCTTAGAAGTTTTCAGTACTGATAAAATTGAAAGAGTACCTATCCACATTCTCGGCAGTTTTAACATATTTGTCTTACTCTCTCGCCTCAGACAGCAATATTACATTTTAAAGTTTGATTTCACTTAACATTCGCAGAGAATCTACTAAATAACCCACTGATCAATAAATAATTGTGGAATATCTAGTTCTACGACAGTGTTTATTAGTTTGAAAGTGAGGGCAGGTTAGGCATTAGTGGCCAGCCCTGGCCAACCGGTCAATCAATTCAACTTGTAAGCGGCGTAGTCTCCAATTCGCAATTCGGGCAGTTATACAATACTAATATTATAAGACAAGCTTCTGGCTTTACGCCTCGTCATTAGAGGAGGGAAAGGAATTGGGAAAAGGGACAGGAAATAATTCGGCCATGGTCTTTTGAAGGAAGCATCACAGCATTCGCCTGGAGTGATTCGGGGAAACCATGGAAAACCCAAATCTGTATGCCCGGACGCGGGAGCCAAGAGCCTAATATCCTAAGAATTTAAATAACATCCCACGAAGGCTGAATGTATTAAGAGACCGAAAATAATCTGGTGATCACTTCAGATTGTCAGTTAACAGAAATATCGCTGGACAGTTAAGCAGTTTATTCAAACTCCACGAGAGCTTGAAAGAAAATCGACTATACAAACTAGTTTTTATATTCAGACTCCCTGATGCATTCGTCGGGAAATATTAAATTGTTTATATTAGTCGTAAACAAATGGATCATAATGGTGACCAGAAATGGATAAACTCCAGACAAAGGGGATTAAATCGCCATGTGATAAGAATTTTTCATCTTAATATTTATTGTTTGCAGAAATTGCAACAAAATGTGACCGTAAAAAAATTTATGCTTCATAATAATACCCAACTTTTGTTACAATCATAAAACCTGTAATAAGTCGTTTGATCCAAACATTGCTTTTGAATGTTGGAGAACTGCAGGCAATTCCAGACATGTTTAATGGAAGAACGTGCAGTATGGACAGCTGCAAAGTAAGTCCGTAGACAAAAAGTCAGGCCTAAACTTTTTATCTCCTAATGCGGTTATAATTTTAACAACTAATACTTTAAACTATTTTAATTTCAGAAACATTAACGGCTATTGATTTTATTAAATACTTTACACTAATGCTTTATTTTCCGAAATTACGCAATATTACCAAGCATTTTTTTTTAAGTACTAAAATAAAAAAATCCCCTAAGCAGTTGGTTACTATATGTATACACCCATATGAATGTGGATGACTACCGCTACTTTATAGTAGAATTTGAAGTTGTTAGGCGATGATGTTTTCGGGGTGATGGTGTAGAAAGCAAAGGAGAGAAGTTTCTTGGTCTTCATTCTGCTGTCTGCAGTCCGCTTCAGAGTTAGGGAGCGTCCATAAACTACGTGCTTCGTCCGGGGGGGGGGGGGGAAGAATTCCAAGCCAAGCCACGTAGCTGTTATACATAATATTTGTAATAGTTAAAATAAGGTACAGAACACACAACATCATGTGAATATGTTTTCTAACTCTCTCTGTAAGTAATTTAAGATAATCTGACAAGAGAAAACAGTATTAAATATATTCTAGAATCAATAGGGAAAAGAGCTACGTGCTACGTGGGGGGGGGGGGGTGAGGGAGGGGAGGGGAGGGGTAGAGGCAAAAGAAGCCACGTCGGGCTATGTGGGAGCGAGGTTCACAGGAGGCAAAAATGGAGCTACGTGGTTTATGGACGCTGCCTTACTGCGTTGTTTGCAAGTTTCGCAGAAAAGCGCGCTTACAGTCACGGGCTGCTAGTCCGCTGTGCCCATCTGCTACTGTTCTTTGTAATTTCCAATGCCTCTTTCACTCGATCCTTCACAGCAACCTAGGTATCCTGTCCATTACTAACTGCCTGCCATGTGTCGCATATGTTGTTCGCTAAAGTGCAAGCAATATAATAGCGACAGAACTACCGTAATTCTCCACTCCGTCAACACTGCACACGCTATTAAATTTTATGACAAGGCTACTGTGAAGGGAAGACCGATGATGTCCTAGTTGGGTGCAGGAGACAGCAAATTGCAAAAGTACAGCAACAGTTTCAATGAAGACAGCGCTTTGCTGTCAAACATGTAAACAAAAACGCAGTAATTTTGAAAAATGCTGCAGAATGACAGCCAGATACTTAGTGCAGGAAATATCTACGAGATCTAAATAACAGGTTTAAATGCAAATCAGATATATATTAAAGGAGACTTTCTTTCATACTTTATTGTTTCTCTATTAGGTTTAACGTAAAGTTCTGATTAATTTCAAATTTTGTATCCTTTGGGCCACTATCTTCATTAACTGTCGCAGGTTCATCTTACAGTACAAATGTGCAATCCACATCAGTCTGTGCTTAAAAAGCTTCCAGAATTAAATTTCTGATGATTCACTCACTCACACACACACACACACACACACACAGGAAACTCAAAAGAAAATTCGGCACGGAGTTACCTGTTAGAGAAACAATAGTGCTGCGAAGAGAGATACATACGAGCATATCAGGCATTACACATCCTTGGGAGGCAAAGCTGAGTATCCTCCGAGATGGAGAACTACTTTCTAGCAGCAAAGTAGTAAATTTGTAAACAAGAAATACCCGTAAATATGCAAAGAATCAATTTTAAATGCTATGTGGTGAACGAAACTTTGTTGGTATAGTTCACATTGCACTAATAACTCGAGATTCAATTAATGGACGACAATTAGGTGTCATTTGTTTTATGTCTTGATATTGTTCAGAGAATGAGTTTTTCCGGTCATTGCTGGTTTACGTCAGTGTAGGAAGAAATAATACAAACCTGCTGAGCGAACCGCAAGAATTAAGATTTTCCCCGAAAGTGTGCGACCTTTGTAAAAAGAGGATGTGTAGCTCGTAAAAATTTCATCACTGGGAGTACGAACTAAAGTAAAACGGATAGCCTAGTGTCTGATAAGATAACAGCACTTGTCATTCTGATAAGGAAGAGCGCAAATACGATTGCGTTACAGCAATTCTCAGATTTGTATGACTTCATTCCAGGATTGTTTCATTAAACTTAATAATTAGTAAATATTAACGGAAGCTTGAAGAACTCATACCAAATGCCTAATGTATCTGTTTAGTTGCTTTCGAAACGAACACTGAGCTGCATTCCTAATTCTTTCCGACTACATAGTATTAAGTAGGGAAGATTTATTTTTCTATGGGAGATATGAAATATGAATATAAGGCAACTATTTTGCCGAATAAAGTTTTCTTCCACAAAGTTTCAAAATATTGATTCATAAGCATAAAGGGAAATAAAAAATTAATTTAAAATTAATTTACTAAAATACAATTTCCACTTTTCTGAATTCATTAAAGCTAATCCAGCTCATAATACATCAGGCAGTTCACATCTCAATTAACTTTTATCTTATGTCTGATTAACAATGATTCTTCAGAACTTAGATAATTGAAACAGACTGTCTTCTCACCTGCACCTAGATCTCTGAACGATCTTCCATCTAAAGAAACAAATATTAGTGCCCCCTCCTCTTTTTCTGCTTCTAACTACATGCAGTAAGCGTATTGACTAGTGCCACCAATCATTTTGTTGTAATGAGAAATTTATAAAAAGACGTAAGAATCTATTTGTGTATTTTACCAAGCGAAGTCGCTATTTATTCCCAGGATCAGAAATTTTCAGATCCCATTATATTTATTCGACAATTTTGCCAAATTTGCGCCTTTTTAGTTCCCTCATTTTAGCCTTCATTTATAGTCTGAACAATTTCACAATGCTACTGATTTGTAATTATTCCTTCCTCTGTTTTTTCTCTTTTTGACTGAGGGCTGTGTTACATCCGTTTTTGTAATGTTATCTTGCAAAAAAAAAAAAAAAAAAAAAAAACTACCGAAGACGGTTCTTTAAACTACGTGACGAGCGATGGGGAGGGGGGATAGTCGGAGCAGGAAATAGCGTTTTCTTAACCTTCCAAGATACACTCTAAAGATTCTTAATAGAATCCCGACCAAAGATTAAACACTACAAAGAATAACATTAAAACCAGCATAAACATTGCTAAAAACATCACAACTTTTTTGTGCTGCTGTTCGTGGTTTGTCACATGACAAAATTATTTTAATAAAAATTCATCAGATTACATTGATAATCAATGGCGTATCCAGAGGGGGAGGGACTAGGGGGCTCAAAGCCCCCCCCCAAAAAAGCACCAACTTAAGGGCCCCCTGCCCAACGAAATTCTCTCAAGCCGCCCAAACCAAAAACCGCTCTCAAGTCCCCCCACCCCCCCAAACCAAAATCCTGGATCCGCCACTGTTGATAATTACCTTTCTATTTTGTTCTTTTTATACTATACATATTGTGTTCTCTTTGTATTGTGTACGAAGATATAGTTTCAAATTTTGTCAGTAGTGTACAGGCAAAACAGAGTTCGATATCGATGCTCGAAAAATTTTGCCTCAATTATTGATTTGAAGAAGAGAATAATACAAAACAATTTAGCTAATAGATAACGGGCACCAGTTCTCGAAATTATCGTTATTTTCCTTACCACTCCAAATGTGAGACTTAGCAGAAATTTATCGAAGAATTAGCAGTACTGTAGAAAGTTGCAGGAAACAATGGACAGTCAGCATTTGATTTCTTTTCCCCCCCCCCCCCATCATCCCCCCCCACCTCTAGCTTTACGGCTAGTCGACGCGGAGGTTATTAGATGTTATTTGGACCGGGGGAGGGAGGAGTCTTTCCAAATGCCACGCCTGATGACATGAGTGAGCAAGTCAACTCATGACTTAAAAAAACAGTCGGAAAGTAGTGGAATAAGTAAGTTATCGCGGGAGGTATTACCAACAATTCTGATCCAGTCTGCATTTCAACATAACCACAGCCTCCGCTAATATTGCTGCTCTAAATTCAAACATTTATAGTGCATGCATTCGCTTACACACCTAGATCCACGTAGAAAATTAATACCCGGTCAAAACAGTAATAAAGAATTGTGACGCTATCCTAGATCCCTCTATCTGTTCTTTCTATAAGTATCTGGTATTTAGACAATACACGTAATTTATATCACGGTAGCTTTGTCGAGACTGAATTTTCGGGGGGGGGGGGGGGGACTGAGTAAACGTAAATTATAAATACATTGTTATCAAAAACAAAAATATTATAGCCTTTACTTTATCTAGTTTTGACTGGTTGGCCAACAGACACAGTTCATGTGCTCGAAGTATATTACAGATTTATTTAAAAAATTTAGCTACACGAACATAAGTTTAAGAAAACAGTGAGCCGCGCTAAGATGTGTTAAAATTGCTGAGAATTCGGAAATTTTTATAATATATATCGCCTGAATTGAAAGACTCGAGGCTGAATTACAGTGTAGTAACAAAAATTCGACTATGCCAATTGCGCAGAGGATTTCAGAACGATTTATTCAGGAATGCACCATTTTTTTTTATTTGAAACAATAGGTACGAACGCACAATAGAGGTACTCTCAAAACCAGGCCAACAAATTCCGTCTCTTCTAGACCCAGTAATAGGAAGAAGTTAGGCGTTCCGTTTCCATTAGTTCAGTTTTTGACATCTTAATCGAAATTTTTCTAACTCGCGGCACCTGAAATGTGTCGCTCCAAGTAAAGTTCTGTCATCACTCATCGGCGTAGTCAATGGCCACAAAATGATCAACAAACCACTATCAGGAACAACAAACAGGTCGCCCATGTTTGTACTGTGACCAGCACAAGTTTTCCCTTATTTTGTGCGATAGAGATATTGTACAAGTGAGATGGACCGCAATTACTGGAAGTAAATGTGTTTCGATTGTCTTTAGCGACATGTTTTGTCGCAGATATCAATTCTTAGGTAGACAGTCTAAACTGTAGTGTTCACAATGCGATTATTAGAAAATCGAGCGTAAATTTACTAATTATCAATAGACATAGTAAATCCAAATAAATCATTAGTATTGATAATCTTGTCGAGTGGAATGAGTGAAAATTTTTGCCAACTGCGATTCTCTATTATTCACAATTGATTTCTAATATTCTAGGATTACAATTCGTATCTTTCAAAAATCGCTTTGAGTCGCTATGTCTAACGGTTGGTTGTTCGTTGGCGTCACGCCAGGCTCTTTATTTCTGGCCCTGTACCACGTTTATGTTGTTAGCAACTCCTCTTCCTATAAAAATATTCCAGGATTGTCGCTATAATCCCGACTTTGTCAAACACTTCATATCTCCATGAAAGGCTAATCAAGGGATAAAGGTTGTCTTTTTTGAAGCCTTATGACTGCTTTAGCTGGAAGGTATTGGACCCGTGAATTGAATTTTTAATACCGATATGCTGTTTGGGATGTTCAGTCATCTATAAAATTTTGAAGTCCAGTTACATACATTTAACAATTTTATAATGTACGTTATGTACTCATTAAATTAAAAATGCTGATCAATGCAAGCACCTCAAGTTATTTGTAGCTATTTTTAAATTAACTAGATTACTTGTACGAAAATTTCGCGAATAAAATGCAATGAATAGTTAGGTTGGTGGTATGTAATAGGACGAAAGAAGAATATCCATTTAAAACAATTGTTTATTTGTTTACTGTACTTAGAACATGTCACGAAACAATTAGGAAAAACTGTTGGGCGCGTAAAACATCTGTATGACAAAACTGTCACTCACCTTAAAGGAATACAAGTAACTTGAACAAAATACGCACAGCATATCCATATCTCTATGATACGTGTTACTGAGATCATTGCCCATGAGAAAATTTCGTCAGTAAAAAGTTTACATAGGAACTGTATAACAAAATAGAATTGTTTCCGTAACAGAAAAAATTATCTGAAAAGCTACTTATTGCACAAGGAAATGCATTTTTTTATGTCTTGGTGATAATTGGTGCTGCTCTTTCTTTTTTTAATTTATTTATTTCGCCTTTGGTCTGGAACCATTTAGCCAGCATTCTACATTAACGTGTATTTATTGTTGTCTTGTTACAACATATTGGAGGCTTCAAATCTTGATTTCCGTGTCTCGAAGGAAGCTAACGATGGCCCTGTAGATCTGCACATTTCTTGACTGTAGAATTGTGGTGACGCTCGCTGGAAATTTGGCGTTAAGCTGTTCTAGGCGCCTGTAGAAACGCCTGCGCTGCGATCGGAACCGCGAACAGCACAGCATGATGTGATTAAGGTCGGCGATCTCTTGGTCGAAAGAGCATGTAGGTGTTTATTATATTAAGGCGGTATAGGTGCTGTGGGTAACAACCGTGTCCTAATCTCATTCTAATAATGGTTGTTACGTGTCTCTGCGAACCAGGATGTCTTCGGTATTGTAGGCTGTACTGCTGCATAGTATCTTCCTCTGAGTAGCTGCGTCCGGGACCAGTCTTCATTCCAATTGAGGTGTGCCTTCCTAGAGACTATTGGGATGAAATCCCTCCAAGGTAGCTGGATGCCTGCAAAGTGCCCTTCGTTGATGCTCTGTTTTGCTAATTGCGACGCCTGTGAAGCAGTTTATTAACATCTCTGAGGTAAGTTCTACTGCTATCTAGCGGCTTGGCTCTGAACTGTCTCATAAGTGCATCATAATTACTACTATTGCCCTTCAAGGGTCAAATTCCGAAAAATTTCTTAATTTATAATATAACCCAAGTGGAGTCCTTAACCTTTAAAATGAAAGCTTATTTCTCGATTTCTATTAGGTATTAAGGGAGATAAATGGCTCGTATAAAAAAACAACCACATGGTAGAAATATTGATACTTTTGTCCTTTAAGTGTAGAATTCAGAGAAATTCCTTTCTTACAATATGAGACCAAAGCGTAGACCTTAATCCACAAAGTTAATGTTTAAAACGATACTTTACTTCTCGATTTCGGTTACGAATCAAGTGTGGTGAATGGGTAATGACAAAAATACGTTATTGAAATAATGCTACTTTTGTCCTTTAAGGGCGTAACTCCAAAAATTCCTTTCTTAAAATATGATGTTACCAAACCGAAGACCTCAATATAGTTTTCGGTTCGGTATCAAGGGAGATAATGGTTTGTGACAAACACCTTTTAGAAATAATGTGTTTGCTTCATCTGTTTTATAGACTTGTGTTTTCGGTGTGATTTACTATTCCAAGATATGTAAACTAGACCTTCTGATATTGTATTACTCAGCTTGTAGGGTTTATTTAATCTACAATAAAACTTTAAGCGGGAAAATTATGTAAATTTAGTTAAAAAATGGTTTGTGGCATTTTTAATAATGCTAAAGACATCTTTTTTGATGAATTAAATACGTGCAAAAATAATGGTCTTGTTTTGATGAGGTTTCGATCAATATAAAACTCTTTATCCAAAGGGTCAAATAGAGCTCATTTTGATGTGACCTGGACAAGCTGAGATGTCATGAAGGGTCAAATTACTGTGTTTGAAGTTAAGTTACTATTCCCAATCTAAACGTACACTGGTATGCGTACCAATAGCATGTTACTTTTCGGATTTGAAAGTAATATTCAGCTCTTGACATGCTCCGTGATTCCGACATCACGTTAAACTGTAGGTCTCGTACCTCGTAGGACTTCCAGGTTAGTTGGTTTGAGCAAACCTTAAGAAACTGAGTGGTTGGTTAGTATCACGTAAAATTATTCAGTTACAGTAATACTAAAAATATCGACCCCTCCAGCGGAGCCGTAGATCAAGGCTCATTTACCAGCGCTTTCTACTGACAATTATATATGGCGCTAGATGAGATTTTTTTATGCGACTGTAAATCATATAGTCATAACCCCAGCGTATTTCTCACTGCATTTGCGACATTCTTGACCACGAGTAGACTGCATTTAGACTAAATCGTTAGTGCGGCTTACTTCCATATAACATCTGACTTCACCTTACAACCCTTTGTGAAATAAAAGACCAAGTGACGTTAGTGAAGTGAAATGTTTCAAGCTGACCAGGACGCATGGAACTCATCTATTTCACAGTCCGTTCCCTTCGACGCTATATACCGAACTAACTTTGCATATACATACTGCTACCTTCCTTTCTCTAACCTCGTTATTGCAGACGTTTTCTGCGAAATAAAAAAAAAAGTCAGTTTTGACTGGATCGGCTATCTCATTTTATGCATAACGGGCAACCAGATAGAAATATCTTGAATTTTAAACGGCGTCAATACACGGACACTGAATGTTTTAATACCAGTTGGTATCAATTGGGCGAAACAATATTTGTATCTCAAATTTGCACTCCGGTAGGTGTTACAAGAAATGTTTAAAAATCCTTCGCCTTCGGAGAATTGTTTTGGTAACGTTAGAGCAAGGGAGCGGTAGCATGATCGTTGGGGGGAGGGGGGGGGGAGGCAGAAGGAAATAAAGCCGTGATTAGTTAATTACGTAAGAGATTCTAATCATCTGACGTCAACACACCTAACTTGGAAACTTTCTTACAACACCCGGAATTTTCTGATCTACACCTTTTCTAGTCAGAAGAATCAGCTGCAGTATGAATTTAGTAATAAACGTTAACTGACCACTTATTTGTAACCAGCTGTACGCTTGGTCTTTTGGTATTTCATTACTTGAATTGAATATAGAAAGATGTAAATCACGTAAAACGTGTCCCAAAAAGCACCCACGGAGTATAGTTAATATGGCGGGGAAACCATCACAATGCCATTCCATCAATGAACCTGCATTTTGAAGCGAAACAATTTCCAACATGTTCAAAAATAGGACCATACTAAATGGGGGGGGGGGGGGGGTGTGGATATTAACTGTGGGAGACTACCTACCACAGCTCCAACATTTTTGTTTGTGGCTTAAAATTTTCACTTTCTGGGTACATCGTTTGTCAATACCGATTTTAACATAACGTTTTTGGTTTTGCTATCTTTTGCTAAGATATGTAGCCATTGTGGGGTTGGAAACCGGTGAGCTTACTTCATATAAACACAAAATAATAGTCTGGTGAATAGCAAATCCACATCTGTACTATAGAATAAGGAGTGTCTGTACGTGAAATTTTTTTATCAACCGATAATGCACAAGCTGATTGTGTGATAAAAAGTGACCAATATAACATTATAGACTTACACACACACTATCCGTCTCAGCGTTCGGTTAGTTTTCAAAATGTCATAAAAAATGTTATTTATCCCGAAAAGTATCCTATCTCTTTCCTAATGATAGATATTTCCTTGCCAACTTTCATTGATATCGGTTTAACCGCTTAGTAGTGAAAACGTAACAGACAAGACAGTTACTGTTACATTTATAATATTAGTATAGATAGCTTTTTGTCATACAATGAGTACTGTTGGACGGCAATATACTCTTACATCGATATTTTTCACTACGGTTTGTGTCGAATTTTCGTTATCAAATTGTGCCTATGTTGCGTATTGCCTGCAATATCTATAGATATAATTCATCTACTCATGGTCTCCCCTTATGTTAGCAAAGAGCATAGAACCATTCTTGAATAATGCCACAAAGCAAATTTAGGTGTCTTGGGCCACAAAGGCCTTGCAGCTGTTGTAGAGTCATCCTTATTAAAACGATAACTGTTCACAAGAGACTTTACGCTGTCGGTACATCGTGTATAGTTTTAGACATGTGCGACATTCATTTCTTCCAACTTTCGCCAGTACTAAAGTTCAGAGAAAAGCAATCGAGGAAAAATTTCCATTTCGGTGGATACTCTTCAAGTGCGTATTTCAATAATAAGATTAGGTTTTGAAAAGTATCTATCTCGGAAATTTATTTACGTGCTTATGATACAGGTAACGTCTTGTTAGTAAGTTCGCTCTTATTTAGATGAGATATTTGATTACCTTCTATCTAGGAGCCGGAGTTTATAGGTACACATCCTTTTCCTTTAAAACTATGCTTCTGAAAATCATGTCGCAAACCTTTGCATTACCAGTGACACACTCAAATTTAGTTTTGCAAGTTTGATGTGTCCTGGCCACATATATTATACATACACATGCAACCACAAAACAATTGTTAATAAATATAAATGATCGTAGCAAAATGAAAATTAAGTTTATGCTAACAACGAAGCTTCAGATATTGCGATATCTGTTATAAAGTTGCATATAAAGCACTTGCTTTTCAACACAACAATATGCATGGATTTTTGTTAGACTACGACAAATATTTGCAAACAGTTCTCCCCCCCTCTCCCCGCTTTTAGTATTTGCGGAAACATTTGAAAATCACACCGTTCATGATAATTTATATGAAAAAATAAACAAATCTTCACTTACAAATAGGTTTAAATGCACATTTTTTGACCGCTTATGAAACCTACTCATGCAAAATATTTTTTTATATTAGCTTATCTTGTATGAATGAAACGGAATCTTCGAATTCAATTTTCACCCTCTATCACATGTCCGATTTTTTTTTTTTTTTTTATTTTTCACACGTGACAATACAATACTTTTGTAGCTATATCCTGGTACTTTTTATTACTTTGACAGTAACAACGTTTTCAGAAATTAAGACAGGCTTTTTTAGTGATGTCAACAAAAAAGTTAAAAATTAAGTTATAGTTAAAAAAAAATTAAAATCACGCTTTTCGTAGCTACGTGAATTAAAAAGTTAAAATAATCTTTTAAAGGTTTTGTTCACCAGCGATATTCAGCAAGACTTAATTAATTTTTTTAATAAACTTGAAACAAGAATAAAGTCACTAACCAAAAAATTAACTTTAATGTAAAAAAGCGTGTGGTGCTCTATTTACTTTCATAACGACTACCTTTACAAATAGCTAGAGACAAAAAATTTAAGACAATTGATATCTAGTATCTCACGCTTTTTTAAAGTTAACGTTAATTTTTTGTTCAATGACTATTCTTATTTTAAGTTAATTCAAAAAATTAAGTCCTATTGAATTTTGGGGCATCCTACCGCTGTTGAACAAAATGTTTATTAAAAGATTTTAACTTTCTAGTTCACATTGCTACGAAACGCGTGTTTCTTAGGTTTTTAAAGCTATGTTTTGTAGACGCGCGTTTCTTAGGATTTTAAAGCTATATTTTGTAGAAAAAGGATGACTTAAAGCGGATATAATCGCACCGCAGAAGAGCTTCTCAATGAACTGTTAGATGATTATTAATTCTATTTCGGTTATATTTCTAAAACTAATTTCCTATCCTCAATCAATTTTTAGGCCATTTCTGTTTTTCGGTCTTTCGCCTCGTCGATATAATTAGAGGCGCAAGGAATTTGGTCATGCGGTTTGAAGGCACTGTGCCGGTTTTCTCCTATAGCGACTTGTGGAAGCATTGAAAACTGAAATCTGGTATAGCGGAGAGACCGAAACCATTTTCCCGGATGACACGCCTCAGCTTTATCTGTTCGACCACCAGGCACGGTAGGTCTTTGATTTCCTGGGAACTGTCTGAAGTGTTGGTAGATTTTGTGTAGGTAGTTAAAAAAAAAAAATAAGTTACAACTAGTGCAGGAAGCTAACGACTCGTGACAACCATCGTAGAGGGTGACAACGGCCGATAGGAATTAACCCAAACCGATTTCTGGAACCAACATTGCGCGTTATTAAGCTTTAGTACCTGGGTGACCGATCTTCGCTCGGCATCTTTCGATCTCTGTTTACCACGCAGTATTTCATAAAAATGCTTGAAAATATTTGTAAAAAACTAATTTTACCTATACATAAGAATTGCGGGGATTCTATCATTACTGTGGCGCCACAATCTGATTATTGATTTTTATAAAAGTCGACGAGACAAATTGAAAGTAAAGAATAAAGTTTTTTAATATCTCACTTAGTAAACGCACGATAGATTTTTATTTTATTTTGGCCTGTAGCGCCACATGGTACTATACATCTTTGAAAACAAATCATTACCTACTGCCAAATTTGACGATGAATTCGTATGTAACTCGAAGAGACAAATATAAAATAAAGAATTTTTTGTTGTTGGCATTTCGCTTAGTTCATTCACGAGATATTATATCTTCAAAATTGATGAGGTTAGGGTGAGATCCAGCCTGGACCTGAAAAAGTTTGTTCAACAAAACCACTATATCTATACTATGGAAATGTACTATAGGTGTTTCATGTTCTTTTGTTCTTTGTTATGATGAAAATCAGCCTGGATCTGAAGAAAAATGTCTCCATATTCAAATTTGACGATGAAATCGTATGTAACTCGAAGAGACAAATAAAAATAAAGAATACTTTATGTATATATATTTGATTAGTTCTCGAATAATATTAGACTGGTGAGATTAAATATGTACATTGTATCAGAGACAGAACCGCCAGTTCTTTTCCTCCGAGATCTAGTAGTGTAGTTCATAAGTTCCAAAAGATGTCTTTTGAATTCTTGCCCCAACCAGTATTTAGACGCGGGACCGTTGCCTGAATTGTTTGAGAGGTATCTATTTTAAAATACTTAGTTTGTAAATGTTTTATGCAACTCTACGAGAAAAATTGAAAGAATAAAAATATTTTTTTTATATCTCGCTTAGTTCTAGAGATATTATATCTCAAAAGTGAAGAGGTTAGGATTAGATCTGGCCTGGACCAGAAAAAAATGCACCAAAACCACTATGTCTGTATGGTGGAAATGTACTTTCAATGTTTTATTTTGTTCCTACTGTTGTTAGGTTGAAATACGGCCTGGATCAGAAGTCAAACTTGAAAAACAAGAGCATTTAGGCCTATTCTTTATTTTCGATATGTTTCGTCGAGTTCTATAAGAATTCATCATCAGGTTGTGACGGCAATAGAACATCTGTGCTAAATTTAATTCACTCTGATAAAACTATGTTCATACCGCGCAGTAATCTCACATCTTCTGATCAGCATTTAAAAATGATAATAAAACAATTCCCATAAGAAGTAACCTTCGTTATAAACATTAATAAAGCACAAGGTACTTCACTCGAAATCTTGTATATTTAACAGAAATCGAAAGATGTTTTATAATTAAGGTGGCAGTATTTAATGACTAAATAACAACCACTTTTTTCGGTCAAAAAGTAAACGATGATTACTTTATAACTGGTACCGGTAAAATTATTTTCAAAAAAGTTTCTGTAAAGTTATCACCTCTGATAAAACCATTAATAAATTTTTAATTATCTTCCTTTTAAATGTTTTACAATCAAACTTGCAGTGCTAATATTTCCACGGGTCAGCCAGTATACAAGAACTTTTTGTTTAATTATTCTTTGAAATCAAAGAAATTCTATTTGTAGGCTTTCTGGTACCTGAATTGTCTACGAGATGGCGCTAGTGCCGTTTTCGATATAAGGAGTGACAAAATTGTTCGTATTTTGTAAACTCGCTTTTTTGTAGGGAACAACTATTTAGGTAATCTTAAAAGTCAAAACGTTATCTAAATATCAAATTTCATCCCAATCGTCACAGCCGTTTCCAAGATCGGAAATATACAAGAATTGCGCGTTTAAAGATATAAGATTTGGAAATTCGTATGATGTTATTTATAGAAACAACTAACTTTTGGTCAGTTATCTTTTACAAGGATATCAACACGTGGTACATCCTAGATAATACTAAGTAGCATCACAATCACATGCGCCGAGGAAATTTCTGATCAGTGGGAAGTTGCCACAAAACTGTTTCCGACACATTTATCAGAGTTTATCAGCATCCCAGTGCGTCACATAAGTTATTTAGCTGTTCCATATCAGTGTGCCTGTTGGACGGAACAAATCGTATGCCAGACTTTTGACGTAAAGCAACATTTTTAATTCCTAAACATCCGAATCAGACATTGGAATATAGAAATATTCGGAACTCTAAATTTTTCAGCATCAAACATCTAATATTATAATAAGTCATCTATGACGTCGTCTGTCACGCCAAGACGCCACTATGACGTCACGCTTTTAATCTTTTTTTTGGTCCAGTTAACGATCAGATACGTTGTTCTAGGTTATAGTCATTAATGACAGATCTATTTGTCAGAACACTGAAAGAAAAGTAAGTATTCCGTTTAAATCGACATTAATTATTAGTTGCTTTTTCTTAGTTAAAATTCGTTTGATGTAGATTTTACTTATACACTCCGGACAGCGATATTATTGTTACAGTAAACTAACATGACATATCATTTTCAAGATAATGAACGTTATTTGATGAAAATTGTACTTAGTCAGCGAAGAAACGAATTGCGAAAATACTGCATTCACCGAGTCATTTTTGACGGGTTTACAAGATATTTAACTCCTATGTAGATATTTTAAGTCACTATTATAATATACTGGAAGGAATGATTTGCCAAAACACTGAAATAAAGGTATGTACTGTGTTAAAATTAACAGATCAATTATTAGTTGCTTTTATAACCGATCTAACTATATCAGATGCATGTAAATATTTCCAATACATCAAATTTAGATCGCAATACAATGAATGTATTAGCACGCGGATAATAGAATCTATTAATTGAACAGCAGTATTAGTAGAAGTTATGTTTATGTCAAAATGCAGATAGTACGAGACAACCGACATTTTTTACGGATATATATATATATATAATTTAAGCTGCTTTCATAAGCTCCGAATTACTGAAGTTACGCTATTTTTATACGAAATTTAGTAGTTTCGTATTTATCATGCTGAATGATACCTGGGCCAGTAATAAAACCAATAACACGAGCTATAACATAAGGTTTTAGGATTCCTAAGTTATTTTTAATTTAACTGGTTACCAAATTCTGACATCATTCATTCAGTAGAACTTCCAACTGTGTCGCTGTGTAAACTACAACCGAAATATGTACAAATTACAAAATAAGGTTATGAGCATTGCATGCATAACAATTTTATTTCTTTAGTCAACCGCAGAGAAATGAATTGCCAGAACATTCCATTAAACCCGTTGCAGAGGAAAGCATAAGAATTTTTTTGAAGTAATTTAAATTGTTTCGATGAGAGTTCTGTTACTTAAATCATTACTTCGTTTTAACTAAAGTAGTTACACACTGATCTATCCAGCATAGACTACAATTAAAACTAATATGTACAATGACGTAAGTTATTAAGATTTAATTTTAATTTCCATTGCTATTACTGATGCCATATTTCAGCCGCATGTAACTGTCAGCCATTAAAACATTGTCGTAGTATCGATATGAATCACGAATATCAAAAAAGGAAGGTTTGAGAACCCGTGAAGATTTTTGATCAAGTTTATATCGGTATCTATTAATATACGTGTAACTGAAGTATTGTTTTTCCGGTTGCAATTTTAGCGTAGTTTGTTGTTAGGTTGAAATGTTACCTGGACCAGGATGACAACTGAAAGTTTTTGGTACAGCGCAATACACGAGGAATTACATTGCACTTTATTTTGTAACACTTCTATTTAGTTAAGTAACTGCAAATAAATGAATTGTCAGAAAACTGAAAGAAAAGTATGTATTTCATTTAAATCGGCATATTAATTATTATTTTTTACTTTTTACTGAAATTATTAATTGATTTTAATGAAATTAGTTCCAAATTGAACGCTATCTATGCGCCCTACACCACAACTGAAACTATTACATGGCTTGACGTAAGTAGTTAAGATTTATTTTTTGTATCTTTCGTTTTCACTGGCTTCATATTATTGGGGTCATTATTTCAGTCACAAGTAAGCTGTGTCAGCCGTTAAAACATTGATTTGCATCACAGATAACAAAAAATAAATAAGAACATGTGAAGATTTTGAATCAAGTTTATACCGCGATGCATGATGACATTAACATGCGATACTGGCAATGTATTAATTCACGTGTGATTGAAGCTTTGATTTTCTAGCAACAATGTTAGCGGAATTTGTGGTAAGGCTGAAATACAGTATGGATTAAGCCGACAACTTAAACGTTTCGCTGCAGCACAAGAGACGAGGAATTACATTGAGCTTTATTTTATAACAATTCTATTTAGCTATGCAATTGAAAAAAAAAATGAATTGCCATAACACTCCATTCAACCCGTCATTTTTGACGGGCTTTGGAGCTAGTATTTTATAAAGTGCGACTAGGTATTTAACCGTAAATCTGACAGACGAAATTAAAAGATTAAATAAATGTGTTTTAGGTATTTGAACCAGCTCCTACCAATATTTTGATATACTAAAGATCCAAACAATAAGTTCTTAATTTGATAATCACTAGCGCATTTTACGATATGCTACCTCATAGTTTCGTTTTGTAATATCGAAGTACCATTCAATAATTTAACGTATTTTGGACTGTCTGCTGCCGAAGGGGTAGCGAGAAATTTCTCTTCCCCCTATACTTGAAAACGATAGGAAATGAATCAAACGACAAATAATAATAAACGGCCATGTTCGAGTCAAACGTCACATACTTGGATTTCGCAGCTGTTACGACTTTCACGAAAAAATTATGCAGACGCAAAAAAAGGCTCTGTAACACCCCGCATGTCCATCGACTGAGCTGTAAGACGCCAGTAATGAAATAGTATTAAGGTAATAGTAATAATATTGAAGCAATAGTTAAATAGTACTAAAGTAACACAGGAAAATAAAAACTTTGGTTTGCTCTTAACTCGCAAACTACACTAGCATTTTTAGTGGGTGATTTAAATACAGGAGAAATGTAAAGTTTCTAGGCAATATCGTTTTGGGGATAGACGTGTTGATAGCAAGACAATTCCAGCAGCCGCTTCAGTCTTTATATTTCAATTAAAAAAATCTGAGCAATATTGTTCCCTCCCCTTGAAACAAGTTTTATAAAATTTTGAATGCCATGTGCGCCACCGAAACAAACGACATGTATATTTGCAGTGCGCAAGTTGTTCAGTTTACGAGCTTCAGTGGAGGCCAGCGAAAGACAACGCAGGGACAAAAATGAGGCTTCGTTTACCTTCAGGTTTAGAACCCTAGAGAGGAAACATTTTCCGATCAGTTTTAGCACTGTCGCGGACAAATTTATCATTATTGCTACTACGCTGCTGAAGACAAGGAAAGCAACATATCCTTAAAGTACCTGCACACGTTATTCCTTTAATCTAGTACACTTTAGTTACATCCCATTTCAGTCAATCCATAACTAATCTAGCTCACCCATAGGTGATTTACCAAAGTGTGTATGGTTTCTTAACTGCATTCAGGGCAAGTAATGCCCTAGTGCATTACTTGGACTAGGGTAGAGGATGGAAAAAAGGGAGAAGAAATAGTTGCTCGCTCTTTAATTCAGCTTAGACTAGCAGAAACAAAATGACACTTTTCAGCTTTCTTTCTAGTAAACCAGTATCGCCTCAGCGATTTGGATACATCTTTAGAAAATTCGGTTATCAGTATAATTAAGTCCGTGATTGTTTTTAACTATTCAGCTTTTCGTTTCGTAGTTTATATTCGAACTTGATCATCGATTTCATAGTTGCCGAGTTTCCTCATGTTCCACTGGCTTCGTTTCGCTACAGATTGTGTGCAGACCTCTGTGACGTAGTCTGACCCAGTACGACAGAAGTCGAGCGACACGCGCGAATCTTAAGACTAGTACAGGACAATAATTCATATAACTTTCTGATGACAGTTAAAAAAGAAATGAAACCAATAAGATGTCTAACCAGACATCACCCGGATCAGCGGTCATACACGGTAGTAACAAAACTTCCACATTTTTCGTTCAGTTTCCGCTAAAATGACACTGGCTACCAAAAGACTATAAAATTATGTACCGAACGTTCTCTTTAAAAAAATATATAGGAAGCCCCTGAGGTGGTCGAAACAGTACGGTGAGAACGTGCTATAATTGATCTTGAAAATGATTGTTTACAATGTAAACAATGACCTAATTCTTTTTTCCCCACATCTTTTACATCCGTTAAGCAGCGTGATCAGTTCAGAAGGTGACTACGATTCACCAAGAATCCAACGCTGCGCTGTGGTCGAACCGGTGACCATATGGATGGAAAGCCAGCGTCTACCGTTGCATTAAGACATCTTGACACAAAACTATTACGCAAAATTCTTACTTTACGTTTATGTGCGAGTGAAAATATGTTCCAGAAGTCCTTTTCACGGCGGTCTTATTCGTACTGATAAATTCTGCAAATTCCGAAGAAAATTGTCACGTCAATGCTCCCATACGTATGAAATCACTCATATAAAAGCTCTTACAGGATAAATGCTAACTTGCTCACGAGAGATTTTGGGAAAAGCTGCTGTTAAGACTAAACGTTCGCGTCGTACGAGAATGATACAGCTGTCACCCGTGAATCTAGAACCTTGTTCGACTGAATTGATTGACTGCTTGCCCTTTAGTTTTCCTAGCTAAAGTCGACTGTGAAACTTAACATTTCGAATGCATGTTACGCACCAAGTTTCCGCTACTGTTGGTCCTTAGAGTGACATGTGAAAATTTGACTTGAGAGCAGCTTGCAGTGGTAAAAATTTTATCGGAACGGTTTCTCGCACAGCTGTTTACCACCATGTCAAATACGGGCGAATAAGAAATCGATAGAGGGCAAGGTCTTCCCTTTCATAACCCGATACTGCCATTAATGGCCCAGCACTTAGTTTCGAGTACTGCACGACAGATACAGACGTTACCACGTTTCTTAGGTCGCAATCGTGTTCGGTAACAGTTTCGCACTGCTCGCAGTACCTTTGGGCCTGGCCACGTCGTCGAGCGCGTGTTGCTCCCACACCAGGACGTGGTTCCCGAAGCGCGCCGGGCCGTTCTTCGCCGCAGCGGCGGCTGCGCGGGCGGTGTTGACTGCCCTGCTTCGGCTCATCTCGCGCACCGCACTGCCGCCAGCCGTCCGCCCGCTCTCTTAACACCGGCGGTCACGTGGGCGGCGCCGGCCAATCAGCGCGCGCCGGCGCGGCCGCCTTGCGCAATGACACCGGCCTCGTGTGCAGCCACCACGTGCTCGGTACGTACTACTAGCTCCATTCACAACCCTCCACAAATACTTCCCCCTCCCCACCTCAGTAACATCGTTTAAAACCCGTAAAAAATGGTATATGCTTATGTGCGTTTACGCCATCTTGCGTTTTATATATGTATATATCCTCCATGCAACATTAATGAATTCATAGTAAGTGAAGTTTTGGGCTTCATTTTAACAAAAATTTATCTTCTCCATCTCTTCGTATCATAACATCATCTATATAAAATTGTCTGTGTAGATACACGATCCATATTCTGTAACTATGGTAATAGTGGGAATAGTATCACTGATCACCCCCATCTGGCGGCTCAAGTTTAAGTTCCCCTTGGCCGCTCCTCACCTCAACACCTCCTCCCTTTTCCTATTCAGACCGCTGTGTCCAGGAAGTCGAGTAGTAAATGAGACAGCGGGCACTCTTTCCCCTTTGCATGGAGGGTAACGGCAGCGAAGTGGGGATAGAGCAGAGTGAAATTGATCTTGAGCCGCTTCTATTACCCTAACGCACTATACAACCAAAGATATGCAAATAATTTCTACGATCATAAAACACCGAAAAAATGTTTGTAAAAACCAGAATAACTCAGGCAATACACGTAATAATTTTTTTTTTTTTATAAATAAGTTTCTGTGATGTTTCAGCAAACATGACAGATTGCAGACGAACACAAAACTCACCCTCGATTCAGAAATCTATAATTTAAACATTGTCTTCCACAATAGGGAAAGGTACTCTGTTTGAACACATATTGTACGCAGAATAACTCTTCTAAAATATTTCGACTAGACCGTCAGGATGAAAATTTGTATTTTGTTTTCTTCCATTCGACGGGTTTTTTCCCATACTATTTCGCCTCTGTCTGTTTCTTCCTTTCAGAGTCAAATTCCGTTACATGATATGAACAGATGCGATAATCGATCACTTACTGAGTCATAGAAGTTGGTTCATTAATCTATGATGTAGTGGAGCCTGGATTTCAAGAGAATACTAATAACGCAATACATCAAGTAGATCTACATATAACCCTTAGAATGACACTATTTCCCGATAGTGTTTCTTTTGTTTTAGTGACGCAGTTACCATGGTGGGAGAAGCATTTCAGTGCAGTCGTAAATGAAAGTGGATGTTCACATATTCGTTAATAAATTCAAACTGAAAACACATTTATGGCATCTAATGAGAATTTCTAAATGAAGAGTTTGGCAGGTTACAGGAAGATGTAGAAACAGTTTATAAATAAGATTACCATGTCTTAAGTCAAAGAGAATGTATTCTTTTTTACTGTTATAACGTCACTGCCTATATTTTTTTAACTCATGTTTTTACGTTGTAACTATATTACTCCATCCATCCTTGTATACAGAAATCAACCACAGAGCACATTTTTGGACAGGTGATAGAAACACGCTTAAAAATTTCCCGATCAATTGTGATATAAAAAATAAACAATGATTTATGTCACTTTCTCTATATAAATAAACGAATTATATGGAATATGGGGGAGTAAAATTAGAAAAAAATTATAATTTTTTGTCAATAATCGTTCATACCCATTTTTAGGCAAAGAATAGATGGGAAACACTGCTGACAGAAAGAAGGATCAGCTATGTGGCCCACTTTATAAGAAGCAGTCTTAATTTTTTGGCACCATTTTTCACTGCAAAATAAGATCTCCGAGCAATGTGGGAAAATAAAATAATTTCACATGTAGTGGGATTGCATGTAGCTTAGGTATTCAATGCTGGTAAACCGCATAACAGGAATCGAAAGAATTGGTGAACGTTTTGTCATCCAATACGAAACTGTTACGAAATTTTATAATGTGATAGGGCAATAGTAAGCAGCCGTAGCAAATATTCAGAGATACTCGTGTATGCCTCTGTGTTGACACCACAGACAGCCCTGGACGTTGCTCTATGCAGATGATATCATGGTCGTGTGCGAGTCTCATCAAGAATTGGAACGATTGAAAACTTTTTTTTTTTTTTTTTTTTTTAACAGTTTAACGTCCCTTTTTAACAACGTGGTCTTTAGAGACGGGAAAGGATGGGGGCAAGGAATGGGAAGGAATTCGGCCATGGCCTTTTGAAGGAAGCATCCCGGCATTCACCTGGAGTGATTTGGGGAAACCATGGAAAACCCAAATCTGGATGCCCGGACGGGGACGATTGAAAACCTCCTCCAACAAACACGGCATGCGACTTATACAGAGTACATGGAGTGTGTGAACTTCCAAGTTAATATCGACGGCGTTTAACTCTGTAAGCCATCAAATACCTGAGAACAGTAATCTGTTCGGATGGTCGGACACTCCCAGATGTCCGAAACAGTGTCAACGCAACCTGGATGAAGTGGAGCAAAGGTGGAAAGAGAATATTAGAGTGATATCGGACAGGAAACAAGGAAGGAGATAGCGTGTTTAGAGCGATTTTAGCTTTCACGATTAATAGGGGATTGCGCCGCGCTCGTTCAGGACCGGTCGAGGCCAGGGCTAACGGAAACACGCTTGTGGCGACAAGGTCGTGGACAACGCCGCATCCATCACGCTAACAAACTCCACTCGCTGATTTTATACTTCCAATCAATTAACAGCTCGCCGACTACCAGGTCATTGCATCCGGTAGTGACTAGTCTGCTTAACGCAGTGGCCTGAAATTATCATAAATTGAACATATGATAAAAAAGGCAAATATGTTCGGAAAACGTTTTTAGGTTTCTCCAGAGACAGAAACAAACAGAGTGGTGGAATAATGTTAATTTACCGTCTACCTGCGTTTGTTCCGTGATATGTGGCGGTAGCAGCTTGCGCTTTCTTGTTTCCAGGTTTTAAAATTGCTCGGACTTAGGTCAAATTTATGCATTCGGAATTATGTGGCAAAAGAATCATGCTAACAGATATTTTTATGGACCCTCGATTGTAACATTACCTTTCGTTACAATATTTCATTTGTTCACGAGTTCTGTTAACTAATCAATTATGGGCAGTGAAGATATTGTTCACTGCGAATGTCTGATACATTCACCTTTGCACCTTTGATGACCCACGGCTAAACATTTCGAATGCGAAATTCTTGCTTCAATGCTGTTCCGCAATACTACCCAGCAGCGGAAACAGATAAAACCCTGTAATTAACCCGCATAGATTTGAACATTGAATGGTAAATGTAATCACCACTCAGAACACCAGTCCCGTAGGTAGTGAACGAATCGTTTCGGAGATTTGTATAACAGTACTCGCACTGTAAAATCTGAACGATTAAAGAGCAAACGCTGGTTCAATGAAACCGGTGACAGGATATTTTTTTTGATATGTCTTTATTTCAGTGACTAACGCAGAAGTCCATAAATTTCCAAATACATTATTCTTCCTTCACGTCTCGCTAACTATGAGATAATTTAAATTATAACTTTTCAGAAGATTTCTCGCAATGCTATAGTCTATAAAATTTGGAATTTCGCTCAAATTTGGTGACCAACATTCTACAAACAAATATAAGTTTCCAGAGACATTTTGTAATTACATTTTGTAATTATCGGCATCCCTGGCTACGGTAGGGGCCAAGAACTTCCAGGGCAGGATAGTTTTAGCGTGCAAAGACAATGTTCTAATTATTACATTGCGTAACCGTATTGATTCTCTATGAAACCATGAAAACCACTGTTCTCGGAGTGAATCATAGCCCACAATAATGGCGCGCCCTATGAAATGATGGCGAACCTCATACTTCAGCTAACTATTACTGAAAGAGCATTATCGACTGGTAACATTGTGATAAAATTTGTCAAAACGGCGGCAAAGGCAAAATTCCTTTCGCGAAAACGCTGAAATGAACAAACGAGTGGTTGCCTGTTTGTTGTAGTGGCGAGGGAAGCTGTCCTGTACGGTCGAGACTTCGGATCTGTGAATCACTTATCACCTTCATCTCTGGAACAGATGTAGAACTGCGATGTGTCATTGGTAAATAAGACTTTCGGATTATGAAACTCCCTTGGATAAGAACATTTCACTAGCCAAAGCTTGTGCACAGTTCTTTCGAATCTGTTGATTAGGATACGATTTGTTAAACTAACATCACAAAGTACGAGCAAGCAAAGATAATGACTGATAAATAAAACTCGTCTAGTTTCCAAAGAGATTAGATGGCTTTAATCATTGATCTACACCAACGGTGGATTATAAACGCATTATTACTTGTTATAGAACTTGTGAACAAGTCCCCAGAGAATTCGTACCCAACCAAGTAGACAATACATAGTCACTTAAATGTCGAAAATAAATACGTACAATAGCTGACAAACCCGACAATCCATGAGCAATGAATGAGTCCTTGGCCGCTCGTAATTAAATAAACATGTAATTGTGGTGCTGGTGGTGGTGTTTTCAGTTTCTTACTACAAAATCTCAAAAAGAGCACCGCCAGAAAACATGGCACTAACATGCGAAGCAATTCCAGCCTCGTTTAAATTATTGTACCGGAAGCAATCGCATCAAAAGCAGCTCTACAGGTACAGACACTACAGAGATAGAAAGTAATTTAGCGTTTTTCTTAATTAGGAGCTGCATTAGGAGGGTAAGGATAAGCGAAATGATAAGACTGACAAGTTCTGAGCTAGTGAAAGCGCTGTATAAGTCATGAACAGGACTTCACTAATTTTTTCGTTATGTCACAACGACAAAGTTGAAAATGAGAAATGAAATGACGTACTTCTGAACTGTTATTATGCATTGTGAGGGATTCACAGGAAGGTTTAGACAGAATTTTCTGCGAGAAGAAAGGAGACATATGATTGCACTGATTGAACAAGACTCTGTTTCTCCCACTCTCAATCCCGTTTGCAGACATTTTTTTAAGCTCATGCAAGTATGATCCTGTGGCTACTCGCATGGCCTGCACAAGTAGGACTTAACAGCAAGCCGAGCGTGGTGGGTGAGCGGTTAACGCTCCGGCTTCACATTCAGGGGTACACAGGTTCAAATCCCCGTCCGGGCATCCAGATTTGGGTTTTCCATGGTTTCCCTAAATCACTCAAGGGGAATGCCGGGATGCTTCCTTCAGAAGGCCATGGCCGAGTTCCTTTCAGTTCCTTCTCCCCAGCCTATTCCCCCTCTAATGACATCGGCAAGGCGTAAAGCCATTATTAAAAAAAAGCTTTATGCAACGTTCATACTCATCACACGAAAATCACCGAATGTTTCCAAATTTTGTGATGAAGACTGTAAAATTTTCTCTATGGTTGATGCTTGAGATCGATTGTTTCCATTATTCTAAACGAGGAGGTTCTCAAAGCTAAATTAGCCAACTGATGAGTCACATCAGCTTCATCTGAGACATTGAATCAAGACAGAACTTAATTACGTTCAGCAGTAGTAGTTTGAGTCTCGCTCCTTTTTAACTTGGTCTGAAAGCACAGATAGCTTGTCCGCAATATTCGAGACACGAAGTCTAAAGCGGGAATTTTTTGCCATCGCTACTCGACAGCGGAATTCAGTCGAAACAAGTGGATGACCAGTTACCAGGAAGTGGTTACTAGATTACAATTTCTTGTGTGTTGTTAATTCACTTCTCTGTGACAATTTTCATGGTTGCTAATTTGCATCAGACGATATTGTGCAGTCTTATTGGCGTGGCAGACATAATAGCCGCAAGTCAGCTCTGACGAAATCGAAGTGCCGGAATGGTGTGTCGACTTGTATGCGCCGTGCTCCTGTGATAGATTATCTGTCTCGGCAGACAGATAGGCGATACCAGTTCTCCAATCAGGTCAACGTGCACTCGACGTGAGCGGACAAGCCTACACACTCAGCGGGGAATTCGGCGACGGTCGGTTAAGAAAGAAAGACAACATTTAGATGAATTAGTTGACGAATCCCACAATACAAGTGATGCACATTTTACCGTGAAATCAAGTAGTGTACAGCAGCCATTTGAGAGCAGCCAAATTTTTCTAAACATCAGAACTCTTGACACTAGTGGCAGTGATGGTGGTTTACTAGGTATAAGGTTTCTTCAGAATCGAAATCAGCTAACCATGGAAACGCTTTGGTCTCGCATTCGGAAGGACGCTGGTTCCAATCCCTGTCCGGGCATCCAGATTTCGGTTTTATATGGTTTCCCGAAATCTGTACAGGCGAATGCTGGGATTGGTTCCTTTAAAAATCCATGGGCGAATTCTTTCCGTTTTCTTGTCCCCAGTCCTTTCTCGCCTGTAATCACCTGACCTGACCTTGACGAGACGTAAAGCCATAAGGGAATAATAATAATAATAAAAACAACTAAATGAATGCGTCGCGTTTGTTTACACTTCATCTTTAGCATCGCTGACGTTTGATAGACATCGAAACTGGAGACAAAAGTCAACAAACAGCTGGGCAATTATTTTTTTAATATTTGTATAGAATAGTTACTTTATAGCACAATCGCTCTTTTAAAAAAATCAACAGTATTGAATTCATTCTTGTAATTGACATTAGAACATTGAGACGTAAATAACCAGTAACTCCGAACTCACTCGTTCGATCCCAGTAAACCAGACCTGAAAATCAACGCTCTTGAATGGTTTAGCTAACAGATGATATATAGGTTTGTCGTACGAACAAAACATCCATTAGTTCGCGAGTCGATATTCGGTCATAGATAGCCGCATTCTAAAATTACGCAGTGCAGTCTGGAGGCTTTTAAATGTTTAACTATTATGATCATATTATTTTCACCAAAACTAAGTTTAATGCCAGTTAAACGGTTGTATTTGACACATCATATACAGTATTCCCACTTTTATTCTAGAGAGACGGCGGCATGGTAAAGAAAGAGACACAATGGGATGTAAAAAGCGAAACGGCTATAACCAAATCGAATTATTTACTTTAATATATGAACCAGAAACAAGAACATATTTTCGGATACATTTTATGATACGTTATAAAGATAAAGTATACAATTTTGTCCGCAGCTAAACACAAGATATGCTTATCGAAATTAATCCTTATAACAGCTTTAATTCGGGAGCACTATCTAGAAGCTCATAAGATGCCGACAGTAGTCCGCTTCAGATCTATATTCACTTTCGCTGATAAGATTCTTGTGTTTTCGCCACATTTTGTGCTATTTACAGCTTCTGTTCTGAAACTTATAAACTATTGCGTGCTTCTTTATTTCAACCATTAACCCGAAGACGAATCACAATCACGGGACTAAAATGTCAGGCAAATGCGTTACTGCGGAGGTACTATACAGTAGTTAATTATGTTTCTGATGTTATTGGTCGGGGCGTCTAATTACATTTCGTTTATACATTCAATGTTTCTACCTCTTCTCGTTGTTTAGACAGTATTTCTTAGCTGTGCTTGCTATTATAACCTTCTACACAAAAAATAAACACGACGAAAATGTGGTATCTTTCTTATATACCGTGCGTATTTCATTTGCTGTTACACCCTACTTCTGTGCCCGCGACTTGCGAGTAACCACAGGATAGGATGAACTAAAATAATGTCTGCAAAACGGAAATAAAAATTGGAGAAACAATCATGTTATTCAGTGATTGGAATCACATGTCTTCGTTTCTCGCAGAAAATTATGCTTCAATCTTTCTTACTCCCCGTCAATATATATATATATATAAAAAAAATAGTATAGAAGAGCGTCATTTCGGATACTAATTTTCATTTTGGGTCGTTGTGACATAATCAGAAATACTCATTTCATCCTATTTAATGGCTTATACAGCGCTTTCATTAGTTCAGAACTTGCCAGTCTTTCATTTTATCCTCCAGCTGCAGCTACTACTTTTTTTTTTTTTTAAACTAAATTACTTTTTCTGTAATGTGTGTATCAGTTGTTTTGGACCCTGTTATTCCCATTACAATAATTTAAACGATGATCCCTACCCAAGTAACTTCTCATTTAAGAATTTTTGTCTGAAATCATTTCACCGTTTCTGATAAGCTGATCGCCATTTTCTTCGGTAATTTATTGCCATCGCTTGCTCCATCCCTACATAACTCCCATTCGCCTGAAACCAAGTGCTAGTTTCTTTACACAGCTCTCTCTTCCCCTACACGAACCTCTCCTAATTCTTCTAGCAACATCCATCGGGGCCAGCACTCCCACTACCCAGTGCTCCCGACTCCAGTCCTTCAGTGATTCCAAATCAACTCCTTTATCATATCAGTTACAGACTGCGTTCTGCGGTAATTTTCACAAACAAATCTAGCTGCCATCCTTTGCAACCTCTCCAAGTCCTCTATTTAATACGAAGGAAGCTCAGTTGTTTAAGAGAGGTAGTTTGAGAAATGATGGTGTGGTTTGCCTGAGAGGGACAAAACTATTACTAACAAGATTTGTTATTTATCCAACGGTGTCCCTGACAACATGCAGACTGTTTAGGTTTAGACGCCGACTGCCTATAACGAACATCAGCCTTAAGTTGTCCCATCACTGTATTCGTAGTTTGCATATGGATACCGTTCTTTAGTACTTCAGTTGTGACTAACTTGCATAAACCTTGCTTTTGTGGCATCCCCGCAGGAAGTACACAGAACTGTTTGGGCTTTGCATAACAACAGTTCTCACTGTGTCTATTGTTTATTGTGTTCGAATAGTCCGTACCTTACTTGGACAAGTCTGCTGTAAATTAGAAAGTCTGAACCCGTAAACTTAATATGTTCCAGTGTTAAAGAGTATATTTAGTGTAAACGGTAACTTCGTGAAAAAAGGTGAGAAACATTCGTGCAATTTTTTCACTGAATTTAACGATAACACTATTTCGTTGAAAGACAATCTAAGAACAGATGACAATAAAACTAAACTAAGACTGACACATTGGATTGATAAAAAGTGATGTCATTTGTCTTTAGAAAAGAAAAACTACAAACTTTTGTCATTTATATCATATTAGGGGTGTGATGCGTCGCATAAGGCTGGAGCTAAAAATATGTACCGGTTAATACATTACGATCTGTGATAATAGATACAGTTTCACCGTAATTAATACTCGCCCATTTACGAGGTACAAATCTTGGACAGCCTATAGCAAGGAATTATGAGGATGACGTTCTTTTCATGGCAAGGCTCAAACATCTAACCATTCACCATCAGAGCGCATTGAGCTGTAATGACAAACATTAACATCTTCTTCCGATTTTAGTCTACTTTGGACGACAGGAAGCAACTGGTTTACTGGTCGGCTTTTTCTTGCTCCCAGAATTTTTGTATTCTTTCACTGCGGTTACTCCTCCTTTCTTCACACCAGGTAGTCTTGGCCTTTGTACATTGTTCCTGGAACCCCATTAACATCCGTTTATTGAGGAAAAGAATGCCGCTACTGTGTCGCTACGTCTTAATCCTGTCTTTTGGAACTACCAGAAGACTTTTGAATAATGCAGATCTCTCAGGACGCTACAAAGTGATAATTCACCATCTAAAAAGCAACTACCGATTGAACTGTGGGTCCTCCGACAGCCTTTTGACTGCACCAGTGGTCGTTATCTAGAGTTGCGCAGTGCCTGTACCACAAGCGGAAATCTGTGGTAAACTATGACCGAGAAATTCTAAAAGTCTCCAGGGGCAGCTGAATTCAGTTGTCAACCAAACAGCACGGGTTCGATGTCCCAGGTGGAATGTACATGCACCCAGGAGCGTCATGACATGCTAAAACATGTTTTGTTCATTTTCTTGCGTTACCTATATTTTAATTTTCTTATTAACTACATCAGAAAGAATCAGACTGCAGTATGGTTCTGCCATAGATCAATTTCTGTGCAAGACAAGTAAACCTTTTAAACAATTAACCAAACTATCGAATGGTTAGGAGGGGAAAAAATACACTCCGTCAAGTTATTAGATCCACTTTTATCTCAATATATTTTGAGTTGAGAAGGATATTCGCCCATCAGCCTCTATGGCTACGTTTAGCACAACCGAAACAAGGACTTTAGTTATTTAGTTGGAACAGAAGTTTCTTCGACAGTAGTCTTCGCAGCTTCCGTTACACGAGCCAGAAAGACAGAAATTAAAGTTTGTTTTTGCGTAACCGTTTTGCCTCGTCGATTTAGGTGACATTAACTTCAAAAGTTTCACGTAGTTAAAATACTTTTGATAACTCATTATCCATCCAGGTCACCACGTCACGTATTCTTCTCTTTACCCCCCCCCACCTCCCCTCCTCCTGCATTCAAGGATTCCCAAACCAGCCACATTATAATAACCCCAGCAGTAATTTCTATAATCACTTACTTTTGGATTTAACAAATTTTTACTTTCAGTGTTCCAGGTAATTTCTTTATCACATCCCTTGGTTATTTACTCCAGTTCCCGGCGTCAGTACCCTCCAATCTTCCAACTCCCTTAAGCCTCAAATCAGCGGCTATTTATGCTCGTGGTCGTCTGTTTAGATCCGCGCACCACTCACTCTTCCTGGCCTTGTCGCTTTACACACCCTCAGCACACTCCTGTCTTCCAATAATTCCCAGTCCAGCTCTTCTATCATATCAGAGATTCCCACAACAAAGCAAGCTGTCGTCCTTCACACCCCATCCAACTACTGTATTTGATACTCATAAAGTAGTTAACATGCTACTCCAGCATACTCAAGCTCTTTCCACATTTCCCTCACTTTCTAGATACATCCCTTCACCCCCCCTCTCCCGAATATCTACGACGTACCAAATGCCTAACTAATTTTTAAGATATTCCAAGATATTTGCACTTTATGCTTTTAACAAGCTACTCCACCTTCACTTTATAATAATAAAAAGCTTTATTTTCTATATGTTTAGCGTTTATCTTCACTCTATGTAAACTAGATATTCTGTCTCCCCCCCCCCTTGTCAATGTTGTTCATCTACTGTTATATAACATTATTTTCTCTGTGAAGAACCTAATAATGAACAATCATGGCTTCATTAATCTTTCAGTTATCGAATGTGCTCTACGGTTACTGTTATCGAACTTCCCCACGTTTATTCTTTCCAATGTCATTACTTCATTATCATAATTTGGGTCCCATGCAGTCCCATCATATTCAGCTTATCGTCTGGGCGGCTTGACAACTATACTGAACATTTCTTTTTTTGGGGGGTGGATTTACGTTGACAGATATCCATTTGCTTATGTCAGAACGCGGAAGTAAAAGTTCGTCTAGAACCAATTTTAATACAAATAAACACCAAAGAAAATACCTGTTTGTATCTTCTATACTTTGTACCACCTACTAGCGAGACAATCTCGACCCTCTTTAATACTTCTGTCTGTCTCTTCAAACGCAACAGAAATTCTTCCAATTTTGCAGTGGTCAAAATTTGTGTCAATCTTATTTCAGTCAGTTTAGGTCAAGCGGTGGTGATCTTTAACCCTAAAAACTCAATTTTGTTACTAAAATCTTACTTCTGTCACTTTCAGACAATGCGTAATGCATTTAGTTTATATCGACCTTAAGAGATACAACAACGATCAAACTCATGAAGTAGATCATATCACATCACGCTGTATTTACCTTTAAACCTAAAAACCCATATTTTGTCTGTAAAACAGCTCTGACTTAATTAATGCCGAACAAAAGAGTTAAGTGTGTCTGCCAATGGTAAGGTTGTGTTTATCCCACACAATACTCCGGATACTCGAAAGGACCTTCCTTTTGATTTGGAAAGGAAACAGTTCCGCTAATGGCTGCCAGCTGTGAACTATTCTATACTAGGGACCATATCCAAACCCGGTCACCTAGCAGTCAATTGCAACTCATACCAGGGAACGAAAAAAAGTGTCGCCAGTCAAGGCGTAGAATCATTCGATCCTATGTGTCATTATATGAGAAGACGTATGGCAAAAGCGAATGACATCCGCAACATTCTTGTAGCTGATTATGGGAAATTTGTAATACTATCATCAGAAAGGCCGGTAGGTATGAGCCAGAATTTCTTGCGGGATGAAGGTACCTCCAAAATCCAGAATGGCGGCCTAACATACAGCTGCAAACCTGGTCGCTTTTCGCCTAATATCGTCGAATTCACTGCTAACATTTTGAGTAAAATATGGGTTAAGTATAATCAAGTGATATATTCTACTTTCTCTCCTCATTAATTTTGTAACTCGAGTAAACACGAAGTCAATTTTCATTATTATTGATGGGGTAATATGATGTAATATGAAGAATCATTTCATGTAGTTCTGAAACTTTTTATCAGTCCTTCAGTCGCTCACTATTCTCTTCAGTTTATCACACGATAATTGTCTTCTATCTTATCAGTTACGCAGCACAGCCCATTCATTGTGGGCGGTTGCTTACGTATAATGTCAAATTTACTGTGCGACAGCGTGAAGATGTGGATGAACTGTGTGATTTTGAGAGAGTTCTTCGAAAATAAGTAACTGTGTACTGAAATAAAATTACAGCAGATTTTAAGATGTTCAAAGAAATCTTAATGCATTTTAAGTATAGCGAAAATATGGCAACTGAAATTAGATTGCAGAAGAGGGGAGCAAAGGATAAAAAAAAATAATAATTGTAATAGCACCTATTAAGCAATTAACCCCGTACAGAAGTGAATAGGGTTAGATACTCCGGGAACCGACGAACAAAAATACCATATGGCAGCCACATTGCAGAATTCGTATTGAAGAACGAATTAAAAAGAAGAGAGGGTTGCGTGAAAGAAGTATAAAACAATGTTGGAGTGCATATCGGAGATCCGTATCAGAAACCAAATCAAATCCTCATATGACACTGTTGCAGCGAGATCCCAAAGGATCGTTCGGCCGCCAAGAAACAGTTTTCGATTCGCCATGCAGTGCATCTCTTCTCGTGACTAACTAAGCCATCCCCGTAATCCTATCGGGTATAGGGGACCTAGTGCGTAATGGGGTATCCGAACTAGTTCACATAACACAGCAAGCTGTGCCAGAGGTGAAGGGGCCTTTGAAATTCCTAGCAGAGACCGAGATTCAATCCGAGGACCTTCCGATCTCCAGTCAGACGCCTAAACTACTGAGCGTTCCGTGTTAGAAACGTTACGAACAAATAGAAGGAATGCTCATGTTAGTACTGACTGCCGTAGTTGATACAGCTGGTGACGTTTTCGCTACGTGAACTTACTGATTGCAGTGGAGTACTACGAACACCGATAGTAAAGAAACGAAAGATAAAATTAGAGAAAGTTACGTTCCATATCTCTCAGAACAGGGCACCAGTAACACATTCAACATAGCTCCTCCGATGCTTTTATTTATCCATACATTACAGCAAACTAACTTAGTCCACATCCCGCAGATTGGTTAGATCCTCCCGAAGGTGGCAAACTATGCCCTTGTGTCAGACAGGGATCGGACGGTCAGTTCATTTCCTCAGAGACCTACAGTGTAACGTGCAGTCCGGAATCAAACACAGTCTTAAAAATGCCTGGCCTTGCCGGAATTTGAACCCGAACTTTTGAAAGCAAGCGCTTTAGCCACTGAGCTACCAGATCGCATAATCGTTTAAAACTTTGACTCATCGATACATCATAGTTTGAAGATTCACTAAACCATTTAAATATTTTTTGCAAGACGCATACCATCAATGACAGCGTCTTTACATGATCAAGATAAATCTGCTGATAATGAACTAATATGTATGAATTTTTACACTGAATTTAACAGATAGAGCCTGCTAATTCCAGATCTTTTACTAGATTTTGTTTTTCTCATCTCGTAATTTTGAAAACTTACATTAAAAACATTTTGCTCTAGAATATATTAAAGGAAACTCGACAAAAATTTCAGAAGTAGAAAACGTTTTCATTAAGTCATCTGTATTAAATATTAAAAAAAAGGCTAAACTGAATATGAATCGATTATGTTTTATTACTATGATTATTTAATGCCAGTTGTTTGTTTTGGAAAAAAGTAGTACAGTAATGATTAGACTGTCAAAACCGTGTAGTTAGCTGCTCCTATTTCGATTTTGCTTATTATGTCAAGGATTTCTTAGTACTGTTCAAAACTGCAACCTTCTGGTTACACTGCTTATAACTTAATGATTTACAATGGATATTGTACAAAAGCAAATGAGACAAATCTCCTTTAAAATTATCACAGAACTTTGAGGTAAGCAAAAAGAAAATACTATTTATTCAATAATAACTTTTCCGAGATACAAAGAATTGGGAGTTACTGAGGAAATTCAGTAATGAGCATGATGATTTGGTTGTTTGAAGCACCTGTAAGTAAAACAGATAGCCATAATTTGTGAAAAAGGAATAAAAATACATTTTACAACCACGATAGAAGGAAATGTCCGAGTGTGGTGAGTGAGCAGTAGCGCTCTGTCCTCGCAGTCGGGTGGGCGCGGGTTTGAATCCCCGACCGGCAATCTATATTTCGATTTTCCGTGGTTTCTCGAAATCACTCCAGACGAATACCAGGCTGATTCCTTCAAAAGGCCATGGCTGAATTCCTTCCCGTTTCTTGCCCCGCCCCCCAGTTTTTTCCCGTTTCTAATGACTTCGACGAGGTGTAAAGCTAGAGAAAGAAGGAGGAATAAATACAAGATTTAAGTAACATTTCGCCTGTTTTATTATGCTAGTGTTCAGTAACTCACTTGCAAAATAAAATCGGAGTTTTACGTTTTTAGTCCATTGAGAGTTCTCCCCCTTTACTCTTCTCCACCCTTCTTTTTATACAACGAGTACTAATTACCTTCAGGAAACCAAAGGTCTAAACACAGAGTTCGTCTGAAGTCTTTTAGGAGCAACGTGACCGGCATAAAACTCATCTGATTTACATTACAGAGAAACCGATTCGAATTTTGAATGTCCATCGGCATTAAGATTTTTTTTTGTTAATTTACTCAGAATCAAGGCACCAAGCTAACGCTAAAGTTATATGCAGGTCTATACTACCCAACGCACTGATCCCTAGTAAACAACTGAGACTCCGCTTTAATGGCCCTGGTGCCGGCGGTCTTTAAGTAGGAAACAACCTCCGTAACAGCTGGTGGGTCCTGCATTGGCTGTCCTGGCTCGTCGCCAGGGCGTGACGCACGCCGAAGAGGTCCTTACCCCAACGCATTGCGTAAGGCTGACGTCGGCAGCTCGCAGGATTCTCCCCTGCACCTCATCAGTGCAGCCGCCGCCAGCACCTTGACCACGCCAAGAGTGATCCCCAACAATGTCTTCACCAACAGGAAGGTCGAGCTTAAGGACAAATTAAGAGTACCAGGTCTCCAATGTAAATATTGCCACACAGTATTAATGTAGTGAGTGTCTTCTTTCATTTACGGTTTAAAACTGAAAAATTGTATCCTTTTTACCTGTCAACAGTCTCTCGTCTATTTTCTCGCATCTTCTGTTCCAATGTAACCTCAGTTACTGCCTACATTCACACAAGGCTTTCATAAACTGCATCTCAGGTATTGCGTCATATGTTCTCATCTTTCCCCCTAACACCCCTGCCTTAAAACTTATCTAACAAATTAACCAGACTCGTACATCTTAAGAAGTGACCCATTTTTCTATGTCTCCTTTCCCCGATATTCTTACCCACCGTTTCCAGGCAGTGTTGTTCGTTTCTTACTTTATCCCACAGCCCACTGTTCAATTTCTTTCAGTTCCACAAATTTTTTTTTACTTCATCCCTTCTTTCCGAATTTGAGATCGATCCGGTGTAAGAAAATATAATGCAGATCGGATCATTTTTGGCAACATTTTCAGATTAGGAATCTATCAAAAATAGCATGCTACGAGATTAAGGCGTCATTGAGCAGTAAAGTGTCTTAATAGTCAGTGGTTTCCAGTGCCTTCGTCAAAGTGAACGTTGTTCTCTCACTCCCGCATTGACAATTACTGGCGATGTCTGCAGAAAGGAAAATCCCTAGGGTTCTCATGAAGACGAAACGCTTCTTCCTGACATCAGACACCACTCTGTTTAATAAAATTCGAAGTTTTGTAATTTGTTCAGCCTCTACGAAGAACGATGACGGCTTCGACAGCCAACGGAGTAGAGAGACGGCTTGCAAGAGACCAAATGCCCTGCGATCTACAGGGGTCAGTTTCTAGACGTGAGCTGCATGTCAGCCAATTCAGCAGATCTGCGATACCACGTTCAAGGACGTGACCAGTGCATAGAGCAGCAAGAGCAGTCGAGGGGTTTCATACACAGACATAACGGCATGGACACACGCAGTATAGGAATAGACAGCGGAGTATACATTACATCCAAGAAGAAATTAACAAACTGCTCCTGACTTTTGGCCCTATCGTTTAACACATTATACAACAGAAAAAGTGTATGGATTTGAGTTTTTACAGTTTCATACTTCTTATTCGCTTCATAGGTGACGAATAGATCTCGTCAGCAAGCCACTATTCCTTCATTTTATGTTTACCATCTTTTTTGTGTTCATTTCACTCATTCAATGCACTACCACACCGTTAAATTTACCTTTCATTTCTTTAGAACATGAAAACATTTACTTTATTATGTACACACTTTCTCCAATGGACGTACTACTCAAGAAATCCCTTTCCTGTTTTACAACACATATTCCTGTAAAATTAACAATTTTTATTAGCGCACACAGTTATTTGTAGGCAAATTTTTCGCATCATTTGCGCCCAGTAAGTAATACGTAAATACTTTATATAAGCTTGTATAGTAATACTTCACGTCTTAAGGTATATGAGCAATTTCTGACACAGATCGTCGAAATAACTAAAATATTTTGTCAAATGTTCATCCGTATCAGACACACATTATGCCAATTTCTGAAAAGTTAAGCAGTAGAGAAATTTTTCGGTTTCTCTGATCATGCAGTAGAACTGTATTTCACATTAAACGCTTTGCGACTATCATTCTTAATCTTGCCTACTTTCGTCAAAGGTAATTCTATTTCGAATTTCGTTTTCAAGCTAAGGAATGGACGATTCTAATATCGAGTGTGGTGAGTGATCGGTAACGCTCGGGCATCCCGCCATCCAAATATCGACTTTCCATAGTACCCACTCCCAGAGAATGCCGGGATGATTCTTTCAGTACCCCGAGGCCGAGTACCTTGATCCCAAATCTTTTCCGCTTCTTATGACCTTGACGTAGACGAGGCGTATTACTCTAAAAGGAAAAAAAATCCATAAATTTCATACTGAATTTGTACGAGCAAAATTTGTCAAAAAGGAGATTGTGCTACGAGATCAAGCTACACGGAAACGTATAATAAAAACAGCAGCACCAACATTGTTTCAAAAAGATCACATTGGACTTTTAAAGGGACTCAGCAGACAGGACAGCCTTGAGTACTGGGTAGACAGACGCTTTGCGATACCAGACTGTTTCCAAACAGCTTCACGGGTCACTACGGGCTCACGTAGTTTCTGAGTAAATATATTTGTCAACTGTAATAGAAAAATGATACTCCTCCACACTACTACACATTTCTATCAACTAATAGCAAGCGCATATTCGTTTAAGACGGGCAGAAACAGACTTGGGTTGGATGAAATATACAATCGTCCACACCTGAAACGAATATTATGTTCATTATTTTAGATTAACGATATGGCCTCGCATTCGGGAGGACACCGGTTCGAATCCCCGTCCGGGAATCCAGATTTGGGTTTTCCAAGGTTTCGCCAAATCATTCCAGGCGAATACCGGGATGCTTCCTTCAAAAGGCCTTGTCCGAATTCCTTCCCGTTCCTTGCCCGCTTCTAATGACCTCAACGTCAACGAGGCGTAAAGGCATAAGAATTTATATAATGTTCCGTTCGCAGTTTATAAAATAAGTAATACAATCTTAATTTGTATATAAGATATCAGGTTGCATGATTATATATCTTAGATACTTAAAATTATAAAAGTAGTTTCCTTTTACGAAAATCATTCAACAAAAACGAGTTACTTCTTACGAGTTCGAAAACATAAACTTCCTTCCGTGTGCAAAAATATCTGGAAATTCGAGAACTCGTGCTCCCTCCCTCCATTTGTGTGTGTATAAGAGATAGTTTTATTTGGTGTTCAGCACAAGCTAAACATGAATACCAAATACGCTGAAGTGACGAAAATCTTGGGATTCTTCTAATATCGTGTGGGATCCCCTTCTGACCGTTGAATTGCAGCAATCCCAACAAGTCGTCGGAAGTCCTCCGAAGAAAGATTCAGCCATAATTCCTCTACACCCGTCCATAATTTCGAAAGTGTTGCCGGTGCAGGACGCAGTACATGAGCACACCTTTCTATCATATCTCAAATATTTTCGATTGTGTTTGTGTCTGGCGAGTTAAGTGGCCAAATCATTCCCTGGAATTGTCAAGAATATTCCCTCAAATCGTGAACAATTTTAGTCCGGTGACATGGAGCATCGTCATTCTGGAATTGTCCATCGTTGTTTTGGAACGTGAAGGCCATGAATGGCTACAAATGGTCTCCAAGTAGCTGAACGTAAGTATTTACAGCCAATGGACGGTTTAGTTTGGTCAGAGGTCCCAGTACATGCCACACCAGCCATCACCGGCATGCACCTCGTCGACGTCGAGGAAAGCACTGAGGACAAGGAACGAGAAGGAATTTGGCCATGGCCTTTTAAAGGAAGCATCCCGGTGTTCACCTGGAATGATTTGGGGAAACCATGGAACACCCAAATCTGGATGTGGCCGGACGAGGAATTCCAATCCGCGTCCTCCCGAATACGAGACCAGAGCGTTACCGCTCACCCCCCCCACCCTCGGTCTTAGCCTTGGGGGATCTGCCCATACTCGAGCCCTACCATCTCCTCTTACTGGAATCGTGACTCACCTCACCAGGCAACCTTTTTCCAGTCAGCTAGGGTCCAACCGATAAGTTTTCAATCCCAGGAGAGGCGCTGCAGTCGATGGCGTGTTAACAGAGGCACTTGCGTCGGTCCTACTCCCGTATCCAATCAACGCAAAATTTCTCTGCACTATCCACATAGACGGACTCGTCTGTCGTATAATGTTGCCGTTCTTTGACAGTGTTGACTGTCTGTCAATACCGATACCTCGAAGCATACTTCGCAGGTCTCGGTCATTAAGTAGACGGTAAGGATTGCAATCCCGCAGTGTTTTCAATACCGCGGGATTTTTGCTGAATTTGCGCCAGTCCCGCGGGATTGGCGCAAACAGTTTTTTAACGCATATATTTAAAACATAGTTACTTAAAACGTTAATAAATTAAATAATAATTAAATTTATAAATCAATTTTAATGTTAAATGACAAAATTAACAGTTAACAATATTTTAATTGGCAAAATGACATTACAATTTTTAGCATGTCTTAGGTATATTTCGAGGTTTTACATTTTTGTTTTTAATCTGAACCAATTTTTAAATAAATAGTTAAAAATGGGCAATATTCATATTATGTGCCTTATAATACATCACATAAGTTTAAAAACATAGTATGCGTAATGGCCAAGTTACCAGAGTTTTTTTAATATTATTATTCTAAATAAACGTTCCATAACACCGAGAGAAAGCATCCCATTTCACAAAGTGAAGTGAATATACTCTGTAAAGTGTAGACTTGGCTCAGAACAAGAGCTCATAACTTTTTGTCACTGCACAAGCACGAGGCTTGGCCTTTTTTTACAAGAATTGTCTTTGTGGGATTCATTATTATATCACCTGATTCCTTGATTGACCTTACAGCTGATTAAATGTTATTAGAAGAAACTACTCACCAAGACGTAAACTGTCAAGTATTTGTTTTACTTTGTGGCGTAACGACATTTTTTAGAGTGATAATTATTACTTTTTAGTAAGATAGGAGACTTTCTCGGCGAATGATTGCAGTGAAGTCTTCACAGGTTGTATCTCCGGATTTCAGTGTAAAAACACGAAATTTCAGGACGGCGGAGGCAGCCTTCGAAGTATGGTGTTCCTGTAACATAATTCGTCGATACACCCGTGAAAACTTCATTATAACTTTTTTTGCCTTTAGTCCAAATAATAACAAGGAGAAGATGGATTAATAGAAAGCCTGAGTGGCACTTGTTAGCGGGCGGCTTTCGACCAAGAATCGCAGTGAGGCGGCGGGCAAAACAAGAACGAGTCAAAGCATATACAATTACCTTTTGATAGCTGCTAAATAAATAGGTATACGGTCCTTAAAATTACGATAACATTAGTTTCGTATCGACGAATAATCAAGTTATCAGCCTCAAATAAGGGAAATTGTCACAATTACTTTATCTGCAAACACAGAAATTGGGAATGATGAAACTGTGAATAAAAAGCTTTAACTGTGTAGTTCAGATAATGTGTGGAATACATAAAAAATACTTGTTATATAGTTAGAAAATCGGACTAAATGCGCACCATAACTCAAATTACAGAAATAAAAAAAAGTTTGTTTACATGAGTCAAATGCCAACTGCAAGGGTACGGGCAAACAATGCAACACATACAGTATGATAGAGACCGAGTGGGGCATCGAGTCACGCACTGGCACGCGTTTTTGCCGCAATTTGGCGGATTGCGGATCCGCTTAATTTTGTGCGGGATCCGCCAGACAGTCTAATGATGCGGGATCCCGCGGGATTGCGGGATCCCACTTAGCTGGATTTCAATCCCTAGCTAAACGGCTAGTGTGTGTTTTTTTTTTTTTTTTTTTTTGTTTTGTTTTGTTTTTTTATTTATTTATTTTTGGTTTCTGGTCAATACATTTGATCTTGTACATTGATTTTATTAGATAGAATGTTTACCTTTTTTCATGATTTATCAATTTACAATATTGTCACCTTTGTCTTGCTTTACAAACTTGGTTTCACCAGTGGTTTTCTTCGTTGAGTGTTGAACTTCATGTGATTGTGTATCCGTTTGAAGGTCTCTAGTAGAGTGATGTTTCTTGTATATTTCTTGTTTCTACACCCTTTTGTCTTCTCCGGCAGTTGATTTTGACTTCTGTGAGACTGTGGGTTGTCCATGCGCTCTGTTGAGTCGTGTTGACTATATCGTTATTTGTGCGTCTTGCTAGTGTCTGGTATATCTTAATTTGTTTTGTAGATAGCAGGCATTGTATCGATGCAGGGAGGGGTACTTGCATCGCTGCTAGTTTCCGGATTAGAGTGGCGCGTGGGTGCTAGTGTGCTGTACATGGTGGCAGGTAATACCGAAAACTACATATTTATGGCACATTGCGGATGTTGAATTTATGAAATTTTCGAAATGAGTCTAACGCCAACTACTGCTCTGCGTTTAATGTCTGATAATTCATGTCGTGCGGCCAGAATGGCGTCAGAAAACTTTTTCACAGTACAGATGAAAGCTCCGACAGTGCACGTTTCTTCCGCGGTGCTGCCGCCATCTGTATATTCGCATATTCCTACCCCATACCTCCAGTGAACAACAAATGGAACCTGCAATCTGTTCGGCTATCACTTCGCAACTGACCGAGAAATCAAAAAGCTGGTGCAGTAAAGAGAAACACGACTTTTTTACAAGCTACTCATTAAACCAGTTACTTAAAATCTCTGCCTTTTTAAATCCTCACTAACTTCTTTTCCATCTTTATCTATAATTGTCTCAATACCAGTTTCAACTCGATTTCAGGTGTCTGTAATACAGGACGTATATATAACAACTGTAGCTCCCAATAGTTCCCACTCAAAAGACACATTTAAAAGCTTGGGTTCTACATGTTCGATTCCCGGAGAGGTTCTCCAAATTTCGGTTCTCCAAAATTCCTGGAAGCTAACACCGGATGGTTCTTCATCTAGGTCGTGGCTGATTTTATTCCCGTTGTTTCTCAGCAATCCCATTCCGATTATGACGACATCAAAATAAGCCAGTGCAGTATTTCATACAGTTCATTGTTTGTCATACGCAACGGGCTTATCGTGTTAGTCAACTCAGAATCGGAGAATGATTCACTCTTTATCTTTTGTGGGTGTGAGAATGGAACAGCGTTTCTACTTTGAACCGAATCACTCAAATAAACGCGAGAAATTTCGAATGTTAACATGGGTCCATTGCTGATGGATTTTCAATTTTATCCATCTTTCCTAGCCATAGCTGTCGCTGGCAACAATACCTTTATCTCCTGATCATTAACGACAGTCCAATCTGCGACACTTCACTAATTAAAAAGAAACACCAGACCACATAATTTTTGGCTGCGGTAAATATGCTGCGACTCGCGACGCTCTCATAAGGGTCTTGGTAAGAGAAGGCCAACAATTACTAAACACCAATATCAGCTCTTCTAGCTTCAAAGAACATAAAAGTATACCCGCTCCTGTACGACTTTGTCGCCAGAAACAACAATACCATCTAAACATATCCAGCCAGTGGTGAGGCTGATAGGAAGAGCCATATTTATTTAATTTAATTTAATTGCAATGGAGCACAGGCTCCGGTGGCTATTTCCCTACACACCCAACTTCCCCCTATCCTACACTCACCTACACTTGCCCTCTACAAATTTTAACTTTAAACTATTTTAACGTTTTCGGTAGGTTATTCATCATTCCCCTTGGTAACTCATTCCAATCCCTGACACCCTTACCTAAAAAAGAAACTCTTCCCACACCCTTGTGCCTGAAATCGAGTGCCAGCTTGTGGTCATGGTCATCTTTTCCCTTCCATGAACTACTTTTCATACCTACTGCAATATCTTTCCATGCCTCAACGCCAGTATACGCCCTGTACACTCCCATTACCCTCCTCATCGTCCTCCTGTCTTGCAATAAATCCCATTCCAGCTCCTTTATCATATCTGTCACTGATTGCATTCTGCGATAATTTCCAGAAACAAATCTAGCAGCCCTTCTTTGCACCTTCTCCAACTCCTGTATTTGATATTTAAAATGTAGGTCTCATACTACACTACCATATTCGAGCAATGGTCTTACCAAAGTTTTGTAACCCAATTCCTTTACTTCTCTCGTGCATCCCCTCATCACTCTCTCCAACAAGTGCAGAATTTTAAACCTTTTCCTACCAGCTGTCCAATGTGTTCTTGTAAACCGAGAGAAAAGGGACTTTGCGTTTATCCCTGTATGTGAACAAGTTTGTATATGTGATTAAGTGTATGTGGTATGGAGGTATGGCAAAATGCCAAATACCAAATAACTCGTATATAAAAAAACATATCTAAACATGGGCCAGTCTAAGAGGTTTATTTAACAGCGAATCGTATGTCAGGAGATGTTACTAGTCCGCTATTTATGTTTCATCAAGATGTTACACGCCCACACAACATTAAAGGAAATTATAAATAGCTACAGCCTTCCGTTAAGGAAAATAACTGACGAATCGTCTACGTTACGTAAACAAGATTCTGTTATCTCGCAACGTATGGAGAAGCTGGAAACATCACAATAGGGAACCCACGTAATGTTCTGAGAACACCAAACAACAGGATGTGCGTTCTACATTAAATATTTGATAGTGCTATTAATTAATAAAAAAAGTAACTGAGCATAAATCATTTTGCTGCCGGCTTAAAAATTTACTCGTTACCTGATTGTAGTAGAGAGTTGCCCAATAACAGAACGTGGACACTGAGTTCCACAAAGTGTTCATATTTTCAAATATTACGGGGCAACAAACAAAATTTTGTGTTTGTCTGTAGCAGAAAATATAATAGAAGAATATTAGATTTTTAACTGCACTCATATGAATCATAGGCCCGCAATGATTTGATCATACGAGTATCTCTTATGATGGCAATCAACAGAGTAACTGTACGTCAGTTAATTGAGACCTTAAGTTAACATACTTCCTTCTAATGGCTCCTTCTAATGGTTCGAATATTAAGTTGAATGTGCAGAGAAACTAATGAAGTAAAATAATTACTATACCAAAGCACATCTGAGGAAATGAATAGAAGGAGCATGCAAAGCCACATCCTGCTGGGATGTCCTGTGTACGTAACAGCTGATGGGGGTCGTCTTTTTTTTTTTTTTTTTTTTTTTTTTTTTTTTGTAACAGTTTAACGTCCCTTTTTAACAACGTGGTCTTTAGAGACGGGAAAGGATGGGGGCAAGGAATGGGAAGGAATTCGGCCATGGTCTTTTTGAAGGAAGCATCCCGGCATTCACCTGGAGTGATTTGGGGAAACCATGGAAAACCCAAATCTGGATGCCCGGACGGGGATTCGAACCGCCGTCCTCCCGAATGCGAGGCCAGAACGCTATCCGTTACACCACCACGCTCGGTGGGGATCGTCTTAATCACTCAGTGATACGTCGATTCACAGTAGCTCAACCAGCACACATCTTTGGTATGTCGTCACATGGCATCGTATTCTGTGCCAGAGGAGGCACTTGAAGCGCTGTAAACAAGTAGTAACAGCAACATTGTTATGCAAGTGGCTGTCCGACCAGCCTCGGTCTCCGCATTGGCCCACATCCGGCAATTGGACATCGGGGCGCCATCACAGAGCCCTCGCTTCCGCGTCAGCCACCCTGCGCACGCAACACTGTCGGAGTAGCCACATTCCTTAACGGGGGAGTTGTCTTCACTCTAGCCCTCACATTTCGTCAATATGTCTAAAAATGCAGAACCTTGCAAATAAATTCGCTGGAACGTAATACGGATAGGTGCGCAAGATCTTCGATAACTGCAATTCTCCGCAGCACAATAATGCTGTCTTTCCGTCTGGATTTATGACTCGTCTACGTCGAAGTCAATAGATTCGGGAAAGGCCTGCGGGCAAGGAAAAGGGAGGAATTTTTCCTTGGCTTTTTGAAGGAACCATCCTAGGATTTGTCTGGAGTGATTTGGAAACTCTGCGTGGAGATTCTTCCTGCTCAAGGTGAAACACGGTTTTGCACGACGCTATCTTATCGCTGCCAACGTAATTTTATTTTTTGACTGAGAATAAATTTCTCAATAAAACGATATATCGTTCAGTCACGATTATATTATTTCCTAGTAAGAATCGAGAAATCAACCCTTTTTCAGCGACTTGGTCTACCCTAACACCATAAAGGCTAAGTGAGGGCAGTTTGCGAACGTTGCATGTTTATATAATTTTTTTTTGTGTTGCAATAAAATTCTATATATCCTAATCCCAAATATACAGATCACCCGTTATCAGGTTACATGCAGCGACACGGGGCCTGTACGATGCAAAGGTTGTCCTTTCGTTCCAGGTATGGGGTACGGTTGGTATCAAACACTGTCTTGTAATGACTTCACTATATATATATATATATCAGATTCAAAAATTGCTCAATGAATTTGTTAAAGCAATGGTAACGTTTTGATGTGATCAAGTAGCTAGGAATGATGCAGGATCTTGGAAGATGTGTTACACATTGAATGACTGTCGTTACTAAACCACAGTTCAATTGTATGTGGAAGCCTCATGTTCTGGTTTCATGGGATTAATCGTCCTATTCAAAAATATCAAAGAATGTGTTATATTCATTCAATGTGTAACTGTTAGCGAACACTATACATTTAAAACGTTTATAGCTTTACTGTTTGTTAAATTCATAAAATCTGTTCCATTGAGTTGCTCTTTCATTAATATTAACTTTCTTTTGACATTATATGTGCATTAATTCAAGCGTCATTTAGTTTGGATAGTGACTGGACTTAAGCTGTCACTGTTTCCTCAAATGTCCTCACCGAAAGTGTTCGATTCTTACTGGCAGCTCACAAAAATAAGAATAAAAAAATTTCTAAAATAAATTCCTGGCTCAACAGGTACAAGATCATCGATATGATGTTCTGCTCCAGGCAGTAGTAGCTGCGCAATTTAAACCAACTAGCGTGTAATGAGAATTAGAAGCTAAACACCGGTCTGGTAACGTTGATCTGTGATGCACAATGCCCTACGTACTGGGGCTCCCATTTCAGTCCACGGAAACAATCCAGCGGACGAGAATGCCTTCTCCACTAATCTGAAGAATAGCCTGCTGGTAAATAATTCCACCGCTTCATGGTGCATGCGTCAGTGTGAATCCACGCTCACTTCAGGCAACATTTCTCCAAACTTTTAGGATCCAGTGGCTGAAGGCGTGCTATCAGCAGTAATACCACGAGGATAGTTTTGGATGGTGTGACCACTTACTCGTTGTTAAACTGCCGAGTGATCGGTTCGTCTATTCGCTGTTACAACGCAAGTTCCCATTGCTTGCACTACTTACCACATGAAGTGATCCTTTCGTGTTGCCCCAACAATTTGGCTCTGTTCCGCTATTACTTATAACCTGATTGCAAGAGCATCACTCCTTACATTGTCTGGCCTTTCCTTACGTTGTTTCAGTTTACAAGGGAGTGTCACATCTGCATAACGCCAGTTGTCTCTAACTCAGTTGGTCTTCAGTTTAGTATTAATCATTAAGACCAGACACCATAATTACGTTTGAGTGAACAGAAGTCCGCAATGAAAACACTGAACCTTTTTAATTCTCAGCTAATGTGCGTAAATGGCTTTGATCCTACGACTGATTAATGCGATTGTTATATAATCAATCTGTCTCATGTTCATACATGTAAATACTCGTAAGAGGCTATCGATTCTCAAAAAGTCCATATACAGTATACCGGTAAATTGTTCAAGTAGCCTGCAGTGGTATATGAGGAATATTTTAGTCTTCTGTCTTGCGCCATCGTAGCCTCTGAACATGGAATGAGATTAATGCCGATAGTTAATCATCTTTGATCAAATAATCAAGTTTTCCAAGATTGCTCCGGAATGAACTGTTACGAAGTGTTAAAAGTAACGCCTAATGCCCAAGTGTTAAGATGGTGCAATTGGTAGCAAGAGAGAGTCAACAGTGAACGCGTGTGAGGCTAGGGTTGCATCAGACAGGGGAACTGCGTGGCGCGTGGGTAACGAGATACGGGTGTAAGCTTCCAGAAGGTCGCATAGGGCAGCGGAGCGCGTCACGGACAGCTATAAAAAAGAGCCCGCCACAGCGGGAGGGGGACTACTTCTCCAGAGGTCTTCGAGAGTCGGCGAGTGAGCCAGCAAACAGCGCAGCGGAGATGACAACGTGTATTTCGCTACTGTAGTCGCCGTTGTACTGTTAGGGTCTTCACGTTTTATGGACCTTTGGCAGAGAGAACGTCTGCTAGTTGGTTCAGTACTCCTGAGGATTAGGATATCCCTCTTGTAATTTCTGAGTATTCTCAGTGAAGAGTTTGTCGGCTTCGTGAGTCACAAGTTTGTTTCTCATAACTTCTTGTGTTTTCATTTCATTTCTCCAGAATATTTCCTATCCCGAGTTCCCAAATTGTAAAAATCGATACCCACTTGTTTCAGTTTGTGAGTCTTTTCAGCTCAGCTCTCTGTTGCACAACAGGACGCAACAGAGACGTTATTTTCTTGGTGTCAGGTGTGGGGTTGGCCTAGGAAAGCTACGAGTGTTTGGCCGGAAAAAGCCACAAAACCAGTGAGACGACTGACAGAGTTTTAGCCAACCTTGGCCCAAAGGTCAGTACGTTGCAGCGATTACAGGCCGCAATTTGAGGAATAGGAGTAGGGTTTTCGAGAAATCTCAGCCCGAAGTCAGGAAAAGACTGACGGCTTTGAGCACGAAGCCGACTAGCAAGATTGCGCAACGAGGCGACATTGGAAGAAAAGAAGAGGATCCATTGGTCGTCTACGGGGAGCGGTACGCGACATCACGCGGGACGCTGATTGATAGCAACGCTGCCGAAACACAGCTGGGGCGCCGTCGCCAGCAGCAGATCAACATCGGTCGGGAGCAACAGGTAGCAGCTGTCGCCAGCAGCCGGCAGCCGATCGATACCAGCACAGCAAAACTTCGCAGTCAAGCGGACAACGCGGGTCAACACGACAACGACGTCACGTCGGGAGCAACGCCACATCTCATCGCTACACAGTAGTTGATTTCAGCAGGTGAGAAAACAAAATTGTAAGCACGCCTAACGAAGCAGTGTCAGGTAGTCAGGGCGCGCAGTCGTCAACCCACAGGCAGTACATTAGTTTGAATGAAGTGATAAAATTGATCCCAGATTCTTTTGACGGAGAAAAGACGAGATTAAATGAGTGGTTGGATAATGTAGATTCAGCATTCGAATTAATTGTACCGGAACAAAAAGAAATTTTATTAAAGTTTGTGAAGGCTAAAATAGTAGGGGCACCTAGGAGTAAACTTCTGGTCCGAGATCTGACTACCACCTGGCCGGCAGTACGTGCAATCTTGTTAGAAAATTATGGCAGTAAGAGGACTCTTGATTTTTATGCATGTAAAATGTTTGCTAGTAGACAAGAGTCGTGGGAGAGTATTGCGCAATGGGGTTCGCGTATAGATGCTCTCCAACATCAGTTCAGAGAAGCAATAAAAAATGTAATGACGGAAGAGGAGCTGATGGGAAGCATAGCTCTAGTTTTAAAGCTAGGAAGGGCCGTATTTATTCAAGGGTTGTATGATGACCGGATAAAAACTATTGTGCGAGCTAGGGGAGAAACCATAACCCTTTCTGAAGCCGTGGAAATCGCAGCCACAGAGGAAAGTGCGATAGCTTCAGCGAAAGAAAAACCGGTTTCGAGGTATCCCTTCAGGAATCCAAAGGTAGAAGGAAAAAACCCCCCATTTTGTTTCAATTGCAAAAAGTCTGGGCATATAGCCAAGGATTGTCGGGCGCAAAGGCGTGTAAGAATAATTAATAAAGAGGATGAGCTGGACAAAAAGGCGATAAATGCAGTGCTTGCTAAGTTAGATAAGATGGAGAAAGAAAACGCCGTCAGAATGATGGAAACGCGGCGGGAAACGAGAAGTAGCGCTAGGCAAGCGGCTCAAACAGCACCCTTTAAGAAAAAGGTACCGTATGCAAGTGAAATTACGTGCTATAAGTGCAACCGAAAAGGGCATTATGCGCGGGATTGCCGAGAAAATGCATGGTCGGGAAAGGAAAGAGATAGAAAATCGGTAAACTGTTAGGTGGCGTAATGGAGCGGTCACATTGCGCCATATCGCACAAAGTGTATCAAGTAGACTGCACAGATAAAAATGAATATGTGACTATGCAATGTGAAAAAGCAAGGCGTAATCCGATGAGGTTCCTAGCCGACAGTGGGGCACAGATAAGCTTGGTAAAAAGAGATTGTATAAACTGGGCAGTAAAAAGTAATGATAGAGAAAAAATTAGAATTAAGGGGATAAGCAATAATATAGTACAAACTGAAGCTTCGGTAGTCCTGGAATTAAAAGCCGCGGAGGGCTTGATATTGAAACAAAAGTTTCATATAATTGGGGCAAACATAGATTTGCCTTTCGAAGGATTGTTAGGAAGAGATTTTCTAACGAAAAATAAGGCCGTAATAGATTACGGAAAAAGAGTTATGAATATTCGCGGGAGGCGAATTAGATTGTATACCGCGCAAGAAGGGCCGTGTATGACGCAACGTGGGACGCGTTGTGTTAAGAAAGTAGGTGTTGCAGAGATTGCGACATCGGATGAAAGACGCACGCTCACTAACGAAACTGTGAGGCGTGGCGTTAGGCAAGGTGTTGCAGGGATTGCGACATCGGATGAAAGACGCACGCTCACTAATGAAACTGTGAGGCGTGGCGTTAGGCAAGGTGTTGCAGGGATTGCGACATCGGATGAAAGTCGCTCGTTCACTAACGGACTTGTGAAGCGAAGCGGTAAGAAGGGTGTCGTAGGAATTGCGACATCAGGTGAAGTGTGTCCGCCCGCTAACGGACCTGCGGGATGGAACGGGAATTTCCCGAGGACAGTAGGCGCTGCCTCGAGAAATGTCGTAGGGATTACGACGCGAAATGGTGTTTGTCCGTCCACTAAAGGAATTGTGAGACGTGACGGAAGGATTCCGAGGGCACTGGGTGACTCGAAGACGGTAGGCCCCGTGGAAAAGGCGAGATTGTCCGTCCACTAAAGGAATTGTGAGACGTGACGGAAGGATTCCGAGGGCATTGGGTGACTCGAAGACGGTAGGCCCCGTGAAAAGGCGAGATTGTCCGTCCACTAACGGAATTGTGCGACGAGACGGAAGGTATCCGAGAGCAGTCGAGTCTGCTTCGAAGACGGTAAGCCCCGTAGAAAGGCGGTACGTCGAATCGAAAGCAAGACGCATCGATTCGTTGGCAACGGGAGTTGCGCAATTAACGGCAAGCAAACCAAAAATGGTTGCGAGAGGCCGTGGGAAGCCCACTTACACAGAAGTGGTGCAACGTGGTGGTAACCGTAGTGGAGGAGCCAGGGGTGCTCAACACTATGAGGTAACAGTAGGCCCGCGCGAAGAAAAGATTGTAAAGGTAAGGATTACCTTAAGGGATGCATCAGAAGCGATCATCCCAAAGCAGGAGATACAACCAGGTTTATATGTACCCGAAGCGTTAGTATCAGTAAGAAACGGAATGTGTATTACAAGTATGCTTAATACTACAGAAAAGAAAGTTAAAATAAAGAATCCCCTTATAACAGCTGAAGAAGTGCCCGAATTTGAAAAAGCATATGTAAGACGGATTAGAAAAGAGCGACCAGAGGTAAAGTCGCGATTAAGTAGATTGAAAGAAAATCTCCGCGTAGAACATTTAAACAAAGAGGAAAAAGAGGCTTTATTAGGTATATGCGCAGCGTATAACGATGTATTTCATTTACCAGGAGATCACTTGGGTTATACTGAGGCTGTCAAGCATGAAATCAAACTTCTTCCCGAGGCGGAAGGAAAAATAGTTCGGTTGAGGCCCTACCGGATACCCGAGGCGCAGAAGGAAATTTTGCAAGCCGAAATAGAAAAATTATTAGAAGATGATATTGTAATACCAAGTGATAGTGCGTGGAATTCGCCTGTATTAATTATCCCAAAGAAAATGGATGCAAGTGGCAAGCAAAAGTGGCGCGTAGTAATCGATTATAGGCGATTAAATGATCTGACGGTAAATAATGTATTTCCCTTACCAAGGATCGATGAAATACTAGACGGACTAGGTAAAGCGAAGTACTTCACAACCCTCGACCTAGCTAAGGGGTATTATCAGGTGCTGATAGACGAGAAAGATCAGGAAAAGACGGCTTTTAGCACTCCCTATGGACATTACGAATTCAAAAGAATGCCAATGGGATTAAAGACGGCACCAAATACCTTCCAAAAATTGATGAATTCTGTATTGACAGGACTACAGGGTGAGAAAGTATTCATCTACCTAGATGACGTCATAATTTTTGGGCCAACGCTTGAGGAGCATAATGCTAGGCTAGAGGATGTCTTTGAAAGATTGCGAAAGTATAATCTCAAACTACAAGTAGATAAGTGTGAGTTTTTGCGCAAGGAGGTTACATTTTTGGGACATGTACTTACGGAGGAGGGGTTGAAACCCGATCAGAAAAAGGTAGAAGCCGTAGAACGTTACCCCCAACCAACTAATACTACCCAGTTGAAGGCATTCTTGGGCTTAAGTGGGTACTATAGGCGATTCATAAGCAATTACAGTAAAATTGCTAAGCCATTGTATGAGCTGTTAAAGAAAGGAGTCGCATATACGTGGGATACAAAGCAGGAAGAGGCGTTTCGACAATTGAAGGAAAAATTGTTGAATCCTCCCGTACTACAGTATCCTGACTTCACAAAACGATTTATTGTAACCTCAGACGCAAGCCAAGACGCAATTGGCGCCGTGTTAAGTCAAGGCGAAATTGGCAAGGATTTGCCTGTAGCGTACGTGTCTAGAACCTTGAATAAGGCAGAGAAAAATTACAGTACGATAGAGAGGGAAATGTTGGCCATTTGTTGGGCAGTAAAGCAATTTAGGCCATATCTATTTGGTAGGAAATTTACGGTATGTACCGACCATAAACCGTTAATGTGGGTAAACAGCATATCGGATCCGTCGTCTAGACTAATGAAGTTCCGCTTAAAGCTGGAAGAGTACGATTACGAAATCGTGTACAAGAGCGGAAAGAGAAATCAAGTAGCAGATGCTCTTTCGCGAATAAGAACCGTAGAGGAGGCGGAGGAAAATGATAATGTGGAGACAGCCGAGAGCATATCAGCTAATAAGGAAGAAGAGGTAGGACTTACACAGGAAGAGAAGATGAAGATCCTAAAGCAGTATCACGAATCGCCGATAGGTTGTCATCAGGGCATAGGTAGGACCTACGCGAGAATTAAGAAATATTGTACTTGGGAAGGAATGAAAGCCGACATTGAGCAGTACATTCGTCATTGCGAAAGCTGTCAAAAGAATAAAAATTACCCAAAATAAAACGAAGATGCCAATGGAGATAACGAAAACTCCGGAACACGTGTTTGAGCGTTGTGATATTGATATTGTAGGTCCAATGCCGCAAACCGAAAACGGGAATAAATATTTGCTCACATTCCAAGACGCCTTAACGAAGTTCTTAGTAGTGGAGCCTATAGAGCAACAGGATGCCAATACGGTAGCAAGAGTATTGGTCGAGCGAATAATCCTAAGATTTGGAATTCCCACCGTTTTGTTAAGTGACCTTGGAAGTAACTTCATGAGTGATACTATGAAGAGAGTATGCAAGTTATTACGAATAGAGAAAATCCATACCACTAGTTATCACCCACAAAGTAATGGGGCTTTGGAACGAACGCACCGTACACTAACGGAAATGCTTCGTCATTACGTAAACAGGGAGCAAACCAATTGGGATACCTGGATCCCGTATGCAGTATTTGTTTTCAATACAACACCGCATAGTGCCACAGGATATACGCCGCATGAATTATTCTTTGGTCGAATATGTAATTTACCGGGAATATTACAAAAGAAACCGGAGGAAGTAGTATATAACTATGATGACTATGTAATTGAACTAAAGGAAAGGTTACGGGCTATGCATCAGTGTGCGCGAGAAGCGACAGCACAAGCAAAAGAGAAAAGTAAAGAAAACTATGACAGAACGCAAAAACCGGTAGTCTTTAAGCCAGGGGATAAAGTATTATTGCATGATGAGAGTGTACGAAGGGGTCGTTCAAAGAAGTTGGACAGTCAATGGAGAGGCCCTTATACGGTAGTGGAAACTAAGGGACCAAACGTTGTGATAGAATTAAAGAGAAATAAATTTACGAAAGTACATGCAAATAGGCTAAAAGAATTCTTCTGAATTGCAGGAAAGATGGCCACAGCTTGGATGATAGCAGTGATCGTCTTGATGATAGGTGGTACATCGGCAATGGAACAGCAGGATTTAGAAATAACAAAGTTTCGGTCATCACCAGGTCTGTACTACGATCATAAGGGAACAGTGAGTTTGTATACGGTCACTTGGAAAGTAGTGAGTTATTTTAATCTAGATGACTTAAAACATAAGTTTGAAGCTACGCATGATGCAGCGTTGAAAGCAGTAGACTATTGTCAGCAAAGACTTAAAGAAATAAACACAAGTGTTGCAGAATGTAAAACTATGAAGCGGGCGGTAGATTATTATATAAGTAGGATAGAAACCTCTCAACGCCTAATTGGGCAGCTAGCTAAACATGAGCAGAGTAGACGAAAGAGAGGAATCCTAAATTTTGTTGGAGAAATAAGTAAAGTCTTGTTTGGGACGTTAGATGAAGATGATGCATCATATTTCAAATCAAAAATAAATCTATTAGAGCAGGAACAGAAGGAATTATTGAAGTTGTCAAAGAGCAAGTCACTATTGTAAGGGCAACGTTGACTAGTTTCAATCATACTGTCGATTCAATAGAGAGAAATGAACGGGTAATTACATCCGGAATACTCAAACTAAATGAACACATACATCAATATGAAACTAGTACAGGATAAGAGAATAAATAGACTCGGTATATGGGTAACGTTGAATGAACAGTTAATACAGTTGACAACAATCTTCAGTGAATTAGAGAAGGAGTATGATGTAATCATTACTGCCATAGTAAATGCACAAAAAGGCATTCTTCAACCTCATTTAGTTAGTCCAGAACAAGTGGTCAAATATTTAGAGTTAATAAAAGATGAAATTAAAGACAAAAGATTGCCAATAAAACTGACTGAAGCCGGAGGGTATCAGTTACTGAAGGTGGTCGACCTAGATGTCTTTATTTCGGGAAACATCCTAAGTTATGTGCTGAATATTCCACTAGTGGACAGTGAAACTTATAATATTTATAAGTTATGGCCTCTACCAGTTGAGGTAAGCCACCAGAAACGATTGTTTACATATATAGCTCCGGAAAAAGAATTTTTGTTAATGGATGACGCCAAAAGGCGATATGTAAAATAAATGGTGATCAATTGGAGTGTAAAAAGCTGGAGGCTATTCATAGTGTGTGTAAACAAACCTTTGTGCTGCTTTCAACTTATGACCATGAAGTTTGCGAAGCTAGAATGCTTCAACCTATAACTAAAATTCCCGATGACTGCATCCAAAAGTTTATTGTATTGAATGAAAGCGTATGGACACAGATTAGAGGAAATGAATGGTTATTTGTAGCACTAAAGGGAGAAGGGCTCACAGTAGTTATGTAATGACAGTAAGCCCACAGATGTAGTAATTAATGGTACAGGGAAACTTAAGTTTCTGAGTAAATGCAAGGGTTACGGTGCACAAGTACTAATTCAATCCGAACATATCATTAGATCGATGGCACTGATTAATGATATAGTCCCAAACTTAAATATGGAGGTAGATTGCTGTCTAATAGACAAGAAAAAGAAAAATATAACTGAAATTCCTCTCTATTTGCCAATCGAACCAGTGGTCCGTCAGTTAGATGACCTTAAAGCCGCGGGACATAAGTTAGATGAGCTAGAGGACGCAATAGCGTACCAGCAAAGGACTGTGTTCAATATGTTTTCATTAGATTCGATACCCATATGGAGTTATTTTGGAGCAGGAATAGTTATGATAATAATAGTATGTTGTATATGCAGATATTGTAAGTGTTGTAAGGATTGTTTTAAATTCTTCCGTAAAACAATGGGTGATGACTGCTGCCCCAGAATATGTGTAAAGAATAAAATTGTAAACCGATACCCTGACACTGGTATAGTTAGGTATCATCCTGCTGGAATGAACAGTGATGAAAGTGAACAAATTACTTTTGGTCCTGTAAGAAATAGGTATGTGACTGAAGGAGAAGGTGCGGTGCTTAGTGAGCGAATACTAACACCGGAGAAGAGTGTTAAGTATGAACCAAGTGCACCAGTAATGTTTTACTATAAAGCGGATAAGCGCTAAGATGAACTGATATGGTCACAGTGATTATGTTTGTAAAAATATAAGATTATAATGTAAGAAAGATTGTATTCTGTTACATGAAAAGAATTTGTAAAATCATAAAAATGATGTATTGTAAAAATAGGCTTCACTTTATAAGAGAGTGTAGTACTAAATAAAAGTATTAGAAGGAAAAGATATTGTAAGAAATAAAAAGTAGTAAGCTGAGAGAAAAATTCTCAAATAAGGTAATGTAAAAGAAAATAATTAGAGTATTGAAAAGGAAGATTTTTAAGATTAAGAAAAATAATGTGTTGCAAAGAAATACTTATTATAAAGAAAAATGATGTATTGTAATTGAAGTCTTCTCTTTCAGGGTATCATAAGTAAAGAAATAGTTGGTAAATAATAAAAGACAAGTTAAAAGATAAGTAATGAAATAAAACGTGAACTATTGTAATTTGTGAAAAGAAAGTAATAAAAAGGAGACTCACACAGCCGACAGGTAGTGTGAGAATTTTGCATTCTCAGGGAGATTGCAAAATTCTCAAATATGGGGGGAAGGTGTTACGAAGTGTTAAAAGTAACGCCTAATGCCCAAGTGTTAAGATGGTGCAATTGGTAGCAAGAGAGAGTCAACAGTGAACGCGTGTGAGGCTAGGGTTGCATCAGACAGGGGAACTGCGTGGCGCGTGGGTAACGAGATACGGGTGTAAGCTTCCAGAAGGTCGCATAGGGCAGCGGAGCGCGTCACGGACAGCTATAAAAAAGAGCCCGCCACAGCGGGAGGGGGACTACTTCTCCAGAGGTCTTCGAGAGTCGGCGAGTGAGCCAACAAGCAAACAGCGCAGCGGAGATGACAACGTGTATTTCGCTACTGTAGTCGCCGTTGTACTGTTAGGGTCTTCACGTTTTATGGACCTTTGGCAGAGAGAACGTCTGCTAGTTGGTTCAGTACTCCTGGGATTAGATATCCCTCTTGTAATTTCTGAGTATTCTCAGTGAAGAGTTGTCGGCTTCGTGAGTCACAAGTTTGTTTCCATAACTTCTTGTGTTTTCATTTCATTTCTCCAGAATATTTCCTATCCCGAGTTCCCAAATTGTAAAAATCGATACCCACTTGTTTCAGATTTGAGTCTTTCAGCTCTCTGTTGCACAACAGGACGCAACAGAACGAAGCCTATACTACGCAAACACTTTATTTTTCTATGTTGCACCTGCGTAAGGTTGCAGTGAAAACAGCAAAATAACTTTTATATCATGTAATGAGCTCTAACTGACCGCTAGTTGGAGAGCAGTAGAAAATTGATTTAATTGTTTTGTAATGAAGCTAAAATCAGAAAATAAACATAAAACCGAACTGCAGACATCTTTAAAGTTGGAAGAGGGTTAGGGGCAAGGAGCCATGGCCTTTTGGAGGAAGCATCCCAGTATTCACCTGGAGTGATTTCAGGAAACTATGGAAAAGGAAGTGTGGATGGTCGCACGGGGATTGGAACTTGGGGTCCAGGCACGCCGTTACCGCTCACCCACCATGCTCGATCTGCAGACCAAGAGACGTTAATACGAAACAAAGAGGATGTAGTTTCACTTAAAATCTGTGCAGCATAGTGGACATCCTGATTTTATTTGAGAATGTGCAACAAGGATCGATACTTGAAATTTTGTAGCAACTGCCAAAGAATGTCGGCCGTTGTGTAAACCAAGATATCGAAAAGATAATTGGAGATATGGGTGCTAAGTATTACGAGATTCTTCGACTACCGTTTTTTCAAATACTTAGAGCACACTCGCGAGATATGGAAGAAATTTATCAAGATTATAACTACAGTAGCAATAGTCAAAATCAATAGTGCCATATTTTTTGGGCCTCATTCCAAATGGCTAAATAAATTCGCCACCAATATTTCATCTGAGCCCTTACAGCTTACGAAATATAATTAGCATTGAATATTTAAAACAGCATCCATTTTTTTCGAAATTCAAAACGATTGTGTACGTAACCGTAGCCAAGAGTGGTCAGAAATGTTTCTTGTTGAAGATATTGCTAAGAGGAAATTTGCTTTATTAATGGGAAAGGAAAATGTTTTTTCAACAGATTAGTTTTCACAATTCTGAAATGAAAAAAGTTGATACATATATTAAAAAATCTTAGAATTAAGTACAGCAAAGCACGGACATTTGTTTTTATTACTAAAATGGATTATGCATAGTTAAGATAATAAGGTAAACTTGTTACGGTTGTTTTGAAATTATCGATTACAATAATTTACTGTAGAACTGGAAAACAGTAGTTCACTTGCAATGGAAACAAAATGCGGAAATTTTTCACAAGTACGAAGTACAAACATTAATTGTTGCCTCTACATATTCAGTACTAAACTACTTGAAACGTGTGATTCCATTCTTTGAAACACAACTAAAAATCTGAAACTAGTTTATACCGACTTTGCTGTTTCTTGGAAATAAATATACTGAAGTGAAATATTAATTATTTTATAAGTTAACCGTCCAGGCTTCAGCGATGCAATCTGGATAATATTCAGTTTTGGTTTGCAACGTTACAGGTAGTTTTTATTCTTTCTACTGCTCCTGACGTCGCTGATTATACTGGTATGGAAGGGAAATTAAATCGGTCACTGAGTATATTGATTAAAGATCACCTATACTGATTCGGAGTAAGAAATCTGTACAGCGAACACAAGATTCAAACATGGTTCTTCCCAACAGCGAACATTACCAAATATAAACTAGGTGTTTTTTTATGTTTTTCATCATAATAACTTAATTATAATTCAGTCCTATTTTAAACAGACATAGTTTGGTTTAGTTTTTGACAGTTTATCTGAATGTGCTCATCCTCATCGTCAGCGATATTGCATAATTTTCACTGGTAAAGTCTGTTCAAGGTTTCTGCTGTCCTTGTAATCCTCGGTATTTTTTTCCAATTTCCTAATCCAGGAACCGAAACTTTCAGAGGGGAGTTGCGGCTCGCCAGATACCTGGTCGCGACTCGATGGCGCATTTCGTTTGCCGTGGAACTTGACTGGTCGGCGCACTTGATAGGGTGTTGTTTACGTCTGCTCCGAGTCAGCGGGTAATCCTGACCTTGAACACATCGTCCGATGCTTCAAATTTCGTCCCGCTCACTGAGAATCGCAGGTCAAAATCTGGTTAGATAATTAAATCGCATTTCTGCGATCGTCAATCAAAGGCCAAACTTAATAGAGTCATGGGAATGTTTGGCCTATACTGGAGAAAAAGCATGAAAAAAATATCGGTGGGAAAATTAAGAGAGGTGCTTGGAAGGGCAAGGTTGACCATGACCACAAGCTAGCACTTGATTTCAGGTATATAGGTGTGGGAAAATTTTCTTTTCCAAGAGAAGTGATGAATAATTTAGTCGCCGTGTCCGTAACATTGACGTCACGCCCCGTACGTTCACGGCCTATAACGGCCAGAGATATTACTACCAACTCGAGTTTATGCGCGTTATTTAATACAATTCCATTTTGTTTAGCATCTGCAGAATTGGAAAAACAATAAGTATTGCATTTAAGGCAAGATATTACTTATTAGTTACTTTTTAATTATTTATATTTCTTCCATAAAGATGTTTTCATTAAATTCTTTGCCCATAGATACCTAAGGTAAAAGTTTTCATTTTTAAGCAGCAATGTTAGTGCTACTTTTGATTAGATTGAAATTTAGCCTTGGTCAGAATGAAAACTGGCATTTGATGTTACAGCCCAGGGCAATGAGCAATTTAGTTTTTTTAATGATAATTTAATTGTGTTCATGAGCTCTATGATCCTGAAAACATTACTTCATGGGAATAGAAGTAGTTCCACATTTATCGCTATCTATGCGGCAAGGACCAGGGGGATTCTACGATAACGTTGGCGACGCAATTTGATGGATTCTTATGTAACACGACGAGAGAAATTAAAAGTAAAGAATAAATTTTTTTGATATCAAATTTAGTTCTCGGGATATTGTATCTCAAATTTAACGTGATTAGATTAAAATGCTGCCTGGAGCAGAAGAAAAATTTCGCATAACCAAATTTGATGATGAATTCATAGGTAACTAGACGAGACAAATCGTAAATAAACAATAATTTTTTCTCATATTTCACTTAGTTCTTGAGATATTATATTTCAAAAGTGAGGAGGTTAGGGTGAAATCTGGCCTGGACCAGAAAAACAATTTCACCGAAACCACTAATTCTATGCGGTGGAAATGGACCACAGGTGTTTTATTTTCTTCCTAGTGGTGGTTGTTAGATTGAAATACGGCCTGCACCAGAAGAAACGTCACCAAAAGCACAAAGAAACTATACCTATAATTGATTTTTAACATGGTATGTCTCGAAAACGAAACGAGATATTTTTACCTAAACCATGTATCAATACTTCAGTCAAATTATTCCGTGTTACGCAACATGCAACGAAAATTAACACAGTAACCTGGAAATTAGTTGCGGAGCTTATGCACTTTGGCCACGTGGAAACAGATTATGCACAATTTTAATATAAAGTTTTCGAGCAACTTTGATGCTAAAATGTTCGCACCACTGCGTTGCAATGCATTTTTCCCCTATATAGTTTGGTACATTATTCTACGAAATACAAAACCTGCAAAGTGACGTAAAAAAATAATAATTAACGAGGAAGACAATCACCGGAGTTTCGTGAATTTCCTAGTTCCCACTTTAATGATAGAATACCTGGATTTTTTTTTTTTTTTTTTTTTTTTTTTTTTTTTTTTTTTTTTTTTTTTTTTTTTTTTTTGCCAAGGATCACTTGCGTACGCAAGATGCAAATTTTTATTATTCCACCAGGAATAAAGCATCACATCAGTTTTATACTGCTTATTCTAACAATTTGTTTAATATCGTAATAAAAGTCAAAATGATATTAAGAATGATTATTATTATTAGTAACTGTCACATAACAACGATAAACAAAAACATTTGTAATAACAGCATGTTCAGATAATCCTGTTACCCAAACAAAACAGTTACTTTAAATCCCAAGTTTTAAAATAAGAATTAAATACTTTATGATGTATAAAATTTCTCAAAACGATTATTGTAAAATTGTATTAATCTCATAAAACACATCCAACACATATATTTTCTCAATTTGGCATGTTAACTAAAAATGAATAGCATCTACGAATGATATCATACAGGTATATCTGTGATGTACGTAAGCACATGACCATTATGTATTTTCATAGAAAACCTGTTCGAAATTACTTAATTTTTTTTCTTAAGGCGAATAAAACGTTGAACACATAGATGAACCTATTATTAATCACATAGTTCAAAGAATTTAGATGCTAGATGAGCTATTGTAGCAATATTATCAAAACACGATTTTCAGTATTACCCATAAAAATTATAACGGAAAGCAATCAGAAACGAATCGAAATAATAAAGTTATAAAATACACTGTGCACATCAAAATGAGATTTCACAAAGCGTGATGGGCCAGCGGAAGCACTCGCGTCTCGCTTTATGGATGTCACGGGTTCGAATCCCCTGCCGACTATCCAGACTTCGGTGTTCCATGGTTTCGCGAAATCACTCTAGGCGAATGCCGTGATGGTTCCTTCAAAAGTAAATGGTCGAATTCCTCCCTGTTCCTTGCCTCCAGTCCTTCCCCCCTGTAATGACTTCGATATGGGACTTGCACATAACTTCCGTTGTAGGCAAAGCTAATTCCAAACTACGATTCATAGGACGTGTTTTGAGAAGCTGTAATGCTCATACAAAGGAAATAGCGTACAAAACACTAGTGCGTCCGCATTTGGAATACTGTTGTGGAATTTGGGATCCGTATCGCAAGGGATTGATTGACACATTAGAGAAAGTACAGAGAAGAGCCGCTCGATTCGTGACTGCTAGTTACAGTCCTTACGTAAGTGTCACAGAGCTGATTCGTGGTTTGGGCTGGGATTGTTTGGCGGACAGACGACGTCGTTTTCGTTTGAATTTGCTGGATAATATGCGAAAATCTTTAAGTTACGAGTGCAACGAAATACTTCTTCCGCCAACCTATTTAGGTCGCAATGACAGGAGGAATAAGATTAGAGAAATAAGATGCCGTACTGATTCATTTATGTATTCCTTCTTTCCTCGATCTGTTCGGGATTGGAATGCGCAGAATTAGGATTGGTGCTTTGCAGAGTATAGATATGGTCGAGGAGTAAAGACTTAAGGGGGGAGGGGGGAAATGTGGTTTCCACAAAACAATCATTCAAAGTTAGCTGAGGGGTAGTTTTAATCATATATTGCTTACGTAACATGATTTTTCAAGTATGTTACTGAATCATCTGATATAAACTTCGCGTCACGTATAATCTGAGTCCACAGGTCGATCTTAAGACGTAAACAAACTGGTGAAATGTTTTTCTGCACTCAAATTCCTTATCGACTGAATATTGTTTGTGAGCTTATTATTCGCTTACAGTGATACCTGGCGTGAAAAAAATAAATAAATAAAAAATATGACGGCACTATTATGTGAAAGATTTGATCGTAAAATCCTTTAATTATCATTTAAAGTAATCATTCAAAACATCTCTTCTGTACTATCAGATTGTTGTTTGTAACCAGAATGGGAGAACACTTTGAGGTTGAATTACACTCCATAATTTAAGGTATCAAGCTGTTAGTTTTACTTATATTCCTACTTATTATGGACGACTTATTTTGAACAATCGCCGAGGGTGTTGAGCAGCGGTAACGTTAAGGTCTGTCATTCGGGAGGATGCGGGTTCAAATCCCCGTTCGGCCATCTAGATTTCAGTTTTCCAAGGTTTCCCCAAATCACTCCAGGGAAATGTCGGAATGGTTCATTTTTAAGGTCATGGCAGAATTCCTTCCCTTTCATTGTCGCCAGTCCTTTCCCACCTCCAGTGACCTCGACGTCGATGAGGTGTAAAGGCATAAACAAAACAAAATATGAAAAAGTATATGAGAGAATTGTACTATAGGAAATTCTGATTTTTCTGTAACCTCGTAAAACAAAAGCAAAATATTTACGGAAATTCAGATACAAATGAATGAGTAAGGAAGTATTTTTCTGTGAGGTTCTGATATGCTCACCTGCCTGCAGTGTTGCGGACATTTTCCGTGCTGAACGAACATTGAGGTCCAAATCGAGTTGTCACAAAAACTGCCCGTTTTACTACATTCCCATATACAGAGTATGTAGAAGGCTACATTCGAGTCTCTCTCATAGCACATATAATAATTAATAATTTTAGTTATTGATAGGACATTAAACGAAAACAAAATGTGTTGGAATTTGAAGCCAAAATTTCGTAAATAACCCAACGTACATGGTGAAAGGAAATAGAAAACGTGTCTAACCACTGCATCGCGAGAATGCGATTCAGTAAAATTTATTTTCGTATACTAGTTTAGCAATGACATTTTCGTAATGTGGAAATCCTTATGGAGCGTCCATAAACCACTAGCTCTTGCCTCTAACCCCCCTCCCCCTCGCCGTAGCACGTAGCTTTTTCCCCTTTTGATTCCAGAAGACATTTTGTACTATTTTCTCTTGTCAGACTGTTATAAATTACATATGGAGATAATTAAATGAAGGAAATAAATATTCACATGCTGCTGTGTGTCCTGTACTACATTTTAACTGTGAAAAATAATATGAATGGTAAGCTACGTGGTCTGGCTCGGAACCCACCTCCCCCCCTTTTTTCCACGTAGCGCAGCGTAGTCTTCCAGCCAACCTCCCCCTCCACCTTCACTTAAGCACGTAGTTTATGGACGCTCTTTTATCGACCAGTGAAGTTTACTTCACTAAATAGTTAGATCAGAAACCCAAACTCATGCGGCTTATTCCACTCACAAAACTCCTCCCGCGCGGCCGTGTCTCCGACGTAACTCTTGGAAATTTTTTAACTGGTTATAATGGTGATCAGAAAGCAGTAATCGATTTCAGGTGTAGTGCACTGGGGAATGTTTCTTTGGTAAGTAAGGGAGTTACAGATTAGAATAAATTACTAAGGGAAATGACGTACAATTTACCCGAAACTGCGATTCTTGAAATGCGAATGGAGGTGTGGAGGAAATTACCACCGGGACTTGTGTTCCACTGCTGAGTATTGCGTTACTGTTTCTGAGGATGACATTGATGTCAGATTGTGCAAAATAAGAGTGATAGAATTTTTCAGCGGCGGCCAAATTTATTGTCAAAGTGTGTACGTGCGTCATACAGTTCCTATTCAGTCACTCAATTGACGGATCAAATTAGTGGCTAAGCTTCTTGTCGCTCAATATTTTTAACGACCTCAGGTGATGAGGAGACAGTTTCCGTCAATCTAAACATCTCGATTTGTTTTGTGTGTTATCTGCTGATCAGAAGCATCAACATTTGTTTCTGTCACTCTTGACAATCAGTGTGATATCAATCGAGACAATAAAATGACAGTAAGCTTTACAATCCCTGTCATTTGTCCGAACATTTTAGTATCAGATTCAGCTTCTGAGAAAGATATGAATTTGTAGTGTCGTCGATTAAGTGACACATACCAGTGAAGATTACTTAGTTGCAACTGAGATACTTCATCTTTAGATTATCTTTTAACAGGAAAATTCCACGACTAGGCAGGTACGAAGATAATTAAAGCACAAGCATTATTACCATGAAGTATAAGCTACCATCTTTTTAAAATAATAATAATAATAACGGCTTTCGGCCTATAATACCAGTCATACTGCTTCACAACGTGTATTTATTGATTTCTAAGTCTCTATCAATTTACAGTATATGTTATTATTAAAGTATTTGTTTTTGAAAGAGTACAGACGACACAGGACACAACGCTTAATTAAAAGGCCCATTTCCGACGCCGCACTGAAACTCCGAGGATGCTACCATCTGTAAAATCCGTGTGGCCACTTCAAATTTGCCTGGTATTTATTGAAAATAGCGATGCAGTTTTAAGGTTATTAGGGAAATATGCAAAGACATTTAAATTTCCGTAAGAATACAGCTAAGCAATATAAATGAATCGTTACATGTGTCAGATTTGTTCGATGAGAAATGTTTAATTAAACGTATGCAATATTTTATTACTACAGAGTTGGGTGTTCACGAAGCATACAACGCTAAATCCTGTATGAGCTAACCATGAAACATAAGGCTTTGGTATTTTAGCTTTAGCATTCTGTAGCAGTAAATTATTTTCTTTGCAGTATCCTAAACCACCCAAGTAAGGTAGCAAAGATCTAAATGAAAGTTACGTCTGATGTTTTACGCTTCTAAAAATACGCACATAAATAGGCATGTTCCCCTTCAAATTGTTGGATGCAAATGCTTTTTAGATAGTTTAATTGCTGCAGACTATTTTTTCCCCACTTTCTACTTTTCCAGTCGCAAAAAATGTTTCCTATACCAAGCATTAAATTAATACATAGCACTTCCCGTTCATTTAGTTTCAAAAATTGAGAGTATTTTCAGTTTTCCGTGGAACTGTTTTCTCAATTCTTCTACACCTGCAATAGTGCCACCAAACAGCACACAAACCTCCACAAGGGCTGTGCAGCTTACTTTGACCGTAACTCTGCAAATGCAGCGTGACTTCGTCAGAGGGTGTAGATATGTTTAACGCTGGTCTACGCTTCCGATAACCTATAGCCGTGGCACTGGGATCCTGTGGCGACGAAATGTCACTACCGACGTCTACAATGCGATATCAGTTACATTTAAGTATTGTAGACGAGCCAGCAACGGACAGGAGTTGGTAATTGATGGAGATGCTGAACAATATATAGTACCTTCAACTGTAAAAGAATTTTAAGTGCAAACGAACATCAATAGTAAATAGCCGTATGCAGAAGTTGGCATCATGCCATTACTGAAAGAATTAGTACTCCAATTCAGATATATACGGCGATTTATTTATCAATGGAAATCTAATAAAAACTTTCTGAAAATTTAAATTACTAATAAGTTTTCGAAATATTATCTGCTATGCCACTACTCAAACGATAGTGAATAGTGATGATCCGATACAAGTAAATACGAGTAAGTACTCGATACTTTGTTTCGATACCGAGTACTTTTCGTATTTGAATTACTTCATTCGATACTTACTCGGTATCGGAAGAAAAGTACTTTTATCGAATCGAAAGTATCGAAACGCACCGGGTGTTAAATTCTAAACGTATCAACCCTGATGCGCCACTCAGCCACGCCTGCCAAATTAATTTCCCGCTGACGTCAAGTTGATAGCATCGAAAATCAAACAAAATCAGTCTTAGAATAAGCAATCTAATCTCAAGGAGTTTGTTTTAGGCCAATGGTCGCTCCCACGCAGCCCCACACAAAAACTAAAAGATATGGTTCATGAGCAACTTAGTAGCCCATGTGAATCGAAAGAAGAAGCTGCTTCAGCTAGCATTTCACAGGAATATCACTTCTGGAAACATCACAAAGAAAAATAAAACGCACCGTAGTGACAAAGTCTCTGTCTACTTGTCAAAGACTGTAACGTCTCTAAAAAGCAATCCATTTACAGAATGGGAAGAAGTGAAACTTACATTTCCTTGTCTGTATAAATACGCACAACAGTATCATATTGTTGTAGCAACATCAGTATTGAGTGAATGTTTGTTTTCTAATGCGGGTGAAACAATGACAAACACAACATACAAGCTGTCCCCAAAATATTTAGAACAATTGCTTTTTTGGGAAACCTTCCAAAAGCGGAATTTTATTGTTTAAAAGTGTTAAAACTAATAAATAAATATTTAAAGGCAAAACCTTCAACGGTTGCTTACATTGTGAGCTTTTTATAATTTTAATAAATAAACTAGCGGAGTTGCCGGCGTATAGTTGGCGTAGATTTAACCGTACCCTATTTTTATTCCCGCAAAACATTTGTACAAAGCTTCATAAAATACGCGCAAACTTTATCGGAATTGAAGCAAATTTACATTCACCCGCCCCCTACCAATAAACTGGTGGGCTGAAGTTTATTTGCACGTATACTATTTTCATTCGTCCGAAAAGATTCATGTATATCAAGCTTCGATAATTTGGTTAAGAAATTTCATTACTACATTACTGAACAACCCTAGATTGTGTTAAAAACTCACGTTTGATTCAACTGCGAAGTGAATGGATATACTTGTGGCTCGAAACGCCAGATCCTTTAACTCTGCAGATAAAATATCAAAAGTGAATCTGGAATAATATTATCGTAAACAGAAGACTAATGCTGAAGGCCAGAGATATTGTAGTTGTAGGCCCACTGCCAGAGATCGTGCTTAAAGAAAATCTCTGTTGTTTTACGGCTATCTATCTCGTTTAAAAATTGATATCCCGAATTGAAGCAAAGAATACTTCAAGCTATGGCTTTTAAAAATTGAATATATCGAATTAAAAGAAAAAATACTTAAAGTTTTGTTTAGTGTGCAAAATAGTTATTACTATAAGTTATCTTATTGCTTTAATTAAAGGCTATGGTCAGAGACATTGTGTTGTGTGTTTAGTGCGGAGTATGCGTCATTCCTCCTGTGGAATTTCTCACCATACGTTCAGAATTTCATTTAATGCTCCTACATTATTTAACGTTGAAACATAAGACATGCAAGACAAGTGAATTAAGATTCTAAGATTTAAAACGGTGAAAACTAGTGTTGTAAAAAAATGGTTTTTTTTCTGGCTTGAAAAAAAACATGAAAAAAAACTTTGAAAAAAAAAACATGTTTTTTTTCTGGAACACGTTTTTTTTCACAACTACTAAATCTCAAATTTGTAAGGCAGTTATCGTTTAAAATGACTATTTTAGAGTTTATTCTAAGTACTTAACTTAGTTTAAAATCTACTATATTTTTCTGGTTCAGTAGGAAAAAAAAATTACGAAAATATTGGCAAAATTGACTGAAATTTTCTTTATGAACGGGGATTTCCCGAAGAGACTAGGTTGCGCGAGAAGGAATCCCCATTCCCCATTGTTTGGATTGATACTTGCTATTTGAAATAGTGCTGCCAGCCCTACAAAATTACCTACAGATATTTTAAAAAAATTAGGAATTTAAAATTTATCCACGGTTTTTTGCCTTATTGGGCTTTCCTTATATTCGTATACTTGTTAACTCTCAGAGTATAGTGGTACTGACTCATTAAATTGTCAGTAAATTGTCAGAAAGGGAGCGTGCATAAACCATATAGCTCCATTTTGGCCTCCTGTGAACCCCCACGTAGCCCTACGTTGCTTTTGCCTCCCCCCCCCCCCCCCCCCCCCGCTCACGAAGCACGTAGCTTTCTTCCGTTTTGATTCCAGAAGACATTTTGTACTGTTTTCTCTTGTCAGACTATTGTAAATTACATACGGATATAATTAACTGAGGGAAATAAATACTCACATGCTGTTGTGAGTTCAGTTCCTCATTTTAACTGTGAAAAATGTTACGAAAGGAAAGTTACGTGGCCTGGCTCAGAACCCCCCCCCTCTCCCCACGTAGCCCAGCGTAGCCTTCCAGCTAACCCCTCCTCCCTCTGGACCGAGCCACGTAGTTTGTGAACGGTCCCTAATTATGAATCGTTTCCTTGCAACCGTTGGTGTAAACAAACGATTGAAAAGAAATAAAGCTCCTATTTTGTATGATAATAGATTTTAATTGACACTTAAAAGACCGTAATACTGAACTATCGGTGCAGTCTTTATGCACAGTGTGTACTTTGCTCACAATTTAAAATTGCAATCTCAAAATCTTTTGCGTACAATACAAGAACAACCAGTAAAAGAAAATTTAACTATTTCTAAAGTTATGGATCTAGAGGAGACAGAAGAAGAGACAGAAAATTCCGACACCGACCGAACTAGTGTTGGTAGTGCTGATACTAGTGAAAGTGGTACTGACATAGAGGATGAATAAAATTATGTTACCTATATAGATACACTTATGAATCATTATGTGAGACATTATATGATTTAGTAAGACTTAAAACACACTTGTAAAATGGAAGTTCTTTAAATAAAACTATAATTTATCAAATATATTGTTTTCTGAAAAAAAAAAAAAAAAAAATTTAGAATAAAAACACGGGTGCTAGGTTTTTTTTCATGTTTTTTTTTCACAAAGCTGAAAAAAAAATACATTTTGTTTTTTTTTCAGTTTGCAACACTAGCTGAAAACTCCATCGAAATCTGCCCCGCAGTTTCCGAGTTTTTATAAGACCAATATATCCGGTTTTCGTTTTATAGATATACTGTAGATAAATACTGGGTGTTATTTGATTTTATAACAGTAGGCAAATAAAATAAATAATTTAACAACATGTAACGTATATTTTTATATTTCGACATTATTTTTTTTTTAAACTATCGATATGAGTAAGTATCGATACTTTTGAAGTACTTATATGAGTAAGTATCGTAAGACAATTAGAGTACTACTCGTTTGAGTAGGTATCGATACTTTGATGGTATCGGAACATCACTAATAGTGAAAAGTGTACTGAGTATTGTAGACCTAATATTTAGGCGTAACTTTCGTCATTTCCTGCTCAATTAATACTGAACATTTTTAAGCGTTGGTCCTTTGATTCTATTGACGAAGAATAGTCTTAATAATAAAAAAATATTAATATAAAGAGAGAACGTCATTCAATAGTGGGTTGCAGATATTCTGCTTGACTCCGGACCGAGCGTGGTGGTTGAGCGGTTAGCGCTTTAGCCTCGCATTAGGGAGGACGCCGGTTCGAATCCCCATCCGGGCATCCAGATTTGGGTTTTCCATGATTTCCTCAAAGCACTCCAGGCGAATACCGCGATGGTTCCTTAAAAACGCTACGCCGATTCCTTTCCGTTCATTGCTTCCAGTCCTTCCCCGCCTATAATGATTAATGACTATGTCGACGAGGCATAATAAAATCATAAGAGGAAAAAACTGGCTTTGCCCCGTTAAGGTGACGTGACATCATACACCTCAAATTGAGGGCCAGTCCACTGTGAGCTACCCATCAAAATCCGTACAGTAATTTTTGCGTGATGGCGGTACAAACGGACACCACCCAGTTGAAGTTTTATAACAATATAAATCTATATGAAATGAAAATCATGACTTCAATTCACTGTTGAAAAGCCTGGGAAAAGTATAGCAGCAGTAAAGTAAAATCCAGATGCGCTGCTTTTTTCGGTGGGAGTAATAGTTTCTGTGTAACTTCATGAGTCGGTAACCAGGAAGTAGGTCAAATTCCGCAGGTAGCTGAGGGTAACAGAGTAGTGTCGGGTGATACCTGGTACAAGCCTCGACATTGTGCCTCCTCTCAGACGTCCCTTATCTCAACGGATTACTGCACTTGTCAACATCTGCACCGCATTCTTCATCATGCTCTGCTGTCAGTTATGACGTCAAAGACGAGTGACAATGCAAACAGTAAATTCCGCAAATATATAGCTTCCAGTCGTTGTTTACGACGCTCTGAGAAAACCTATACTTCCAGTCCAGCCCTTTATCTTTTGGTCTTGTCACAATGGCCCAGCAAGCAACATTTTGGTGATGGTAATCAGAGATTTTGGTGATATAACTTTAGGATTGCAAGCATCGATGCGACCAGCTCCAGATGTTTAGGTTATTTATTTATTTAGCTTATGGCCATTGCACAAAAATAACACAATTTAACATTAAATTACAATTAAAATTCAAAATTAATATGGTGTAGCCAATCTAAAGCTTCATTTGATATGTTAATAAAATCTATCGGTGATCCCCTGAATACTCGAAGTGGGCAGTCAAATGTCACGTGACGGATGGTTTGTTTTTCCTTACCACAGTCGCATCTCGGTGAATCTCTCATTCCCCATGTATTCAAAGATGAAGCCGATCATCCATGACCAGTCTTAACTCTGTTAAGAGCTGCCCAGGTCTTGCGAGGAAGGTCGAGTCCCTTTAGTGCCTGTTGACTGTCGAACAGGGAGTGCCATTCTGGTGGGGCTGAGGCTATCCACTCCAATTTCCAAGCTTCTCTCCCATTAAAATTATCAGATATAATCTGTTTTACAGTTTTTACACTTGGATTTCTTGATTTAAGTCTCACAAACATATTATCCATGTCGTCATGGATGGGCAGATCCAAGTTATGACGGATCTTATTATATTGGGCAATTAGGAGATTTTGTCGTCTTATTGTAGGTGGTTCAATGTTACACAAAACGGGTAGCCAGTACAATGGAGTGGTCTTAATACATCCGCTAATTATCCGCATTGTCTGGTTTAAAACTGTGTCGATCTTTTTGACGTGGGCGCTATTTATCCAGACAGATGAGCAGTACTCAGCTGCAGAATACACTAGGCTGACTGCTGATGTGCGGAGTGTAGAGGCGGATGCTCTCCAGGAGGTGCCAGTTAACTTCTGCAGAATATTATTCCTGGTTCTTAGTTTTGCTGCAAGTTTGTTTAGATGTTTATTGTACGACAAGGTGCGATCCATTACGACTCCCAAATAGGGATTGGGGTTGGGGTTGTGTCGGATGGGAGTGCCATCAAGAAGAACGTCAAGTGAGAGATTCGCCGCCCGATTGTTAAGATGGAAGACACTAGTTTCCGTCTTGTTGGAACTGGGTACGAGACGCCATTTCCGAAAACAGTTGCTCAGGCTTTTGAGGTCTGATGTTAAACTATTTTCAATTTGCTGAACGTTATCAGATTGTTGTACTACTGCCAGATCGTCAGCATAAGAGAACTGTCTGGATTCTGTTTGAGGAATGTCAGAAATATAAACATTAAAAAGAAGTGGGGAAAGAACTGAGCCTTGAGGCAGACCATTATTCACTCTTCTTACTTTGCCTATCTTAGGGGGCAATCCACAAATTACGTGAGGTGTTTTTTCCGGATTTCTGGACCCCCCACCCCCTCTGGTGAGATCTGGTAGTTGAGAACCCCCCCTAGAAATCGCCCTGGAAACTTTTGTAGACCTTTTTTTTTTAGGTCACACCCTAACTTTTTTGACGAAATTCCCTCCTAAAATCGACTTTGCCGCAAATTGTAGACCTTTTTTTTGGCTCTACTGTCCCCAAATTTTTCGCAAAATCTCACGTGAGATTTCCGTAGACCCCCCCCCCTCCCCTCTCCCCCTTGGTGAGATCTGGTGAGATTTCGCCGGACCCCCCCCCCTATTTCACCTCACGTAATTTATGGATGCCACCTTATTGCCTGAGACAACCTGGATGTTTAGGTAATGATGAACAAGACCCTCAAACTGCTGTATACAGATGTACTGGATATTTTTCGAGAACCAGTAAAGAGGTCTATCGGCTCTACTTCCGTCTAAAACTAATGTCTAGTTGTTCTTTGCTTATCTTCATGGCGACCAGCTGAGAATGGCATTTCGCGAAGCAGATGGGTCTACGCCCAATGCATCTGAGTCAAACCAAGGAACTGGTCGACAATTTTCCCAGAAGGATTTCTGGAAGGGCGCGGATCCGCGTCTACATTGAGCCAATTGAAACAGCACAGTGGTCTACTGCAGCAACGAGTGGAAATTGCCAGGCGACAGAACACCAAAGTAGCGAGTATCGCTGAGCCCATGACGTGAGGGCGATGATTGTTTGTCAACTAATGTGTGTCATTTTCCCACTAATGGGAAGAACGACAAACGGAAGAGCAGAATGATTCATTCCCAATCGGCGAGAGACGAAATACTAAGATGGTTGCAGTTCTGAGATTCTTCCGATTTTGATAGTGAGACAGAGACGGCTGTAGAAGCAGATTATGATTTAATGAAGTTAAACCTCTCAGTTGAAAAGACCGAATGATTGATTACAATGATTGATTTGTCATTATGATACAATGTTTCTTGTTTCAGCGCTCTTAATTAATATGGTTAAATACTGTAACCTTGTATTCTTCTTCTCCAGTTAATGCAGTAAGCTATATTACCAGGTACCCTTCTGGTACATATGAATGTATCATTTGAACTGTATAAACAGAGAAATCTAAATCTACAAGGTTTGCCTTTGGTCCATCTAATTCGAGTTGAACAACACAACAAAACGCTCAGCAAAGCAAGTTGCCACGGGAGAACCCGGGACCAAGCAAAGTGGAGAGCTCGCGTTTATGGATAGTTTTGCCAGCATATTTCCTGGAAACAGGGACTTCGAATCGTCAGGAACCTTGATAGAATATGTGTGGACCTTGCATGGTGGTGAAATTCTTATCCCCTGGATGTTGTCTCAAGGGACTAATAGAGGTTTTTTGGTACACTTTTGCTATTGGTAAAAGTTTTGGAGACTTTTGTCAATAAGTAGAAAATAATGTCGAAATATGCTGTGCACTTATCGGCTGGAGGAGATGAGTTTACAAACTTTGCGACACATGATCAAACAATGACGTGATCAAAGCGGTAAAGGTATGTATAGGCCCGAAAATTGGGGAGGTGGAACAGATGCGGTAAGTATTTTGTCTGCAGAGGCGCGCTGGGTCAAAGTGTTAGGAGAGGGGATGGGTCGCAGAATCTCCCGCTCAGAATCATGTTAGTAAATAAGAATTTACTAAAATAAAAGGAGAAACATGACAGAATGGCACAATTGTTACAGTGACTTATTAAGGGTAAATTGTTAAGGGTAGGTCTAAATTACGATTTTGTGAATTGAAAAAGTGTTAAAGAAGGCGAAAGGCCTGTCAGCTGTACTCAGTCCATTTAATACGATTATTACCTCTTCATACTGCCTGAGAACATAAGGGCACGGACATATCCTCTATACCCATCGAAACTTGTTTATCGTATCAGATACTTTTCGTTGTCTACGATAATTTCCACAAACAAATCTAACAGTTGTATCTGATGCCTATAACTCGGGCCCTTTACTCTCCCGCCAAGCTCGAACAAGCTCAATTCCTTAACTTTATTGATACATTCGTCATATCCCACTCTTAACAGATGCAGAGGTTTAAAGCTTTTGCCTACTACCTGCCCAAATGAGTTTGTCAAATCTCATATATTAATATTTTATATCTTCTGTGAACAATTCTTTCTCCAGTATGCAATCACAGGAAGCTCTTTTCTAACCGTGTTCACGATATCTAATTGGATGCGTCTCAATAAACGCTGAAGCTGTTCAGAATCCTCTCTCGTTTAACTCGTTCTTTACGACTTACTAATCATAAAAACGAGGTAAATTAATCACAGAATCATTCATTAGAATGACGAACTGCAATGGTCCCAATACCCTGCCTAGGTCCTGTTCTCTCTTCAACGTTTCCTACTTTGTCTTCTTTGCATTGCTTCCTACTTCTTATAAACTCTTCCTCACAGAAGGAAATATCCACATTGAACAGAATGGTTTTAACCTTATTTGCTACCATTTTATGGTTTACTCTATTAGAAGGCTTGAAGAGATCCAGTTCAACTTGATCTACGTTGCCAGTTTTATCAGAAACATCTTGCCCTATCCCATTGAGAGTAATATCCTATGCTATAGCAGATGTAGAGAATTCACCTCCTAGTTTATAGGTCCAAACATTGGCATTACCCACTCGTCTGTCTGTAGTTTACAATTCAAAGAATGTCTCGAAATGAATGTCTTATTACTTAACCAGCAACGGAGCGGTCTGGTGGCTCAGTGGTTAAGGTGTCTGGAAAGGTCCCCGGTTCGAATCCCTGTCTCGGCGGGGATTTTCATGAGCACTTAACCATACCCTCACCTCTGGTACAGCTTGCTGTGTGGTGTGAAGTAGTGATGGGCAAACCGATTCTTTTTGATGAATCGTTTGGAATCGATTCACTCCTCGCCGAGAATCGATTCTTTTAAACGACTCTTCGATTCTTTTCACATGATATTTTGAATGACGAAAATAGATAACGAGTTATTAACCAACAAGTTGGAAATGATTAACAAATTCTAACTAAAATAATAACATTTGTTTTTGATAGTTAAATTGTAAGTTATTTGAGGGTAAACAAATGAAAATCTGCGACACAGTTACTTTTGTTGCTTTAATTTATTTTGTGCATGACGCGTTTCGGGAATTTATTCCCATTTTCAAACATGTAAAACTACTTATAGTGCGTTTGAAAATGGGAATAAATTCCCGAAACGCGTCATGCACAAAATAAATTAAAGCAACAAAAGTAACTGTGTCGCAGATTTTCATTTGTTTACCCTCAATTTGAAACAGTTGCAGACTTTCACTAATCCATTTTGTTATGGATAAAGTTAAGATGTAAGTTATTTATTGCAAAAACAATTTATTTTATTATTTAAACAAATGAAAACACTAATTTTACAATAAAAATGATTCAATTTACTTATGAAAAGCATTTTCGTTAGTTTTTGTGATGTGAGCCGACTTCTCTTTTCAGTCATTAACTGTCCAGCTTTCGAGCAGGCTCTCCACTAACTATTTGAGCGCCCTTGCGCAATACCGATTACGCCGCCCCCTGTCTAACTACAACCAGTGGTGGATCTGGGAATTTTCCGAACCGGGTCAACAAAATGTGAGATTGCCACACTGTGAAATTTTCAAGGCTTCCAGCTAAATGTTGTCAAACCTCATTACTGATTCTAAGCCTTGTTGCATATTGTAATTGTCGATTGAGATTGTTGATTTAGATTGTTGATTTTGTAGGTGGCATGTTTGTTACACGTCTCGCTAGAGGGCGTCCATAAACCACGTAGATCGGTCTTGAGAGGTGGGTGGAGGGGGTTGGAAGGTGGGATTCCGAGCCAGGCCAAATAGCTTTTCATTCATATTATTTGTCACACTTAAAATGAGATACAGAACACTCAACTCCATGTAAATATTTATTTCCGTCATGGAATAAACTACGTGGGGAGAGGGGGGTTAGGGACATAAGCCACGTCGAGTTACTTGGGTGGACGAAGGGTTCACAAGAAGCCAAAATGGAGCTACATGGTTTATGGACGCCCCTTACATATGCTCCAATTTTACTCCATAAATTTGGCAACTTTTTGAATTTGCCGGATGGTGCTTTTCTTAAGTTAAACAGCGTATCACTAGCATTTTACCTGCAAACCAATAAATCAGTGTTTGTTTAAATGGCATAATTTAAATTTTATATTTATTTTCATGGTTTCAGTATTAGTATTTTGGGGGACGTCCAGAAATTACGTGAGGCTATTTTCCGGAAATCTAGACCCCCCCCTCCCCGTTGGTGAGATTTCATGAGATTTTCACGGAACCCCCTCCCCCCAGTTGTTCGACCAGGAGAAGTTTCGAGACTTTTTTTAGCTGTCGTGCTCCCCGAAAGAATGATACCCCCTCAAAAGCCGGTTTTTGGCCCTGTAAACTGGTATTTTTTACGCTTTTTTTAGTTCTACACTCGTTCAAGTTCAAAATTTCACGTGAGATATCCGTCGACCCCCCCCCCCCCCTTGGTGAGATTTCGTGAGATTTTCCTGACCCCTTCCCCCCCTAAAAAGTCTCACGTAATTTCTGAACGCTCCCCTATATTCATCGACGGCATTGTTCCCCAACGTCTTTTCGTTTAACCTTTTTCCTCGTAGAAACCTCACCAGCTGGAACAGTATATATGCCGCTTCAGCACCTGCTAATTTTTGTAATGGTCCAATTCATAAACTTCGTTCATTTCTATTGCAAAATGTTTGCATTATCCACAAAATTAAGAACTGAAGAACAACTAAAACACTGATGAAGTTCGTATGATAATAACCGGACGCGCTCCATCGCAATTAAATTCAGTACTTGATGCATTCGCAATTTGAAAAACCCACGCAACATGGGAATAGCAGATGGCTCTGAAATCGGTATACTTTTCCCTGTCCTCAAATAATCGGGAAACACTTTATTTGTGGTAAAATATAAAAGTTATAGGACGTATAATTCATTGATAATTTATTTGTAAATCTAAATCTGTGTTGTGGTAGCATCTATAACAGTCTGGAAGGAAACCAAAAACTTATAACTAGTTCCAAAAACACTAGAAAAATGTGTATTTAAGAAAGTAAATTCCTAAATTTAAAAATACTTTTTATTTCTGTAATATATTTTTAATTTTCCTGTTCCAAAGATAAGTATTCTTTATTTCCTTACAAATAAGTAGCCAAACCAAGAAACACGCCGTGGGAACTAAGATTGTGAATCGAAAGGAATCACGAGTTACGCAGATATCAAGAGTTAAAAAGAGCCGAATCCATGGAAGAGTCATTAAGACAGAAGTGAGCCGAGAGCGAGTGAGCCGAGAGTCGTAAACATTATCGAGTTAACGACTCGGAGTCGACTCAGAACCTGGACGAGTCGGTGAGCGATTGCGCAACAACGGCTCAGCTCCGGAGCTCCCTCTTAACAACTCTTGAGTGAACCGTGACTCTTCCAAGTGAGTCGATTCCGCAAACGATTCTTTTAGACGAGTCGACTCTTTGAATCGATTCACGATTCTTTTGCCCACCTCTAGTGTGAAGTACGCCAGAACGCTTCCGTGGTTCGGATTCCACGTTAAACAGTAGGTCCCCTATACCCGGTAGGATTGTCGGGCTAAGGTGGCTACGACAGGGGCGGAATGCGCAGCCAATAGAAACCCTGTCACCAGGTCATTACGGCCACACGGAATTATGTTACTATCAGGGCCGAGCGTGGTGGGTGAGCGGTTAACGTTCTGGCCTCGCATTCGGGAGGACGGCGGTTCGAATCCCCGTCCGGGCATCCAGATTTGGGTTTTCTATGGTTTCCCCAAATCACCCCCAGGCGAATGCCGGGATGCTTCCTTCAAAAGGCCATGGCAGAATTCCTTCCCGTTCCCTGTACCCAGTCCCATTCCGCCATTAATGACGTCGACGAGGCGTAAAGCCATACGTAAAAAAAAAAAAGTTACTATGAGCTAAGCAGAACCAATTGCAAACTATAATGCGAAAATATAAAATGAGAATGACTCGTGTTGCTGAGCACAGTTCAGGAAAGTAGAAAAGCAACGCAACTACACTGTTTGTTTTATGGGACATCGATTTCATCGGGAGTGTAGTGAACTTTTAATCTCAGATTTAGACGGATCGTGAAATTTAATCTTGAATTTACAATAACTTTGTCGGGGAGACCCGTCTCAAAACACCGCAATTGCTGATAAGCAATGTATAAACACTAGATTTGCTAAATGCAGTAGGTACAAACCAACAACGGCAGTGGTATGTCGATAATATCGCCTGGTGCCGTATATTTGGCAATGTAGATGCCGGTGGATGAATTAAAAAGTGATTGGGCGCAGGGGCGGATCCAGGGGGGGGGGGGCTAGGGGGCTCAAGCCCCCCCCCAAAAGTATCTTTGTCCACCCCCGACATTGTAGTTTTGAGACCATTTTTTTTTTTTTTTTTTAGCTCTACGGATTTGAGGCCCGAAGAGGCTATAAATATTACCTTTTTCCCGACTCAAGCCCCCCCCCCCTCCCCCAAAGCCAAAATCCACTGAAGGCAAGCCCTCTGAACCAAAATTCACTCAAGCCAAGCCCCCCCCAAACCAAAGTCCACTCAAGCCCCCCCCCCCCAAAAACAAAATCCTGGATCCGCCCCTGATTGGGCGGCAGGTATAAGGTGGAAAACTCGGGGCGTAACGAAAGGACAGTTCACCACAGAGTGTTGTCAGAGAACTTGTCATTACTGCTGACACGCTGTCGCCTTTGAGTAGTCAAGGCCAACCTGCCCATAGGCCTGACTTAACGTGCCGGAAAAGACTTTAAAACGAACAGCCTAATGGCTTTCAGCATGATGTAATGGACCAGCAATAAAACCACGCAAGTTAAGTTATGGGTGAATAGAGAAAGCTTTAAAAGAGAACGCGTATGATAAGTTGGAATCGCCTAAAAGCACGTTATGCAGAAGAGCACAATTTTCGCAGTACTTTTAGACCTCGATAAGAGGAGGAGGGATTATCTTACAGTCAGTCACCGCTATGTTAACGTTAGCAAAAGCTAATATGTTTGTAATTTATTACATGTGGGAGAATGGGATGAGGAGTTTGTACCTAGCGAGGTGGTGTAACGGTTAGCATTCTGGCCTCGCATTCGGGAGGACGCCGGTTCGAATCCCGTCCGGGCATCAAGATTTGGGTTTTTCATGGTTTCTCAAATCACTCCAGGCAAATGCCAGGATGCTTCCTTCAAAAGGCCATTGCCGAATTCCTTTGCATTACTTGCCCCCCATCCTTTCTCCCGGTCTCTAAAGACTTCGCTGTTAAGAGACGTTAAGCAGATAAAAAAAAGAGAAGTTTGCTCCTGCGCCACTGCAAAACGTCAGACCCAAGCTGGAGAGAAAATAGGCACATGTGAAGACATCTACGTCAGACATCACGCAGCCACACTTCAGCTAATGGGGTGAGGAGCAATAGTCCCGAAAGTCAAAATGCGAAGTTGGTAGAACTGCCCAATAATATCACTACATTTGTACCCAAAACCGGTATAGGAAAAAAATGCAACCCCAGTAACCACAATTGCGTAGCAGTTTGACAAAAGCGTATGACGCATAAAGATGAAACGAATGGAATGTGCACATAAGTATAAAAATATTGGTAAAGTCGTTTTGTAGCAATGTTACAACAGAATTATTACACCCCATCATTTCGTTTGACCCATCAAATTCAAAACCCATTAGATTATTTTTATATGAAATGTCATTGCTTCTAAAAAAAAAGTTTACAATATGTTCAAATAAGGATACTGCGTTAGCAGATTCTAAGGGAGTAAGGAGCTAAAAAAAAAAAAATCTCTGATGTGGTGCTTTTCGCATATCTCACGACTAAGCACAAGTGTTTGGTTGTGCTGAGATCAGTGGACTCGTCAACATTAAGCGAAAACTTAGTTTGCCGCATATCTTCACATAAACTAGCAAAACTTTCCTAACGGGTACCTGTAATCTGATCAATTATGGTGCGAGTTTTCGTCTCGAACATTTCATTTCTTCTGTCATATAATCGAGTGTAAAATATAAACGAAAAGGGTTGCCAACTTGAAAATGTGAAATCGGGAAAAAATTCGAGAATATTTCCTCGTATTCTCAAAAATCGGTGAAAAATCGTTACATTTCGATATTTCTGTAGGTGAGACCCATATCGGTGGAAATGCCGAAAAACCGGTATGTTCTAGACTACTGGCGAGGAGTCAACCTGGGACGCAGCCAGCCGCTTGTTCGCCGTCTACTGATAGTGCAGTCATCGTACAGTGCATCTCACTCCCCAGGGAGCGCCAGCTGTACCGCAACAAATCAGCCACACGTAAGCAAAATCAACAATAAGTCTCTCAAGTTCCGTTATCTCATTTAATATGCGACGAAGAATATTCAAACTTTAAATTATAACAAATCGTCCGATTTTCAATGCTTAAATCAACAATCAATTTCTGAGTAAATTATAAGAAGGTCTTTGAAGCTAATTACCTATGTTGTAACCTTCGTATTTAATCAATATCAAATTAATTAGAGCCACCCTCAAACGGTGACATAGTGTTTTTTGCTTATGGCTTTCCGCCTCGTCGACGTCGAGAGGATTTGGGGCAAAGAACGAGAAGGAATACCGGCATGGCCTAATGAAGGAATCATTCAGACATTCACCAGGAGTGATTTAGGTAAACTTTGTAAAACCCAAATATTCGAACCCGCGGCCTCCGGAATGCGAGGCCAAAGCGTTACCGTTACCCACCACGCTCGGTCGGTGACATATAAAAATGTCGCCCAGCTAAAAAAGTAATCGACGTATCACTTACGACCTGTTACAAACTTAACTATGTTTTTAAGTAGTCTTTCCTGACTCATGCCTGATATATAGTAAAGTTTTCGCTGTTCACCGAAATTCAATAAATTCTACTAGTCATCCATCCGACCTCATCAGTCTGTATACAGGAAAGGGAAACAAATTCCAACCAGCAACTTAGCACTTTTTGGCTCCTTTGGCAGTGTAAGGAAATTTTTAACGAAGTTACTTTTAGAAGATTTAACAACGTCTATCAGATTGTCGTAAGATAGGCTCTTTAATCTTCTACCTCCACAGAAGACGTTAACATTTCTGGTTTCGATGTTCGAAGAAAACTCAAATGTATTAGAAGAATAAAAGTTGAAATCGTGAAAATGGAAAAGAGCATTTCCAACGAAACCAAGTAGTTGCTTAAATACGTTAAATAAAAGCCGCTTGTCGACTCCATTCAGCTATTACAATGAGAGTACTGTTTCTGTTATTCACCGTCACCTTCCTTCACACTGTGACTGTATATTTAGCACGGTCACAGGTCGCGTCGCTACAAGGCAGTGTTCTTGTTGACTATGGCGGCGTCCCTATTGATCTGTTTTGAACATCGAGTATGATTAAAACGTCACGTGTCTTCTCAACTTTCACAGAGCGATCACAACAGCTATTCTTGAAAGGCCACCTCGTTCATGGAAATTTACTAGCAACAGACTGTAGGTAACGTAACCATTATTTGGCCTTTCCTGTGCATTTTGACTGACGACGTAAGAAGTTTTAGTCTCTGGTTTGAAAACGCATTTACACCGATTTTTTTCGTATCAAAACAGGACATTCGAGAGTTATCTTTAAGCCTCGTCCACGTAGAGGTCATTAGAGGAGGATAAGGACTGGGGCAAGGAAGGAAAAGGAATTTAGCCATGGCGTTTTGAAGGAACCATATCGGCAATTACTTGGAGTGATTTCGGGAAACCAACGAAAACCAAAAACTGGATGGCGGTAAAAGATTCGAACCTGCGTCCTCCCGAATACGAAGCCAGAGCGCTACCACTCTCCCACCACAGTCGGTAGAACATTCGAGAACCGTTCTAAAAATTATTGGCTACTAGCTGACCCGGCAATGCTTCACTATTGCTGGACTTGAGTAGGCACATAGATTAAATGAAAAAATATTTACATATAAATTTTAAACTGCTGTTTCATTCATTTTCAGTTGGAAAGGGTGAGAGGGGATGCGCTTTGGAAAACATATGCAGGCAGAATTTTTCTGTTTGTTTCAAAGTATAATTGTACAAATACTTATCTAAATCGGATAAAAAATGTGGTTTGCCTAAATTATGGGGTAAAAACGTAAGGGGATTGGAAAGGGGGAGAGGGGATGAATATTCGGAAACCATACATAGGCAGTATTTTTCTGTTTGTTTTAAAGTATAAGTGTACAAATTCTTATCTAAATCTGATAAAAATGTGGTTTGCCTAAATTATGGGGTAAAAATGTAATGGTGGTGGAAAGGGGAGAGGGGATGAATATTCGGAAACCATACGTAGGCAGTATTTTTCTGTTTGTTTTAAAGTATAAGTGTACAAATTCCTATCTAAATCGGATAAAAAATGTGGTTTTGCCTAAATTATGGGGTGTTATAGGGAATAGGGGGTGACTTTCGGAAAAAAATTTCACAGGAAACTTCGCAGACGCACACTCGAAAACTCTCCAAAGTTTCATTGCAATCTGATAAATGGTATAGGAATGCATAGAAGACGAACAAACCCACAAACATTGATTTTTATATGTATAAGACTAGCTGACCCGGCAATGCATCACTATTGCTGGACTTCAGAAGGCACATATATTAAATGAAAAAATATTTACATATAAATTTTAAACTGCTGTTTCATTCATTTTCAGTTGGAAAGGGTGAGAGGGGATGCGCTTTGGAAAACATATGCAGGCAGTATTTTTCTGTTTGTTTCAAAGTATAATTGTACAAATACTTATCTAAATCGGATAAAAAATGTGGTTTGCCTAAATTATGGGGTAAAAACGTAAGGGGGTTGGAAAGGGGGAGAGGGGATGAATATTTGGAAACCATATGTAGGCAGTATTTTTCTGTTTGTTTTAAAGTATAAGTGTACAAATTCTTATCTAAATCGGATAAAAAATGTGGTTTGCCTAAATTATGGGGTAAAAACGTAATGGGGTTGGAAAGGGGGAAAGGGGATGAATATTCGTAAACCATACGTAGGCAGTATTTTTCTGTTTGTTTTAAAGTATAAGTGTACAAATTCTTATCTAAATCGGATAAAAATGTGGTTTGCCTAAATTATGGGGTAAAAACGTAATGGTGGTGGAAAGGGGAGAGGGGATGAATATTTGGAAACCATATGTAGGCAGTATTTTTCTGTTTGTTTTAAAGTATAAGTGTACAAATTCTTATCTAAATCGGATAAAAAATGTGGTTTGCCTAAATTATGGGGTAAAAACGTAATGGGGTTGGAAAGGGGGAAAGGGGATGAATATTCGTAAACCATACGTAGGCAGTATTTTTCTGTTTGTTCTAAAGTATAAGTGTACAAATTCTTATCTAAATCGGATAAAAATGTGGTTTGCCTAAATTATGGGGTAAAAACGTAATGGTGGTGGAAAGGGGAGAGGGGATGAATATTCGGAAACCATACATAGGCAGTATTTTTATGTTTGTTTTAAAGTATAAGTGTACAAATTCTTATCTAAATCGGATAAAAAACGTAGTTTGCCTAAATTATGGGGTAAAAACGTAATGGGGTTGGAAAGGGGGAGAGGGGATGAATATTCGGAAACCATACATAGGCAGTATTTTTCTGTTTGTTTTAAAGTATAAGTGTACAAATTCTTATCTAAATCGGATAAAAATGTGGTTTGCCTAAATTATGGGGTAAAATCGTAATGGTGGTGGAAAGGGGAGAGGGGATGAATATCCGGAAACCACACGTAGGCAGTATTTTTCTGTTTGTTTTAAAGTATAAGTGTACAAATTCCTATCTAAATCGGATAAAAAATGTGGTTTTGCCAAAATTATGGGGTGTTATAGGGAATAGGGGGTGACTTTTTGGAATTTTTTTTTCACAGGTACCTTTGCAGTCGCACACTCGAAAACTCTCCAAAGTTTCATTGCAATCTGATAAATGGTATAGGAATGCATAGAAGACGAACAAACCCACAAACATTGATTTTTATATATAAGATTTAGGTGATAAACATTTAATCTGTTTGAGGTACGAGACTACTGCCCTTGAAAGCACTGTGCATGGGACCCCATTTATTTCTTCAGAACTGAAATCGCTCAGAAAACCAGTGGATTCGATTTCCACCGAAGTGACTGTAATAGGTCCGTTTCAGGTGGAGAAACTATTACGTAATCACCACGGTAAGTGACTTTTGTGATCAGCGAAAAAAAGTCATTTCACGGCAAATGAAAATCCAGTGGGCTTTCACTACATTTAGGCAGTCACAGCAGCTGACAGAAGAAAAATAAACCTTCCGTGCATAAAATATGTCGTTCCGGTACATTTTTAACAGTGTCCAACGTAAAATGCAGACGGCCCTAATACGGTTTACAGTATCCTGTTACCAAGCAGACAATACTTCCCGGTTGTTTTACTAGCAAGAATATTGCAGCCCAAACACCAAGTTCACTACAGCCATTACATGAAAGTTTATGAAAAGTGTTTCGGTAAAATAACTTCGTAAATTTCTCTAAAAATATTAATTTCCCTAATTTTTCAGTTAAAACTGTTATATGCGATATCGTAGGGTCTATTAGTAGTGCAATTATTTAACAAAGGAGACGAGCTCACGGGCGTATCCAGTGAGGGGCAGAGGGGGGCTGCTGCCCTTCCCCCCTCCCCTAGAAGAATAATTAAGTTGCCTTCAGTACGCTTCGACGAGTGAAGAACTGGTTCAGGAGCACTTTGGGAGAGAAAGATTGACTGGATTATGCCTGATGAGTGTGCATCGAAATTTCGTGAAAGAACACTGTGAGATTGAGAAACAAAGTTATTGAAAATTTTCTGAAAATCCGAGACGATTAATGTTTACATAGAAAATCTAACTGAGTTACGATCTTAATTAACTACATAGTAGGTCCTTAGATTATGTGGTTGGATTACTATACTAATCAATAATAAAAATAGTTTCCTGAATAGGTTTGAGTTTCATTTTGTAAGAAATCTTCATGTTTCAGTCCCCCACCCCACTTCCTCGAAACCAATATGAGTTGCCCCCCTCCAGTTCTGATCCTGGATACGGCCTTCGACGAGCTTCCAACCACTCCCTAACAACAGGAAATGGAATGGAATGATTGATTACTGTTAAACTTAAGAGACGTTGTCCGGGTACAGCCAATGTGTTATGTGTATCACATTTCCAAAAATGATTTTCTTCATCTGACATCGTCTTCACCAGAATGCCACCATTCCTTGAACAACTCGTGGAACATCATCAATTTTGTGCAACACTTTCGATGTACTACGTAAAAATTGGTGTTTGGAGCTAAAACTTGTAAATAGTAGGTAACCAGGTAGCACGTATCGGTGGATATTGCATAGTACCAGCAGCTGTCTACTTAGCCAGATAGCCGCGCATTTGGTGTATGGTAAATCAGCCGAGTTTCATAACATTCAAGGAAAAAATAAATTTTTCAATTTCGCCCTCAGAATCCATCTCTATTTAAAATAATGGTCAATTTTAGGTTATGTAATGTTAAATTTATCTACGTACTTTTTGTAATTTAGAACAGATGCCGCCAACAATTAATGGTAGTGAATGCAATACAGTCCTATATATCGACCTCAAACCTGAAAACCAGCAACACGATTTTACTGAACGCTTTTAACAGAACCAAACTTACATTTATTCCTACGAATTTTAACTGTTCGTATCATATCTATAGTCATAATCTTCATTTGACGTTTCCTGTTCCGCGTGTCATCAGCCACATCATTTTTCATTTGGGACGGTGATTCTTCCTCCACTACTTTCCTCCAGTAAACGCCGTTGGCCTCTATGTCACTCTTTGCCTGAGCCATCCTTCTTGTCTCCCCTCTTCCATTCTCATGACATGCCCCAGCCACCACAACCTTTTCTTCGTTAGCGTCTCTCCTAATGCTTTGACCTTAAATCTGCGCCTAATGTTTTGGTTTCTGATTCTATCCTTCCTTGTAACATTTACTCATCTCAGCGACCTGCAGTGTGCTTAATGCCCCGTTTACACGATGCGAGTTGACTGGAACGAGTGTACTGTCTTGTTGCGCGTGCAGCACTGGATAGTCCACTCTCCTCGTGTAAACAGGTACGAAACAGACAGTTGACTGAGGATAGTGGACTCGGTTCACGACCAACTGTTGGCGTGCGAGTTCAACAATCAAGATGGCGACAACTAACAAGTCGCGTTAGCGGAGTAAAGCAGAGGCATTAAAATCTTTAGAATTGCATGAAAGTGAGGAAATTTCGTTAAATTTTAAGAGTAAAAATTATAAGAACTAGGATTTTAGAGACTCTGCTATCAAAAAATTGCTTCATAGCGGTGTCATTTTTTATGTATCGGAAAAAAATATTTCACGACAGCACTTCAAATTGAGATACAGTTAGTCTTAAATGATGCAACTCTTATATTTTCACTTGCAACTTTATTTTTTGAAAGAAGGCGCTGAGGCATTCAGAGCATTTCTTTTTAATATCCACTTTTTAACGTTTTTCTACGTTTTATTTTATTATTCTTCATATCATTCAACATTATAATCAATAAATTAGCTACGATGTTAATTCCTTTCTGAAAAATGGACATACTATTTTCAATAAGATCACAATGTAGGAGTAGAGAACTGTCCTCACAGTGGACTGTCTTGTAATTACCATGCTAGTCCACTCTTTTACCCCCACCACCGACGGTCCGGCCAACTGTCGTTCCAGTCAACTCGCATGGTGTAAACGCGGCCTAAATCTCTCTTCGTTCGTTAAACTGTGGGTCGTTGCCATGAATTTCTTTGCATGTTGGCGCCGAGTACTTCGTACTTCAGTAAAGTAGATATTGCAGAGCCTCAGCTTTGGACACTCCGCCCTCTCGCATTGCTTTTTTACTCTCTTTGATTATGGCATTACAGTTTCGTGACTGCGAGGTTATTAGAGCTAGTATAGAATATTGTTGACAAGTAAAGATGGAAAATGAACTATGGTGTTGATGAGAAAACCATGCCGGCATTAGTCTGCAAAGATTTCCAGAAATAAAGGAAAAATCACCATTTGCAAACCTGAAAAGGGAAACAAACTTGAACTTTCTTCGGTGCGATGCACAAACGTACCGCTCGACCTTCTCAAAGCAGCTGCTGACATGATGTTTGTTCAGTTGTACTTCCGACGGCCCTGGCCGTGTAGGGGCTAGCACGCTGGGCTCGAGTAGTGAGGGTTGCCGGTTCGAATCTGGCCTAGGGCAAGGGTGGTTTTAATTAAGTGTTGTGTTCTTATTGTGTCGTCCTCACTATAGTCGTCCACAATTAAGTGATCATAGCATGATACAATAATTAGAATAATATAAATATAAATTGGAGGTGGCTAAATAGACGCAGAGGCCGAAGACCATAAAAAACGCTACGGTCTTCAAATTTGCTTTCTTTATTGACATTTGAGCAGCAAGAAATTTGACATTCATCGAAACAGTAAATGAAGAGTTTGGCGCTAACGCTCCTCTGAGGTAAGCAGAGCAATTCACAGGCGGCGAATGTGCGCACTCTGTCACCAAGGCAACGCCGTTCGGACTCCGCAAATACCGCACCCGTGCAGGAGACAAGGTCGCGGCCGAGGACGGCTGACGGGCGCTTTTCTTTTTACTGTGGGGATGTCGCCCTCGCATTATACCACTGTCAAGAGAACAAGCAGCTGACGTAAGCCAGAGACTGTTACCACACGTGGAGGTCGACTGCCGTTACGGCTGCTGTTGCCTGGCTGGGAGGCACATAGATACACATCACTTGAATGTGCATCCTCGTTTCTATCCCGTGTCACCTTCAAAGCAACTTACACAATTTTTTCCAATATAGTCTCTCAGTTCAGGTATTGTCTCTGTTTTATTGTATTTACCGAAATAAATTCCAAAACCCCTGACTAAATAACATATATCGTTACTTCATGAGTTTCCTTCGCGTTTGGGATTAAAAGATCGACACTGTCCTTGCACTTCTGCGCATTTCAGGTGACGTTGCAGCCGAGCTTGCAGAGGTTTTGCTGCGGGCAGTTTGCCAGTCAACTGGCGCTTTATACGGCACGGATTAATCTCTTGAACTGAATCACGACAGACACACCCTCGTCCACCTAATTTAACAACACACCATTTTTTTGAAGAGTGCTTTTAATGAGATATTCCCTGTTTCAGTATATCTGCATTCTCAATCCCAGTGCCCCATTTTCTCTTCGCAAATTATGTCTCGAAAAAAGAGATCCTATTTTTATTGTTTGAAAGTACAAACTCGATAATTTCATGTTGTTGTCATACAGAAAGCATATCTATGGCAGCAATAACTAGAGTTAGTTCTGCGCCTCCGTGATTGGCTGTGTGAAATTTCTGTTCTGCTGCATGCGAAGTACCGAGCTTTATACCGGGAAAAGATAATTCCTTGCTCGGTGCTGTGAACATCTTTCTCTTAGGCACTGAGACCATTTGTCGCAATTGCCTCGACAGTGCTGGTTGGCAGCATTCCACGAAGATCTCTTCGCAAGATGGTACGCAGCAGCTTTCTCTTCCAGCTTGGAAACATAGCTAGCAGCTATAGATGGGAGAGTTAGTACGGAAAATTTGTTTCAGATGCGAACAAGCGGTGGGTATCGTTGATCCGCCCCGAATTTGTTCACTTTTCAAACCAAAAATAGCGTATGGAGCAAGCATGCGATACGATTCTGTAGTTTCTTTTAGATTGTATTGATTTTCTGCCCAAGCTTTCATTCCAACGCACAGCACTACATTCGAATTACACAATATATAATGTAGTGACAATACTTTAGAGTTATCGAGCAACGTTTGTTAAGAAATATAACGAAGGTTCGAACAGAAAACTAGGATACTATGTCATACAAGATGAACAACCCCATTTTTCGCGAAATACACAATTAATAATGTTCCAAAACAACGCCGATTGCACCTAGCGTGGTGGTTGAGCGGTAACGCTCTGGGCTCACATTCGGGAGGACGCGGGTTCGAATCCCCGACGGATCTTCACTCATCTTGTAGGAGTTTCAGGTGCCAGTAAGCCTACCGACGTTTCTTTGAATTGTACCGTACAAAATATCTAGGAAGCCTTCAAGAAAAAAGTTTAACTTTAATCAAACTTCACGCAAAATCTTACATGTTGAACAGAAATCGAAAGATGCCTAGCTAAGATCAGTCACCCAGGTACTTATATTTAAATGACCAATAGATATTTAAATGACCAATAGATATAAGGCGTTATCTTATAACTGACATCAGGAAATAATACGCATTTCGTTTTTGATATTTTGGTTATGGAGCCCTGAGAGGAATTTATGTGTTAAGGGCTTACTTACAGTAATCAATAAATTCAAAAACATTTATTCGCCAACACATTACAAGACAGCATTCAAGGAATCTGCAAGAGCACGGGTTAGTATTTTGTATACTTAACTCAAATGTATAAAATGTATAAAATATTCATTCCGTTCCAGAGATTGGTGATAGTCTGCAGTACACAAGCATATCGACATTTCCAGGGAATGGCTTTGGGAAGAACATCGACAACCTAAACCTGGATGCCTTGGTTGGAATTATAAGCTGTTCATGGACATGGTGAAGTGGACATCCAAAAGGCATACACCCAGGAAATTCTGCATCCCCGGACTAACAAAAGAGCTGAAGGATATGTATGAGAGATACTACAAACCCTTTTAATGAGGAGACGATTGAATTGGGAGATAATCTCATTAGAGCCTTAAGTGAAGGTAGACAAAAGAAACCATTAGAGCCTTAAGTGAAGGTAGACAAAAGAAACGGGTAGAAAACCAATGAGAAAATGGACCTGAACCATAGCAGCAAAATAGGCTGGAACCTCATAAAAAAAACTTAATGACGAACCCAAAGCTAGATCAGCAAAAGGACCAAGTAGCAAATCAATTGTTAGTTAATAGCAAACCTTAGAGGAGGCTCAAGCGAAAAAAACTCCAAAGAGTGCCAGATGGTTTTGCCACTTAAGGTGGAAGAACTCGAAAAAGATTTAAATAGTGTGAAAAACGGTAAAGCTTCAGGGACTGAAGATTTGTGCACGGAACAGATAAAAATATTTGGGGTTAAACCAAAACTATGGATTCTGAATATGTTTAACCACTGCAATAAAATCTACTCTCTTCCTAAAATGTGGAGAAAATCAAAATTTGCTGCTCTTCTGAAAATGCATAAAGATCGAGATAAGCCAAGCAGTTACCAACCTATTTCATTGCTCTGCCATTTATTTTAGCTTTATGAACGTTTAATCATATCTCGTATCGGACCCACGACAGAGCCAAAACTATCCCACAAAAAGCGGGTTTCCGACAAGGAAAGTGTTGTTCAAGTGTTAAACTTGACCTAACATATAGAAGAGGGTTTCCAGAACAAACCTGGTGAACCTCTCTGCGGCTTATGACATCATTAACCACCGCCTACTACTTACAAAAATATGTAACCTGTGCAGAGGTTTTAGCTTAATGAAACTCATCGAATCTCTACTCACTAATAGACGTTTCAATGTTAGCCTCGATAACAAGAAGAGTAGGTGGAGAATTCAAAAGAATGGATTATCCCAAGGCAGTGTGTTATCCCCTGTTTTATTTAATATCTATACAAATGACCAACCCGTGCATCCCAATGCCAAATGCCTCCTGTACGCTGACGACTTGGCAAACGCTGTACAAGACCCATATTTCAACGGGTCGAAGAACAGTTAGAACAAGCCCTGTCAATCATGTCCACTTACTACACATGCAACTCTCTGAAAACCAAACTCATCCCTGCGTTCAAGAGAGGCAAAACGAAAACTACATGTTGCTTGGCAAGGCCATTCATTGAAACATACAGACTAGCCAAAGTATTACGAGTCACTATAGATAAAAGTCTTACTTATAAGAAACACTGCCATACAACTGTAGGTAAATTACATACGAGAAACAATATCCTAAAAAAGTTATGTTGCGAATCCGGAAGTCTTGCGCACATCTGCTAAAGTACTCTGCTTTTCCATTGGGAGCCTCCGTTAATGACGTGAGGTGTTTTACCAGAATAACAGAGCCCCCCCTCCCACTTTCTAGTGAGACTTCGTGAGATCTGGTCGGACGCCCCCCCCCCCCCCCCGCCCTCTCTAAAATGACGTGAGAATTTTTTTTTTTTTTTTTAGGTTTCAAAGCTTCCATAGGCGGTTTTTTGGACCAAATGCTCCCACTAAAGTCGTGTCATTTGTAGACCGTTTTTTTTAGCTCTACCATCCTACAAGAACTTCATAACCTCACTTGAGATTTCCGTTGAACCCCCGCCTCCCTTCCCCCTTGGTGAAGTTTCGTGAGATTTCGCCCCTGACTCCCCCCCCCCCCCTATTTCACCTCACGTCATTAATGGATTAATGGACGCCCCTTTACAGAGTATGCAAGCCCTGTGTGGAACCAATCCGCACATTCAAAGAAAGCAGATAGAGCCCTGAATGAAACTTGTCGGATAGTGACCCCAATACACCTAATGCACAAAGCAACAGGATTTGCTGAACCAAAAATACGCCGTAACTCACATGAGTACACAGAGCGAATCAAACAAACGTTCGATGAGAGGCAAGTCATGTTTGGGATTCCAAGCCCTCCACCTAGAAGGCTAAATCTCTGGGACTCCTTTCCTAAATCACAGAAATGTTGATGCTACAAACTCATATCCAGTCTCTGAGGAGGAACCTTCTGGCTTAAAATTGGACAGGGTAAAATGGAGAGCCCTCAACCGTGTAGGAACAGGAGTGGCTCCAGTACAAGCTAACATGTACATATGGGGTCCGACAACAGATGATCGATGTGAATGTACAGAACAACAGACCATGGATTACCTCAATGCTTGCAAGTATTGTCAGTTTTCATATTTTTTTTTTTAACTGCTTAACGTCTCTTAACAGCGAGGTCTTTAGAGACGGGAAAGGATGGGGGCAAGAAATGAGAAGGAATTCGGCCATGGCCTTTTGAAGGAAGCATCCTGGCATTTACCTGGAGTGATTTGGGAAACCATGGAAAACCCAAATCTGGATGCCCGGACGGGGATTAGAACCGCCGTCCTCCCGAATGCGAGGCCAGAGTCAGTTTTCAACAGCACTATGGACAGATAGAGAGAGTGACAATTTTGTCTAATAATGGGCAAAACGATTATGATGCCTGGACACAAAAAAGGTTTCAATTCGTACCGAGAACCTCTCTTTTCATCCTAAAATGGAGTTGTTTACTAGAAACAACGAAGAGTAAATTAAATGCATATTGTATACATACAACGTTCAGTTAATCGGAAAATAGTCCTTCCTTCATTGTAAGACTTAAGGCAACCTGGTCGGGGAATTAAGGCAGTATAAGCTCGTCAAGGTTATAAAAGAAGGATCTGTACTGACATTTGATTCGAGTGATTCTGGAAACCGCCGGCAGCAGCGGGAACCGAACCCACGTGTTGCCAGTGGGAAGATATGCTTTGTCTACAACGAGAGCAGAGAACCCTGAAATCTACACTCCAAAGCACAACACGATTGCATTTCTGCTGTACGAGATAGATACAATTAAAATCAACTTAAGTATCAGTTGTTTGTTGTCCAGATATGCCAGTTCATATCTACCATTAGCGTATGAAAGTGATTCAGTACATTATAAACTGAAAATATGTAACATTATTAGTGTTCTAAACTATATTAAAAACGAATAAAATACTTGAAAGTATTAAAAAGCGATCTGTTAAAGGTAATTTATTTTTTTTGTTCATCGATAGCACCAGAGAAGGACGTATCGCTGAAGAACTAAATTGAACCGGAAATTTAATTAGGCTTGAAACCTTCTTTGTATAAGTTTCGTTTCTCAATTAATTACATAATCAGTTCGAAACTTCGTGAAAGTGTGTGTCTATAATTAAATACTGGAAATGTTAATTTCCACATTCAAATTTCTGCCAAGTTAATATTTCGAGGGCGGTATCTGCAGTTATTATTATTGTTATTTTAAAATGCCAGCAAAAGGGAAAATGAGACGAAACAATGAAGTTTTATTTGTCTGTGGACAGAAAACTGTTTTGGAAACTGTAAATTTAGAGTTGCAGACACTTGTCGAGGCATTGTTTTCTGCCCGTGTTTTCAAACAGCAACAGAGGCCAAGGTCGCAGAAGATTGCGTCAAAATTCTGCATCCGTAAGGATCTACGAACTGGGAAAAAGAAAAATGCCAAGATTGTTAAGAGGCTTGACAGCGAAAACTACGCTTCTTTGTTTCAGAAACTGCGGTATCTACGGATGAGTACTTAGCACCTTGTTGCAAGAAAAATATTCAACGTGCTATCTCATCCGACTTTAAAATGTTTATTTCAGACTCATCCAGAAGCTGTTCAGATCTGTCACTTTGGAATTGATACCGCTCAGTCTTTCCGTCGAACCGATCGTTACTCCAATGAAAGGAAACATCGGTACACAACTACTGTAGTAAAATGCGTAGCTCCTGTAGCGAATTTCCCATAATGCCGTCCTTGGATTCAAAACTACGTTTCTTCTCAACTGATTCTAATCAGCAGCCATATCAGGCGAAAAGGCGTTAGGGGAATACACACATCATAGTGCTGTCCAAACTCATCAACATGATTGGCTGCGAGAAATTATCTATAAAAATCCTCTAACACTCTTCAAAATACATATGTCTTCCTCTTTCATTTACTTCTACGCTGTTCCCTCCATTTTCTTCGTGCCTCCTATATAACCGAATTTTTTATTTTGTTCAACTCCCCCAAATATACAACTGCTCCAACATTTTTCTCATCTTCTCCCAGGAACAGTAATCGGCAAACAACACGCAGAGAGGATAGTTATTACAAAAAAAAAAAAAAAAAATTCAGTTGCAAGCTAAAATGTTTTTAAACAGAAGTTCACTGAATTGCCAAAAGTCAACGGATAGGAAGATGCAAATGTCCAGATGAAGAAACATATAAATGTGTCGTGCAGAGTCGGGGCTTTTATTTGTAATTCCGAGAGTCATGTAAAATGTTTTCTGAGGTGATTAAGGGCAGCACGACATTAATTCAGCGACTTTCAACGCGGAATGGTAATTGGCGCTGACGTATGGGGCACTCCATTTCGTGAATTTCGTCAATAGTGTCTCCTGAGTATTTGATTTCCCGCCTTACCTCCCGCTATGGACAACACAGTGAACGGCTGTGTCTACTTAATAACTCACACTAGTGACGTCTGAATCGCTGCAAATGGTCCCCAATTACGAATATAACCACTTCCAGCCAATGGTCCGTTTAGTTTGACCAGATGTCCCAGTCCATGCCACGTAAACACAACCAACACCAGGATGGAGTCATCACTATGACAGACATGAAACACAGCTTCAATGAACAGCAGCACGACAAATGTGAACGTGCGGACAGTGCAGCGAAATTTGGCGTTAATGGGATATGACAGTCGAAGACCAACGCGAGCGCCCTTGCTAACAAAATTCCATCGCCTGTGCCATCTCTATTACGCTCATGAACACATCGATTAGACTCTGGAGGACTGAAAAAAGTTGTATGGTCAGGTGAATCACGATTCATGGACTAGGACATGTGGTCAAAACCATTGGCTGGAAGTGGTTATATTCAGCTAATTGGGGACTATTTGCAGCCATTCATGGCCTGCCTCCATGTTCCCAAACAACCATGGATTTTCTCAGGACGCCAAATTCCGATGAATGATTTGGCCACCTAGATTGTCAGGCATGAATACAATCAACATATCTGGGACATGATCGGAAGTTCAGTTCCTGCATAACGTCCACCACCGGCTACACTTTCGCAATTACAGGCAGCTGAACTTGAAACATGGCTAAAAATTTCTTCAGGAGACGTCCGCCGATTTGTTGAGTCAGTGTCAGGTCTGGTTGCTGCACTTCCCGGCAAAAGGAGATCCCCCCTGCCCAAGACTTTCTGACACTTCAGTGTATGAAGACAAAAATAAGACAGGAAATTTGGATGAAACTTAAATAAGAAATATCGCATCACTGCAACTGGATTGTATCAAGAAAAGAATTTACAATGTGGCATAAAAAAGTAATATTTATGACTTCCCCTGACATGCTTCTATGAAGCGTGAGGTAATATTGGTATTACAAGCCAGACGTTTCAAAAGAATTGTTCCCAACAGGAAAGGTTGTTGTTTAGAATAACATGTACCAAAGTCTGAATCATAGAACTAGGAAATATACTATATGATAATTCGAGAAACATGATTATTGATTATCGTGTACTCAAAAATATGTCGAAAGCGAACACAGACAAATCTTGTTGTACATCGTCAAGAGAGATCTGGCAAACGGCAAAACACAAAGACCTAAAAATATTTTATAATAAAATTTTTATATGAATGTTTTGTCAGATTAGTAACGAGCCTTTTTCCTGTGATCAGTCTTAGAGCTCCACCTCTTTCTACACTGAGCTGCTTCTGTATGGATCACAGACTACATCTTCGGTTATTTATCCGGTGCTGTCTAATCGGTGACTCTCCATAGTTCTCCCGTCTATTCCACCATCATATCTCTGCTTTTATTAGATTCCTCCACAATCTCCTCATCTGATCCAACTTATATACATTTTGTGTTTCATATAGCCACGTAATTTCTAAATCTTATAGGACTAATTTTTGAATGCTTCACGTCTCGTTCTTTCTAGTAGCTGAGAAGACCGGGCTTCATCTTAATCAACTGACATACAGTATATGATACATAAAGTATCAGAAAATTCCTTTAAATTCCTCAATGTTTCATCCTAAAAGTTTTCTCGTTTAGGAAATGGCTCTTTATTAAATGCTAACCTTTCGGCGACAACCTTTTTTCGGCTATTTTTCTTTTTTTAGTGACAATTCTCTTGGTGTTTATGTACATCAATTTCAAACTTGATACTGACATATTATTGTCATCATGTCTTCAACAGTTCCTGAACTTCGTCTTACTTTTGGTCTTATTCCTCTCAAGAAGTAACATTAAACGTCTAAGCTTTGTAGTGAAAGGAACATGTTGACTTCGATTACCTGTTGTGGACTCTTCCGTAGACCTTCAGATCCATGTAAATCATCCGCGAATCGATGTATTTTAAAGAAACTATACTCCCCCTGACTGATGCCACGGGTTTGCGAAATCTTGTCTAGCGAATGCATTTTTCTCGAAACAACGTGATCAACAAGATAACGGTACCCTTGTCAGGGGATTTTAAACACATTCCGCTACCGAGATTCTCATCTTGCAGCGTCAGGGCTGATAAAGTAACGCAGATAAGGAGCAGAAGTGACATTTTCCTACATTCAAGTTCATTACTAGAAATTAAAGTACGGAATAGCAAGAATTTATGGAGCAGAAATTACTTGTCGCGCTGGGGATGAATCGGGAGCGATATCTTACTCATCAGTCACAGTTTTTCTTTAACAATGGTCGTTTCTTTAAACCCACAGGTTCTCATTTTTTATAACACGGTAACATTTTCTCCAATTCAAATGGCGAGTGCAACGTGGCTTGCCAGCAACTTAAAATAAACTGCAACCGAAAAAAGTATATATTTTAGAAAAATTATTGAAGATTCGACGCTAAGGTAGCGAAATGCATATTTTATGATTCGTTTTCATGTTAATCGTTGTCATATTTAATTCACTGTGGCATAATGTGTGTTCTTGACCATCATCTTCGATGAAATCTTTATCTTCGGAGAAATATCTTTGTTCGAGATATGCTGAATTTAACCGATAGAGGTCTTTAATAATTTCCTAGTAAACTTCCTGATCTGTCGCGTGCCCAGAACTCATCGCCACATTTCTGCTGGAATATCATTTAGTGGGAAACAAATTAACCGTTCGTCTTTCATTTTACTCTAATCCAGGATATCGGCAGCAAGCATAGCATGCTTTATGCATTCTGCGGCGTTCAATTTACTCATTACCCTATCCCGGAGTTGTCAAAAGTTCGTAAGCTAGAAATTAGAATAAGTTCTATGAATAACGCGGTCAAAAATTTAGGATCACTCTTCCTTTGGAATTTGTTCTTATGTCTTACTGGTTTACATGTTTCCCAGCATTTCGACACACTCACTTTTAGTTTGTATGAGGATGTAGCCACACAACTACCTACGTATGAATTTCGTCAGTCCTTCTGCATTCCATAGTTTTAAATTACTCTGTCGTGCTTCAAGTTTCTTCAAACACGTTTTCTCTCTCTGAGTTGTCTGTTCTCCAATTTCTATACAGTATTACGTTCCTTCCACGAGCAAAATGTGTACGCTTTTACTGGATACTTCAAAACGACTTATAAACGAATTTAAAAAAATGCTAAATTTATTGCCAAAATGTATTCTTTAACACAATGCAATGTCAACTATTTGCGTCAAATCACGATTCTTGCACTTTAAATGTAAGCATGAGTATATATCTAATGCTCTTCTCTGTGCATTAGCGATATTACCAAACACTTACAGCCAAGGAATCAACGCAGAATTCGACTGAATTAACAGTTCTTTCATTGCCTGTTCAAAATAAACGTAAAGACCCTTTGTTCACACAGCAACAGCTGTATTAATGTCAATTAACAGCGTAATTTGACACAATCTTTCCTTCTTGTAAGGAAGCGAATAAGTTGACAAACAATGAATCTAGTATCTTTGCTTTTCATTCTTCCGCAGTGTCCTCTATTCAACCGGCATCTCAGTTAACCAGAAGGAAACAACGAAACCAGATATTCAAGTTACGTTGTTATTGCGTCATTCTCCCCCAGCTATCTCATAACCGCAGATCGCCGGCACGAGGGAAAACCACTGGTTTCTTATCCAGAGTAATGAACAGAATTATGCTTCCATTATTTTTCTTCCATGCTATTCTTTTTTGAGCTCTCAATCGACTCAAGCCCAGCTGAATACTGACTTCGCCACGCGCCGCGTCGCTCAGCTGTTCGCGCGCTCGTGCGTCACTGCGGTCTGGCCTGCTGTTCTGCTCCACTTGCGTAAAGGACTCTTCTCACGTGACCGACTGTGACCAAGGACGGCGCGGCGGGCAGGCGCCGGCTTGTTTACGAAGCAGTACGCCACAGCGCAGCCCCTGCCATCTGGTGACCGTGTCGGCAACCTATGCAACTGATTACACCAGGCGAATTTCAAGGACACCTGTAGTAATCATTTCATAATGCTTTACGCTACGGAAATGTAAATATGATGACACTGGTGGCATGACACACTTTACGAATATGAGCTTATTTTTTCGTCTGTGGAAAACTGAAGAAATTTTCTGTAATATATTTTTGGTCAAACATTATACCATTGTGTTACACACGCATCCCTGTTTACTATGTTTAAACCATCATAAGGTACAGAACATAGAATAACGTTCAAAAACGTTAACAGGTAACATATCTATCTGAAGGATCTATTAATGTATGCTACAGTTGATGTATGTCGAATTTTTGCGGTAGTTCTGAGTTTTACGATTTAACTTCGGCTGTAACTGTCAGATCGAAACTATTTCCGTACGCGATTAAAAAGAAGATTCCCGTTGTCTTGTTGTTTATTAGCATATACATTTTCTTGTTTTAGTTTAACAACGTTATCAGTTCATGAGGTGAAGCAAAAGTAATTGATGCTATAATTATGTTCTTTGTTGGACACACAGCACAAATTGTCAGCCTTGACGCCGAGTCATACATATATAATCTACAAACACGTTAAACGGATATTCGGTTCTCAACAGATGTCGGAACCTTTCCAACAAACGAGTAATAATCGAATGGCTTTTTCTTAACCTTTTTTGAGATTTTCTAAAGGTGTATCCACGCTTCGCTGATTCCATGTTAATTTTAATTAAAAGCTTGAAGACACGTAGTGAAAATCTTTCTTTAGCAGCCTTATTTGTTTTCAAAACTAGCATCTTCTTTGTAGTATTCGACTTAACTTCGTTAAAGTTTTATTTAGGGTTATTTGTAATACGCCGAGCCAAATAGATTTTTCGTATTTATTTGAACGTAATTGTGATAGTAACAAAATCCTCAAATAAAAAAAATAAAAAAATGTAGGAGTAATACATTTTATACTTTTATCAAAAAAGTGAAGCACAAGATGTAAATAGAAATTTATAACCGCTTGCAAGAACTTTTAATATTCAATTCAGATAAATCTATTTACAATTTCCTACAAATACTAACGTGTTATTTACGTGCGAGGCGTTTTAGTTGACAATTCTTTCCGTTCGAATTAATCGCTTAGCACCACATAGATCAATTAATCCGCATCTCTGATTTTAGCACGGGAAATTGGAATCTAGCGCTCTGTTTAAAGTACGAAAGGACAGGTAGCGCTATCTCTCAGTAACATTACGAGCTACTACGTCCACAGTAGTGCGAAGTGATTTCCACAGATGTCTCTGTCTTGCTTATGCACGCGGTATTTTCAATCTATTACACAAATAAATTCGCTGTGGTAAACAAGATCCAAAATTAAAGAAAACAGCCCTTGCCTCTGCACGATTAAACGCGTGAAATCTATAACCGTCACGTGAGAGTACTGTTTACGGATTTAACCAGAGTCTATTATAGTCGTTCAGATAGCATGCGAACTTGTTTAATGCCTCCGCTGGATAGCGTTTCTTAATTTCTTTGAAGGGTTGCGCTACAATCTATTTTTTTTAAAATTATTCCTGTACATATTTTGCACAGTGTATAAAGTCGCTATTTTCCCTATCATAACCTACTTCTTGATGCAGCTGTAGTGATGGAAGGGTGGTAATTGTTTTGATAGGATCAGATATATTTTCTAGAGCAACTACTACTCGTTTCCAGTTTTATTATTTCAATATAGTTAGACGTTGATTGAAGATTTCGTTATAAGCACTTCTATCTTTATTCACATTTTCCAAAATCTGGCAGATTTTCTTGAGTTTTTTTTTTTTTTTAACTTAATTTTGATGTAGCGTACGCTCAGATGGCAAAATCCCTACACACCAATTTTTTCAACTTCTTGTACCTGCCTACTTTTGCCCTCTATGAATTTCAACTTGAATTATTTCACTGTTTTTGGTAAATTATTCCATTTCCCTTTGTAGGTTATTCCAATCACTGAACCCCTAAACTACGAAAAAAAATTCTGACATTTACATAGTTATCAATTTTCCAACCAAAAACTTTTAGTACAGTTTTATTACTATTTTTTTTTTTTTTTTTTTTTTTTTTTTTCTCTTTCGTCTGTCATTCGACTGGTTTGATGCAATACTCCATCCCTTCCTATCATGTGCTAACCTCTTCATCTCTACATACCCCTTACAATCCACCTCCTCAATTATCTGCTTCATATATTCTATCCTCTGTCACCCTCTACGGTTCTTATCATCGACTGTTCCCTCCACTAACAAATTAACCAATCCAGCATGTCTCAAAATATGACCTACCAGCCTGTCTCTTCTTTCTGTAAGCTTCTTCCACAAACTTCTTTCCTCAACCATCATTTCCAAAACTCGTTCATTTCTTACTTTGTCCACTTAATTTTCAGCATTCTTCTGTAACACCACATTTCAAATGCTTCAATTTTATTTCTTTCAGGTATTCCTGAAGTCCAAATTTCGCTACCATAAAATGCTGTGCTCCATACATAGAGTTTTAAACAGTTCTTTCTAATTCCTAGATCAATATTTGAAACTAAAAAATTTCTCTTTTTCATGAAGGCTCTTTTTGCTAGTGCTATTCTCCTTTTAATATCATTCTTGCTTCGGCCAACGGTTGTAATTTTGCTTCCCAAGTAACAGAATTCACTTACTTCTCCTATTGCATCCGATCCTATTTTTATGTTTAATCTACTGTGATTGCTATCATTTCCGCTATATTTCATCACTGTTGTATTGCTTTGATTTATATTCAGTCCAAAATCTTCCTTCAGTATTTTGTTCATGCCATTCAGTAACTTCTCAATATCCTCAGCCCTCTCTGCTAACAAGACAATTTCATCAGCAAATCGTAGCATACTGATTTTTTTCTCCCTGAACACTTAAGCCACATGGAAATTTTTCATTTACTTTCTTTATTGCTTTTTCTACATACAAGCTGAATATTAACTGGGATAGACTACAACCTTGTCTCACGCCCTTTTTAACTGATACATGTCTCTCATGATTCTCTACTTTTATTATAGCCACTTGATTCTTATATAGTTTATAAAGTATTCTTCTACCTCGAATGTTCAGCAATCAGGCGAACATTGATAATGTTTAGTGTATCTGCGCGCGTTTTGTAATAGAATGGAAGGTTGACTTGGTATCTGCAGGGTAAAATGATGGTGCTGTGGGCATTTAATAAAGAAAGAAAGAAAGGTACATTAAGTTCAAAATTAGTTACGAGCGTGAAGAATCTTAAAATCTTTCAATTAGTTGCCTCGGCCGAGTGATCCTTTTCTCGTCGCGTGAGTGTGCTCTGAGCCCTTCCCTGTGACATCAAGACAACCGGCAGGGCTTCAGCGAGCGACCTGAGGCTTGCACGAGGGTTTCATACAAACATAAGTCGTCTGTAACTGATTCATATACAAATCTAGTGTTTTCTTTTTAAAGATGACAAAATAATTCATAGGAAATTGAAAAAAAGGAAAATGCTATAAAGGTATTCTATCCTTAAATGATGTGGCAATCGCCTACGTATTGTACATAATGGACCATAACGATTACATTGAGGCAAATAGTTGAACGTCCTTTACTGACAAATTTCTGTGGGTCGCATTGGCTAAAATGTAATGTCGAATTACTGCAAGTTATTAGAAAAGGCAACAACAGCCGGTTTTGTACGTAGGATTTCAAACAACTGTAACGAAGTTTAAAACGTGATCATGTACAGAGGGTTCTATTTCATCGACTTTTAGGTTGTTCTAGGCATTTATCGTATCCTAAGGAAAGTGGTTTAAAGAAGCAAACTGGATAAAAAAGAAATGTTTTGTTGTTACTTTATCGGAGAAATAACAACTGATCGTATTTATTGTAGAATTTAGCGTTCATTGAGATATACTTGATATAATTCCAGGGCAAAAACGTCACAGAAGATCCAAAAATACTTGAAAAAAAACAAAACAAAAAACGGAAACGCTAGATACGAGCGGGTTGAACCCAACGGAGGCCTAGTACTGCTTTGTGAATTTAAAGAATGGCAGTGAACTGAGCTGCTAGAAAAAATATTATTATTTTATTTATTTTTGTTGCACTATACTGAAATATTTAAGAGGGCCGGTCAGATATAAATGAGGCTACTGAAATAGATGAGTGATACTTTAAAATTCGCTAACGTGGCAACAACGAATCGGTAGAACGAGTGATAAATGCCAGACGCTTGTTTATACAGTCGTTTGCTAACTTTTTATAACGAGCATGACTGCGAGCTTTATGCTTCAATTATGCAACACCTTATTTTACGTTTGTAGTGCATGAAGGTGTTAAAACAGCAGAGTTCTGCAACAATTCGCTTCAGAAGCTTCGAGTGTACAAGAGGCATAATGTCTTCCGTGAATGCAGCACAGTATTTTATAATCTCGGTTACACACGTTGATCCATCGCATACAAATCTGCAAATTCAACACCTTATTCACCAAGACACACGAATAAGTGTTTATGAAATTAATGCAGCGACTGGAAAGATTTATGGAAATGTGGAGATAATCATTACAAAGAAATGACAGTTATTGAAAATTTCCTCCAAAGTGGGTGATAAGAGTGTTGAATACAAATCAAAAGACTATAGGGGCTGAAATTCCTCAGAAACGTACGGAATGCTTTCCGTTGGAAGGTGATGACTCATGGGCACACGGCTACACGCCTGAAACGAAGAAGTCTATTATGGAATGGCTTCCAGAAAACGGTAGCAGCTCCGATGACACCGAAAACTTATCTATCTGCTGGGAACGTTCTCGTTAACGTCTTCTAGGATGTTAAAAGAGTTAATTTTCTGAGTATATGACAAACTTTTGACGCTGCGTGCTACTGTGAACTCTTGGGCGCAGTTAAACAGCCTACTGGTCCACACGAGGCAAGATCCCAATGAGCAGCGTCCTGCTGTACTGTATGAGCTGCAATCGACAGCTTTGGACCCTGTCGTATAGTCCAGATTAGTTATCGCGTACTATCATTTGTTTAGACTCTTCAAAAAATAATTAGGTGGAGAGAAATTTTGTAACGACGAATAGGTTCCAGACTTAGTGTGAAACTGACTTTGTAATTGTAAAAAAAAAATGTTTATCAAGACGGTATTAAAAAAAAACTTTCATGGGGAAAAAGACTTGTAGACATATTGGTGTGTATACAGAAAAAGACGGCATCATCTGACGATGATATCATCCCAAACCTTTTGTACCCACAACCCTGCCTACTGCATTACTCTGGATTCAAGCAACAAATTATATATCAGACATATTGTGCAACATGTTTAGTGAACAGTAACATCAATAGATTTAGATTCAGAGAAAACATTCGATCACCCTCATAGTTAGACAAATATGTAAGCTATTCGTATATCAATCTGTACATCAATCTATTTTTCGTCGTTATCACTTATAGTTTTCAGTCACGCCATTATCTGCATCGTATCTAACTCCTTTCTTTTTCCCCATTACTCTTCTCTCTCTGTGTTGCCTATTCAGACGCTTTGCGGATCTTCACCTCAGCACAATATTTTCCCACAGCGTACCTGATGGTGCCACAAATACACCAGTTGATTGTTTTTAGAGATAAATATTAGTACAGAGTCCGGTACGTGAGGATTGGTGGAGCATCTGGAAGGACCTTGGTTCGATTTCCAATCAAGTCTTTCAGGTCTTTAAGATTTTTGCTCGCCATGGTTTCACGAAGTAATTTTCCGAAAGAGTGCTCCCATCCCCTACACATACACACACATGTCGTCTTCACGGGTTTTCATCACCAATCCAGCGTCAATTCCACGTATCGTTGTTATAATTAGAGAAATATCACAAAAACGGCGACCCAGCAGCTCAGTGGTTAAGGCGCTTGTTTTCAAAAGTTCGATGTGCTGTCCTGGGTTAAAATCTCAGTGCGATCAGAAATTTTTTTAAGAGTTGTATTTGATCATATGAAGTACGCCAGGCCGTTTCATGGTTAACATTCCAAGTTAAAATGTTGGTACCACAGGAAAGGAACCGGCCATCCCACCTCTGACTCAATGGCTTAGTATGCCTCCTTCGGGAGGGTCCAATCAACCTTCGGGTTGTGGACTAAGTTAGCTTTTTTTTTAATCACAGACACAATGTATAATGACTGAATACTGTTTATCTTGATAGTTTAACGCCGGCTCATCCAAGCGCCCTTTTCCTCAATTATCTTGAGGGACATTTTTTAAAATTGAAACTTGATATCGGACGTGTTCAAAATGTTAGTTCACAATTAATTCGGTAAACGAGACTGTGGTTTTATAAATACGGAAGTCAAATTAAACATGACTATTACAGTTGGTACGTGTTGGTTGTAGTTCCTTATTGGTGGGTCGACCTCAGCTGACTGTCGCATTGTCTCCTTGGCCTGTCGTCGTGCCTGGACTCCTCAACTGCGGCCTCCGCACTGTCTCCAACAAGTGCGCGGCATACTGGAAGCAACAACGCTCAGCCCGCTGTGCCTTCATCCGAGGTCACTCGGTAAGATTCTCACAGGTAGAAGCAACACCGCATTTAAGCATAGGCTAGGGGCCGTCCGTTAATGACGTGACGTGTTTTTTCCGGAATTCCGGACCTCCCCCCCCGTTTCTGGTGAGAGTTCCGTGAGATTTTGGTGAACCCTCCCTCTAAAATGACGTGAGATTCCCCCCCCCCCATAAAATCGGTTTTTGGACCAAAATACCCTCCCTAAACTCGACTTTCGCAGACCATTTTTTTAGCTCTACCATTCTGCAAATATTTCAAAACCTCACATGAGATTTCCGTTGACCCCCCCTCTCCTCCTTGCTGAGGTTTCGTGAGATTTCGCCGGACCCCACCCTTTTATTTCACCCCACGTAATTAATGGACGCCCCCTACCTCGGCTGTAGCCTAGGGGCCTGCACCACAAAAGGGGGGGGGGCGCACCACAAGGGGCCAGTAGTAGAGCTAAAATATATATATATAAAATCTCACTAGCCACTGCCGACAGGGTTCCGCATAATATGTACAGCCCAGGAGGCCCCACAGCTTAAATGTGGCCCTTAGCGGAAGAAACTTTCGCCATCTCTCCTCCGACACACTAGATACACAGACAGAAGGCACCCAATCCCTTAAACATACTACTAATCACCAATTTCTATACAATTTCAGCTGCAGCACGAAATTAGCTAACAATCTTGTATACTGAGTTAGTACCAACGCAACACGAGTCTGAATGTAGTGAGAATAAATCAAACAATCTGTGCTGTAGATAACATGCCTACCACAACACTCATCACATTCCACGATTTTCACTTTTATTTCATAACATTTACATAAAATGAACAGTAAATCAAAACAACAGAATGATGTGCTGATACTAAAGTGTGATTTTTAAGGAGACCTGTGAATTTTGGAGTTTATTCTGACAAAAATATCTTCTACCGCTACTGTAAAAAAAGAAATAACCGGATACACTAAGTTGATTTCGAGTGAAACTGATCAAAACTGCATTATTACCACCACATATAAAATTCAACATATTAAACGATGTATTTTAGAAACAAGATGCCAATAGGCCCGTTTACACGTACGCGCCAAACTGCCGGTCTGGAACGGCGCTCCGGACTGCCGCGCCGGAGCGTGAGGTTGGACCGTCGCTCCTGGAGCGTGCGACGAAAAATGGTCAACACTCCAGTCGCGCGCGCCAGGACTGCGGGTTGGAGCGTACGCGCCAAAAATGACCGTTATCCCGTGGCGCGTGGACTTTCCGCCGGGTTGGAAAGTTTTGTAGACGGTCCAGCTTGCAACATTCGGTTTTCAGGTCGTCGTCGTTTTTGTTAGTTGTGCTTTTGTTTATAAGTGTATTTAAAATATCCTCCAAAGAAATGACAAACTGAGCAATATGAGCTGCTTTACAATTTTTTTAAATTTTTTTTTGTACAGAAAGTATTAAATAAACAAAGTGTATATGGGCGGAAAGATGGCACGAAACTAGAGATCTATATGGACACATGCCTGTTTAGTGAGAGCAACGGGAAAATAAATGACCCAGATGATTTTAAAAATTGTCTACGAAACGACAGTTCCATATATAACTATATTTTAATAATAATAATATTTCATTAAATTGCAATGGATCGCACGCTCCTGTGGCAATTTCCCTACACACCCAGCTTTCCCCTTTCCTGCACCCACCTACATTTGCCCTCTACAAATTTTAACTTTAAATTCTTTCAACGTTTTTGGTAAATTGTTCATCATTTCCCTTTGTAGCTTATTCCAATACCTGACACCCTTACCTAAAAAGGTGAAGTTAAAGTTAGTATCTCCACAAATATCAAAACAGGACACAGTCATGAGGAAGATCATAACTGCAGAGTAATGTTTGCCTCCTACTCTTCGTTTTTTGGCAACTGAAATATCCCTCCAAGATTTGAAATTGCTTGCATTTATTTTTCTCAGTTCTTTTCGAATTGCCGCCGAGTTTCTTGAATCCTTTCAGTGACGAAATCTTTGTTTTCACTTTCACATACGTTTACCCTGCTGAATTCTACTAACTAATCATATTTACAATTTTTTAAAATTTTTATGTTTGTACGAGTCATTTGATTTTTTTAACCTTCCACAAACATAGAAAATTCAAGCTCTATAAATCCTTCCAAATTATCTCTTGACCACATTTCTCAAGATTGAGATTTTTATCTGTTAAAGCAGGGTAAAGTTAAATAAAGTCACCCAGAAATTCGAACCAACAACGAACTTGCACTGACGCATCAAGACTGCAGACCGACAATGCACGTGTAAACACGAGGCCCTGTTAGACCTGCGCGCCAGATGTGCGCATTCGGAGCGCGCGCCAGGCCTCTCTGACCACCAAGCATTTACACGTAAAGGATTGATCCGCGCGCCTGGAGCGTACGCTCCAAAACCGCCGGAAAAACCTTGCGTGTAAACGGGCCTAATTACTAATGTTGAAGCAATTTTGGCTTTCCATCACATGGGCAGCCAAATATGGTATTTAGTTCAAAATTCACCGATTGTGTCGTGAAATAGGATTCAAAACGCAATTTTTCCCCATGATCCTGTTTCTCAAGGTCCATGGCTACTTCCTGCCCACTCTTGTTCTCTGGAAGAATTTCCTATTTGGAAACTGCTGGGTGATACCACGCACTGTGCAAGGAGAAAACATTGCATATACTGCGCTGGAATTTGATCAGGTGATCAGGGCCATCTTCCGCGTCTCGAGTCTCTTTGCTGATGCGGCTGCTCAGTGTTAGCAGGACATCCAATTCCATTCACTCCGCCAACGCTCCGGCCTTGCATCTGGGATGACGCGGGTTCGAATCCACGTCCGACCATCCAGATTTCGGATTTCCATGGTTTTCCCAAATTACTACAGGTGAATCTTGGGATGGTTCGTTCAAAATGCCATGGCCGAATTCCTTCCCGTTCCTTGCCTCCAAACTTCTCCTGTATCCAATGACCTCGACGTCGACGAGACGTAAAGTCATAAGCAAAAAAATGTATATCTGATCCGGTCCTGGGTTCGATTCCCGGTACGCGCAGGAATTTTGAGAATTGTGTTCGATCATGTGAGATACGCCAGGACTTTCCGTGGTTGGGATTCCACGTTAAGCTCTGTAGGACTAACAACCCTAATTGTAACACAATGTGTACACATCTACAGCAAAATTCAAGCTATAACCGAGGCATAACCTGATCCTAGTTGGCCCAAACGAAGATGTATACATACAAAAGAAAAAAAAAAAAAAAATCAATACACCAAAGCTGTCATCGCATGCGCCTTTAAATCGCATTAATTTTTTCTGTTTTTTTTCTGCAATTAATTTGACGTCTTCACATTTAATGTTTCCAAATTCCTTGTACTCTACTTAAATGGGTTTGCTTTGTCAATATCCTCTTCCTGCTAATGATACGTTCTACTAAGTCTCACATTTCCATTCACATCTATTTCTGTCTTGTAGTTCTAGCTGCATACACGTATTTCGTTCCATTTCATTCTTTCCATCTATTCCCCCGCGTGCTGTTCTGGTCGTATGCAGTTTGTATCCCCACAGGCGAAAATGACGTAACTACAAGTGCACCGAGATGATGGCTCTGTTACGAGACCTATTGCGGGACAACAGATGGAAGTTTGACTATGTCGTAACAGTTGCTTTGGTGCAAGCGCGTGCAGGAATGCGCTGCTAATGCGTCTTGGGTGTCCAGTAACAGGTACTGTCCCGATCAGCAACAGGAAGACGGAAGAGCGAGGAAATATCATCAAGGTAAGGAATCGCGATTCCAGAAATGTGGTACGATAAAAAAAAGTTGATTCAGTTGAACAAAACACTCGTATAGGACGCAGAAAGCAATGTGAAAAGAATTAAGGAAAGACAAATTAAAAACCGCGACTTGGGAGCTTATTTCCTGTTACTGCTGTCTCACATTAGACAACGAACGGTGACCTTCAAGTTCACCTGAGGGTGTGTTCAGAAATAACACAGCTCGCATCAAACATGGCTAAAATTAGCGGATTTAAATTCATCACCGTAACTGCACGTGCGTAAAAGAAACAACTTTAAAAATAAGATGGTATATTTGCATTCACTGCTAACTTTGAGTGTAAGTGAAACGCAAATACTGCAAATTACTGTCCAAATTTATTGCGGCAATTGATTAAGCAAGGCAATTTGGAGAACGAAAAACAGAAGACGCCTGAATTCAGGTCGATTAATATCGCTTCAGATGTTGCTAATCTGAGCGAAAATTTATTGTTCGTCTCTGTAAATCAAGCAGTGAGTGCTGAAGTATAAATACAGTAAAAACCATTTGGCGTATTCCGTATCTTGTCGCGGAAATATACTTTCACAAGATTCCAAACACCTCTGCAGAACTATTGACCAAACAAATTCAAACCAAATGCTTTTGGTGTTCACTTTCGTTGTCAAGTACTACTAATATCTTCATCCAAATATAATCATAAACTTCACATACTGTAATATGTTTATTGTGCTTTTCTTCCATTCCACTGATTAACAATTTTCGCATGTCTGAAAATACGGCTGCAGCTGCTGCTGCGATATTGTTTTAGAATTAAAATTTCGAAAAGTACTTTATCCTCCCTTTTTATTTTCAACAGTGCTACCTTACAGATTCAATTTTTCTTCTTTGAGGAGCCAACTCTAAGCTACACTACCTTCAAATACAGTGGACTACATGCGCATTTCTTAACAAATTTCAGTCATACATCAATGTTTAATTCCATAAAATGTCTTATGTTGAAGCAGGACACTTTCGCTATTAGCAATATTAGCAAATATTTTTCTTGGGCCGTCCGTTGAAAATTTACTTCCGCAGAAACATCCTTATGTCTCCTACCACAGTTTTTCTAACTATGATGTGTATCTTTCTATTGTTGTTGCCAGCTCTGGTACAGTTCATCGTTTTGTTTGGAATATTGCACATTTCTCTCTTTATATTTCATTCTAATTATTCTGTAATTTCTGTATATTAACTCTTATTGGATAATCTAAACTATTTGTAAATGATAAAAAAGTTAAGAAGGTACACAAATAGGTATTATGGGTTTCAGTTATCTTTTAATATTTTGAAAACATCCTTAATTCGTAGATTTTTCTGGTTTCTATCTAGAAAATACGTCTCCAAAAATTCTACATGCTTATTATCTTGGCTCTCCCGAGGAATCGCTTCAGTTTATTAAAATCTGACGTTTCAACCACCGTGCTGTGTCTTTGGTTTCAGATTCAGGGGTAAGAAGCTTCTAGTGAATGTGTGAATAATTAAAACAAATCCAGTTGTCGTGGTCTCCATTGAGGTACACTGTAAATCAAATCAATGGAGTCTGTCCAGTAAATTACGGCACTAGTGCCCGCTCAGTTAGACAAAGTAACACACCCATGCTCTAATTCTAACACATCGCATGGCGACATTGAACCTGACCATGTATTTTAGCGTAAATAAAACTAGATTTAGAATTTGAATATTAAATGACGAGACGCAATGGCAATATATTTATATTGAACATTGATCAAAAAGTTGATTGCATTGCCATTTGCGTTTATGATGATTATAGTGCGAATATATTTGATTGTGATCAATATCGACCCCTCTAATATCATTAAAAGTTATAAGTGATGGCCTCATTAATATTAGAAGGTACTGTGTATTCCAAAAACCACTTGATAGCAAAATTCCAGGTGCGATGGTAATAAATGCAAGTTTTTTTTTCGGATGTCACTTGTCAACAAAACATCTTCAAAGACCTGTTTAAAAGAAACTCTGAAAAGGAGTTTAATCTTCGTGTAGGATATTTTATACTTTATGAAGGCTTTGTACGCATCAAAAATTAATTATAAAAAGGGGCAGAATCTGAAATCAACCGCTAAGGAATACTGAGTCTAAAAAGCATGGTGTTCCACTAAAGTCAATATAACTGCACAGTGGTTCCGTGTGTTTCCGCCCAGCCTCGTAACAAACAAGGATTCGAAGGAGTAGTGTAGCTCTGAGAGCTGTCTCCATGGTTATTTCCTCGTCGACGAAGGAGGAAATAATAAATAACATGCTCTGAACCTAAACGACTGATTTATCTGAGTTGAAGTGTATTTTGGTACATTGCTCTTCATTACGGACAAACTATTACAGAAAATATCGGCAGTGTAGCAAAGAGAACCTAGTGCTCTGATAATTAGGATTTAGACAAAACAACGACGACATATATTTTTCACAAAGTTGACAGGCCGTTCAGCGTTGTGCAATATTTAGTACAATAACAGAGCAATGAAGCAGTTTTTGCAGTCTGCTCTACCGTGAAGTGCTGTCTGCTTCATAGATATTTCTTTCACAGTCTTTTTTCGAACTATTGGCGCCTTGCAATTACATATCAGAACATTTCATGTGTTAGAAATAGTCCTCTTTAATACGGACACAAATATTAGATGGTACTGTCTATTCCAAAAAGCACTTGATAGCAAAATTCTAGGTGCGATGGTGTGGGGCGCAGTTGGGTACAATGCGCCTTCTCGACTATTACGAATTAAGACTATTCGCAACATCTATCACTGCGTCAGGCACGTTAAACTCGTTTATTTTATTCGGAACACTACTCACGCCATATTCCAGCAGCATAATAACTGGCAACACGTTGCCAGAAATATTCAAACCACCTCTGGAGAAAGATGGACCTCAACGGAACAATACGTACGCTCGACTGGTGTGCAGTCAAAATCCTCCAACGGTCGGTACGAATGAGTGGGGTGGTTAGCAGGAAGGCAGGATGCCTCTCAAAACATTTTCCATAGACACTGAACTATGTCAAATTTCAGTTATTGTATCGTCCTGATGAATAATAACTGGAAAAAATCAGAAAAAAGTAACATCGTTGTGTACTTGGACCGTTTTTGGAAATTAATGTTTTAGTGATGTTAAAATTCGATGTTACGAACCTTCATTCACAAGTTGAGCTTTCATTTTTTATATACAACTTTCGAACTGCTTAAGTCACGAAAAGCACTCATCATGAAAAGCCGACAATCGTCCACTCATGCAACTTGATAATTTACAACGAGTTGCATGAATATTTCTTTGTTAAGACAATATCACTACGGCCAACAGCGTGATCCTTCGCATATAAACACAGTGCTTCGAATAACGCCAGAATTTCGGTTAGTGGTCTTTGAGGCAGGGGAAACAAATTGTGAAAGCAGAATTTTGCAAATTTGAGTCGAAAAGTCATTTATACCTTTTTTTTTTTTTTATCAAGGAGTTGGTTCCTCTATTCTCGTCTTCAAGAAAATATGTGTCCGCTAATTTTTTCAACTGTCGAACTTTTTTTCTGGTGATCAGATACGTTGATCAGTGCCAATCGAACATGTTAAGAGCAAGGCGCCTACTTCGCTGTAAAAAAAGACGACACCGGTACCGGAATTACGGTAGTAATCGAGTAGTGCCTGAGCTTTCCAGTGGCAGGTAGGGTAGCCCACGTGCAGACACGCGAAGGACGCGGCCAATGGACAGGGCGAAGAGGAAACGCGACTGCCGAGGACAATTGCAGCAAGTGGCTAATCGCCACCGGCAGTAAGTAGGGCTTTCCGCTCCCACGTGCTACAAACCGACGTCGCCGCCTCGCTCAAGGAGTCGCTTCTTGCGGATCTCAGACCTAACCTGGGCATCGGCAAAGAGACGTTCAAGCAGTCTGCATACAGCGAACATGAGATCTCCGAGAGCCGTAGAAACACTCAATGGAACACGAGATCATGAGTTAGAATACTCGACAACCTCTTCTCACCCGATCGCGGGAGTACCCAATTAACATCTAGGGCGTACCCCCCTCCACGGGAACAGTGTTGGGAAGATGACCTGTGGGTTTCCCGTTTTCTTCGCCAGTGAGTGTTTGTGTGTGTGATTGTGGGTGTGATAGTGTGTGTGTTCAGTACAGTGTGTTGTGTGAAATGAGAAATGAAGAAGGGAGAGCGTGTAACCCGATGTCGGCCGATTCGGGGCTACAGCGGGGTCCGTCAGCTTCAGGTTGGTCGTCCATTGGCACCTAATTCTTCCCACCGACTGTTCGGCCGAATATGGCCGAATATGACCGACTAATCCCGAGACAGGTAAAGACATTGCCACGCGTCCACTGGACACGACCTGCTCGTCCGAATAGATCCGAATCCCTAGTGACGGACCGATCACATTGAAATGGGATTAGTCGGGTGTATTCGGCCGATTTGCAAACGCATGTTGCGCTCCTAGTAAACAAATCTTCATTTTTTTTATCTCTTATCTGATCTTCATTTGTATTTTTTCAAACACTATCATACACTGTGGTGGTACACAACCTGTATAAATATTTTAATGAAAATATCTACGGTAAGGACAGTAATGTCGGGACCGCATTTAGGCATTGGCTATATACGTTGCAGTCTATGAGTCGACATAACAAAAACAGAATTTGCTTGTTTCTTATAATTCTTTTTTTGTTTTGTTTTGTTTGTACCTTGCTTTTTTGTTGCATGTTCATTTATTTTTAAAATTGAAATACTGATTTTTGTGAAATTGGCGACATTAACATAACTATCAACTGCCCTTCTTTTTCTTCTATAATTGTTCAGAGCGATGTTAATAAATTGTATTGAATATCTTAACGATTTTCAGTTGTTTTCATTTTATCTCAACACTCCCATATTCTTCTAAATGAAACATAGTAAAATATTCTATAATTAAAAAAATAAATTTCAAATGTTTATTTTAGAATTTTGGTTAGAAAATAAATATAAAATCCGAGGTTGAATTTCAAAATATTTGCGGGGAAGGGTGCTCATCACAGGTTCAACCCAAAGGGCTACACGCCCCAAATACGGACCTGACTCTTTTAATATTTCGCGAGGGCAAGGTAAAGTCTATTTTTACGAAATGTAAGTCACTAAACATTTTACATAAACAGCTCGTTCGCTTGGTGTTGAAGCAACAATGACGTGTCAATGATGTGACAATATGTGTGGGACGTTATTCGGCTGCAGCGGACGAGGTTAATCGGACGAACTGGCCGGCCGTCAAATCGGGCGTTACTCGGAAGGAATTCGGTTCCAGCGGACGAACGGCCTAATTTCCCCATCCTGCCGACGTATCACCGTCAACAGCGTCCATTGCTCTCACTCCATATGCACTGCGGAAAGATTAAATATTCAACACGGAACTTTGGCGCACTGGACTAGGAGAAACGGAAATCACATGGACAGTGCAGTGACAGGACAGCAAGGAGAGCTACCCAGTGGAACCTGACACAGGGCAGAACACTGGTGATGATGATCTGGCGATTAGGAATTGTGCACCACCACACTTCTTCTCCGCTACCGCCCTGCAGCGATGAAAATTTCTTCTGCCACAAAGACTCGAACTAGTTACCGTCGTGTCAAACTTAAAAGATCCATCCATTACAGGAACCAATGAATGTTTTCGTCCTCTGTTTTCATTTTGAGGCTTTATGGTCCGTCTCTGATGAACTATCAGAGCAGTTAGAGGGAAAGGAAAGAGGAAATCTACCATGACCTTTCCAAAGGAATCCTCCCCCTGGGATGGTTTCGGAAAAGAGAAATTTGGAGGGCGTGACCGAGAGTTGAACCTGGTTCCTCAGAGTGAGACCGCAACGTCTCAGTGTGCCCACTGCGTTCCATCCTGACTGCTATGTGGTTGGTGCATAAACAAAAAGATAAGAGTCCTGTATCAAGATTACGAAAACGTGAATGGACGATATGCAGAAGGCCAAGCTAGTGTGATCGGACATGTATAGAAAAAAAATTTGCACAAATCGAAAAACAAATGATGATGTAGTCTCAGACAATTCATAGAGGTTGATGATGATCTAACTACTTTCATAAAATTAGAGCGTCAAGTCATATTTCCGTTTTAAAGTGCGGTTAAAGGAGAAAGCGCAGCACTGTGGACAGTGCCAGTTATTTAACAATAAATTTAGTAACTGAGACTAGTAGATAGTGCTCAATCGATATCTCAAAGGAACAGACAGGCTGGAGCAAATTAATGTCGCGTCAGTCAGCGGTTACTACGAAATGCGTTACACCATCCGCAGTGACAACCGAGGCCAGTGCCAAAGGATATCGGTCAAGGAAGCCCTGCAAGGACCTGCCAGAGGACATCGCAGCTGCTTGTCCGATCGAAAACATACAATTCGCAGCGGATAAGAGCACGATGTTACAATCAAGGGTTTCTCCTCCGACAAAAGTGCCTGCAGAACTGGTATGTGGTACGTCTATTTTGCCATAACACGATATTTTCAAGAGACACGTATACAGTAGGAACTTAGGAACAGGATTTCGAAGTTTACTTTTTACTACTACGACATTTCCCACGAGCCAGGCCAACGTTTGACCCTCGCACTGTGGAAGTCATTGATTCGACCTGAGGTCCGAACATCCAGATTCAGGTTTTCCATGGTCCCCCGAAACGACTCCAGGTGAAAACCGGAATGGTTCCTTAAGAAGGTCATTGTCGAAATCCTTCCATTTCCTTTCCTTGTCCCAATCCTTCCCCGACACTAATGATTTTGACGTCGAACCCTCAGGGGAAAAAAAATCAGTACGCATTAGTTTGCCTTTACAGAAAACTAGCATAGTTCTAGGCTTTGGGTTGGGACGAGACAGTATTTTAGTATGCCTTATTAATAGTCTGTGTCGATATCTTTTTTTCCCTTGATATTTGGCTGAAAATATTTCAATATCAGTAGCATATTATTATTTTGTCCCATAGTGCTGTGTGGATAAATTCATTTATCAGTAACAAAAAGTAATAATGCCGTTCGCTTCTGAAAAACTCTGGTTAGTCGGTCCGATAGCTCCTCGACGTGAGTCCGGTTTGTTAGCTAACTGCAGGTGTTCTAGGTGTCCGTGCAGCTGACTACTATTATAGGCGAGTGGTCAGAAGAGGAAATAGAAGGAGGCGTCGAAGCCGGGTCGTGTCACGCTCTGAATGTTACATCACTGTTCGCAGAAACGTCACCGAGAGAACCTTGTGATTACCGGCATTAAAGACAGAGTTCCTGTAATTAGCCTTCACCGAGACTGCGCCTCTCCTTGAGGTAATTTGCACAGGAATTCGAGGTAGCCTCCCATACAATTGTTACTTGGCATTTAGATGATAAGCACGAAAGTTTCTCGCACAAAACTTCCGTCGTCAAATATTGTCAACATCACGAAAGTAATAATTTCCCGTTGCGTTCTTCAACAGAGGAAGTTTTGAAGTTATCCGAATTCTGTCTTTCACTACACTAGTATTAAAGTCAACGTCGCACTATGTTATGCCGCGCCCGCTAGAAGAAGCCCATTGTCGATGTAATAGCCAATGGGAATTCTTGCCAGAAGGTCCTTTCAAGTGTCTCATGACTCCACAGTAAAAAAAAAAAAAAAAAAAAAATCAAGTTGGGGTAGATCAGCTGAACGCGCAGGACCTGTGTACTTTTCAGGGACCTTCAGGCTAAGATGTTTACGGGCACCTTGTGAAAAATGAGCTGGAAATCCATCATCATGAACCAACATGCGTTGGCAAACGACAAATGACATATGTTCCAATAACCAGTGATTTATATCTCTCAGAAATACCGTACATCACACATCTTGCGATATCATTTCATTACTGAAGTTTAGAAGCTGCGACATGTGTATCGCATTAGTGGAGTTTTCTTTCCCGTCCTCTTATAATGTTGGTCTGGTTGCCTACCCTTGTTATATCTACCGAAACCTACGAAAAACGGCTTTGGCAGCTCAGGTGCTTCAGGACCGTGGTTTATAATCACTACAGACCACATTATATGCATCTGCATGTTTGCATATGCATTTGCATATTAAGCCCATTTTCACCGGTTATTACATATTTTAACTAAAACAGTGATGATGCATATTTTCGCTATATTTACAATATTTTTCGGTAGTTTACCTAGTAAATAAATCAAATCTTAGGTTGTAGCCGGCTAAACCTACTAACAGCACAGCTCTTGGCCTACGATGACTCGCTGAAGAACTACGACCAACGTTTGACGTTTGGGAATGTAAATAAACTCATTTCATCAGCAAAGAAAGAGTTTCTTAAGGCAAGTTCTCGTAATAATAATAATAAAAAATGCCAATGTGCCTTTACCTCCGAAACCAGTGGTAACTCGATGGGCGACGACGTATGTTGAAGCCGTACTGCTTTGCAATGAACATTTCGAGGCCATTAAAGCTGTAGTAAACGACTTTGATAGTGCAGAGGCTATGACAGTTTGTCATTACAAGGAAGCATTTAACTATTCTGGAATTAAAAATATAGCTGTGATTAACATTCGTTTTTCCCACATACCTTCGAGTATTAAATAGCTTGAAACTAAAGGTTTGACGTTGACTGAATTTATTCAATTAATGAATAAAATCCGTATTGCCAGAGGTATGCCTATGTAAACTTAAAGTGAAGTTTGAAAATATTATGAACAATAACCCAGGTTTTGAGCCTTTGTGTCAAATTGATAGTTTTAGTAATGGGATGGGTGAACTTTTTCCAGAAACAATGACTGCTAACACAGCACCCAATTTCAGATACTGCCCAGTTACATCAGTGAATTTGGAACGGTCCATATCCATTGATAAAAATAATTTGAGAGATCGAAGAAAACAATCTTACTATTGAATATTTGGAACAGTACCCGATTGTTTACGTTTAACAAAAGTAAAAAAAAGTCAAATAATTGTTAATTATCCAATTAATAAATATACTATTCAACTACTTACTAATTGCATGCTGAAATAAAAAAATCTAAAAATACTATTTTTATGTTATATAATGTTGCATATTTTCACAATTTTTGACACTTTTCATGCATATTTTAAGCATTTTTCATGCATATTTCTATCTTTTTGTGTTGCATATAATACTGTCTCTAATAACCACAAATTAGTACAGTTGCCAATCTCCATCGTGTTTTGTTCACTATGTCGAAAAAATTGCAGTTCTACCCGGAAATGGTCTGGTTTCAAACAGTTGTGATTTTACTTTGCCATTCACAATAATTTCCTACCAGCGCCAGTTACGAAATGGCGTAATCGCTTAAAAATATCTTGATACAATGCTTAGGCCCAATCTTTCGTGTAGGCAATGAAACGAACAGGAGTAATGACATTTCACAGGCGGAGTTAACTAGTGACGAGGCACTGAGGTTAAACTACGACCGCAGCCAGGCTGTCAACTCTCTCGCGATGTAATTACAAGTCGTGTGTGCGAAGCTGTGCGAAGCTTGCTTTGTTACCGCGTGACAGATTGTATCTGAATTTGTTTCACGTGAACGTGGTTCTCAAGGCTGGTTAATTGAGAAGAATTGTTCTTCTCAGACGTCAAAGATAAAATTTTGCGGGGAAGATGGGTAATTCTACTCTCTTAACTTCCGCGAGAAGTGCAGAAATGTGACTGCAGTGTTCTTCTTTAACACTATTTCAATTTCTGAAATTCCATCTGTAACTATTTTTGTTTAACTGATACCGCAGAAGTTATTTCCGTATCTGGTTTCGAATAGAGGAACGTATGTTTGCTCATTCTAGTTTTTAAATAGTATTTGAGTCTGTGCCAAGATCTTTGGAGAGGAAAAATAAGTGCGGTGAGAATGGTTATCGGTCGCCAAGATATCGAAAACAATTCGAAGAATTTAGTAAATGGTCTAGACAAAAATAGCGACCGACGTTATTTGTGTTCACCCAACAACTTGGAGCGATTCACTAGACATTTGTTTTATTAGGACACAGAGGGTGAATTTTTGAAGTAGAACTTAAGTCTGAAATAAAGTATAAAAGGAAGACATAGCTGTAGGTGTTGTAGACACAGCTGTAGTATAGCTCTCCGTTACTGAGGATCGCAGTCACTGACGGTGATAATATTTGCTATGTGACTGGTAGTGTCTGGAATGTAAATTTCTGCCCTAGAGTGCTCCCTAGATTTTAAACGACTCCAAAATTTACTGTGTAGGTAGCTACTAATGGTTTATGCAAATAACAGTACGACTGTATAAAGTTAGAAGCTCGCATGGAATAAGATTTGAAGATGTGAACATGAGAATATGATTATATTTTGTGCAAGACCCCAACAAACGCCGAAGAAGTTGCTCGAATGGTTTTCCCGCTGTCCATAACCCGTGGCTGTTAACGACGCTAAGAAAACCACAAAGAGATGACGAATGGACCTCCGCAGTCCATATCTCCACTGCGACGTCTAACTAGCAGCGCCACGCGGGGTGAAGTCACCTTCACGCTGGCACTGTGAAGTGACTGCCAATGTCCCCACCTTGCGGTCGAACCAGAAGATTAAAAGTAAATGTCAGTAACTATTCGTGAGAAATCTCGTCTTTGACCAACAAGATGGTGTGTCGTACATGTGAAATAAAGTGTAATCGTTTTGAAAGTACTCTCCTCTGGACTGTACACAAGTCTGCCACCATTGTTGCAAGTATTTCAAGAAGCTATCTTCGGATATACCACACAGATACGGCCACAGCTTGGTTCTGGCGAGTTTCAATGTAATTTTATATTTACTCAACAGGCGAAAACGTGTAGGGAGAACAGGAAGTATGATAAACCTAGTTATCTTGTCTGGAAGGAACCAAATTTGAATGCGATGAGAATCGTTTTGTTTGTTCGTTTGGTGGTACTCAAGATACTCACTTGCTCATGATGGTCCCATACACTTTACCTTAGGAGCGACGTGCAGAGAGAAAAATTATTCACCTAAACTTATAAGTGGGGACGTAAGAATTTTCGCTTATTTGGATCGCAAACTTGGCCTGTCACACTTTTTCATACTTGTCTACCTCAACATCTAACCTGTTTAACGAAACAGATGGTTTTGTGTGTGTACCAGCATTCAGAAACGAAAGATACTTTCTTGCACCATCATTAAACCCATTTCTGTTGGTTCCACGAGAGTTTTATTTCAACCCAGCGACTGGTAATTTGTTATCGTCGTCTTGACCTTGACACTTGGTGCTTTCATACCTCGCTCCCCTCGGGGCCATAAAATTTTAGATTTACGCCTTGGTCGGAGGAGCGTTCCGCTAGGCTCTCGCCGAACCTGCAGGTACACTCCTCCCGTCGCGCCGAGTAGTACGCAAAATACACACAAATCAATTAACAGTCACAGCTCATCAGTGTTCCACTCTACACAGATAACTACAAAGATAACTATGGAATAAGACGGACACTAAGTTTTAGCGGAGAGTAAAGAGGAGGAAATGTTAAGCCACCTGTTTGCTGAGCCCGTTAAGGTCTATCACACCGAATAGTAGCTACTTCAACTTTGCTATCTACAGAGGCAGTTTGGTAAGTTAATTGCGTCGCCTTACTGCAACACCGGGAGGGTTAGGAATATTCTTGAATGATGTCACAGCCAGTAGCAAAGACATTAAACCACCGCTCTGATAACACATCGTTCACGGTACTAAGATAGGTCCTAAACAAATAATAGGCCAGCAGTAACAACATATCGGCTGTCTTCAGCAGCGATTGTTTCTTATTCTGCATACTGACCGTAACGTAGAAGTTGGCTTTACTTTGTGAGGACAATAATCTTATCTTTATTTGCTAACAGTTAAAACGGCAGGAAATTTCACAACTTCCTGTTACGCTACTAATAGTAAAGATACACACTTACGACAACTACGGCGCGAAGATAAGCAGTAGAAAGGAGTCCCTTACCTGAAACATGACAAGGAAATATCGCTCGTTAGATAATCAAAACACACTAGAATAGTACTGTAGAAAAAAAAAGAACATACATAAAAATTTCATTGTTATTCTAGGTTGCACATTAGGGCATAACAGGAACGAGTGCAGTATTATATAAGCTGTTGAGAGAATGTTGATAATAATTAGCAGCCATGTTTACAACTCGAACGAGGCGAATTTCTTGATGCTAAGTTTTTGTCGTTTAGTTGAAGTAGGCACAACACAGGACAAACTCCACTTGATTAGAACCAATGATTCCATATCCCCCAGGCACGCCTACCGTGTCTGTATTCTTTCCGACAGTTGAATACTAAAACTAGTTTCAGAGCATCACGTTAACATGAGGGAAGATAACCAATGATTCAATCAAACTACACCCCCTAGTGCGTCGATACAAGCAGTGACAAGATGATACAAAAGTTTTAAAGACCACATAGTACGTCTTGTCAAACGTTTCAAATACTTGGTGTCATACATTCTCCATATTCAGCTATGTGCTCTTTCCATGGTAGCTTTAGTTTGCGGGGGAAAAAATACAATTGCAGGGGGAAAATCTGGGGATCAGAGTACCCATATTAGTTTCCAGGCGAAAAATTTCAATATTTGTTCTCAGAACGTGTCAGAAACATCTACTGTCTACACAACATTGTGTTTAGAAAGGAACGTTGTCGTATTGCAGATTATAGATGAAGGTTGGGATGCAATGGTTCACACATAAAGCGTGTATCTTAGGGAAATTAAAAATTAAACCCAAATTTTGTTCATTATGTAAGTAAGACCAGTAATACTTATATTTATATAAATGAGAACGTTTGGCTGTATGTTTGGATTCACTATCTGCCTCAATCACACCTTAATTGCTCAACAGATGTAAATGAAATTTGGCACGAAGTTAGTAAGTTGTCTGCGTAGTGACATAGGATAGTTTTTATCCCACAAAAACGAATACTTTCTTTAGAAATTTGCCTTATCAGTTCGCAAACACCTCGTAAACGGCAGTTCCACGTTTACTCTTTGCTTTTTCGTACATCGCAAACGTTGCTTTTCAGAAATTAAAGGAGACACTTCTGACATACGCATGTGTGTGTTTAATCTAAAAGCGGTAAAACTTACGCACTTGTTAGATAATAGTTCGGGAGCATGAAATATAAATCTATAATTTACCTTTTTTTTTTTTAATCGTGCAGCCGATAAGATCACAAAGATGTCTTCAGATGCGTACATGAAATAGTATGATAACAGGTATCTCACCCTAAATCCGTTCGTTATACAACCGTCATAATATATGTGAAAAATCAAAGCTTGAAAAAAAAAAAAATGTCAAATGCTGAGTATACCACTACAGAAGTCGATTTATTAAAGAACCCAAATGGTGGCGCTCAAAATGTCGTTGTATTTTTATATTCGTGACAAAATGTAACTGTTTTGATTCCTCCTCTGTTCAATTTATTTCCTGTGTGTCTCTTTCTTTGCTACTACTCTCTATAACATTACAAATTATTTTTACCGCAATTTAAAACTTAACTGAAGATAAATAAATTCTCTTTTTTTTTTGTAGAAATCGGAACAAGTAATAGCCCACCATTAACAAAACAGTGCTTTTTATTTACTGTTAAATATTCTGCAAATACCTATTAAATCCTTCACTTTAAACGAATGTATTCAGTGGCCTAAGTTAGAAAACTTTCGTTTCAAGAAGAAATGTTGGGAGTAGTTTACATCGCCATAGACGTCGTCACTAACACCGTGTTTGTGAAAGCAGCTTATTTATTACTACTAATAACTAAATTCCTCCTGCCGTATGCTGTAACAAGAACATTCTGGTCCAGGCAGCATTTCAACCTACCCACTATCTCCGCTAATATTTCCGCTACAAAATCAAACGATACGGACACACATTAACATATTAAATACATCGGAACACATTTGGAGAAGGCTACGTTGTAAAATTATATTGGAAAGGAGTTCATGTTGCGAATTTCACAGGAATACGGAGAACCAAGTACTGCATCCATTTACTGTACAAAACTTGGTACACCTGACAACTGGTGTAAACAAAAATATTACAGGCGAATTGTTTCCACGAAACTAGACCTGTAGTGTCCATATTTTTAAGAGAACTGCCACCTTTATAAGAAAAGATAAACAAACAGGTCCTCTTTTGTCTGTAACCCTCTTACACTGACTCAGCACATGGAGAGTGGGCTGAGGAGTTGTGTAAGGTGCAGTTTACACTGGAAAGCGAAACAGGATGTCTAGTTGCAGCGAGCGTTCTAAATTGGCATTGGACTAGGTTACAGCGATTCCAGAGAATAAAAAAGGGGATCTGAATTCAAGTCCTTGCATTCGTCAACACTAATTCGTAAAGGTTAGTTACTTCAGCTCTGTCGCCTTGACCTAAACGAACGATAAACTAACGACAGGGTCTGGAAAAAATTACAGTTTTCTGTCAGGCAGATCATGACTAAAACGAATAAATGAATCATGGAAGGTCACGCGCGGCTTTTACATGACATCTTGTAATATTGGGATGCAACATTCCTTGCTGGTAATCTTCATCCGCGAGCCAGAAATTTCTGTAACCCCATTTGTATTTGTAAAACGGTGGATGGGAGGGGACAACTATGTCCCCCTGCAATTTGAAACTGGTTGATCCCTCGAGACGTTGTCATTGATCTAGAGTTTACTGGTAAAGAAAGGCATTGGGCTCGAGACATGGGTCCTTGCGCCTACTCAACTAAGATAAAAAGTCACTGAACGGTTTGCGAGAGAACACAGTGTTCATTGAGGTCGTGGTGCTACTTGCTACGCGGCGGTTCGAATCCCCGTCCGTGCATCCAGATTTGGGTTTTCCATGGTTTCCCAAATCACTCCAGGCAAATGCCGGGATGCTTCCTTCAAAAGGCCATGGCCGAATTCCTTCACATTCCTTGCCCCCCATCCTTTCCCGTCGCTAAAGACCTCGCTGTTAAGAGACGTTAAGCAGTTAAAAAAAAAAAGCTACTTGCTACGGAGCGACCGCTGACTTCTTTTGAATCAGCAGAGACCAGCTTCGAGGAAGAGTAAAATTAATTCCTTCGTCGGACTGGTGCATTCGCATTTGGTGTGGAATGCCTGACAGTTTGGAGATTCTCTTCTGAGAGTGATAGGAGAGTAACACGTGACGTTCTTGAATGAAGCTCTTTGGGTACTGTACCGACGTCGCAGACCACAGAGGCAGTTTACAGGTGAGGCTGCGCTAAGTGGGACGGCAGGTGAGGCCAAATAGAGCGCCGCAGGGAGCAAATATAGGACGAACAGTCGCATCGAGGCAAGTGTTGGCTGCACAGAGTGCCAGCTACGTCGCTGTACTTGATCCAAAAAGAATTGCACCAGGACAGTGGAATTGGAACACAGTTCAGTAAATCAAACAAACTCCACTGTGTAAAACAAAGTAGGTGTAACGAGGCTGCCGCTGGATCTAGTCCAAACCACGGAAGTGCAACATATTGAGATCTAGGTAAACATGTTTTGTTCTGTATTGCAGATGACTATCAAAGGCCTAAAACAAACTTCTCGAAAAGATACAATGTAATCTTCACAGGTATCCAGCCGAATGGTGTCTCGAAAACACTGCCTTTCGACAAATAGCTCTTCTTTCTTCATCAGGTATCGCTAGGTTTATAACCATATGAAGCTACTTGACAGCTGATGAAGACAGCAGAGCCCTTTGTCGAAACGTTGTTTTTCTGCGACACCATCCGGCTAGACAGTTGAGAAAATTACATTGTATCATTGCCGGGAAAGTCTCCACCCACATACAGCACAGACATCGCGATCAACTTACGCGTTATTTATTACTACAGCCGCTCTTATTACAGTGTTTACTGCTAACTTTACTTACAGAAGCCTGAATGTACGTCTAAATATCACGTGAGCAAAGAACTAAAGTAGACACAAAATTCGCACAACCCTCAGGATCCTGTCATTAATTATAGTTACCACAGCGACGTGAAATTCATTACTATAATTTCTACGTGCCCCATCCGTAAACAGAAATGTATGCAACGTACACGATTGAAGTACAGTAACCGAATAGTAATGAACTCTACCGAGCGTGGTGGGTGAGCGGTTAACGCTATGACCTCGCATTCGGGAGGACGTCGGTTCGAATCTCCGCCCGGGCGTCCAGATTTGGGTTAACCATGGTTTCCCCAAATCACTCTTGGTGAATGCCGGGATGCTTCCCTTAAAAGGCCATGGTCGAATTCCTTCCCGTTCCTTGTCTCATCCCGCCTCTAATGATGTCGACGAGGCGTAAAGCCATAAGTAAAAATAAAAGTAGTGAACTGACCGTACAAGCAGCCTCTACAAATTATGGCCCAGGGGAGATCTAGCTACAAATGTGTAATTTTGAAGCGATTAGAGATGGTGCATTGAGAGTTGGTTGGTTTTATTTGCTTCTACTTTGAATTACACCGTTATTATCGAATTAACTTTCTTACGCATGCTTCGCTGCATACTTTATGGAGCTCGCAGTACACTTGCGCGAATTTTAAAAATTGTGACATCTAATACCGTACTCAAAAGCGGGCTGAATGTGTGGATGTTTGGAGAATTATGGTTTTTTGACACAAAAGTCATTGGGGTACGCGACAAGAAAAATAAAAACTGCGGCGGACGAGCACTTGGGTGTGGATAGTGAAATGCAGGAGAGCCGTGCTGAGGAAGGTTAGATAGAAACACGTCCAGAGAACAGCGAAACTGAGTTAAGCGCATGGGCCGGCAGGAAGTTGGAGTCCTTACTCCCATCTAGACCATCGTGGCTGGGATTTAATTCTCTGAACACATCGAACTACTGCTGAAAGAAAGGGGGGGGGAGGGTGGAAGTCGATTAGCTGGGAGAAGAGTGGAACGTAGTCAGCCGGAAGCAAGTGGCCTTGCGATGTTTATTGGCGATGCTTGAGAGTCCGTCCGAGCTCTGAAATTTTAATTACGTTCGCGGAGGCAACTAACGACGAAAGGTCAGCGCAACAGGTTCTGCCGGAATGCTACGAGCTAAGGACCATTTCGAAACGAACGAAACATATCGTGTGTCACGCGCTGTGAAAAAAGTCGCAGAGAGCTGTGTGCCTCTCGTCTGCAGTCTGATGATAGCCAAATACTTCGACCTCACAGAATAAATTATTTATTATTTGGTACAGTATGAAATGCCCAATAAGTGGTAGAACAACAGCAAAAATCGGTTCATTCAACAACAAAAAACCCAGATACACACACATAATGAAGGTTTTGGCAACCACTATTAGTGCCCGAACATGTAGCAGTGAAACGCATTGATATGTCACAATTGTGTATGGTTTCTACGTCTATTATAAGACAAGGGACTGCAAGTCTGGAATTCAAATTTCTGTCTAGTTCTCCGTAGTGCGCCTTGCTTGAGTCCTGTGCTTCCAGTCCATATTCCGCGTCCTACACACCCTCGATGTACGTAGCTATTACACTGTATAACGAGGGAAAAGAGAAGTAACCTATGACCAGCACGCATTAAGGAAAGAATATTGAAATAATTCAGAATATTGGAATCTCTCATTGAAATTTAAAAATTTATCCAACTCTTTAATTTATTTACTAAGATCAAGAGAGTTATTACTTCCTACTGTTGCCACCACATGGTTCAACGAGCTGGGTCCGACGTATGTAACGGGTTAATGGCATTTCCCCATTACTTTGGAAGATAATTTGAGAAGTTTTAAATATTGGCAGTTTGCATGGTCGTCTAGTGACATCAGCACCGCCAAGTCCGTGGGTTTAGGGAGGTAGAGCCCAGTTTTAAAGCATGGGTTGAAACTGGTCGTCGTCTAGTGACGTCAGCATCTGCCGGGTCCGTGAACTCGGGGGTGCAAACCCCAAATTCGGAAGCATGGTGCGCTTGGGAGAAAGACGCACCTAGGCTTCTGGGCCGGCAGTCTGCCGTTGGCCGTGGAGTAAGTGAGTCCGTCGTGAAAGTGAAGTCAGTCGAGTCGACGAGAACGCGTGTTCGCGCTCAGTCATTATGATAAAGAATATATTTTGTAGAAGGTGATTTCTTTGGTGATATGAAGGAACTTTATTAATGGAGAAAGTATTTGCAGAATTTTATATGAATTGTTTCGTGGTGAGCCATAGGCATGGTCTGAGAACTAGTAAGGGTGTTGTATGAATAAAAAGAGTGCGTGTTATTCAGTCTAAATTTATCGGAGGCGTTACCTGTAATCTTAAAGGATCGAAGTACCGATAGCGAACTTTCATAAAGGTTGGGAGTTGGAGCGAGACTATCTTATTAACTATTAAATGCATGTGTTTCAAATAAGAAGGTGCATTTTCATTTCATTTACCGACTTAACATCGGTTGGCGGCCGTCAGAGAAAGAACCAGAATCTAGTGAGTGCGCGAAGCTTTAAAGGTTCACAGTAAGTATTGTAACCGAACCTCCAGCATAACCGCGACACGTACCAGCCGTCCGAATTGCGGTTTTTAAGCGGTTTTCCGCAATCACCTAGGCGAATACTGGGACTTTATTTTTTAACTGCTTAACTTCTCTTAAAAGCGAGGTCTTTAGAGACGAAAAAGCATGGGGGGCAAGGAATGGGAAGAAATTCGGCCATGGCCTTTTGAAGGATGTATCCTGGCATTTGCCTGGAGTGATTTGGGAAACCATGGAAAACCCAAATCTGGATGCCCGGACGGGGAGATTGTTCTTAATCTGCCTCTGGAAGAGGATGTACCAAACGACTCTTGCAAGTGGGAACGTTCAAAAGATAATGATGATTAACAATTTTTCTGCTTATTAAAGTTTAGGAAATATTATTCTATTAAAATGTCTCACAATGATTTTAATTGAGTGGTAAAATAGTTGTGGATGAATATATGCGTGATTTTCGCGATTAATAGTTTTTATTTTTAAATATTTCATTTAAAAATATTACTGGATGCGCAGATGGGACTGTCTTGTTATAATTAGCCTTCAGCCAATCCGAACTGTTTATTACGCTCAAAATTGTTTTCAAAACCTTTAATACATTTCTATTAACGTTTAAAATATTTTTTATAATGGTTTGGTTGAATACAACAGGTTAATTTCGCCAATGACACATTTAATTTTTTTTTTTAGCTTTTTAGAATGTTCGCGGTTAGTATAAATACAGCGCATTGTGTCACTGTCATTCAGCCAGCAAGTTAGTAACAGGATGTCTTGGTAATCTTTGGAGAATAAGTGCGTCGATGTTTTGTAAATAAATGCAGATCGACCGACAAGTCGATTGGTAATTTACTTATACTCGTATATGAAGAAATCTGTGTTTGTGCAGCTTTATTTTAAAACATTTCGCAAAAATATCTCGATTACACTTGAAACACGTGCTACCTGTTCCCATACTTTTGCTTATCATTGTGAATGCCTTGTTCTTTTTTACATTTTTCCACATAACTTTCCAATAGTTTCTAATCTTTAATTATACCTGATCATGGTGCTTCGTTTTGTATTACACCTTCAGTCTATCCTTCTCTTTTAACATATTTTTTTTACAGTGTTTGAAGTTAACGAACGTGAAATGTTGCTCTAAAACAAATCCTGTGAAAGCAACAATAGAGGAGCAGCTGGCGAGCGCTCGCCATGCTTCCTGAAGCCATCTGCTGCCTTTGCATTTGGTCGAGTATCCATCCATATGTCGAATCCTTGCTTCCACCAGATTTTAACGGCCACTCACTGCGCCTCTGCTCAAACTGGTCTTCGTTAATGTGAAATACGATATAATACTTGTAAGCACCTTAGAATTTTGTTAAATTCTAGCTCCTTACGTCTTAGGTATAAGGGAGGAAATAAATTCACAGTAACATAAAGATCGATCATAAAGTCACCGAAGTTGAACTTAGAAATTTCGAGAAGAGTAGTTGTCAACCTTAAGGAATTTTCCTGTAATCTTTCCCACAGGGACAATTCACCATAAAAATCATTTTAAAGTGTATTTATCCTATCGATAAATGTTTATTTTAGGAGATATTCCGCTTTGTTCAAGCTTTAAAACACGCGATCGGAAAAGTAAAAATCTAAGATTTGAAATATCTTTACATCGAGTAAAGCGACAGCTGACCTTTTATCACCAGCTATAGTCAGCACTGTCCCCGATATTTTGGCAGTAAAATTAAATAATTTGGTAAAGTCTAATTAGCGATTTTAATTAAGAGAAAAAATAAGCTTTTTTATTAAAAGAGATATTAATTTGAAATTTATATCAGTAGATAGCCCTAATTGAGACGATTATGGAGATATCATGGTTACGGTAAAAAGTTTAAGCACTTGTCCGGTAATTAAGTTTTTGAAAAATAGATTGTCGCTGATTGTTGTTCAAGCGCGAAAATTTCCGCCAAGATTGGTCATGTGATGACTTTAGTTTTAAGACTTTAGGAACTTAGCCAAATGTTGTCTGTCTTTTCTTGCTTTCGGTTTCGTCTGGTCTGTACTTCGGGAACAATATGTGAAGTAACATTACGTCGGTTTTGTCGCGGGTCGTAACATGTTATGCTGGTCAGTGAACTGTTTTCGACCATGTGTGGTGTTGGGTTATATAGTAACTTCAATGACTGTTAAGAACTTTTAAATTCAAAAGGGGTTTAGGTCGGTCAAATTTCTTTCCACAACCTGCAACTTTTGGAAAAGTGTGTTCGATTTGCCTACTCAACTGTGTAATGCATATTTTTAAACTTGTGATTTCTTTTAAATAAACTTCAAAATTTTCGAGTAAAGTGGACTTGTGATTTCATAGTAGACAGACAGTAAACCTTTTCTAGATTTGTGGTTTAGTAACAGATCTAGTGGCGACCTCAAGCATTTACGTTGAGTCTGTCAGGCTACATGATCAAATCCAAATTATTTCATGAACTTTCCGCAGAACTTTGAATAAACATAAACTGTTAGTTGAGGCACTAAGGCGATACTACAGCCCCGGTATCGGCCCTTGGGTCTTACATACTCCATGCTTGGGGTCCCACATAAACCTTATATTTACCAGTGCTCTTAGATAGCCTCGATGCAAACTGACTCCTGAAGATTGAAATTTTGTCACTTAGTAGGCCGAACAACCCTAAGCAGCCTCTCGGCCCAGCTACTAGTTTGCAATAACTTTGTTAATTAGTTCAGTAGTCCTTATACGGATTAATTCCAGACATTTTTAATTTGTATACAGTGAGAACTTATTAGTCTGACCGCTTTTGTGATAAATCTTATGTGTGGGTGCAAATCTAGGCAGCAGTGATCTCGTTTCGTTCCTTCTGATACCGATAATTACCTGCAGCGTATAAGACAGAGAGAATGTAAGGAGAATTGATAGAAACACTCCATAATCATATGTCCCCGACCTCTACACAAAATTCAACAAGTGCGCAACGGCTTCTGTGGCCGAGAAATCTCCTCATCACAAGTATTAATCCCTGTTATCAAAACTATCTTGCCGGCTTCGGTGGCCGAAACTTTTCTTTCAATCAGTGGAGCGAATATAGGCCTACTGGTTCACAGGACCTGCGTCTATGTGCGTGCGGATCCAACTGTGCTTTCTTGATCGAAAGCTCGAGAGCTGGGTGAATATCCCCCCTCTCTTCTCAACCCCCTCTCCTCCAAAAAACCCGCGGTCATTGGTCAAGTCTTGGATCTCACCAGCGACGGGTGACTCGCAACTCTGCCCGGGTGAATTATGTAGGTACACCCTTCACTATGGTGGTAAACAACAAGCTCTGCAAACGAAAACAGCGTAGTTTCGACCAAGACAATAGCTAAATAATTAATAAGATACAACAAGACTTCGTTAAATTAAAATTTACAGCCCGTTAGTTAGAAAATGTTCGTACAACGCTCTAATATTACAATATCTGATTACTGTATTTCCCGACAAGTTACAGTGCGACATTAATGGCGAAAATTCTCGTGAATTCTCTGAAGGAAATTACTGTTTGTGTTTTATCAACACCTTAAACTTTTGTAATTTATTATTTGTCAGTTTCTGATACTATCTGCGAATTTAATATATTTTTGCCTTTGCAGGGCCACTCAGAAAAATATGCTACAACTACTTGAAAAAAATTGCACTTTTTTGCTTTTTAGGTTTCCTGCTCAGTTTCGGCTCCAACCTGGGACTTTCGTCAGGGCTATTTGGCACTAACAACAAAAATTCAGCGCAAAACCAAAAAAGAAAAGCAAGTACATTTATTAAAAAAAAAAGACGCCTGCCAAAAGTGTGAAATTTTAAATTTATTGTTTAATAGTATGTGTAGTATATTCTTGGCAGCTTGGTGTTTGAAGCAATCAAAAACATTGTAGCAGATATATCGAAAGGTTGTTACTAGGCATGTTTCTGTGGTCGAATTAGTTCACGCTCATCATAGCAAATAATTTAGTAAAAAATGTTTTGAAACAACGAAAGTGAAAAGAAGTAAGGCGGGACACAGAATTGTTTCCGGTTGCAATAATTTGCGATAAACGTACCCGAATTCAAATTGCTGGAATATTAGAAAGTGGCAGATAGAAATACAACAATTATTATTGTATTTCCCCACATAAGAGATAAATACGGAATATTCACAGTTAATAGCATTTAAGTCCTGTCCTGGTGGTGGAAGAAATTTTCATCATTCGAGACTTGGCCAGCAGGTAGGAGAGCGGACACAGACACTAACACAATCATCCACGCCTACAATAACACATGCGAACACATACTGGGCAAGGCAACGGCAAACACCCAATTTCATCTTCCCATGAGTGTTACCATAAAGGAGTACATCCTCCATGGTAACCGCCTACGCCCAGAATTGGGCATCGCATCATACGAAAAAGACTAACACTTAACACCTCTGAAAGTAAGAAGAATGTTTAAAGTAGGCAGAATTCATTATGCAAGGTATGAAATAAAATTAACGCGATAAAAGAAGGATAATAAAAGAAAGGACTAGGAACGAAATAGGACTAAAGACTTCTTTGGAAGCCGTGCCCCTGAGCATGGCAGCCCGCCGCTGAGTGCTGTCGTAGTGGTTGCCTACCGCGTGGCAACATGTTGGGGAAGCACCAGACAAACTAAGCGCGGGAAATGATCTGCGACGCGGAAGTACATGGAACTAGCGTGCGTGAATGTTTTCATCTTTTGTATGGATCGTCAGTCGCCTGGAAGGCAGTATACAGAATTTGGCGTTTTCGTTGGCCGCTGAATAGGTGTGTCTAAAGGTTCTGGGAATCTAGGAGACCTATAAATGACATTAAATTCTTAGTGAACAAAACTGTTAGTGAATAAATTTCACGAGAATCTTTTCATTCATATCTCGCAAACTTTATTACTATCAACTAAAACCTGTGTGCGTAATGAATGAATACTATGCCCTTAACGCAACTGAAATTTGATGACTTTTCTATGACTCTTGGTAGAAATTTAAACGTAGTACTGTCCATAGGAAACACCGCATATATATCTGTTTTAGTTCACTTTCGTTACAAAATTTAATAAGCGTTTAAAATTAATTTTTCTTGGTGTGACTTATTTAAATAAATAAACTAGCTACTTAAACATGAGGTTTATTTTACTGTTCGCAAAATTATGTTTATTGGTAGTAAAATAAAGTGAATGGGTGTCTTAAACAAAACAAAAATCTGTTGAAAGTAGCTATTAACTGCCGATACAGATTTTTCAGTCATATGATTCCAAAATTACGGATGGAGAGCGCATTGTTAAGAACATTAGTAACTTATATTTCACGAAATACATAAGTAAAAATGTAAAACAAGGAATACTTGTTCAACCATATTACAGACATTTGATACGCGTAAATAAAATATTATCCCTCTGTTAGATATGATATAAGAAAATCTTTTTTGTTGTTTTTATCTTCGGATCTGCTAATCTTCGTGAGAAATTTCATTACAAACAATGTAAAGAAGATGAGAATTACGACGAGTCTGCGACCTACAGATGGACATACCTAAAATTATTTCGCAAGTCAGTTTTACATATTCACGTCGTCGATTTTGTTTGCTGCAAGTGTTGTGATCTGTCCGAGTAAGGTGTAGCTCATATTATATTTAACTGCTTCCACGATTTACACCATAGCAATGAATAATTTAGCTAGGTCACTTGTTTTAATTCTTTACTTTCAATAATCATCCAGACAATACTTGGAGGAAATGACTGAAAGAGTTCAGATTAGTAACATCATTATTTCCAGCGGCTGGGTTGAAAGTTTCTACGTTAATAGCTTCTCTGCTTAAGATTCGGATATAGTTTAATTTGCCTTATCTTGTGTTGGTGAATTTACGTTTTAATAATTATGCACAAGAAATGAGGATACAACGTCGCCTAACGCTCGTCTTTCTGCATCATGAGGCAACGAATCATAACATTTCAAGAAAGGAAATAGTCTGAATGAACTGTACATTATTTTATTTAACTATACTTCATTTTATTACAACGAAGCGATGTTAAGGAGTACTATAGCTGAATATGTGGATATGATCCACGCTTGCAAAGTAAATAAATGTTTATAAAAGTTGGTGCTTGTTCTGGGACGGAGGTTGTGGTGACGGTGCTAACTGGATTGATGCTGTGTGACGCGGGTAACTTGGCAGCCGCCGCGTGGCAGCACAAGCGACCATTCTTCGCACGTGATTCACTTTCTCTGGCCAGGCGCGACACTCCACTGTGCCTCAAGCTCCCTACCTCTCCAACACAAGGCCCCCGTGTTTTGTCTTGGTTATGCTGAAAATAGAGTGGCCTGTAGGCTCAGTGTTAAAGGCGCCAGATCCCGTTCTGAATACCGGAATTACGATCTTAGCATTGGTCAAATCAGATTCTCTAGGAAGGTTTCTTGTTCGGATTCAACATTAGAATGTAGGTCTTTGAAGAAAGGAAGTGACCTCCCAAGCTCTGACCTACCGGCTCGGTAGGTATGTTGAGGGAGAATCCAATTAACCAACAGCTCGTAGTGGGAGAGTGGTAACTCTCTGACCTCGCGTTCTTTCACAAGGCCGAATTCCTTGCCTCCAATCCTTTTCAGCCTTTAATGACCTCGAAGTTGACGAGGCGTAAAGCTATAAGAAAAAAAATCCATTCAACCTTGGGGTTTTGAAGTAACTTAAATTTTTATGCTGGAAATGGCATTAAATAGATACCGTTTCAGTTATTCGAAAACGCTTGGCTCGACCCGTTTCTGCAATACAGCGAGCAGCGGTAGGAACGTTAGGGGAGGTTAGTGCAGTCTCCAAAAGAGACTGGGATTTAAGAACTCGAGAACTAGCCAGGGATTTTTTTTTCTTTCGCGGTAGTCCTGTGTGCTGCATTCCTTGGCTTGCGACCTGCTGCTGGAAGATAGATAAGCAGCAGGCTCAGCAGTTAGATTAAAAAACCACGGGGATCAAAAATAAAAATTGTTTGCGCTGTTGCATGAAATCCAAGTGGTACTTATTCTTAAATCTAATTCCAGTTGGAGCTTCGATAATTGCGTCGGTGACCGCTGATTTGCGAACAGTCAGGGCAGGGGCAGTGGCCAACGGTACCCAGCCGCCAGCTATAATTTACAATCCATCATTTATAACTAATCTTTATATATAAAGATGAATGTATGTTTGTTTGTTTGTTGGTTTGTTTGTTCTTCATACAAATCCACAGTTTTTATCCGTTCTCGATGAAACTTTGCACACTTATCCTTTGAACAAGGAGAAAAATACTGTCTACATTTGGTTGAAAAATTATCTGTATAAATAACACATTTGTCTCATAACTTCGAAATACGGCGGTAGACTGACACGTTGGATGTGGACGACTCCATACCGAGTCTCCACGTAGTGGCCTGGCAGCTGAGTGGCTAAAGCGCTGGCTTACGAACGTCGTGATCTCCGGTTCAAATCTCCGTCGGAAATAACATTTTTAAAAATTGTTTTTCATCGTAAGAGTCAGGCCTGGGCCGTAGGTTATTCGGATTGAATTTTAAACCGTAGATATTAGAAAGTTAGGGGTGCAATGCGAGGCAAATCTTAGGTATTCTTGCAATGTTGTAGGTGTACACTTTTTTTACGTTATAATGATCCCTCAGGTTTTGTTCGCAGTCAGTGTGTAAGTGTGAACCACAGTAATATTATTATAATTAGGGATGTAAGTCTCTGTCTTTTTGATACGTTATGACGACCAAATGGCTATATCGTTGTGATGGAATTTATAAGGAAATCTGTATGAAGGGCACAGGATATTTTTTCCAGTATGATTAACAGTTGTAGTCACGAAATTTTCACCACCTTATCGAATGGTGACAGAAATATGTGGAAATTAATTCCTCTTCAAGAGCAGGTTCGGACGGTAGAATGATATATTGATAGCTTTCCTGTCATATTATGCCGACTCGATATTGTTTGGGACTAATCCTTCGTTACCAACAACTTACTATATTTAATTCTGGCAAAAAAATTCTTAATCACGCGTACGAAGTCGCGGGTACGAGGCTAGTAATTTATAATTGTTAAAATTATTGACTGTTATCGATTACTATAAAGGCTACAATGCATTTTATTTCAATCGACGTTTGTTTGGACATCACAAAAGTACTTTTTAAATCATTCACAGATTTCATAAGCTCTGATGCTGGCCCTGGCGTAAGTTACTCGTGATGGTTTTGGTGATTGTAAAGAATAACTATCAATATTTGCAGAGATCTGGTGTTGCGTGTTTTGCGACAAGCCTTCTTCATCGATGACTATGTTATGCAACAGGCAAACACATTTGACAATTGTATCAATGTTTTCAGGGCGTATCTCTATTTCCTTCATCAGTACCCTCCATTTGGCACTTAGTATACCAAAAGCACACTCAACTACTCTCCTTGCTCTCGAAAGTCTAAAATTAAATGTTTCTTCATCTCCTCGTAAATCTCTTCGAGAATAGGGCTTCAATAAATATGGCTACAGTGGATAAGCTTCATCTGCTAGTAAAACATGAGGCAAGATAATATCAGAACCTGGTAGAGGTCTTGGTTCAGGAACATGTAATGAATTATTTTCAAGGTGATGAAATATCAAGCTTTTACTAAAAAATCCACTATCACTCTGCTTGCCGTAGCTTCCAACACCTATGTACATAAATTTATAATTTACATCAGCAACTGCTTGAAGCACTATGGAGTAGTGCTGCTTGTAGCTGAAAAACAGTGAACCAGAATTGGGAGGGCATTTCATTGTTATATGCTTTCCATCAATACAGCCGATACAGTTAGGAAAATTCCATTGGGTGAAAAAAAAAAATCTTCCGAAATGGTTAAAAACATTTCTTCAGTAGGGAAAAGCATATGATTAATATGAAGCTCATCCCATATTGCTTGACAGGTTTCATAAACAATTGACGCAATTGTATTGTGGGCCATTCTGAACGAAAATGATAATGTTCTGAACGACATTCTGGTGAAAAGATATCTGAAACAAAATATTTAGCATTATTATATTTCAGAACAGTGATCAGTACCGGATTAACCACGTAGCAGGAGGTAGCAAATGCTACGGGCCTCACGCCTTCTAGGGGGCCCCGCACCTACGCTAGATGGGCGACCTTTTTCTTTCTTTTTTTTTTTTTTTTTTTTTTTTTTAGCTCTACATTTTTCCCCCGAACGTCAAAAATTAAGGACCTATTCTTCACATTTGTTACGGGCCCCGCGCTGTCTTAATCCGGCCCTGACAGTGATTATTATAAAACTTTATAAACTGCTCACAAGAAACACTATTAAGTGACTTTGACAGAATTATTCAGGAATTTTTAACAATTTTATTATTTTTTGTGAATAAAAATAATAATAATAATACACACTTTGCATTTCGGAATTGTCCTACACGTTTTGCCGCATTACATATTACATGAAATGTATTTCTTTATTTTAGGTATAATTGTTAAGGAAAAATGGAGAAGTCTGAGGGACAATTTTCGTAAAGAGTTAGCAAAGATTACTAAAGGCGGCTCTGGCGATCCTGGAGGCAGTCAAGTGAAATCAAAGTGAGCCTACTTTCAGAAGATGACATTTTTAAAGATACTCTACCTGGTAGAGATACGTGCAGTAATATACCACCACTGCAAAATGCAGAAGGATTAGAATATGATGTTACTTTACTACAACATAATGAAATTCAGTTACCAACAATGGAACAATCAACAAGCAAATCATCTTCTCTTTTCAGACAGCCTCCTGCCAAGAAATTTAAAAGAAATGACAGCATACCACAAATGATATCTTTAAAAAAACCAGAAACTTGAAGTCTACAAGCAAAATGTTATTCATAACAACGACGCTCATGATCAATTTCTGATGAGCTTGTTACCAGAGAGCACAGACAATTGTATGCTCGCATTAGAATACATCAGGTATTTGTAGAAGAACAGCAGCAGCCACCATCGTCATTTTGGGCTCATACAACATCTCCATCAGCACTGCCAACGAGACCGCAGTCAACCTCATCGTCATCAAGTTGTCCGCCATACAGTCCGACAACTCATCACGAGCAAGAAACGCCTTATCAAGGAACCACCTATTCATATTCTACAGCTGACTATTTCACAAATTTTCAGTCTACTCAGTAGCAACTTATAATTAATTTGTTTATATACAATTTCCTTGTTGCTGTACTTGATTTGAATAATATTAAATAACTTGGAACAAATAGTTGATATTATTAAACCAATAATTTTCTACAACCGTCACTTAATGTACCGAAAATTCTTATTTTAAGTTGAATAAGCGATCAGCAAGGTGGTTCAATGGTTAAGGTGTCTGATTTGAGACTGAAATGTTCCCACTTTAAATTCCTTTCTCGGTGGGGATTTTCGAAGGTCCTAACCCGACCTTCGCCTCTTGCACAGCTTTCTGTAAAATGTGAAATATGTTCTAAAGGCGGTTCAGATTCAACGTTAAATTGTAGGTCCTCTATGGGGCTAACAAGTCTACTTATTCACACGAAGCAAATTCAATTCAAAACGAAGGCTTAAAATGGTCCTGGTTGGAATAAGCTTTTGTGATAATACAGGTGATTCTGGCATTTCGCTTCGTTGTGTGTGCCGGTGCCAGATGTCACACAAGCCACTGTCAGCTGCCGCCTTAATCCGGATATGGCACATCGTAAACTGCTCTTGGCATGGGGTGGCAGAGCATTCGATTATTGCAGCAATCAGTGAGCCAGATGGAGAGCTAGAATAACATATACTAAGATGTCTGAACGATTTATGAACATTCAGTTGAAACACATCATTTATGTCGTGAAAGCCTAAGTCATTAATTGCTAAATAAAGTTATCTGAGATCAGTAAATTATACACAAGAGATACTTTAACACTATCTCTTCAATTAATTTCCAAGTTTTATTAATACACGACATAGTTTAATGATAGAAACTACATTTATTTATTTACCTTAAGTTTCTTCATAGGTGCAATGCAACTACGGAAATTACTCTGTTTCTCAATTTTCGAACTTATTCTCTCTAAAATATAGTTGAATGTTTCTGGCCGCATTCTGAAGTGGCCGAAAAATTTTTGATCATCTTTAATTAGATCAGGGAAAAGTAAAAACAATTCTCCTTGAGTTTCCCTAGTTAAATTAATATCACTAATCCAACATTATTTTTCATTTTCCAACAAGAAGAGTCTTAGTACAGAATTATCTAAAAACATCCAGTCACCTTACATTTTTAATAAAATGAACAAGTAATTCCAATTTTCACTGTGACAACAACTACGCTGACGAGCGCGCCGACATTTTCGCATGCGTTATAGGTCGTCAGAGAACGCACCTGGTGTAACCACAGTTCTAAAAACAATGTAAGATGACTTGTGATGCTGTATGAAGAGGGACTGTGAGAAATTATTTTTAAAACGACGTATATGCACTGGTTAAAATTAAAAAGCGTCTGAGTTTTACTAAGATTCAAGCATTATATTTAGTTCCAGCTCTTCTCTTACCAACATTGCCGTTTCACGCGGCACTCACTCACAGTTATACTTCGCTGTCCATAAAGTTCTCAAGTTTTCCGTTGACAGGGTTGTCTATTGTTCTCAGTCCTAATGGCAAATAAATTTACAAAATGTGTCGGGAAAATTATATTTGTTTCTATTGAGTGCTTTAATTTTCACATTTGCTAATTCACCGAAAACTTTTAACACATACATGTTACCTGATCATAACGAATCAGCGGAATCAGTCGAAAATCAGATTTATTACTATTTATACTAATTTACAGTTCCAAAAGGCTTGCTCAAGAGCAGTGTATAAGTCAGAGTTTTTATGAAACGAGAAGGAATCAAATATCGTGTACGTTTTACAGTTATCCTCCAAGTTACGGTAATTGGTCGCGGAACGTTGCAGAGCGGCGAAGATTCGTCGCGTCGCTGAGGCATAGCCGCCTCGGATTACGCTCGCCAGTTTTTGATTACGCACTGCTTTTGCATCAAGTCGTCTCCACAGTCAGCAAATCGGACTCTCGTGGAAAAACACTCGCTGGCTGGGCGTACAGCTATAATCGCTCATTGCCAGTTCATTAAAAAAAAGGAATACTTTGTTATCAGTATGGAAGTGCGAAATAAAATGCGAGGAACTAATGTCGCATTGAAATCCGATTAGTTACCATATGAAGTATCGCGCTAAAGTCACACGGCGTAATGTGGCGCGCGGCCAAGTTCCAGCCAGGGAGACTCGACCTACGTCAATTCTGCAGAGGTCAAGGGCGAGCGCGCCTGGCGTGAGACCACGGCCTGCAGGGCCGCATCTGACGGGACACACTGTTCACCAACAAACTGGCTTATTCCAAGTGTGAAATATACGATACTAGCTGTTACCAGCAACCTCATAAGCATGGATTTTATTGGTTGACTTAGATATAAAAAGCTGCAAGTTATGTAAAAGATGTCCCAAAAAGCAGGAGTCGAGCTATGAGGGGGAAGCCGTCACCATACCATTATGCCATTTATAAACAGATCATACAAAAACATGGCTGCGAGAGAAACAAAGCCTGAGCGACCGATATAACATTACAGAGACTAGCGCACGATATCCGTCTGTCTATCACCATTCGGTTAGTTTTCCAAATTTTCACGATAAAATATGTTATTTATCCCGAAAGAAAGTGTCCTATGTCGTTGCTAATGATAGTTAGCATTTCCTTGTCAAATTTCATCAAGATAGGTTTAGCCGTTTAGTTGTGAAAGCGTAACAAACAGACAGAGAGAGAGTCAATTTCACATTTATGATATTAGTTTAGATGAGTATGTAATCAAGGCGAAGCAAAATAATTAGACAGTTCCAACCACATGTACCGCACCGTATTGCGAGCAATTGTTAACAATTTCTGAATCCCAGGATGATAATTTTCAATTATAATTTAGTTTTCAATAGCGATGGAGCACACACGCTCTGGTGGAAATGTCGCTACACCCCCAGCTCCCCATGTACACCAGCTACCTACTCCTGCCCTTTACCAATTGCAACGTTTTAACTCCTTCAGTGTTTTTGTAAACTGCGCATTATTTTCCTCAGAAATTTATTGCCCAAACATGTGGTTTTAATTATGTAATAAAGGATTTACATCCCGGATTAGTTATAGGCGAGTAGGTCTTTTGAAGAGTTATGTTAGAGAAATCAGCCATAGCAATTATGACCAAATCCGTTAAGAGACTTTTTTTAATGAGCGTACATAATGCGCGCCAACAGCTTTGTAGCGTAGTATGTGGGCCACGAGACAGGGTCTATTTGCGGGGGCTGAGTGGAACTTTGGCACCAGCAGCGCCAGAACAGAACACAACAGCTACCTCTGTCCTATTCTTCGTACCTGGTATTGAACCCCCGATACCAGAGAAGAGACCCTTTGAAGGAGAACAAGGTATCAGCGTTGGAACAGTGCTAAGTATAACGTCGAAACTCTTTCACACTGCATTAATTTGAGTGCACATAGTCAAAATTTGGGACTGTTTCCTTACTATCGAAGTTAATTGATGATTAATTTAAACTAAATGAATATGACTGCGCAAGTTTAACATACCCAAAGCGAGGAGGGGGATCAGTTATACAGTTATTCTGTCACCTTGGAGGATAATGTTTCAGATGTCTCAATTAACATCCGAATTTCGACTGTCCATGTCATTATGCATCATTCTCAGCACAACAGCAGGGGAGCGTCCATAAACCACGTAGCTCCATCTTGGCATCCTGTGAAACCCTCCCGTCCCCCCACTTAGCCCGACGTAGTTTTTGTCTCTACACCCCCCTCCCCCCCACGTAGCACGTAACCTTTTTCCCTAGTGATTCCAGAAGGCATTTTGTACTGTTTTCTCTTGTCAGACTATCTTAAATTACATACGGAGATAATTAAATGACGGAAATAAATATTTACATGCTGTTGTTTGTTCTGTATTTCATTTTAACTGTGACAAATAATATGAACGAAAAGCTACGTGGCCTAACTCGGAAACTCCTCCCTCCCTCCCCCCCCACGTAGCCCAAAGTAGCTTTCCAGCCAACCCCCCCCCCTTCTAGACCGAGCCACGTAGTTTATGAAGACTCTCCAGGACCGCTGACTAATTCAGTCCATGACGTATCTTGTAACAACTTGCAGGAATGCACATTGTCTCGATGTTGTTCAGTCAGTTCAGCATTCGCCACAGCAGCGGTGTTTTGCAGTGACCTCGAGAATGCCATTCCTCGAGCCGCTAAGTGCTGGCACCTCACAGCGCAGCTTCTAGACGCGGCAGTAAAATGCTTATCGCTCTCCTGAGCGGCGTCAGTCAAATTGGGTCGCAGAGAAACTGCGAAAGGAGCCGGGTGGCGCGCTTTCTCCACTCATCATGCGCAGTTGTCAATTCGACTGCTTCACCCAGACATTCAATCCGAATTCTACCAAATAGATTTTTTATTATTATTATTTATTGGCCTTGGGTTTTAATTACCATACAGCCAGTTTCGTATACATTGTTACATTATTAGTAATAATCTTTGTTGCTTTTATGAACATATGTTGTTACATTTCTGAGGTGCGTTGTTACATTCATGGCAAGAGGAATGGACGATCTCCTCAAAAATCAAAGCCTCACATTATGCAACCATTCAACCGAGCATAATCCAAAACCTTGGTTTTACAACTGGAACAGTAGCAGACGATTAATCACTACGATATCGAGAGCCCTATTTAACCAGGGTAACTTCCCCAGCCACCTACATCGAATAGGGTTGAGAGATTCCCCATATTGCGACTGCTCAGACTGCAATAAATACCAACAACTCCAGGACCAAATGATGAAAGATCTTACCAACAACGGCTTCCCCCTTCCGACAAACGTAACCCTCCTACTTTCCAGCAACAACAAAGTAGTACTTAACATCCTCGCCAGATACTTAAAAGATGGAGGGATAGAATTCTAACCAACCTTGGAAGTTAAAACAGGAAATGACTATACTTCAAACCTAAAGCCCAAACCACAGCACAACCCCATTTCCGCGCAAGCACAACAACTAGCTTGACAAAATTTACAGTATCCTCACCAATCTACCGATTGAGGCCAACACCAGATAGATCATTCCTCTACAGATGATTTGTCAAAGAAATACGGCAATTTAGACTAATCCATAGATAATAATGGACCTACAGAACCGACGATTACTAAGTCTAGTTGATGTATTGTCTAGCAACGCTTTTTAGATTACGGTCCTCAAGATGGCACTTGAAATTTGAAAATTGTAAATAGCATCACTTACATTATATCCTCACATGTTCTAATTTAGGGACAATTATTTACTATTCATTCAACAAGATTGTAATAAGTTAACCTAATATAAATAAGGAAATGTGTAAATAGATAAGTTACTCAAATGGATGTAAGAAGCTTTGTAAAAATGTTGAATGGCTGTATAGTCTCAAACCGAATGCCAATAAAATAAAAATAAAAATAATAATAATAAAAAAAATTTAAGTGCATTGTTATATTTAAGTAAGTTATGTTTATACATTTATAAGGGTATGTGGTTACATGTTGCCATACCAAAGGGATTTATCAGCAAGTATTGGACGCAGTTAGTCGAATACAACCGGCGATGTAATTTAACTACGAGAAATTCGTAGTCTATTATTTCGTCTACCAAGTGCGCATCATGCCGTTGAGGTGAGAGGAGGAAAGCATTTCTCTGTGACTGGGAAAACCGCCCCAAAACCAAATGCGGACTACTGGTGGTTTGCCAGTAAGAAGACATCCATAAATTACGTGAGGTGTTTTTTCCGGACCCCCCCCCCCTCCTCTGGTGAGACTTCGTGAGATCTGGTCCGTGAGACCTCCGCCCCTCAACTTTTTGAGACCTATCAAAGGCGGGTACGCCCCCACTTTTTGATGAAATCCCCAAAAATCGACTTTCGCGTTCCTTATAGACAATAATTCCCAAAATCTCACGTGAGATTTCCGTTGACTCCCCCTCCCCCTTGGTGAGATTTTTCAGGACCGTCCCCCCTCCTTATTTCACCTCACGTAATTTATTAAGGTGATCAATGACGATGCTGCGATGTGGATCCATACATTTTGCGTCATTCTTTTGAACGTAAATAGTTCATAAGATTCCGGATTCTTCGCATCTGGAATCTCCCAGTTTTTAACATGTCAATAGTATATCCAAACTGATACTGGAATGGTTTTGGGATGGCAGCACCCCGAAACGAGTTGCCCGGAGCAACTAGAGTGGGCGCGGTGACAGTGCATCCCGTGCACACGTGGTGGCCGCCAGCGAATGTAGTGCTCGGCCTTGATCACCAAAATACTTCACAGCGCCCACGGGGCAGGTGGATGGCCGCGGGGGACACTGTGCCAAGTGTATTCCCTCCGAGGAAGATGAAAGTATGTCGTCGTGATAGTTCAACTACAATCGGTATTAAGCGTGTACAAGAATCAATTCTTCCATATTTTTCAAATTTTGAAATTGTTTGAACAGCAAATTGAGAGTCTAATTACGTGGTCTTACAAAACTAAGTACCAGAGATAACGAACACTATTACATGTAAACAACTAAAGAGAGAAGTAGAGAAAGACGTTTCGAGATTCGTTCATGGAGCCCGCAAAAATCAGAGATATTACATACTCATTAAACAGATGATGCAGAAAAGACGTGAGTGGTGGGGTTCAACTATGAAATGCTACGAAAAACAAACTTAATGAATGTATTATGGCAAGTATTTTGTAGCAGTTGCTTAGGTATTAAATTGTGGACATAACCTCGAATTTCTTGTAATGATATCTCTGGTCGCTGTTAATTTGCGACCGACGGTTGGCGCGACGGACTGATGAGGCCGGATGGTATGTACAGCATTCAACAATACAAGGCGAGCCAACATGCGACGTCCTTAACGCACAAAAAACGACTAAAAAGGGATAAAACATCACCACAACCCAACACATACTATTCTGTTACGGGACAATCCACAGACATTTGACAATAAGTTTGGTATTCCCAGTTGTAAATTAGTCGTAAGTTCCTTATAAGCTATTAAAGTGTAACACAGACCAAAAACATTTCGATTTTAATGACATTTTAAAATGGGATTCTCAGACGAATTTTGGTCCAGTTAAAGAGGGAGATGAGTGGAGAAGAAGAAACATAGAGCGCTAAGAGATTAGTATCAGCTGCCTCATATTCTTTCTGTCATCAGTCTCTCGACTGGTTTGATGTAATCCTCCATTCCTTCCTATTTTGCGCCAACCTCTTCATCTCTACATAACCCTTACAACTCACGTCCTCAGTTACCTGCTTCTTCCAAATATTCTAATCTCTGTCTTCTTCTTCTATAGTTCTTAGGCCGGCCACACACAGAACCGGGCGGGGCAGGGCGGAGCAGGGCATTTTGCCCCGGGGCGTCTTGTGCGACGGGAAACGCACAGGTGCCTATGGAGCATCACACACAGGACCGGGCGGGGCAGGGCACGTCGAAAAGACGCCCCGGGGCAAAATGCGAAGCTGAAACAAATTATGCCCCGGGGCAAGTCGCTGCCGGGCAGAACGTTCTGCGCATGCGCTGTCACGGGACCCACCCTCCCTCCCCGGGCTCCACTATCTCGCGGTCTGGTTGTGTTGAACACGTGGTTGTGTTGTGTTTCGAATATTCGACTGATTTGTATGTGTGCCATGCCATGTATGACTGTAAGATTTAAAATTTATATGACTATACAGTTTTATTATATGGTTGAATAACTAATGCTGAGGAAAAAGAGGACCAACATACATACCTTAAGGTTATCAAAAGCCGCTCCTCTGGGGGTATGGCTGTTCTCCAGTTGGTATTTTGCTTTTCTATTCTGCTCCGAATGCTCTCAAGTACAAAGTCGAATGTCGAAATTGACATGCGACAATAATTAAAAAACTTGTCTGGGTCGGCTCGAAGCTCAGAAATAAAACTTCCTATATTCCTTTTCAGGTTTATAGGGTGTACCCACATCTCTCTGTTGTTAACATTGTGGTCCAAGAGCTGCAGATAGTTCCAAATTAACAAAACGGTCTCCTCATCTTCATCCATTTCAAAATGATACACTACACACCAGTATGCTCCCACTGAGTTCACTGACAGGTGACTGGGCAGGGGCGGAACCAGGATTTTGTTTTGGGGTGGGGGGGGGGGCTTGAGCGGACTTTGGTTTGGGGGGGCTTGGCTTGAGTGAATTTTGGTTCAGAGGGCTTGCGTTCAGTGGATTTTGGTTTTGGGGGCTTGAGTCGGGAAAAAGGTAGTATTTATAGCCTCCTCGGGCCTCAAATCCGTAGAGCAAAAAAAAAAGTATCAAAACTACAATGTCAGGGGTGGACCTAGATGCGTTTGGGGGGAGGGCTTGAACCCCCTAGCCCCACCCCCCCTGGATCCGCCCCTGTGACTGGGGCAATGATGAAAATTTTCTAAATGTTTGACTTGTCGTGCCCCGCCTCGTTCTGTGTGAGACAGCAGCACGACAGGGCAAGTCAGGCGACTCGTCGCGCCCCGCCCCGCCCTGCCCCGCCCGGTTCTGTGTGTGGCCGGCTTTACCCTCGACTGTTCCCTCCACTAAAAATTAACCAATCATTCATGTCTCAAAATATGACCTACCATCCTGTCTCATCTTTCTGTAAGACTCTTCCACAAACTTCTTTCCTCACCAATCATTTCCAAAACTCCTTCATTTCGTACTTTATCTGTTCTCTTAATTTTCATCATCCTCTGTAGCACCACATTTCAAATCCTTCAGTTGTCCTTCTTTCTGGTATTCCTAAAGTCCACACACAGAGATTTAAGGAGTCTCTTCTTATTCCAAGATCAATATTTGACACTAAAAGGTTTCTCTTTTTGAAGAAGTCTCTTTTCGCCTTTAATATCATTCCTGCTTCGGTCGTCAGTTATAAATTTACTAGAGCTGTAAAAGTAACGAGAAATTGAGTAACCGTGTGTATTCGTTACTAAACCAACCAGTACTCGTTACTATCGAATCGTTACTCGTTAGTTTTGTTACAAGCGGGCGCTAGCATAAAGCACTGTATCGAGTCGCGCCGCGTACGAGACGACTTCGCTTCACAGCTTCTCTCAGCATTTACCGTCATGGCCACTCTGAACGAAGCTGTAGTTTCTAGCGTTTTCATTCAATATATCAAGTCTGATATTGTGCCGATGGACACATCCCCTCCCTCCCCCATGTAGAGGTTACTCCATTCTGACAGCACACACAATGATAATAAACGCAATGGAAATGGAAAAAGGTAACAGATACCCAGACACGGCTCTCATCGAAACCTGGACGTTGACACACTGAAATTACCATCTTCGGCGAGCAAGTAGCTTGAATTGCACACCCATTTCCAAACATTCCAATTCCACAAAGTCTGTTTGTCCAATATTGCAAATCATTATCCCAAACGAAATGAACAGCTCAATACAAGCTTTCAAGAAATCTGTGTGCAGCTCTCGATCACTGCAGACAGAAAACCGGAGAATGTTGCATGATCATCACAGATAACGCAGACAATCTAGTCAGCAATCTCCGCTGGAACAGAGGACATGGAATTTGCTTTTCTTTTCGCTATTTACATACAAAATCTGAAACCTCTGATCGACTATTTCGCAAGATTACCAAATGTTATGAAACAAATCATACTACAGATTCATGACTGCTCAATATGAACTTTTCATTTTGTGTAATATATTCATTTCGCATGACGGTACCCAAATGAAGTGAACGTTACTTTCTCATAAACTTGTTGTAAAGTACAGTTATATTACAATTTGTTAGAAACTTTATCTTTAATGCTGATGCGCACAACCAAACCATTTGCAACGAAAATTACACCGAGAACAATGACTACCGTGCAGATATGTATGAATTATTCTCTAACAGCTGTATTCAACATATGCAAAAATATTGAAATAGTTACAACACCCTAACCAACAGCAACCAAAAGAATTTAATCTTAATTGGTCCTTCGGCAATTCAGCTATGACACTAAAGACAGCGTCACATTCACACGTAGATCCAGAAGTCTATAGTCTGTGGTGGATGCCTTGGTGGGCAAACCACATTACAATTATCTTTCATACCTTTATGATTAATAACTGTGGATTTTTAATTTTAATTTTTACGAAGGATTGGAAATTTATTAATTTAGCAAGAATCTCGACGTTGGTTGGAATTTAGGAAAAATTGTCACAATATGACATTTATTTCTTATCACTGGCGATTACAAGTCTGAGCGAATTTACCGTTAACATTAACACAAATTGGCAAAATCATAAAAGCAACGCTCAGAGTTACAATTAGCCGTCATGGGCAAGCAAACAATTGTATATTTACTTTTAAATATCTCAGAATCAAAATGCAAGAAATAATGACAACTGGAAACAATGAAAAATACAAGTTATGACTACCTCAGACAAAGGCATCATAATACTGTGACTTTACAGTTAAAAAGAAAATCATGGGCGCCAGAATGAACAATATATCATTCGAAAATAACTAGTTCTGGCAAATTATGCCGCTAGCTCAGGGGTTTTTACAATTACAAAGTGAGAACATGGACCTATCCTCTCAAAGTCGCTTACGGGTTCTGTTTCACGGAATGCACAATCACATGGCTTGGTCGTAATCAATTACCATTGTAGTTCTGCGTCTGATGTCTGTGATGAGTGTAGCGGACCCACGATATGTGAGATTATCTCACAAGTCGGCTATAGGCATCTCTGGTCTGGCAATGCGCATCATCGCATTACCGGCTGTGTTGCGGTGATAACCTTGCTCCAGCAAGGCAAGCTGCGGTTAGCGAAAGAAGTCAACTTTCCAAGTCAACCTCAGACTGGTGCGATCGGAGTTAGAATGTCAGCTCCTCGCTCTTCGGTCCACGAGGAAACTTCTTGCTCCGCCCATTTGTAGTCTCGAAGCTCACATACAACAAAAATTCCCAGGATTTTGAGTTATACGCTCATTTTGATTGGACCTTCAGGTCGGCACCTAATGTCACGTGATATCCTCGATATGTGATTTGGCCAAAGAATCCAACAGAGGTCGGACATATTCGGCTAAGTTCGCCGGGGCGAGAGAACATTCGGGTTTCGGACGGCAGGCTTTTCCCGCTCGGTGAGTGACCCATCCCCAGGGAGCAGTGTGTGTGGTCTGGCAAATCCCAAATCTGCGACGTCCTGTCGCCATGGCTCGGAAAGACCAAGATTAGCTTCAAGCCTACATAGCTACAATAACTCTTTAATATTCGCTTTGCTACGATACACTGTATAAGTTCACCATTTCATTACAAGTCCTCACTTGGAATCTTGCGTACTTTATAAAATTACAACAAAAATCTATTCACGTGGTCGCCCAAGATTTATGTAAATTACTCTTATATTATTACATATATAATAAAAATGCACCTTGTAACGTGGCGACAGCGCGGCTCGTTACAGATATGGCCGGCCGTTGGTGAAAAATGAAATTATGGTACAATAATTTTATTTTTAACTACCTAATTCTATCTCCATTGTGACTCAACAAAAACTTAAGCATTTTTATAATTACATTAATTTTAAATGTGATTCCAATAACCATCGGTATTCCTGCCTTGTAAGGTGAATATATAACGGGAGCATATGTCCTTTTGGCCGTCTTACAATTCTTTACAAACAGAAGCACGTGAATTCAGGTAGCCTTCCCAAATACAAAGTTAAATTAAACACAATACTAAAATATACATGAAAAGAAATTATTTACATACATGTTTAAATAATAATAATCTTGAAAATATCTTGTATCAAATCTTATCATTAAATTAATAAAATGAAACACATTAATAAAACAAAACATTGTCAGAACACTTATGCAGAAAGTGGTTGAACTATACATTGTATTTACAATTTAGCGTGATGTTTTACTCATGTGCATAAAAATAATTCTGCCTTCAACAAACATCCATAAAGATGCTAGAGGTGAGCGTAAAATATCTCATTACATTGCGCGGTTTTAATCTCAAAACAACGGAATAGTTTAGTCGGATTCGGTGACGTGATTTTCGTCATGACCGACGGTTAATTCAATAAGCATTTCAGAGAAGATGTGTCCGTGTTCATGGTCAAATATCACTAACTGTAATCTTAGATTTTAATGACGTGGCATTTACTTATAATTCAACGTGGTGTGGAATGAACGATGTAAGTACATGTTTTAGTTTGTTACGTAAATTATGAACCTTACTCGTTGAATGTTAGGTGGTCTCCTAATTAGTCTTTCATTGGTCGACATCTCTAACTTGTAATATACCGTCTGTGAAGTGATTGCGAATTTCATGGCGAAAGGAAACTGTATTTGCTCATGGGTATATGTAATGGAATTTCTATAAAATTTACCATTCCCATATGAGACATTATACACATTATGCGGTTTGACGTGAACTTTCATCATCGTCAACCAAAGTCGCTGTAGCATCTTTGGCATACAAGCGGACCCTGCACATAACCATTCCGCACATAAATGAAAGGATAATGAATAGCGTAACTATCATTCAGTAACATTACGATTCCTTCACAACGGGTCTATTGATGACTCGAGATTATCTTGACATTCAAAGAATATAATATTTCTCTTTATTTAGGAGTTATTATAACCGTTTTAACATATCGTTTACTCCACGTTTTAAGCCGAAAATCCATCCCAGTTAGCGAATATTTTCCTTTTATACACTTATGCTTCTTTAGCTTGTATGAAAAAGGTTATAAGCTTTGTGCATAGAAAGGTCCGATCTCAGGTGTTCCTTTTGCCAATACAAAGCAATTTTGAGATTTCACGCTAGCAGAACACTACAAATCTATATAAAGCAAAAATATAAACATTGCAATTATTTTCGGTGAGTACACACAATTCTGAGCTAAATGTATACTGTCCAACAATAGTTTTAATCTAATTTACGGAATACTATACAATTTACAGTAAGGGTACGCGAAATACCGCTAGAACGAGGCGTGGAACGACTTGTTTCCCTTCTCATTCATCCTGGGGTATTCGCTACCTGCTAATTCTCGGAAACTGCCGGTTGAGCCACTGCTTACCTGCACTAATGAGCTCAGCTGTTCGAGGGTAACTGTCCCCAGCTCCCTCGATACCGTTACTTAGTATGAAATGATATAGCATGAAAAACTTCGATATCACCAATAATCTTATTGTTCACGTCTTCACCATCTGTGCAATTATCATATACAAAATTCCCTTTTAATTGAAGTTAGCATCAAATATAATTACCTTAACTTGCAAAGTTAGCTGAATTATTGAATATATCCCGTAAATAAAGTTTTTCCCCTTTAGCCTTTACAAACGCAGTCGCCTTTAACTTTTTGCTCTTCGACCTCCCTCTATCGTTAGCAAAATAACAGCAAGGTATTGTGAAAACTCTCCTTTATATCTGTAATCCAACTTAAGATTCCTAATTTCTGTGATGACCAACACAATTTAAACAAATCTTTCTGGCAAGGTTTCGTGTTCTATAGGGCATTATCTATGGCACGTTAGCCACCCTTTACAGATACACACAAACAAAGAAGTAAAGTACGTTGATGAGATAACTTGCGATCTTCGATCAACACAGACAAAGCGATATTACGCTCGCTGTACACTTCTGCTCAGAAAAGATATAATGCAACTACCTAAGGTAAAACGTTACATCGAACTCATGCATCACAAAATGTTGAAACCCTTTTCGTTTATGTCACAAAATACATCTTAGAAAGCATATCACAATATTTGTATCGCTGTCAGATTCATTGTGATTGCGAAGACAAGAAATTGTGTTGCTAATGGCGCTTCATTTTCCGCGGGTGCGTATCAATTTATCTGGCTCAGGAAAACATTTAATATTTCAGGATTTTTATCAAATCATGTCCATTAACAGCGTGAAAGTCAAAAGTGACTATTAATATTTCACGTGGACAAAATATAAAGTTCGGAATAGTGAAATAAGCATTAAAAATTCCGAATATGGAAATATCCTAAGTAGCTTTAACTATAAGTGCAAATTTGGTAACTTGAATTTTGTTTGATTTTACGTTTTATCTAATCTTTCCAGCAAAACAGACGGTTTAGACTAGCGGAACTGGCATCGGCGTTTTTCAAGCATCATTAATTTCGGTAAGGCATCTAACCTTAAAGAATGTATACTGTACTGTACATTTAATTTTTTTATTTTTAATGATCCATATCTGACAATTTAATAGTCATTCTTTTCATCATCGTATTTGGCACGCTACACAACTTGTTGAACAATGCCTACAAGGCGAATTTGAGACGTCCATGGATTCTTTTTATCACATAATTCCTTTCGGAATACACGCTCATCGCATATTTATTGAATGCGATAAAACGCTGATGCGAGGCGAGAAACGTTTGGCACTCAGTGATGACCCTAAGTCCAACATCTGCGTTCCCTAACAAAATTCTCGGAACACGCATTGTGCTAGCGGATCCCTTAGCCTTGCTAATGGGCTCAGCTGACGACCAGGTACCTGGCTTACATAACATTCTCGTCTGTCTTCCCTTCCAGCTGATTTCATTGATCCGCCAGAATTTAGTTTCTGCAGCAAAATACTTGTCTTTTGACCTGAACGGGCACAGAAAAATTTCCCGTTGCTTTTCGATCATGGCGGTGTATATGCTATCATGCCTTTCTGTTCCATGGATACTCAAAACCGAAACGCTTTACACAAGTTTTCCGGAACTGCGCGTCTGACCAGACGCATTCCGTACTCACAACTGCGATCTGCAGTGACTTTTGCACTGTATCAACGCTTTTGCTGACACTATGCTCAGTAATCTGCCGCGTCACTGTCACGTCTTCGAGCAGTGTCCGATTGAAAATTTGTATTTCCGGAACTGCTTCGACCATACAATCGACAGACGTAATGGTGGAATGCCCGCATTCCTCAGAGTTTACCAGCTGTTGGTCTGTATTTTGGGTTGGCTCTACTTGTGCAATTTCGATCCATTCATCGGTAATCGCGGCAGTTGATACTTCTGTGTGTTTTTGTGACTCAGAATTTTTCTTTAATCCCTCCTTTTGTGGATCAACTGGCCCACTCAAGTTATTAAGCATATTATTCATCAACTTCTCTTGGGAATTAAATCGTGCATCAATATGCTTGCTAAGGGAATCAAATGGTGAATTAAATTCCTCATTAAAGTCTTCCCTTTGTGAATCAAATAGTGTATTCAATTGTTCCCTTTGTGAATCAAACAGTGCTTCAAAATGCTTGTTTAATTCCAGAATTGCTGCCTATTTTCCTGCCTATGTGAATCAAAACGCTTGTTTAATTCCTGTCCTATGTGCAGTCAAATTGCTGCCTTTGTGAATCAAATTGCTGCCCTATTGCAGTCATCAATATGTTTATCATTTGCTGTGATAGGAGTGGTGATTCTAGTGGGAATTTGTGTTATTTGTTGTGTCTGTTTCTGAATGTGGCGGGCGTATTCTGTATCATTTCACCGACAGGTGACGGAAAATTTTCCATATTTTCTTCCTGTGGCGACAAAGTAGACTGCGAACTATATGAGTGGGTCGGAACTTCAGAACTTACGTTCCCCTCCCCTGCATCCGATATTTCGCGTTGTTCCGCTAACTGAATCGAATCGTTCATGATTTCGAGAGAGTTTTTGCTTATCAGACTGATCATCCATATCAAAACCTTTTATTGTACGGGATCGCAGCTTCATAAGAACACACAAACGAATGAATTTACACCGCAATTGTGCAATGACGAAATCTAGACTCACAACAACAAAAATACCGCGAATTTCAATACACACAAATACATATACCCCTCCAAAATACAGCACGAGAAAAGCAACGATGAATCATGCAACACAACACCATGAAAGCAGACTTACTTTCAAACACATAGGCAAAACATGCGTGTCTTTAATTTTCTTAGAAGTTACCATGCTTTAAGAAATCAACACTGAAGTTACTCATTTAAAAAATTTGAAAAATGATCACAAAATTGTTACAATACAAAAGTGTATTGCATCTCAATTGAATACACAAATGAACTTCCTTTTAATGCGTTGAAACAAAATAAATTTTATGCATTGAAACAAAATGAACTTTATGCATTAAAATACAAGTGAAACACCAAAATAAAATCTTGTATGAATATCTATTGACTACAAGAATGATAAAACTGCCAAAAACCATGTGCAACATTCCATGAAACTTTCTGAATTTGGGCTCCAAATTGTATTAATTTGAATTAGTGCCACCAAGTTCGCAGACATTAAGAAGTAATGTCTCATCTGGCACCAGCGTTGGGCGACATTATGTGGTGGGTGCCTTGGTGGGCAAACCACGTTACAATTATATTTTCTCATACCTTTATGATTAATAATTGTGGATTTTTAATTTTAATTTATATGAAGGAGTGGAAATTTATTAATTTTGCAAGAATCTCGACGTTGGTTGGAATTTAGGAAAAATTGTCACAATATGACATTTATTTCTTATCACTGGCGATTACAAGTCTGAGCGAATTTACCGTTAACATTAACACAAATTGGCAAAATCATAAAAGCAACGCTCAGAGTTACAATTAGCCGTCATGGGCAAGCAAACAATTGTATATTTACTTTTAAATATCTCAGAATCAAAATGCAAGAAATAATGACAACTGGAAACAATGAAAAATACAAGTTATGACTACCTCAGACAAAGGCATCATAATACTGTGACTTTACAGTTAAAAAGAAAATCATGGGCGCCAGAATGAACAATATATCATTCGAAAATAACTAGTTCTGGCAAATTATGCCGCTAGCTCAGGGGTTTTTTACAATTACAAAGTGAGAA
>CM061920.1:171623198-171644508 GCA_031002005.1 Vandiemenella viatica
GGATGTTACGCGGCACGTGTTCATCCTGTGCTGATTGCTTCAAGACGACCGCTTCTTGCGGAAGCGATGCAGATTACACAGTAAGCACCGATTTTTTCATCTCTGGAAGTTGTGACTAATGCTGTTTTTAGAAAGTCATTCAATCCAAGTTCTTTCACGAACGATTACAACAAATTAAGCTAGATATTAACAGTAAGTCACTAATGAAAATATATATCAATTTAATAGGCATATGAAATAAAGAGTTGATAGAAGTCTAGCGCATGTAGTTCAGAATCTCTGAACACAATTAATGCCGTCGCATTGTGGTCAGTGATAAATTGCGGTACTGCACCAACTTGCATGACCATCGTCGGGGAGTGCGACAATGACTGTGACGTCACAACGGTACGTCACGGACATGTGCTCATGTGTTACCTTCATGCGTTTGTATCAGAGTGTTATTTTTCAACAGGGTAATGGTAGTACAAATACGGCACGCGTCTCTATGAACTATCTGCGTGGTGTAGAGGGACTCCCGTGGCCAGCAAGATCCCCAGATCTGTTATTGGTAGAACGTGTGGGACCAGTTCAGACGTCAACTTCGACCGAGTGCCAGTACCGAGGATGTCAGGGACCTTCCAACTTACCTCGGGAAACAATACAACGCCATTATGACAACCTTCCCAACCGATTCAGAGCATGAATCTTGGCCAGAAAGAGTACCACATCATACTATCAAGTTCTTCATAAATAACTCACGATTTTGTAATCACTGGAATAACCCGTGAAGTTTCATTTAGTTTTCTCCTACCTTTCTCACAGCATCAATTTTTTTTTGGTCAGGTAGTGTATATATTTTATGTGCCTCAACAGCAGAAATCATATCAGTAGATGTAAGCTCAGCATTAATAGTTTAAACAACGTAAAAATCTTTTACTTCGTGCTGAGGTTTTTAGCTTCCTTTCGACAACTCCAGGACACAAGAAAATTGTTACGATGTTTAATACCTGTGCTGATGTGCCATTTTGGTTGGGAAACCTGTTATTTCTGCAGAAAGATAATTCAATTCTGCATTGATTTAATCCCGAGGCAAACTTCTTACCGCCTCTAACTCATTACAAGATACATCCTCAACACCGGCTCTTATAAATACCATATTTATCTTTGTCTATATTCCTTTTCCTGTAGCGCCGGAGTAACAAAGTAACCAAAGAGATAATATACCTTAAAAATATTTGCACCCTACCACTAACCAACTTCATCCTTGGAAGTTCTTACCTGTCGACATTATCTTGAACATCCTTCTACAGGACCGAACTTCTAGTGCTTAAAAGTTTTTTTTCGATAAGACGCTGTCTTCCGTACGTGCAGATGAAAGTGAGGAACGTTGTCGCCCAGTCGAGAGCTAGTTGACTAGTCAAAGCAGGATCGGTGACAATGGCGTTCACGTCGGCTAGTCACAAACATGAATTAAAATTAAAATGCGTGGACCATTTTCAGTGCTCAGTTATTGGGTTCGTATACAGACAATGGTGAGACCACGTGACAATACTGAAACTATTGCCTTTAGGGGGGAATGACACTAACATCTCACTGGAATTGTATTGGCGCATCAGCATTATTATTTCCTTTAATTTTATTGAAGAATGTTTTACAAAATCTGTAGCCTATATTTTAGCTTTGAAATAGGTTTCGGATTCCACGTAAAAAGATAATTCCTGCTTCCCTGTAGCATTACCAGGCAGCATTGGGTGGTGGCCCTAAAGAGGCAAATAGCACGCTCCCGGCGAATAATTCCGCATGCGTTATTTATGTTTTACTGAAAGAACATTAAATTTGTTAAACTAAGGGTACTTTGATAAGATTGACCAAAGTAAGACACATTTATGTTAGTAGTAAAGTATTAACATTTTTCGGGAAGGAAATAAGTTTGATATTAAAAATTTAACAATCAAAAAGTGTTAAAATGATAAAACTATTTTATAACTTCTATAATAAACGAATTTAAACTAGGCAAATGTCTGGATCGTGCTTTCACAGTGTCTGAAACTGCTATATACTTTATAACTCAAGTTGGAAGTGTCTTATACTTTTTTGTTTTACTTATGGCTTTACGCCTCGTCGACGTCGAGTTTGAGGTCATTAGAGGCGGGATGGGAGTGGGGACAAGGATCGGGAAGGAATTCTACCTTTTGAAGAAAGCATCCCAGCATTCGCCTGGAGTGATTTGGGGAAACCATGGAAAACCCAAATCTGGATGCCCGGACAGGAAATTGAACCAGTCCTCCCGAAGCCAAGGGCAGAGTCTTATACCTTTACAAAATACTCGCCTACGACTGTTCTTCTTGATGTGGGCCTTACCTGGAGAGCGCAAACTTAGAATAAAACACAAGTATTCTTTAATAGATGGTTTTTTCCGATCTTCCTGTATGTCAGTCTTTTAAAAAGGTAAAAACGACCTCAAAACTAATAAATAAAAAGATTAGTTAGCGAAAAACTATCACTTAAAATTTAATGAACAGTTTCTTTCTAGATTTGGACTAACCAGTCAATATAACATTAAATTTCATCTAGGAGATTCCACACTTCAGAAAAATCACCAGATAATTATTTTATTCTAAACCAAAGACATCAAAACAAATCTTAAAAGCTTCTTAAATATTTCACTGTCTCTGAAATCTTCTTTCAGTGACATGTTACGCTTCGCAATAATGATTACGATAAGTATTCCTTTAGAAAAAATCCCTAAAAGTTATTAACAGTCACTTTTGTTACGGATTGCCTCCTTCATGAATAAAAAATTCCTAATCTTCAGTGTAAATGCTGCACAATGAGGAAATAACAAACTTTCTTTTAAAATACTAAGCCTATCAACCGCTCCTAACTTGGCCAGATTACACGATGCCTTTCTATAAACAGCGTAATGTATGTACTATCTACAGCTCCTCGGAATCGACAGATTAAATCGGAACTTTCACGTCTCTAAACAGACTAATGACCTCTTTTGGTCACTTTTCAATTTACTTGGCACATTACTTTGCCTTGACGAAATAATCCTAACCTGGAGCGAGTTTAAGAAAGTCCTCATTTCCAAAGAAAAAATGGCCAAAGAACAGTACTTATTTCCAAACAACTTAAAAATGACAAACTCAGATGATTTAGCCTACAGTCAAACGGGCATATTATTCTGTACGCTGATACAGATGAAAACTAAGCGAGCGCACCCCCACGACGGAAAAGGCCTCTAAATGCGCGCCTGTCTATACCGAAACGTATCTCTGGCCGGCAGGTTGTGTTAGGCAGGGGAGGGTAGTAAGACAAAGGTGGGTCCACCTGAAAATTTTATTGGTTTATCTTAACTAAAAAGAAACATAATAATAATAGTAATAAATGGATTATGAGGGGACGAGCAGTATATTATTTGTAAGTCTATGCTCAGCTTTTCTAGTCTCTCTCTCTCTCTCTTTCAGTTCTTTCTCTCTATGAACTTAAAACACCGACCCGGAATTTTCTTTGTGGGTACTGCTTCCAACCATACCCATATTATCCGTTGGCCCTGCGTCTGCTCCAACAATTTACCCTTTTACCCTAGATGTTAATTCCAACATTGTGCCACGCGCGCAATCCGCGGAACTTACTGTAAAAAATGAAAGGTCTAGACTAGAGGAGTCACAAGGGTTGATCAATTTCCTGCGCGTCCAACGTCGACTACAGTCCCCGCCTCCACTGATCTCGTCGTGGACAAGGCCTCCTAAAGCGGTGATGTTTCTTTCGATGTCCGTTATCTGTCTTTTACAAAGGCTGAAATCTAGGAAAAGTTTCCTAAGGACGACGGTGGGATTAGATGTAACGTTGAAAGTTGTCCGGCTCAATCCGTGGCGAGCGACATGGACTCATGTAGATCAGTGATTACCCACTATAGAGCTGCTGCACCCAGGTGGCAACCCTTATTGATGAGACCTACACTATCATCTTATCCCAGTAGCAAATTAACCTCCTGCGAACAAGTCTATCTTTTCTTTATGGAAAGTAATTGTGTCTATGTTTTTAGTATTCTGAGGTTGTCCTAGTTCCTATAACGCGAAAATTATCGCTTGTAAATTTTATTCTAACCTTGCGAAGTAACTACTCGTATGAGAAAAGAAAAGAAAAGTTGTCAAGAAATGAGGTATACGTTATTATTTATACCATAGTACTAAATGCAAACATAAAAAATCAATATCAAACGGAAATAAGTCATGCAAATAATTTTAGATATCATCAAATTTGGCCACCTGAGTTTCATTCAGTGTCGCCTGGACCAAATCTTCAACTGTGCAACTTACAGGGTACAATACACACTGAGGAAGCTGCAGGCTCTGCATCAAATACATGTGTATGTCTAAAAAAGATAGTATTTTATCTTCACAGAAGCACCCATTACTATGGCTGTAATTCATAGCTGTGGGTTTCATTCGCTACCGCAAAACCTCCCTTCAACTTATCTGGTCCTGTGAGATTTCCAAGTGATTCTATACGTTACACAGTTTCAGTTTGGCTCCCACGAGAATTCCTTTCAACATATTGCATAAAATCAATTGAATAATTCGTTTTACACATAAATTTTACACTCTGGCATACATATCTCGCGAGTCACAACGAAAAAATCTAAAATTCAGGCTTTGTTTCTAATTGCATATAACGTGATAAACGATGGACGTCGTAAACTGCTTTCGGTCTATGAGGAAATTGGGTGCAATTATTCAGAAAGTAATCACTCGCCTGCAAATGAATATACTTAAGAAATGTAATAAAATAATTGTTCTATCTACGTGATTCGACGTGTAATGTATTAACAAGTGAAAAAAATATGACTAGCGAGGAAAACAAAAAGTTGGTTTTACTACTTGATAGAAAATGCTTCTACCCTGTATAACTCTTTCAGTTGTAGCCCAAGATCTGCAAGAAACCGAGCGATTCACAGGATCCGTCAATCTGTAACGTCCTGTGAATATTATCTTTGACATTTGGTGCGTCGCACGTGCGAAAACAATCCCGGCGATAATCGCCGGCTTTCAGTCTCGGGGAGCGCGCTAATCTGGCCAATGAGGGTGGCACGCGCCCGTCACGTGAGCGGGCGGTGTGTCCGGCGCGTGGAGGGGATGGGCGCGCTGCCATTGGCCGGCGCGGAGGGTACATGAGGTGCGCGTGCCGGCAGTGGGGCCGCCAGTCAGACGGACAGACCGACCGTAGACGCTGCAGACATGGGCACCAGCGACGAGGCCCGCCAGATCCGCGACAGCACCATGCGCATCATCGCGCCAGACCCGCCCAGAGGTCAGTCCCGCTCGCTAGCGCGCCACGCGAAACCTGACGACTAGCAGAGATAATGTTGAGTAATATGATATCCTCTTCTATTTAGACTCTATACAAACAAGCGCTTCAGCCGACCTATTTCATCCGCAATTTGAATAAGGATAAAACTAATTAACTGAAGTGATCCATGGTTTTTGTCTGTACGAATCGTTTGAATTTCTGTTGTTAAAAGTTAGAAGAGATATTACTGACAACAATTTCTGAATAGCATCACTTGACAAACATTATCTGGTGTTTAAATTTTACTAACATTGCGCATATGCATACTGAATTCTTGTAATTCCAGCCATCTACGAGCTTAAGTTGCTCCACAGGCATCCAACACAAAGTGCTTGTTCGCCCTTTGTAAAGTGCGCATCTTGTCACGCCTACATACATGATGCGACAGGGTCTCTAACCCATTTGAATCCTCCTAAGGTGCTTGAGCGGATTTTGGCTTGGTGGGGGGAGGGGGGGGGGAGAGGGCTTGAGTCGGGCAGAGGTACTATTAAGTCATGCCGCCCTTAAAATATCAGTAGAGCTAGAAAAAGGTTTTCAAAATTACGATGTCGGGGGTGGACCTAGATACTTTTGGGGAGGGGGTGGCTTGGCCCCCTAGCCCCCCCTCCCGCTCCCCCGTGGATCTGCCACCGCTTGCATTAAAATAACGTTTTTACCTTATCCTCATAGTGCAAATATCAGCACTGAGGCCGAATTATTATGAATTTTTGCTAGCCATTGGTTTCAGAAAGACTTCTGGCGCAGAGCTAATAAGTGAGCAATACATTCACCTTGCAATGCTGCAACTGTAATCCAAAGTAAATGTCAATCTGTTAACTAAGGTCTGCAGCACAGCATTGCCTAGCATGCCGGCGTCCTTTTTTTGTGGGTTGTTCCTTCGAATCCCGGAAAGGGTGCGAGCATTCCAACTTAAGTGTCGTCCACCTGCATATAATTCTTATAACACCGTATGAGTGGCAGTTACATCTAAATATTCAAACTGACAATACGGTGATATAACCAGAAACCATTTTCCTATTTTTACTAAATTACCATATTTTCCAGAATTTACCTATAGTCATTACCTAAAAAAACACGTTCTATTTCCTGATTTTGTTTTAAGTAAAAGAAGTTTTGCGGTGTACTTATTTGCCCTTACACCCTGTGCACTGTTAATAGACGCTGTACAGTTTAGTGCACGCCTCTCAGCTGTTTCAATTTAGTGGAATTAAAAGAGATTCAGGAAAATATTCAGTAAACAAAAAAATCTAATGTATGGAATGCAAATTTTTTCGTCAGATACTAAAATCACAATACCCCTAACTGAAAATTAAAAACATTAGGCTGTCAAACTTTTTTTTCTGCGCATTGTTATCTACTTGTACAGAAGTGCAAAAAATTCTGTCCACTTCCACGAGCGTCACCTCTCTTACGAAACAACGAATCACAAAAGCGTATTGTGTCACTGGGAAAAATTGCCATAATTGCTGCAATTTTTAGTTCCATCGTGATTTCTTCACGGTGTTTATGTTAGGCCGAAAGACCGGAGAAAAAAAAAATAACCACTACCCGTCATGATTTCTTCCAAGCGGCCGCACCACGTTGCGGCTTATCTGTATCTAATTCTTTAGTTCACGACAAATCGAATAATGATTCTTCTTACCCGTCGCGTTAAAGACTCTTAAAAAGAAGAAAAATGTGAGTCGTCTTGTGTGGAGAATGCGACCCGGACCAAATGCCAATTTCTCGTTGTGGCCGTTTTCAGTTAGCGCGTTCTAGCTGTTTTTTGAAAGTGCCATAATGCGAATAACGTATTGTGGCCGTTTTCAAGAAACCAGAAAGCATTGTGGTCTTTTTTTTATTATTACTCAATGAGCGTTTTCGGTCTTTGAGCCTAACATTTACATGATTTTAAAAGTAACAGTTCTTAAGAAATGAATCATATTTTTCATTATGTAGTCTTAACAAACCAGTCTAAGGAAATATAAACGGTAAGAACAGTTAGTCGACTATGTAACGTTGCTTCGCAACTATAAAAATTTAATTAAAACATTCTTTAAATTCGAATAATTTATCAGAAATATTGCCGATCCGTAGACTTAACTGCGGTACAATTTTTACAACGGTTCAAAATTTACCGTCCAGAAAACTAATTTGTTTATCCTCCGTATGTAATTTACGAGAGGGTGACAAGAGAATAAAATATCTTCTTGAATCAACAGGGAAAAAAGCTAAGTGCTACGTGGAGGGGTGGGGGGAGGGTAGAGGCAAAAACCACGTCGGGCTATGTGAGGGGGAGGGGAAGGGTTCACAGGAGGCCAAAATGGAGGCTACGTGGTTTATGGACGCTCCCTAATCGGTATATTTTTTATTCAGCCTTACAAACTTCCGATTCACAACTCAAGAACTTTATATCAAACACACTGCAGCGTATTCCGGTCACAGTCGATCTTTACATAATATCAAATACTATTTTACAGTAGATAACTCTTCGTGTATTTCGTTTTTGGGTGTCTTTCATACATAGTACAATCTATCACTTCATGAAAAATGCTCCATCCTTCTTCTTATTATAATTTGTTCATATCCCCGTGTTTATTCCTTGCAGTTGTATGCTGTATGCCAGTGGTTCCCAATTAGTTTTTTCCCCGAATACGACATCGATACGCCTAATAGTTGAAATGATAAATAGAAAACTAAACTAGTTTTTCGAGGTTCATTACAGTAATATAATTCACACACGGTTTTACTGTCTTAAAGTAATTTTTTCGTGTTTATTTTTTAAATTATCTTAGTGATTACATTATCGCGCATACGTCTTGAAGCAACCGTACGTACCCTTGAGGTACCACTAAGTACCTTGGCTCAGATATATTCTTAAATTAATAATCGTTGCAATTCATATTAATATATTGCATCGAAATATATCACCAACAAGGGCATATTCTGTCCGGTATGAAAAAATATCAGTATTACAAATTCATATATTTTATGTTGCTGGTATATCAAATCAAACTCCGATTCTCACAGAATAGCTCGGCTCTTGGAATTAGCTGGAACTCGTGGTTGCATGCGAGACACGCGACCGACCGACTCGTGTATCCCCGCCGGCTTCTTCGATAACGCACAGGCAGTTCAACCTTTCCTAGGACTAATCTATAACTCTGTCACCAGTGCGTTTGTTGCTTTTACAGCGTTTTATGAAACATTTGCGATTTTACCAAAAGCTAAAAGACCACAGAAAAATATTGCATCAATCTCTGAAGTTGGAGGCGATATATATTCTAGAAGATATAGGCCTACATTGCCAAATATCATACTAATGCCAAGTAAATCATAATACAATTGGGTGGAACGTTAGAGATATTTGGTTTGCTCAGGATAAGAGAAAGCAGAACTGCATTTGGCGAATCAGATCTCACAGCCATCAGCTTCGCGGGCGTGGACCTACGAGTATGGACGAATTTAAAATGAACGTAGAAAAAAAACTATAATCTAGAATTGCAAGCTAAATATGCTTTAATGTTCTTTAAGAGGATAATAAAGTAATATTTAGTTAATTTTTTATAAACTCAGTTTTTTATACTAGCGACAAAAATGAACGCACCCAGAAAAAAGCTCCTGCCGAGAATAGAACTTAGGACTGATATCACGTGATTGTGACTCCTTAATGCGTGCAAGTATTCTGTTGTGATCGCTTAAACAACTTTCTAGAGGTGGGCTAAGTGACTCACTAAAAAGAGCGGTGTTCATTTGATCAGTCCACGAAAAGAACTTGTTCTTTTGAACTGTTCACTAGCTCAGTTTTGTTTGAGACCTTTTTTTTTTTAAGTCTCACCTCTCAGAATCCGGTTAAACCCCCACTTTTCGATGAAATACCCCCCTTAAATCGAAGCTCTACAGTCCACAAGCTCTTCTTGATCTTCGGAAGTAGCCGACTTATGACCGACTCACCTAGAAGAACTACCGTTCACTTTTAGTGAGCGACTGCTCACTCGCTCTTTTAAAAGAATTGCTTTAAAGAACTGATTCACTCGCGAACGACCCATCTCTACAACTTTCTGCCAGTATACAATGAGCAATTTTTAATTTACGATTCTTAGTCGCATAAATGAAGTCGCTATTAGCCGTGATGTTCCGCGCATGTCATACTATTGCAATGTTCGTCTACTTGCGAATGTAAACTACAGTAAGAAACGAAACACATTTTGAAATTAAGAGCAGATTTTTTTTCTTGCTCTCGCGCCAGGTCATGTACAGCAGCCATAAGATTTTAATTTGGAGTCTAAGCTTCAAACTGTGAAAACTGAGTAACAATCTGTTCAGTAGTTTTTTGCATGATGACGGAACAAACAGACTAACAGATACGGTCTGATACAGATTTATACTCGTACATGCAGAGAGATTATTAGTGCTTGTGTATCAGCCGAATTCCTACCATATGTCAGAAAGAGGAGAGGTCGGTATCTGACAGAAACGTGTACACTTGCAGGAATTAGCACTTGTCGCTTTCTCTCTTCAAACTGGTTTGGTGAAATGTAAGCGATGTCACTTTGTTGCGACACGCCTCGCAGGTGTCACTGGAGCACGTTATCTCGAACAAGTTGCCTCGACCCGAACCTTTATGCCACTCTGCTCAAACATTCTTCACGTCGGAGGAAGAGCTGAATGTAGGTCTCGCTGTTAATGTTATGCTTCCGCAGTAACTCCCGGGCTTACTTCATAGCAGAAATGCCCGATGTAGCGATTAATGACTTGGAACGCCATTTCCTGTTTCAGAAATATCCGGCTATCAACCCCGCACCACTCACCCTGCATTTACGACGGTTTCAACATCGACTCAACCGCCGCGCACCAGGAACACTCAAATTATCTTTGATGATGAATTCATTTCCGTGTTTCGATCCAATACCTTTCATAGATTGAATCTGCTGCTAACGTGTCAATATTTCGTGTTTGCGTGTTTTTAATAATTGTTAAATTAGATTCTACAGCAAAATATTTTATGCTCGTTAGGAAACAAACTAAGTCTAGATTGTTGTCAAGTGATAGAAAAAAGATCCGATCTCACATTGAAGCAGTTTTCTGCGCCAGCATATTTTTGCGGTTGGTTTATTCTTCTCGATAAGTGCCAAGTTCACAGGGAAGCAACTGTACTGGCATTCTGAATCAGAGAAATAAGTATGCTTGTTCAGTGATCATTTGTAGATTGTCTCGCAGAATATATTGAAAGAAACAAAAAAACTATGACAGAGAGTATTCGGACCACATACCACAACATGTGTTGAGCCCAAGTTTTTAAAAAATATCATACAACTGGTATAAGACATGTATATCGACAATAAAATACAGTAGATGTTGCAATGAAGTCTTTTCATTGAAGTCGATTCTACAGTGCCACTGTCAAATAACTGCCCAGATGTGTGCAGCTTGCCTGTTGTATATAGATAATTTCACTCAAGTGCGAATGGAACGAAAGGATAAAGGTAACAGGTTTTCTTTAGGGCCGGGTCGTTATGGAGCGTCCATAAACTACGTAACTCCATTTTGACATCCTGTGAACCCCTCCTCCCCACACGTAGCCCGAAGTGACTTTGCCTCTAACGCTTCCCCACCCTCCCCACCTTTCCCTCCCGCCTGGCACGAAGCTTGTCTTACGTATTGATTCCAGAAGAAAATTTTGTACTGTTTTCTCTTGTCACACTATCGTAAATTACATACGGGGATGATTAAATGATGGAAATAAATATTCACATGCTATTGTTAGTTATTAACTGTGAACAATAATATGAATGAAAAGCTACGAGGCCTGGCTCAAGGAAATCCCCCCCTTTCCCCTCCCTCCACGTAGCCCAGCGTAGCTTTCCAACTAACCCCTCCCCCCCCCCTTAGACCAAGCCAAGTAGTTTATGAATGTTCCCTTACTGCCGGCACTACTATTTAGGATTAAGGTTCCAATGTATCCTTATTTGGTAGTATTCGTACTCTAGTTGGTTTGAAAGCTACTTCCAGGATTTCATTTTACACTTATCGCCAGAGGCATCCATAGGAATAAAGATGTGTTGTAGCCCCTGGCGTTACCGTTGTGCAACTCTATCTCCCTCATTCCGAAATTCGATGTTCCGCGCCAATTTGCTACACACAGCCGCCACAGTTCCTATTTCCACCTTGTGTTAACTGTTTATCATGTGGAGCTGTCTTATCAGACGGCCGTGATTGTCTCTGCTGTCTGACCTATAGCTTCGAGTCGAGTGCTCTGTGATCTCTGCTGAGCTCTCTGATTAACCTCATTACCGCGTCTCCTGTTATCTGCTGGAGTCTCGAATACGTCTCTCTCATACAATTGTAGAGAAGATGTTAAGAGCAACTTTAATTTCTACTTGTTGCTAATGTAATAGGATGACAAGTCACTAGTCAATTTAAAGGACGACCGCTGAACTAATTCCCTAAAATGTACTTCGCAAAAAGATTTAATTCATCTAAATGAGTTCTGATTACTTGGCTAAAGAATGGAAATATGTAACATCTCGACTCTTACCTGCATATCTCTCCATATGACACAATTTAGTTTCCCTACAGGTTCATGAAAACATTACTTGGAAAAACGCATCTCATTCCACACCTTATTGGCAAAATGTGTCCACATTGTCATATGTAGTTACGAGAGTACGGCACTTGCTTTTCACGTTGCAGTATACCTAACTTGACCATACGGCCCGCTTTCAGGCTCACTGTCCCGCTGTATCCGGCGAGAGGAAAAATGCCCCGCTTTCGCAAACAAAACGACAATTCATTATACGTATCTATCTATTAAGGTCTAAAACAGACGATGCGGTTTTTTCCGTGCGGCGGTCGAGTCGACGCATGGATCATTGCTGATCACGCAAGGATTTATTAGCTGCAGTCAAGAAATGGAAATGTTCGACGAGTTTTCGATTATTTCCAGCTACGTCACAGATCAAAAAATTCTAGCTGGAACGCTGAGAATATTGCAGCTGAATACCATTGGGTGAAATCATTTCAACACTTCCGTGCTAACACACTCAGATGTACGAACTTTCGTATTACTATTTAGTACGTTATGTGTCTGCCTGGAAGTAACGCACCTATCGAAAGAGTTTTTTTTTTTTTAAATAAATAAAATTTGGGCAAGTGACAAAACACAGTTAAGTGTCGCACTACTGAAAATCATTTTGATTATTAATATTAACGTCAACAAATCATGTAATGAGCTCCATTTACACTTGAAAAGTAGACCCGATATTTTGAAACTGATTTGTTCTGCCGACAAGTACAAAACAACTGTCTAGTTCGACGTTAGATGTCAGACACTAAGGCTAAGTAACTCAGGTGAAATGTAATACTTTCTGCTTATTGCAAGTGTTCTTCAGTTTCGAATACAAACTAGAAAAATATTTTTTTTAAATCCCCAACGTTCTGCTCTGACGAAAAAAATTCCTCAGGCGTCCCGCTCTGACGAAAAAGATATATGGTCACTGAATAATTACGTCAACGTAGCCTACATGTTACAGGTCATATGAGCATTTTCTTACTGCTTAATGTCTCTTAACAGCGAGGTCTTTAGAGACGGGGAAGTATGAGGAGCAAGGAATGGGAAGGAATTCGGTCATGGCCTTTTGAAGGAAGCATCCCAGCATTTGCCTGGAGTGATCCGGGAAACCATGGAAAACCCAAATCTGGATGCCCGGACGGGGATTCGAACCGCCGTCCTCCCGAATGCGAGACCAGAACGCTAACCGTTACGCCACCACGCTCGGTTTACATGAGCAGGCGGAGTTTGAATCCGTCCGAAAGCCTCTTGCCTTACGGTCATTCTCAATACGTAATTATTCAAGAGAATATTACCAATCATAAATACTTGTCACTGATCAGCACGAAGCTTACATTTCAAATCTTGCTTTCGGTGTTAAGTGCATGTAGTATTCTATGAACCTAGGTGTCAACAAGACGTTAAAAACAAAAATTAATTAAAGCTGCACTACGATTGCGTGCTCGTAGCACCTTCCCTCTAGTCCACGCTGTTCATCCTTTAAATCCATTTAAAAGATGTTACTTCAAGTCTGAAAATGAGCAGTGATGCTTACAGAGTTAAATGGACAACCGGGTAAATTTTAAAACAAAACAAGAAGTAATAAAAATTTCACTTATTAAATCATTATTATAGATATAATACTAATTTGACTTTGAGTATGGACGCGACTTGGTATTATGGAGTACTTGACGTTCCTAATGGAGGCTGAGTAGTGGCTATAAAATGACTCAAGTGGATCGCATGTAGATGTCGCCCACAGTGTCCGCTGCACACAGCTGCGCTTCCATCTTACAAATTACATCCCGACTGCATCTAATGCACTCACCATTACGCAACCGAAATGCCAGCAACAGGGACGGGGGGATTATTACTTCTCTGTTCATTCTGGTTTTGTTACGATGTGCAAGACTGAGTAATCATGGAAGATTTGGATTATCCGTTAGCAACACGAATAATACCATGATACGAAAATAAACTGTGTTTTGGGGTAGCTTACGCAGAAAAAGGAATCATCGTTTTTAACAACGGTCAGTTCAGATGCCTGCCCCAACTTTGTATATTCATTATCCACAACAGATGTGACATTTTGACTTGTAAGAAATATTTACAGTCGATATAGGGAATTCCCTAAAGGAAATGCAAATAGTAACCGCGATTAATGGAAAAACGGCCGGTATACGAAAAAGAATTTAAACCTTACAGTTAATGAGCGGTTGTTAATACTTGAAAAACATTATATTGAAAAAATATGGTATGCCTACTGTTGGTAATGACTGGCAATAAAAAGTAGAGATAATCGCGAATAATATTCTAAATGGTGCATATAAACCCTTGGAAGCAAAGGAAAATTGTTTTGCAAATGCATATTTCTCATGTCTGATCTTTTATCACTCTCCTCAGCATACGTATTCCGAACCAAGCCACGTAGCCTTTCCTTTATTATTATTTGTCACAGTTAAAATAAAATACAGAACACACACAGATTGTGAATATTAATTTCCGTCATTTAAGTATCGCCGTATGTAATTTACGATAGTCTGACAAGAGAAAACGGTACAGAATCTCTTTTGAAATCAACTGGGAAAAAAGCTACGTGCCACGCGAGGGGGGGGAAGGGGGGTAAGTGTGTATAGACAAAAGCCACATCGGGATACGTGGGGGAAAGGGGAGAGGGTTCACAGAAGGTCAAAATGGAGCTACGTAATTTAGGGGCCAACCACAAATTACGTCACACGAATTTTATGATTTTTGGACACCTCCCTCCCCCCCCCCCATGTCACAGGTTGTCACATTTGTGGGACCCCCCCCCCTTCCCCTGTTGTGTCGTCAAATATTTTGTAACTTTTAATTTATAAATTAAAACAGCACTTCCAAATGGTTTATGTATTTCTAGTTAAAAAATCATATCAACAATAAATCAAACATTTAAGAAAATATAAAAAACCATAAAAAATCGAATTAATGATACAAAATTGAGTCATCATATGAATGAACCCATTCGTTGATACTGTTTATTATTGGCATAATAGTCACTTCATTCTTGATTTCGATAGTGTTGGGAAAATTCGATGTCAACATCATCTTCATCTTCCGCCACGAGCCAAAAAGTGATACAAATTACGCATGTGATGTCACAAAGTTTATGACACGTCTCCCCCCTTATCACACGATGTCACACTTTGTTGACCCCCCCCCCCAAATCAAGTTGTGACGTAATTTATGGATGGCCCCTTTTGGACGCTCCCTTACAAGCGTTTTTCATTTCCCTCCCAGTGACTAAACCGAAATAATGTTTGGAGTAATGCTATTGTAACAGTTGTGAACAAGTATTTCAACTTCATACCAAACAGTTGTGATGCTTGTTTATGGTTAACTGTTGTGGACACACCAGCTGCGCTGTTAGTGATAATGTCACAAGATTTCGTAATGCCAAGTTTCCGGTTATGGCGCAATGGCTCGTGGCTGGTCAATGGTGTGCCTTCCCAGCAGTGTTTTTGTTTGGGATGAGTTGGCTAAGAAGTGTTATGTCCGCTCAACAATGTCACGTACTGAAACCCAGTGTTGGGTGCCGTGACACATGGTGTGCGTTGTGTAACAGGAAGCTCGGTCTAAACCCGGAAGTTGCTTTCGTCGTTATTTGACACAGAACACAATGCTTCGGGATCTCCCGGCCAACCAACAATGCCTTACGATATACGATGATTTGATTTGTCGCTAAGCTGCAGTCGTTTCCGAACAAAATGAAAGACACAAAAGAAAACCAAATGGTAGCGGGTTCTTATGAGACGCAAACTTATGTGAGTTTTCTGTGTTCACGCTGGCTACGTCCAGTTGTAAGCACTTAAAAAAGTTGAGGATTTAGCGTATCAGTGTTTCTTTTTTCAATTTGACGCTTTTTAAACATTTTCCCACAAAAAGCAGAGACAACATTCCTCCCGTCTGTTATAATACTATCGCTTATGAGACCATAAAACCGCTTGAAACATGGGCGCCGGCAGGATTGCTTCTATACTACTGCCCACACGGCGACCCGGGATGCAGGGGGGTGCACCAGGGCCGTAATTGGTGCTCCCCACCCCCTATCGGCCCAAATTTACGGGCGACCAGGGATGTCAGGGGGGTGCAAGTGCACCCCCCTCCCGGCGCCCATGGCTTGAAATATTTGTTCGAAAATAGTTTTGTGTAAGGATTATGGTGTGATGATTTAATAATGACGGTGGAAACGAACAGTGTGAACGAAAAAACAGTAAATCAGGGCGTTATTCCTGTCCCTTTCCATTACTACATTAATATTATTGGTAAAGAGAGAATTTTAGGCTTGTGGCGGTTATGCCTGGGGAGGTAAGGGTGAAAACCTTTTACTTCTTTTTATAATTAAAAGAAACCTTAGGCCGCTAATTTATTGGGTAGTACTCATAATGGCGTACAGGCGAGGCTTATTTATCGTTAACATTGACACATTGAAATATGATAAAAAGAACTATGCAAAGCCTCTTCTTACAATTGCCAACACATATTAACAAATAAACAAAGCATTAAAACACAACCACCTTTAAATTAATCTTGAAACCAACTCCCAATGTTAATTGGCAAGCAAGAAAGCTACACACTTGTTTTTTTAAATGAAAGTTCCCTTCACAATGATCGGGAACCATAAATCAAACACAGTATTGACATTAACTGTATCTGATCTCAAATGCCAGGCGCCAGGATAATTTAAATTATCCACCAAGTGTGGCTTTAAGAAAGTCTGCCCCAGCTAGCTCAATATTTGGGGGTGCGAGAACTCCTAATCATTCAGTGGTCGTTACAGGGCTGTACTCAATGACCGAATAAAAGTAACACACTGCACTTGTAGAATTATTACCGTGACGGCGATGTATTTCCCGCGACGGAGGAATTACTATAGCCCCTTGGATATAGCGGACAATGCACCACGTCCGTGCAAGCGTAATGGATGCGTGCACAGTGACCTCACTGTACAAGACACGCTTATCGACCCTCAGGTGCGAAGCCAAGACCGAGCGATCTCCAGCTTCGGAAGATCCGCTCCTTCTAGTCTGAAGGCTCGGAGCCAAGTCCTCTCCAGCGTCCGCCGGAAAAAGCCTCCTCTCGTCGCTCGTGGTTTACATAGAAAAAAATACACCATCATTACAAAATGCAAAGGAAAGTCTATCTCGATTGGTTCTGCCATTTTTAAGCTCCTCCCTTCGGCTGTCACGATAGGCGAACCTTGTCTTTCTTGATTTGTGTGAACTCGGGATAGCCTCGGACTTTTTCGTCACCTGTGACCTCCAAAACTCCCCGTTCGTAGACCTGGGGCTTGGGTAGTTTGTTCACTTCAGTGTACCGTTTCCCCGGAGCCAAGGGATTATAGGCTTGACCAACTGCGTGAGAAGGGTAGCTGGTGTCCATTGTCCCTGGCCGCCGCCGGCTTGTCGCGACCCTCTGGCGCGTCTAGCTGGGAGGTCCCACAAACACTGACAATCCTCTTCGATAATTCCTTTCTTATTCTTTTTATATATAAAAATATACAAAATATCATATATAAAAATGTACGGAATGACCCATATCTGGTCATTCTGCTACAGGCTATAATCTATCAGCTACAGGTAGAGTTGGCATGATTAAATCATTTTGATTTATATCATATAATTTTTTGAATAAAAATCAGAAATTTAATCAAATTTGTCATTTACTGGACTGATTAAAGCTCGTACGTATCTAATCAATGTTTGAACTGCAATACTTAAAAAAGAAAAACTAATTTTCCTGTTTTCTCTGTCTCCAACCTACTTCGTAAATTAGACTGGACAAGACCTAGTGTGGAAAATTTCCACTGGCTCCAAATAGTTGCCTAAAAATTGGGTATTAATTGGACTGTTCCTCTTCCACTCGAGACACACAGTAAACATGTGTTTTGAGCTGACTTGTCAGCATTGAATTTAACTGCCATGGAGCGCATGCTCCGGTAGCATTTTTTTCCTTAACTGTACCCACCTGCCTTTGCCATCTGCAAATTTGAAGTTTAAATTGTTTTAATGTTTTTTTTTTGTAAATTATCACTTCTAACAATTCATACAATCAGAATACTCCTTGTTAGGGAGCGTCCATAAACTACGTAGCTCCATTTTGTCCTCCTGTGAACCCCCCTCCCCCCCTCGTAGCCCAACTTGGCTTTTATCTCTACCCTCTACGTAGCTCGTAGCCTTTTTTGCCCCTAATGATTCAAGAAGATATTTTGTACCGTTTTCTCTTGTCGGACTATCGTAAATTCACAGGATACCAAAATGGAGCTACGTGGTTTATGGACGCTCCCTTATCAGGAGAAAATACTGATCGTGTTCAGGAGTAGATTTGTTAGTTATGTACATAGAGCGTCAGTAATGTTACATCCACTGGCAAACTGTGCACAATGGCCCGTGTTATTACTGATCATAGTTATGTTTATTCAGGTGAGCAGCGAGTACCAAACATTTTGTCAGTAGGATGTGCTAGCCTTCTTTTTAGTGTCAAGCACCTGGATACGCCACTACTGTATTAACAGACAGCGAATCTACGTTGTCTTCTTCAGATCTGCGTCACAATTTCCTTCTCTCCAAGCTGGAAGTTTGCTCTTTGTGTATCTATGAACTGATCCTTCACTTTTTCCTACGAAAATTCAGCAAAATATTGCCTGGAGTTTTTGTTCACACCTTCGTTCCGAGACCTCTAGGCATTGCCGGCTGGGTGCTTACTAAAGCTCTTGTCGCCACATCTAGCCCTGCTGCAAAGAACGATCACTTCTATGGCATTTTGTTTCGCCCGAAACAGGGAATGAACTCCTGTGATAAGTTGCCAAATATATCAAAGATGGGCGGATTTTTGTGAGAACGGTGTCCGGTATTCGTAAATCCAAAGAGCGCTTAATGTAAGGCTTGTATTAGTTTTGCGAGTGCACTCTCCTTACTGCCGATCAGACCCTCGTACTCAACTGACTTGAAGCTTCCTGCGGACTTCAAAGCCACTGAATGGAGCACCAAGTAATGAAAGAATATGGGTTTGGGAGAAGAGAGCGCAACATGATATCGAGTGGATCAAGCCAAAAGAGGGTCTACCACCAGAATTTAGGCAGCGCGATGAGTGAAAATTCCGCAAAGACCACTAACCAGGAATGTCCATTACAACAGTTTAGTAAACCTCAACAACACCACTGTAGGCGGACCTGAATGTGTTTTTAACGACTTGTCCTGGGTATTTCAGGGGGATGCGATGAGCAGACCAGTTGCCACAGACGGTTACAGTCCCCACCCGGAGATCCAATTGGGAGACTATTTTACCTCCAGAATATTTTAATCAGGAAGAAGCCATCATGATATATGTAATTTGAGAGGATTACATGTCCTCGGGATACCTTTTGGGTCTTTAATGCAGTGGTTTCCCGTTGCCTTCTGCATCCCCATGCCGTTGATCATTTCTGATTCATCCGTCTTTAGGGGCCGTTTCCAACCCCAAGAGCAAGAGGGTGCCCTGAACCGCTCCCCGCTCTTCCGCCCTCCTTTCGGAGACCGTTGGCAAGCAGTGGGTGACTCCTTATACCGGGAATCTTTCATTCGCCAGAGCCTCCTCCGTGCAAACAGGATGCACCACGTGAACAAGGGGTTGGCATTTAGTTGGAAAAGGCTAGTATAGTCTCTACCAAACCTAGTGTTGCAAACTGAAAAAAAACAAAATGTTTTTTTTTCAACTTTTTGAAAAAAAACATGAAAAAAAAACCTAGCACCCGTGTTTTTTTTCTAAATTTTGTTTTTTTTCAGAAAATAATATATTTCATAAATTATAGTTTTATTTAAGGAACTTCCATTTTACAAGTGTGTTTTAAGTCTTACTGAATCATATAATGTCTAACATAATGATTCATAAGTGTATCTATATAGGTAACATAATTTTATTCATCCTCTATGTCAGTACCACATTCACTAGTATCAGTAATACCAACACTAGTTCGGTCGGTGTCGGAATTTTCTGTCTCTTCTTCTGTCTCCTCTAACTTCAGAAATAGTTAAATTTTCTTTTACTGGTTGTTCTTATATTGTACGCAAAAGATTTTCAGATTGAAATTTTAAATTGTGAGCAAAGTACACACTGTACATAAAGACTGCGCCAATAGTTCTGTATTACGGTCTTTTAAGTTTGAATTAAAATCGATTATCATAAAAAATAGGAGCTTTATTTCTTTTCAATCGTTTGTTTACACCAACGGTTGCAAGGAAACGATTCATAATTAGGGACCGTGCACAAATTACGTGGCTCGGTCCAGAGGGAGGAGGGGTTAGCTGGAAGGCTACTCTGGGCTACGTAAGGAGAGGGGGGGGGGGGGGTTCCGAGACAGGCCACGTAACTTTCCTTTCGTAACATTTTTCACAGTTAAAATGAGGAACTGATCTCACAACAGCATGTGAGTATTTATTTCCCTCAGTTAATTAAACCCGTATGTAATTTACAATAGTCTGACAAGAGAAAATAGTACAAAATGTCTTCTGGAATCAAAACGGAAGAAAGCTATATGCTTCGTGAACGGGGGGGGGGGGGGGAGGCAAAAGCCACGTAGGGCTACGTGGGGGTTCACAGGAGGCCAAAATGAAGCTATGTGGTTTATGGACGCTCCCTTACTGACAATTTAATGAGTCAGTACCACTATACTCTGAGAGTTAACAAGTATACGAATATAAGGAAAGTCCAATAAGGCAAAAAAACCGTGGATAAATTTTAAATTCCTAATTTTTTTCAAAGATCTATAGTTAATTTTTAGGGCTGGCAGCACTATTTCAAATAGCAAGTATCAATCCAAACAATGGGGAATGGGGATTCCTTCTCGCGCAACCTAGTCTCTTCGGGAAATCCCCGTTCTTAAAGAAAATTTCAGTCAATTTAGTCAATATTTCAATGAACCAGAAAAATATAGTAGATTTTAAACTAAGATAAGTACTTAGAATAAACTCTAAAACAGTCATTTTAAACGATAACTGCCTTACAAATTTGAGATTTAGTAGTTGTGAAAAAAAACGTGTTCCTGAAAAAAAACATGTTTTTTTTCAAAGTTTTTTTTCATGTTTTTTTTCAAGCCAGAAAAAAACCGTTTTTTTTACAACACTAACCAAACCCCACACCCATCGTATTCCTTGTTTTAATGCTGAGGCCCAACAAAGACGAATCAGAAGGCTCTAAAGCAGACCACTATGTACGGTCTCACAGTACATAAGAGCATAACCATATTGCCGCTAATGGTAGTTTATAAAAGAATACCATTTTTGCGGTGGGGAACAACCATATCCACATGTCGAACTCCGCCGTTGTAATAATAACCGCTGTAGGGTACTCGTCTTAATTTGCCACGCCGAGAAATATCCCTCGTTACCCTATTCCAAAGTAATTAGCACTAACTGTTGTTACTCCACCTTT
>CM061920.1:171645508-171687638 GCA_031002005.1 Vandiemenella viatica
CAATATAGAAGATTTAGGATGCCCGCCTCTACATGAACTCAAGAAAAATAATTTGATAAAACTTTGTAAAGGACATTATTTGTAACGCTATATGCGCTGTTGAAAATGTATTTTTAATTGCCCAATGGGGCGTGAAATAAAAAAATAAGAAATAAAATAAAAATGTTATTTATTTAAACACTTTAGTTAATAAGGTCCACAAACATCATATCCAGGTTCATAATTCTTAATTACAATATTATTTACACTATCAGATACTAACAAATTTTTATATGCAATAAGTTCAAGTCTTAATTGCGCATAATCCAATGATGAACTGGGTGTCACTTGCGCTACACGAACATTGTTAATGTGCATGTCAATCAGTTTTTGCACTGTAGCCATATTGAAGTCTCGTAGCACTTTATTAGCTAGAATGTCCACAAATTCTGTATAATATCGCGACACCAAGTAGCCCCACTTCTGCTTGACGGTCAAGGCGTTGGTCACGGCCGGCTGCGCGTCGACGAAGTTCCTCCAAGTAGACTGGCCGAAGAAGACGCCGCTGGCAGGATCGTCATTGAGGTGGAAACAAACAGTCTTCACCGGCAATCGTTCGGCAGGAGACGGTGTGCTCACCAAGCGGGATGCTGTCGGTGCCGGCGTTGAATAACTCGGACACTACGTCCAATTCCTGGATCAGGACGTTCCATTCGTAGTATGTTAAGACAATTTTATTGTGTCCCACTTTTTCCAGAACAACAACAGGTTCAAACTCGTGTTTGGACGATAACCTATCGTCAAACGTTTCGTATCACCAGCGTTGAGTTGGTAGACAGAGGAGAACAACATCACAAGACGAGACATGCTGCAAACTGACGCCGGGTCGGCCGGGAGGGGCGGAAAACGGGTCTAGACTAATTAACAATAACCAGTCTGCAGCACACGTGCACGGCGGTTTGAGAAAATAAATAATGACCTCATTAAAACGATTTACGATCCGGGGCTCACACCTGCGTCCATAAAAAGGGAACCGACCCTCATTAGCATATAATTTACGACCTGTAACTTAGGTTAAGAAGTGCCGCGTAGCATCATTAGCATATAATTTATGAGCCGTAACAACGTGGCACCTGCGCGACGGGGTGGTCTGGCGAACACCTGCGCGACGTGGGGGTCCCGATGATTAATGGCCTTGTTGACAGCTGATGACAGGAGTTGATGATTTATGGTAATTAGGTCACGCGCCCCGCCCCTAGAATCCCTTTGATGGCGCCGCCGACGCAGGTTAGGGCACTACTTCCGTTTAGCCAAGGAACGTAACAAACAGACATAAGACAGACAGAGTTACTTTCGCATTTATATTAGTATAGATATGTATAATGTTCCTTGGAAACTCTACGAACCGTGTTTATGCAATAAAGAGATGTTAAATGTATTGTTTGATTTGTCCTTAAGCCATCATAATTGAGAAAGTTAAAAATTCTAGAGACTTTGTGATCAATCAAACTGACGTTAGAAGTTTAATAATACTACAAACGCATTAAAATTACAGTTAAATTATAAGTCCATGCTTATTTAGCACGTAAACACTCCCTCACCTTAGAAGCACGAACCCGACCAATAAAAATGTACTACGGGTTTTAGCTACCCATTGACATTTAATAGTATTGTAATTATCTACTAGTAGTCAGACATTAAGAAATAGTTTTTCATTTATAATCTCATCTTTAAATAGAACTGTAATCCAATCGTACAGTAAATGACATTAAACTCTTCAGAACACAGATTTCAAATCGGAACTGTAATGAAAAATTGCGTTCCAGCTCCGCGTTGCAGGTCCGGCCGTGGTTCAACCCTCCGGCCACGCGAGAACTGTGGCGCTGTTACAGGTCCGGCTGGAAGCAGATCCGACAAGCGCTCGGATGTACTGTACATCCATCCCTCGCGCAAGTGATACGGGTCCGCGGAACTGCATCCATCCGGACCTACCCATCTCTAATTCATTTCACTGTAGAGAGGGAGCTGGGCTCCAAACCAAATTCGTTCTTCGCGCGCAGTTTTTAGAACCTGCACACTCGTTTCTAAAATTGTGTTATTACAATTTCGGTTTCTCTAGGACATGTTATGTCAGATCAAATAAGCCGATCATAAACTCATCCATTAGAATTTACAACCAGGGATTGAGTTCTTTGAACGTAAAACTAAGGATTCTCTTCAGATTCAGCAGTGTGGTTTCCCAAGATTGGTGGATCACAGTTTCTAGGTTACGGTGCAAAAGCTGGCCTCAATCAAAGTGATTATAGGTCGATGTGGTAAAATTAAACAAAAATATCCACTTAGTAACGTTTAAACCGCTCCCTTCAGAACTGTCATCGAGACAGAATAGAAGAAATTTTCAAGTTTCAGTAATCCACCATGGCAATCAGGACCATAATAAAATTGTACCCAGGAAAAAGTCTGCAAATTTGAAATATTTTTTTTAAAAAAATGAGTTGAGGTTGTAATTAAAACGCTGCACAGCTGTCTGTCTGCGTTTCAATAAAGTGGGATACGCACAAAAAATACTAACCTGGTTTTGACAAGGTTTCATTTAACATGCAGCTCTTAGTATTGCGGATAAACTATCGTATGTTTCATTTTGCTGTAACGTCGAAAAATAGAGATTTTTTTTTAAAAAAAAGTGTAATTTTTGAACGCGATTCATGCAAAAATTACTGTGTTTCGTTTACTGTACGCCCTGTGGTATCGATGAAATGTCGAAAATGATAAATTAAAAACATTAGTGTTTCATTTTGACGTGATGTAAAAAAATGATTTTATTTAATGAAAGGTCAATTTTCCTTTGAACGCGTTTCTTTTCTTTCTTTTTTTAATATAGATATTGGATAAATTATTGATTCTGCAAATAATTTCGTCTTAACCACACATTCTGGGCGTCAGTGAAATATAACCGTGATTTATATATATATATATATATATATATATATATATATATATGTATATATTATTATTATTATTATTGGCGAATTTTCCCAATGGAAGACGTTAAAAAGATGACCCAATCAAATTTTCTTTGAATTCTTCTTGTTGTTCCAAAATGCTTTCATTCTTTCCGAGAAAGCTTGTTTACGTTCGTCCGACCACTTTGGTCTGTATTGTTTTTTGTTTTGGTTGCTCAGTTACAATTTCCCATTCGTCTACTTTTTGTTTGAAAGTGTTGCTTTCTAAGATGTCCGTTGCTCCTGTGTTTGCACTTTTAAGATCCTTCCGAATCTCATTTGGCCAAGGTGTTGGATTTTTAAGTGAAGTTACATAATCTATTATCTTTTTTGTTAATCGATTTTCTGGTAACCTCTGACGGTGACCTAAGAATTTCATTCACCTTTTATTGATGTCAATATCGATGTTTGAAAACTGAAATGGCCACTAAAAAACTCACAATAAAATATTATTTTTTGTTTGGAGTGGAAATTATTGATTTTGATTTATTAAAATTATTTATAAATTTATCACGAATCACCTTGTGAGACACCTTTGCATTTACAAAAAAGTAAGTTTGTGATTTCACGATTTATCATTTATTAACAAGAATAACAGGACAGTTTTTTGACAAAAAAATACATTCTTGATTAGAAAAGAAAACATTTAAGACATGTAAATTGATAGTATTGAGGATGCCAACTCAGCTAACAATTAAAGAGAGCACTGAAGAATCTCTATCACGCAGGTCTTCGTACCAGGATCGCTTCAGGTCCCAAGGAAACTGAAGTGCGATGCTTATTTTTCTTTAGTTATTCAATGATGATTACCGTTGGTGCAGCCAATCTGCACACGCTGCGTTGGAACACACACGGCACACAATCCCAGCAGCCACGTCACTTGCAGTTTACTCTTGAAGAGCAGTCATCGACAAGGCAGATTCCACTATCCGCCGCACTATAGTAGCTGGCTCCTCGCCAGCCCGACCACGACGGTGGGTCCTGCAGGAATGTCCCTCTCTTCCAGAAGTCAGGCTGTGGTCCGTTCAGGGCAGAGGGAGAAAAACACAACACCTTTAGAGGGCACTTTGCATTTTGGCACATAAATCTGCGGCTCATTCACTTGTACAAGGCTCTCGCAGGAACTGTCCCTCGCCAGGCCTCCAACACCTGCTGCGCCAAACATTTGGCTCGCAGAACAACGACACGACCTGCCTTTACCCCCCGTGAGTGACTGCTGTTCAAACATTCCCTTACCTGGAGCGTCCTCACAGCCACTAACAAAATGCTGTTCGTTCTTGTGAAAATATACCGTAAAATAGCCCCGCCACGTTACAAGACGTCGTGGGAACGCGGCTTTACTCCGTCGAGGGACGCCTATCACCATAACGGTAATTACGCAACGAACAGTACAGTCATTGAATACAGCCCTGTAATGACCCTTCAAAGGAAACCTTGAGTGATTGAGAGTTCTCGCCTCCGACAGTTAATGAGCTAGTGACTTTTAAAGCCGCGAGATAACTTTAATTGTGTCCCGGCAGAATAAACAGATTTAGCGAGCTGATATCACCGTGTTTGGTGGATAATTTCAAGTTCTCCTGGCGCCCGACAACTTGCAATCTAACGTAATTCATGTTAACATTGCTTTTGAATTTCTTGAGATCGGTTCCCGATTGTTTTGAAGGGAACATTTAATTTTACCCACATTTGAAGCGTGTGTTATCCAAATGATAATTTAATGATATTGCATTTGGTTTTCAATCATTTGTTCACTTCGTAGAGCTTTGATTTTGTTGTAATTTGCAAATTTGGCAATTGTAAGGCGAGGCTTTGCTTTTATTTTTGTGTAAGATTTCCTATATTAATATTAAAGGTAAACGAGCCTCAGTCTGTACGCCTGTACGAGTACAAAATAAATAATCATCATAGGGCTTTATTTGATGATAAAAAGAGAAGTTAGAAAGTTATCACCCTTTCCTCCCTCCAAAGTAAGCACCTTCTACAATACTGGTTCGAGTTTGGTGAAGTACAGCCCTTTGTCGCGCGGGTGAAAAAGGGTAAGTTTCATTTTGATTTGACATAGAAAAAATGAGAAATTTAGGAACATTTTTTCTTTGAACGCGATTCGTTTCAAATACTGGTCGGAGTTTAATGGAGTGTGGATTGACGTAGAGCCCGTTGCGTCGTGGGTAAAATGGATTATTAATATATTTTTCTCGGGCAGTGTATACACTGACATTTGGTTGAGAATGGAGGCAGAGATGGACGCCTTCGAAACGTCCCGCAAATATGATATATTAACACGGCTGGAAGCCCGAGAAAAATATATTAATATTCAACGCCGTGAAAAATTACGATCCTACAAAATGGATTATGTTTCATTTTCATGCGATTTCAGAAATCTGATAAATTTACCGTACTACTATCAATTTTTCGTTGAATGCTATTAACGCAAAACTACAGTTCCGATTTTGATTGGGTTTTGATTAATGTACAGCCCTTGGTTGCGCTCGTAAAATAAGGCATGTTTCAGTTAGTATCTACCTTAAGACAAGTTACTTCTTGCAGTCGAAACGTTTATCGTGATTTCAGCGTGTGGGCGGCGTCATGTTATACGAAGGAATTACGTTATAGTTTGTCATAGAAACCATTCATGCAAAAAGATTTTGCCTCCAGTGAGCATTTGGTTGCGGATCATGTAGTTCTTTTACTCATCGTTTGCATGGTCAGATTTGGAGCTATGGCTTTACAGCCGTATGACCTTGCTGACCCCAAGCATTTCATATCTACTACCAAACAGTTTTAAGTCCTGATGGGAGAAATGAAATGTTGCCATCTGTCTGTGAAACATGAAACTATGTTCAGCGTGCGAAATATGTAGCTTATGAGACGGAGATTGGGAACTGTTCCTGCATTCTCCTTGATGGCTGCTGAAAACCACCTAAATAGTAAATACCGCAGCCTGGACGGGTGCGGCGCCTCAGCACGCTGCGCGACACTGGCGGGTGTTGGTAGTGTGTGTAACAGCAGAACATGGGAAAGAAGTTGTGAATAAGAGGAAATTCAACTATCGTGGCTTTGTATAATTCAATCCTCGCATCGTCTCTTTAAATTAAGGTTTCACATTATAACCTACATTTTCGGTGTATTCATGACGTATGGAAATCTTCTGCATACAGTAATACTTTTTTACCTTTCATATTTTAGTCAAAGAATATTCAAGTTCTTTATCTGGTCATTCAAAAAATAATGATTAATAATTTTACGATAATGTCTTTTACCTTGTCGTGATCCTTAAGACTTTCCGCCAGAAGGCCGTCTCTGCCGTCTCGTTTTGCTTAGACGCATTTCAACGCTCGCCATGCCGGTTATAATTCATTATCTTTCTTTCTACCATCTGAAATAAACCTGTATACTTTACTTGAAATTCTTTTATGATTTCTTCCTTTAAATTAAATCAACAACTCTATGAAATCTTTCTGCAACACTTCATAAATTACTTCGCTCTATAGATCAAGTTTCACACTATGAATAAGTAACTTAAAACAACTTCAATATAATAATGTTCTGTTTGGGCGCAGCTGTACATAGTTTTCATAGTTCAATATTCTTTCATATTCCGGTAACTCTCTTCCGGTGGCATTTCTAATTTCATATCGTACCGTTCTAATCAATCCATTCCATTCATTTCATAATTCTTCCATTCTTCTTTTATAACCTCCATGACCAGCCCTCGCTATGAGAGTTTCTTAACATAAACATCTTATTAATATTTTATAACCTTATACTTATCATACACAAAACAAATATTATTCAATCTTATTTTTTAACATTTTACCAAGTAACGATATGTATGACCGTTACAATATGTTTAGCCAGTTCTAGGTTCGGGATGGACGGAATTTTTCTACCAATGAAGAATGATTGCCGACGCAACCCAGGTGCTACAGAACTAAGATACTTGATATGTAATATCGACAATCAATATTTCAAGGAAACTATTCTACAGTAGTCTGAGAAATACTAATCAAGAACTGAAAGTGCAAATCGAATTAACATATTTACCATATCATCGGGCTTCTGCTGAAAACGTAGAATACTTTAAGCTAGTAAAAATACCATCACTGACTATGAGACTGCAAATACAGTTCCCTGATGTCTTGTCAGTGATCATAGTATGCTAGGAAGATATCAGAAACTAATGTAATCGGGTAAAAATTCAAATTCCATTTTGTGTTTATGGTCCGCTAAGGGAATTCAACTATCTTTGGAATTATAAGTGAGTCTCTGTAGCAGAGATTCAGGGTGATCATAGCTCGATGTTAGTGGTTACTGATCAGTAAAAATTAAATGAATATGTTAACAACCTTGGAAAAAAGAATCTATTAGACAGTACTTTCCGTTATCAAAAGTACTGCTGAATAATTAATAATCGATAAAAAAATTTTAAAATGACTGTACACAAAGATGTCGTTGTAACTAAACACGTTTGGTGTTTGCGACCTGGAGATCCACAAGGATTGTTCTGCCCCCAGGAGATTCCATGATTCTGATTAGTCGCGCATCTGTTCAAGTCATAGCTTAACCTGGCCCGGGTGAAGAATAATCCGATCCGTGGAGAGTCCTAGGATAGTTCACATGAAAAATCAAAGCCTTGCAACAGATTAACGCCTCTGCAAGCTGCAAGCGAAACCTGGAATGGAAGCTTATCGGTAGACATCTTAAACACTGAGCCACCACACCGATCCGATACGATGATATAAACGGAAGAATAGTAAAATAGTGTAGCCATGCAAGGAGAATGGAACTAGATGGTAAGGCCAGGAAATAATGAGAATGGCAGCTAGTTTAAAGAAGAGAGGATGGAGGACTTAAGAAACAAGTGATTTAGGACACGAAGAAAAGAGAGCTGCAACAAGACATACGACGAACCAGAGATAATTGGCAAACCGGATGTGGTAAAACTGCCTTCTGAGCTGCTATACACTCTGTTACGAATATATGTAAAAACTGAAGCTTACAACATGAACTCCTTATTTTTAAAATTAAATTACTTTTTTATTCAATTAATTGATCAACATAACCATTATTATTAAATGAAATTAATGAAAAGTGGAATTGGGATTTTTCTGTACGGGTTGGCAACACCGTTTCACGTACATTTGACATTGACATATATTATAACAATTACTTCTCAATTACAATTAATCAATCCACGTGTAATATAATAGTTTCCACATATCAGTTCTCAGGGGTTATTAGATGTCCTTTAACTAAGCACAACGGGCCAATGAGAATCTCTAGGGAGGCAGTTTATCAATACGACACTTCTTAGGGTGATTATCGAGATCACTCTATGGTTACCATTTTTCCGAAGGCGCCAGGTCGGCTTCCAGTGGTATTCCTAGGCGACGACCCATCTTCTGTCCGTTGGTTGCCTCATCCACTCCATAGGCGACATGGAACACAGAGCACCACAGCAGCACGTGCTAACATTAGCCGCTGCACATCACATTCTCTCGCGTCGGCTGCCACGCACACAACCACTGCCGGCAGCCTACTGAGCCCTCTCCACACACACCTAACGGCTCCTCGGTACCTGCCCAAGGTCCCATTCCAAAGCAGCCCTGTTGCCCTTTGTCTGAACTGTCCACCTGCCTGAGCCAGTAGCCCAGCATATCGCGTATATACTATGTAGTATAGCGATACACTGCAAAATGTTTTAAATCGGTTTCGGCTTTTAGTTTGATTTTCAGCGAAAAAAGAAAATGTTCCTCGTATGGAATGAAAATAGATGTGCTAACAAGCTTTACAATACCCAATACATTTTTGCAATGGATTCAAGGATTTCATGTTTAAATTCGTCCAATTTGTGAAATTTACAGGTTTTTAAAGTTTCTGTTTTTAATTAACTGTATCATCATTACTTCAACAGCTTCCAGCTACTAGTTGGGTCTGCTTTGTTCACAAGCCTCTCCATTTTCTTCTTTCTTTACACTCACTGTTACTATATTGGTCCAGTCCTCTCTTCCCTTGCGTACACAATCCTTTCAGTCATCTATCCCACAGCCTTCCTATGGGTCGATTACCATAAATCTTTATTTCGTGAACCTTCATCGATATTCTCTACTCTCTCATTCTCTTAACATGCCCACACCATTTGCTCTATCATTTCCTGTAGGGGAATGTTAGCTTCATTCGAGATACATTTCTTCTGTTAGACGTAGTAACGTCGATTTTCTGCATCGTAATGTTTGTTTTTAGAAGTCCTAACGACGACAACAACGATGTCATTTGTTTGTAAGAGTTCCTGTTTTGCCATTTCAGTCTTAACAATTCCCTCATGATGCAACATGTAACATTTCACAAAGATCTAAAAATTAATCTCAGTATGAAGACAGACAACTCAGAAAATCGGAAAATAAGCTTACTGCTTTTGATAAAGTTACGAATCACTGTAGTAGATGGACGCGGGTTCGAGTCCCCGTCTGGGCATCCAGATTTAGGTTTTATTTTATTTTCCCAAATCACTCCACACGATTACCGGGAGGCTTCCTTCAAAAGGTCATGGCTGAATTCCTTCCCGTTATTTTCCCCCAGACCTTTCCGGCCTCAAATGACCTCGACGTCGACAAGGCGTAAAGTCATAAGCAAAAAATGGTTGCTCTACACTCCGAAAAGGATATAGAAGAAACAGTAACGAATGGTAAATTGATTTTAGTGCATACACAAGGGCAAATGTTTGCTGTGATTTCACCCCTCCACTAGCTACTGGCCAAAACATAATAGTTTTATTACTATCATATAACCATAATATCGTTATTCTGTCGCAATAAATGTGAGCAACGTTTTCAAGGCATTCTTCGTTTTTAATTTGATACCTTTGAAGAAAGACTATTTTCATACGATGAAAATTAGTATATCAAGTAGTGATGTCTTGCCCACTGCTAGGCGAAACTGTTCTTGGGGTCGTATAGAACGTACTCGGATCCGCGCACTCATTAAAAACGGAACCGTACACAAATGGTTACAACCCACTGCCAAAAAATAAAACATGGCTAACTAAGAAGTCAATAAACTGAATTAGTGTCTGAGTACATTCGGCTGGTGGACTTGCTATGGTAAATAATTTTAACAGGCAGCCGCTAAGTTTCACGTGCCACACAAATCGCTGAATCATCTTTTGTAGAAGCTACGAATTCTTCGCAGGATGAGATTCTAAATGGACGCCTTGCTGTAGGACCACCCTTTCTAGTATCGTACCGAGCCACGGAAAGAAGTTGAAACAGCAGACTATTCGCGCAACAGAATACAGGTCTTCACAACGAGACATCAGAGGACCACAAAAACAAGAGTTCCACCGCTAGCATCGCGAAATACTTAACATCAATACCTGCTCGGGTCACCGATGACCTTAACTACTGTCAACGCCGATACATCTTCTTCTTCTTTTTTTGTTTGTGCTCTATGCCTCGTCGATGTAAAGATCATTTGAGGTGAAAAGCATGGGGAGGAGGGACGGGAAAGGGAAGAAATTCAGGCAGGGCCTTTTTGAGGAACCATCCAGACATTCGCCTGAAGTGATTTTGGTGAACCATTGAAACCCGAAATCGGGGACGGACGGGAATTTGAACCTGTGTTCTCCCGAGCGCCACAGCTGAGAGTTATCGTTCCTGCATTTGGCTTAGTAACCGCGATACAGTCCTCAGCAGTCGAGACCGAGCGTGCCGGGTGAGCGGCAACGCTCTGGCCTGGCATTCGGGAGGATGCGGGTTCAATCCCCGTCCGGGCATCCAGATTAAGGTTTTCCGATGGTTTCCAGAAATCACCCCAGGTGGTGCCGGTATGGTTGTTTCAAAAGGCCATGGCAGAATTCCTTCCCGTTACTTGGTCTTAGTCCTTCCCCCACTATAATGACCTGAATGTCGACGAAGGGTGAAGCCATAAGGAAAATAGTAGGACCCTGCCAGATGCGGATAACACACCAACAACGGACCATGCGAAACAGTAGGATATTCAACAACATTTATTTGAACATTGAAAAATCCACAATACAGTATGGAATTTTTCTTATGAATTCTCGTAGCTTGCAGCTAAACTTATTTGTTTTATCTGTAAATTATTTGAAGTAAAAACTTAATTTATAAATATTATAAAAAACTTTTCACACTATTTAATAAATCAATTTATTTTGTTTATGTGCCGCACTAATAAAGTAGTACGTGAAAGAAACATAAGGGGCGAGAGAATCGATTGGAGACAAAGAGGAGAGGAGAAATCCTTAAGAGGCCGGGAAGGATGGAAGAGAATGTGGCGGACAACCTGTGCAAGTGGAAACGTCACATAATCATGAGTAGTTAAACCATTATGTAATGTCTGATAAAGGCTGTATCTGGTGCTTCAAGTGATTAGATTTGCGCCATTGGATAACAGTTCGTAGTAGTAGAATTGCAAACTAGGATAATGGGAGTCAATATTTTAATACACATTAAAATAGCGAGCATTTGTTTTGTACGTATCTCATCAAACAGGGATTAACAAAGATGCACTATGTGCATATATCACACTCATTCCTATTAATCACAAACAATAAATAGCAACAGTAAGCTAAGTTAAGGATTAAAGTTCTGGCCTCGCATTCGGTAGGACGCTGGTTCGTATCTTCGTCCAGGAATCCAGATTTGGGTTTGCCATGGTTTCCCCAAATCACCCCAGGCGAATGTCGGGATGCTTCCTTCAAAAGGCCATTGGTGAATTTCTTCCCGTTTCTTTTATTCGGTCCCAGCCTGCCTCTAATGACCTCGACGTCGACGAGGCGTAAAGCCATAAGTAAAAAATAAAAATTATTGTCACTCTTACGGAAGATCGTAATTGTGCGTTATATCGTGATATAAAATTTAATATAACCTGTAGACTTTTTTACTTATAGGTACTTGGTCATAAGTGAATGATTATTTTCAACAACTTACATCGTCAAATAATGCGTGGGATCCTTACATCATATCTGTGATTTCCATAAATTTCCAATCGGTATAATTTTCCGCAGAGCTTCCTCTTAGCTATTATATGGAAGTGAGTCATCCGTTCGTTATGTTGATATGTTGGTTGAGTTCCAGGAATCTGTAATGTCTTCTTAGGAAGCCTTTTGTATGCCGTTGTTCATCCGTTCGGTGAATTGCTGTGCTAGGATGATTTCGAAGTTTCTGGATTGTCTACAGAAATCATTCTCCACTCGGCAATAAGCACAGTCAAGCCTTTCTCGCTAACATTCTGTGGTGTTTACCATAGCGGTGTTTATTCAGTAAATGAGGGCACACTGTCCTCCTATACTACATTGCGATAATGGCTTATTCAAGCATGTCACACCTACGCAAAGTAGTTGTTACATCTGACGTTCCTGAGTTTTATTGCACTGTCACCAAAACGAAGATCTAATGTGGCACTGAACTTTACAACTTATATATTAAAGATTATTCTTGTGTTTCATTGATTGATATAGAATGGAATAAAACAATTCATTATCACAGTTGTTGAGGTGGTTTAAGAGAAAGCGTCGAGGGGAATTGGAGACTGATTTTACAGTTTCTTTAGCTTGGGTTGCGGTAAGGAGAGTTTGGGCACGATAAGTATTATTTCTCAATCATCATCCAGCCATGAAGCTTTAATGTCTTCATATCAATAGTTATTCCGTTGTTCATTTGTGCAGAGTAAGTGGTTCCGAAATTAAAATTTTGCTGTTTGACATCATTACCACTTTACGTTTTTACGAACCGGTTGAATAGCTAAAGTATTTCATTTGGCTGCGCCTGTTCCGTTATTACTACTTCTAAATCTGGTACATTTCGCATTCGTTTAGTGATAATTATATTTTTGGATTCAAATGTTTCGTTTCTGATAAGGAGGGAGGTACTTGTGAGTATGGCTGTTTTAATTCACACAGTACATCTCAGAGTTTGTTCCCGAAGCGCAGTATTTTAGCCTGTTTCACCACAAATCAACCTCTTAACAGTTAACTGCGTCTGTTAATTTTCAAGTAAAATACTCCATTCATATTAATTAAAACTTATACTTACATCCCTAATTTATTCACTGATCAAAATTTCAACCAAATTTCAGTTTGAATCAAACCATAGAAAATTGTAGCAAACTTATTGTTCTGAGAATTTTTTGATAATTATTTTAATTATTCTCTTTTAAACTTACTTATTTTCCTTATTTGATATAGTATATGCATAATTTATCCAAATTAGCATCGTTATTTTCTTTTTCTAAGAATTAAGGTCTCACTGCCAACTCAAAAACATCAAAACTGATAGGTTTCGTCATAGCATATTTCAGCTTTCCACGTCTAAATTAGTTTTTTTTCCGAACAGATAGAGTCTTCTAACATATGTTTAGCTATTCTTGTTTGGTTAGATTTTTATGTATATTTAATTTTTGTTCATGTGTTTTTTTTTGGTTTTTTTATTTGTTTTTTATTTATTTTTTTTAGTTAGGAAGAAACCATCTTTGTTCCTAGCGAAAATTTTTAAGGAAAAATGTTCTAACCTTATAAGAGGCGGCCAAATGGTCCGCAGCGATACGGGATAAATGTACCAACCATTACAGGGAGAGCTCAGGATTATTTACGTGTGTAACATTTTTTCCCCCCGTTTTTAGTGAAATGACTGTGGTTACCAGAAGAACTTCTATAAATGCAACTATTAACGAGTGTAATTATCAACCACCGCATATTTAACAGTATCGCCAAAGTGCGCTAAAATATCCATCGGTATACACACTTATATCGAAACAGTGCGGAAAAAGGGTAAGTTTTTTTGTTAACATTTCCTTCCTTTCAGCGGCTTGGCACTTCTCGTTTCTCCTGCGCCTACAAGCCCACTGCGGTGGTTCGGATTTTTACTTTTGTAGCTATTTCTTAGTAAAAGGTAAGCAGTAGTAAGCTGTTGTCACGCTGCCACTAAATCAAGTGACTTCAAGAAACCTTCGTACTCCAACTGAATTGAACAAATATTCACACACCACCTACGTTTCGTTTTATGCCTTCTGTCTTCATATGTTCTGTAACTGAAGGCTCACTCAATACTGCATCTGACTTAAGTCGTTGGGATGAAGTTGAATCTCTAAACTAAAGTTGTTGTACAGGGTGTCCAGAAAAGGACTCCCTGATTTCAAAATTAAATATCTCGAAAACAAAGATCGATAGAGGAATGCAGTAAACGGTATGTTTATTGTGACAGCTGTAAGAAGTGTATACAGCAGTGTGAAATAATAGTTACAAAAGCTGCTAACAGATGGCGCTGTACGCTGTGTTGCCGTAGGACTCTCTTCTAACCTGTTGTACTCTAGCAACAGAAAAACGCGTTATTCAATGGTGTACATGGTTTCAAACTCTTCCTTCGGTACGCTAACCTCCTTTCACGTTTCAATGGTGGAACTGATCGCACTGAGCTTCGGATCACAATTTAGGCATTACGTATTACAGCGCCATCTGTTAGCAGCTTTTGTAACTATTATTTCACACTGCTGTATACACTTCTTACAGCTGTCACAATAAACATACCGTTTACTGCATTCCTCTATCGATCTTTGTTTTCGAGATATTTAATTTTGAAATCAGGGAGTCCTTTTCTGAACACCCTGTATTTATAAACTATCCATTATACTTAAATATATCGCTCCTTCAAATCACAAGTTTCGGAACAGTTCAGTTTTCTTCCATGGAACTTACGACGCTAACGCATGAAGAGATTTTTTTAATCTTTTAATATATGACATTCGGCAACTACGGCTATACGACCAGCTCAACGTGAATATCACATAAGTTTTTCAAGTATGGACACCACAGGACGGACACGACACTAACACACACAACACTTAAACACCCATACCCTCGGCCGGACTCGAACCGGCGACCTTTGACACGCGGGGCCACTACGTGAAGAGATTTGCTTGAGTTGTTTACCGAATATATGGTAAATGTTAGTTCCGCCTATGAGACATATCAATACTCTTCATGGATTTAATCACAGAGGTCCTGTTTAAGGATTACAATCCCGCAGTGTTTTCAATCCCGCGGGATCCGCGCAGGATTTGCGCCAATCCCGCGGGATCCGTGCGGGATTGGTACAAACAGTTTTTTACGCATATATTTAAAACATAGTTACTTAAAACGTTAGTAAATTAAATAATAATTAAATTAATAAATAATTTTTAATGTTAAATGATAAAAATTAACAGTTAACAATATTTTGATTGGCAAAATGACATTAAAACTTTTTAGCGTGTCTTAAGTGTATTTCGAGGTTTTACATTTTTGTTTTTTAATCTAAACCAATTTTTAAATAAATAATAAAAATTGAAGATATTGAGTTTTGGGTCATATTATGTGCCTTACAATACATCGCATAAGTTTAAAAATATGGTTTGCTTAATGGCCAAGTTACCAGAGTTTTTTTGTTGTTTTTGTAAATTCTAATTAAACGTTCCATAACACCGAGAAAAGCATTCCATTTCACAAAGTGAATATACTCTGTGGAGTGTAGACTTGGCTCAGAACAAGATCTCATAACTTTTTGTCACTGCACAAGCACGAGACTTGGTCTTATTTTTGCGTGATTCATTATTATATCTCCTGATTCCTTGATTGATATTACAGTTGATTTAATGTTATTAAAAGAAACTACTCACCAACACGTAAACTGCCAAGTATTTCAGATTTACTTATGTGGCGTAACGACATTTTTAGAGTGGAAATTATTATTTTTTAGTAAGAAAGGAGACTTTCTCGGCGAATGATTGCAGTGAAGTCCTCATAGGTTGTATCTCCGGATTTCATTGCAAACACACGAAATTACACACGTGAGGAAGACGGCGGAGGCAGCTGTCGAAGTATGGTGTTCCTACAACACATTTCGTCGATACACCCGTGAAAATTTCATTATAACTTTTTTTACCTTTAGTCGAAATAATAACAAGGAGAAGAGGAATTAATCGAAAGCCTGAGCGGTACATGTAAGCAGGCGGCTTTCGTCAAAGAAACGTATTGAAGCAGCGGCCAAAACAACAATAAGTCAAAGGATATACAATTTCCTTTTGATAGGTGTTAAATAAGTAGGTACGCGATCGTTAAAATTACGATAACATTAGTTTCATATCAACGAATAATCAAATTTTCAGCCGCAAATTAGGAAATTATCACAATTACTTTATCTGCAAATACAGAAAATGGGGAAAATGAAACCGTGAATATAAAGCTGTAACCTTGTAGTTCAGATAACGTGTGCGACACTTAAAAAATAATTATATAGTTAGAAAATCGTACTAAATACGCACCATAACTCAAATTACAGAAATGTGTACTCGAAACAAACGTAAGTTTTGCTGAATACGTAAAAGTGTATTTATTTACTTACGAATGACGAAGATTGACAAAAACAAACGCTTGTTCACATGAGTCAAATGCCAACTGGAAGGCAAACAGTGCAAAATATCCGACAGAGACCGAGTGGGGCAGCGAGTCACGTAGACTGACACGCAATTCCGCCGGATTTTGCGGATTGCGGATCCGCTTAATTTTGTGCGGGATCCGCCAGACTGTCTAATGATGCGGGATCCAGCGGGATTGCGGGATCCCGCTTTGCTGGATTGCAATCCCTAGTCCTGTTCTTTTGCAGTCCTGTTTCATCTATTGAGCTGTAATTATTTTAAAATGTGATGCGTCTAATATCTCAAAATTTTTTAGTGTTAACTGTTTTTGAATATACGAATAATGCCGTTTCTTTCATTTAAGAATGCCGGACACCACAGTATCACAACGATCTGATGAAAGCGATAAACAAAAAATCTGAACGAGTCCGGATTCAGAAACAAGGTTAGAAAAATTCATCTAATATATAATTTCGTAAGCTCATTCACTCACCTCGATAGCTATTGGCTGTAAAATGGTGATGTCACGTGTCAGCCTTCGCTCGCAAAACAACCCTAGAGATTCCATTATAAGAAATTCGTGGTTATGTCCACAATTTAATAGCTAAACAACTAATAACAAATTAATAGCGATGACACAGTCATTAAGTTTGCTTTTCGCAACGTTTCATAGTAATATATATATATATATATATATATATATATATATATATATATATATATAAATTGATAAATTTTGCGGCTGAAAAAAAGTGGATCTGGATTTAAGTAACAAGTTACTAATGAAAGCAACTTTAAAAAAATTACTCATGGTCTCTGCTGTAACCACAAATGACAATTGTTATACCGGCTTGGAAAAATTTCAATCTAATTAAAATTTTCACTAATGTTGTTGCTTGACCAAAGTTTATGCATTACGGTTAATTTGCTTTTTAGGGATTTTACTGACAACTTTCGTTAATGGCTTTTGTTCATGGTCGCTGTATGTGAGTTATTAGGTTTTTTAAGTTAACATCAGACCAAATATGTTACCGAATCGAGTACTAAGGAAATTCATTTCTTCGGAGTTGCTCAACTGTTTAACAATATGGAATGTGTATTAAGTTCTCTGGCATTTACAGATACTATGACAAATGATTACATTATGAGTGTTTGCCCAGTCTCAATAAAAGACAACGTGATGCTTTCGAAGATCAATCTGTAATAATCTTTCACCATAAAAACTGGTACTACTCTAGACCCGTGGCGATACGCAAAAAACAGTCACGGTCTTACACTAGTCTATGAATAACCATCAATACTCATTACCTCTTAACTCTAATGTTTCACTGAGACGACTTTCTTCAGTGTTTCTAACGTTTCCAAATATTTGATCACTACACATTAGCTCTTCACTAGTTTGCTGTTAGGGACTGATAGTAGGTTGAATTTTATTTTATATATGACGGAGCCTGGTTAGGATGATCGTTCAGTGAAACCGAATTTCATTCGAACGGTATTCGTCCGAGTAACACCCGATTTACGACCGACTAGGTCGTCCATTTAAATCTCGTCCACTGCAACCGAATTACATCCGACATATGTTGCCGATCCGTCATTGTCGCTTTAACACCAAGTGAGCGGGTTGATTTTACAGACTGGTTAGTGACTCACACCTCGCAAAAACAGACTTTACCTTGCCCCCGCAAATATTTTGGAATTTAACCTCACATTTTACAGCAATTTTCTAACTAGAAATCTAAAAACAAATATTTGAAACTTTTTTATTTACCGTAGTTGTAAAAAAAATATACTATTTAGTATATAGGAAAAATTGTTGAGATAAAAATTAAAACAATTGAAAATCATTTGGTATTCGACAAAACTTACCAAGATTGTAATTATAGTACAAAAAAGTTGGTGTTCATGTCTATATGTTGCCAAATATGCAAAACTCAGTATTTCAGTTTTAAAAATAACACATTATAATTATAAATGAACATGAAAGGAAAATGCAAGGTACCAACAAGTAATGTCACAAACAATCGAATTTTACTTACACTTAATTCCCAAACAATCAGAATTAAGATAACTTGTAGAATGTATAGAAATGCATTGATAAAAAAATGTAGTAGTGTAGGTCTATGTTTTATTTCAATCCTCAATTAATTTTTTTTAACTGTGTCTACAATTTACAAACGCACTTGCAATAATTGTCCTTCTTTCTTCTTTAGTGTAGGCGATTACCATGAGGGAAGTAACCCCCAAATCGCAATGTCCCGGGGAGATGTCACTGGGGTGGTTGCCTTCTACAGTGTTGGTAACCGTTATTGTAAATGGGTATGACTATGGTGGTGTGTGCATTCAGTGATTCAGTATAGAATAGAGCGTTGTTTCTATTGTGGATGAGACATGGCTAGCTATTCTAGTGAAAAATTTCGAAACATTTTGAGAAAAAGATACGTGCGTGCACTTTCTAGTTTATCTACCGGCGTCTATGAGTGTACTGCTGTGTAGATATGAAAAGTCACGTCTATGCCGTGTCTACCACGTCACGTGCTGGGCAGGAAGGACGTGCTATATATATATGTAAATGTGAACCAGGCTTATGTCGCGTCCAGTGGACGCGTAACAATGCCTTTACCTGTCGGGATTAGTCAGGAGGGTAGGTCAAAAGCGACAATTTCTTTCCTTGCAGTTATTGAATGTTGTCCAAGCAGTCGTGGTACTGTGCGTTTCAGGGAAGTCCGTCAGGGAATGCAATACACGAGAACCATCGCTTTCCTCCGTAATTCAAATCGTATCAGAATAATTGTCAGCTTAGATTTCGCGAGGACTCAATGTTTCATCACGCGCTACCTCGACCTGGAGTTTGGCATCCGGGACATGGAATATGGTGGGCTATACCAGTCGTACAGCTGCGAGTGTAGGCCTATTTTTCAATTATATTCACCTGGGTAATTCCCGATTCCACACTGTTGGATGACTGGAATTGGGTGCATTAGACGATAGAAACAGAGAGTTATGGAACATTTGCTTTGTATTGATACCTTCTCATATTCTTAACAAAACATTCATAGTTTAACATTATATTAACAGTGCCGTATCACGTAAATGGTTTTATGCTTAATCACTTTGCTTGACCATTGATTCGACTGTACCACTCAAAGTCAGAACCTTCAGCAGTTTTCCAAAATTGAAGAATCCGATTCTTCAGCTCCTCTTTTAAAGCGAGAGGTGTTCAGACAGCAGTATTCGCTAATCTCTATGATACCCCGAGTTTTGTCTCTTGAGAGTTTTACGATAGCTCAGCTAACGCGAGAGGATAAACCCGTAACAAAAGCAGGCACGTGGCCAGCAAATGGCACTCAAGTGTCTATCATTCTGTGTAAATTTGCCCTCCTCTCGAAAAGGGGGCGTCAGCGCGAGGCTAGACCAGCGGTTCCCAATTTCTTTTTGGCGACGGAACCATAAGGGATTGTGCACAAACTACGTGGCTCGGTCTAGGGGGGGGAGGGGTTGGCTGGAAGGCTACGTTGGGCTACGTAGGGGGAGGGGGGGGGGGTTCGAGCCAGGCCACGTAGCTTTCCGTTCATATTATTTGCCATAGTTAAAAAGAGATTCAGGACACACAACAGCATGTAAATATTTATTTCTGCCATTTAATTATCCCCGTATGTAATTTATGATAATCTGACAAGAGAAAACAGTACAAAATGTCTTCTGGAGTCAATCGGGAAAAAGGCTACGTGCTACGTGGGAAGGGGGGGGGGGTAGAGGCAAAAGCCACGTCGGACTACGTGGGGGGGAGGGGGGGTTCACAGGAGGCCAAAATGGAGCTACGTGGTTTATGCACGCTCCCTAACTGATCATACATTTTGGCGGATCCCCATTTTTATAAGCGCAAGCTGAAAAACCAGTGTCGCATTGGTACGTCATCACAAACTGAAGCAGAACCATGATAGCCTTCTCGTAGTGCGGTTATGACTCTTTTCAACGAACTTTTTATTTAATACTCGGACGTAACACGGAATCCTTATGACCCTACCACGGAACCCCAGGGTTCCGCGAACCACCATTTGGGAACCACTGCGCTAGACATACTTAGTGGGTAGACCCAACGAGGAGCGTCGGTTCTCTAGGCTGTTCTAGCAGCCGCAGTTCACTCGCATCAATAAGGAATTGAATTCGGCTCGTCCAGATCGCAATGAGTTGCTCGTACCGCTTAAGATCTGCAGTCAGTCATTACATATAATATGAGGATTGTTCCGTGGAATTTAGTCCAATTAGTGAGCGGTAAAACACGGCCAAGCATTCAAGAGGACGCGTCTGGCCATCCAGATTTCGGTTTTTCATGGTTTCCCGAAATCACTGGAGGCAAATGCCGGGATGGTTCCTTCAAAATGCCATGGCTGAATTCCTTCCCGTTCCTTGTTCCCGCTCCTATCATACCTCTAATGATCTCGACGAGATATAACGACCAAATAATATAGTTCCATAAATCATGGAAACTGCGGTGCCATCCAATATGTGACCGCTACATAGTAGCTACTGGCAAGAATAAACAGAAAATTACATAAATGTCTTTTTTTACCATGTTGAAAATGAATACAGCAATGTATAGTACCTGAAATGAGAAGTGCTAATGCTGACATCGCTCACAGTAGTCGACCAGATTATTCACAGCTCGTTGCCAGCCGACCCCATGCTTATCCACCTCACAGCATTGTTCAGTTGTGGACAGTCAAGGTGATTCAAGACCTGCACGAGCTCAACCCTGGTATGCCATGCCTCCATCACCACTTTTTTAAGTCACAGTCTACAGTTCACATTTTTATCAATACCATTTCCTACACCTCCCTCTATCACTACACTATGATGTTTTGTGCAACACCTACAAACTGATCTTATATTTTTCATTACTTGCCCCAGTGTTGCACAAGGTAAAAAAAAACCTTGTGACTTGCTAACTTGTGCTTAAGTTATTCTACAGAAGAGTGCCTATACATCTCCAATGGCCACTAGGAAGAAAATCAATCATAAGAAAATAGTAAAGGATGTTGGTGAAAATTAATTGGAAAGATAAAAAATTTAATAAACTATACTTGCAAATGATGGGTTTACCAGAGTGATAAAATGGATACTATCCTAATGGTCCAAAAAACACATGTCATAAGTTTTTGGAATGATGTTTCTAATTCCTGTGACAATTCAATATTAATAATTAAAAAGACTGTGATTTTGTTGAGGCAGTGTTGTATTAAATCCATGTACTGTCCTCTTTAACACTCTAGCTCATAAGCCAACAATGAGTGGTATCTCATTGATAATAATGTATATCAAGAATGTCACAACCATTATTTTAAAAAAATGAAAAAAAGGACTGCATCATCTGTGATCATATTTGGTACTCATTATGCAAAATTATGTATATTATGTAGGAGATTATACTGAAAGCAGTGGCGGCTCTAGACATAGTGACACTGTGACATGTCACCACCTCATTCAAAAGTAAATAAATTAAAAAATAAATGTAGTGCAAGAAAAATAAATATTTATAAATGTGGCATTCTCTATAATAACTTATGACAGCTAGAGAAAATATTGAACTTCATCTGTCGGCCACACTAGTGAACTGTTTTGCTGCCGTGGAGACAGTTTTCAAGTGTCACGAATCGCGCATGCGCTCTAGCGTATTCGTGAAAAATTCAAGGGTGGGGGTTCGCTTTGTTAGTGGCGAATGGATACAACTTCGCTCTGTCACGCGCTGCAGCTTGATAAGGTTAGTAACACTGTCAGTAGAGTGCAGCAACTGCCATTTTTGTGACACTCAACTAAATATCCCCTAGAACAACAGTGATTTTCAATGTGGTCCGCGAAGATAGTTCAGGTGATCCACAGGCAGAATATCATAAATTTTGATACGATATTCGTAGTGTATAAGGTGGTATGCCAAACTTTTTAAAAGCTTTTAATATTTCAATGTCCGAAAAAAAATGTGGCATTTCCAGGATGAGGATAGAACAGCGTTGTTTCTACAAGTCTATTCATTTCCAGATGGCATCAGAAAGAGCGCCGTTTGTCTTGATGTCTTGATATTAAGTAAATATCGGTTTACTAAGGGTTTTAAATGGGTATGAGAAACCGCGGTATGTGGTAGGATTGGTAACGTCTGTGGTAAAGTAAACAAAAATAAATGGTGCACTGTCTAGCGTCTTTTATTTTAGTTTAAGCATGTTGGTCGTTGGTATAATGTAGCATCCAGCCTATAGTAACATTATTATCTATCTGGTTTGGTCTGATTAAAATGTAATTAACTTTTAATTGTTCATTTCCAGTTTAATATCTGCGTTTTCAGATTAATTCAAAACATGGTTTTAGATTTATTATGTTATAATGATACATGTGCGAGATGTTAATGACATAGATAATAAAATTAGGCCCAGGGCGGAAGACTTTAAAGACAGGGAACTATTCAGAGAAAAATTTGTGGCGGTAAAGGATCTGACTGAAGAAAAGCCATTCAGGAAATGAGGGTTTTCTCAGAGGAAGAAAAAGCAAGAGTGAGCCAGGGAATGAAAGAGTACTGGCGACGGAGGAAGGAAACTCAGAAGAGGAAATGAAGTTGCGTATTCGTCATCCATAGACTGCTGAAACGAAAGGAGGGAAAATACAATTTGGGACCGTGTAAGTTAGAGGCCCGCAGCATTATATTTGATAATTTAAGGGTACTCGGGTTGAGAAACGCTGCCCTAGAAGCTTTGTCAATGCGAGGAGGCACTATTGTTTCTGTTTCATAGTTCCTCTGAAGGGGAATTACGTAAGTTTATGAATGCACGTAACAGGGAACTATTCTCAAGCGATATGTGTTCCACTGTTGTCGTGGTCACTGAAGGCAGTGCCGGATTCAGAAGGTATGCCTATGGGCCCCTAGGCACTCGAAAATTTTGATTCCCTCCGTTTTTGAAAATAATTATCTGTATTTCGTAAGTACAAAGAATAGGTTTTGTAGATGACTAATAGAATTTATCATATTTTTTCAATTAACAAACGAATTTTACATTTTATAATATTTTGAAAATTACTTTTATTTATCGTACACTACAATAAAACAAAAATAATTTTCATGCTTTTCGTATTACTTTGAGTGTTTTATTTTGTGTGATTTTATTTTTTATTAGTTTGATTTAATGAAAAAAAGTTAACTTTCAGGGGCTACTGCCTAGTCCTGCCTATTGGGTAATCCAGCACTGTCTGTAGATCAACTTGTCGGTTTTTGGCTAATCACTCAATGTTTACTGTTTGTTCAATTTTAAAGTATTTATCATTGATTAATTTCAAAATCATTTCTTTAATCCGGCAGTAACTGCAGGTAATGAGACCTTCACACGTTGCAAATTTCTATGTTGCAAGATTCCTGTTTTTCCAGGCACCTGTCACTTCAATAATGATCAGTAAACCATCAAAAAATTTCATACTTGCCACTGACTGAAAGTATAACATTTGTTACCTTTTCTTTTTATTGCTTATGACAGCCTCCAATCTGCCTTTCAATTTGCCACATTATGGACAGGTTTTATTTTTTGATGATCTGTGAGGAAATCAATATGCTCTGACCTAGTAGTTGGTATTCCTGAGCATTACAATTTTTGCATGGTGTGCATAAGGTTCTGTTCTCTATCATTTAATGATTTTTTTATAAATATCTTCCTTTAATTCTACTATTAGTATTTCTTTTTCATCATTATATCTCTTAAATTTCCATCAAAACCTTCTTAAGTCAGGGAATGTGCTTGAGGTACATTGATTGCACAGACATAGCTTTATTCATCTTTCTGCTGTGTCATTGCAACAACAAAGTGAAGATGAGTCCAATAATCTTAAGCAATACTAATAACTTTCTGTTACTACTATTACAATTATAACTTTAAGTGAAATGATTGCTGTAGGTGAAAAATATCTGGAAGAAATGTCACTGACTGTGAATCATTGTTACCAAAAATTGTTTACCTCTGCCACAATGCATACACTTTTTAAAATCTATTGACAGAAAATATATACTCTATATTTGCTCTTAAACTATCATTTTCCTGCTGCTTCATCTGCTCGGACCTTGGCGTGCATCCAGTGGCGGATCTATGAATTTTCCAATCTGGGGAAAACACTGTGAAACTACCGCCCCTTCCAACATTATTCTTGCGCCCCCCCATTGTCATCACCCCAAGTGTTGCCACCCAGGGCAGGAGTAAAGCTAAAAAAAAAAAGATTGCGACAACATAAATCGCCACCCTTGAAGCACGATTTTGCCACCTGGGGCAAGTGCCCTGGTTTGCACCCCCCTCCTGTCCCCTCCTAGATCCGGCACTGTGTGTATCGTAATGCGTTTGTCTTTTGTTTTTCTTTTAGTAGCAAAGCATTAATGTCTAGCATACGGGTGGCCAACCCGCAGCCCACGGGCTGCATGTGTGAACATTTTACCGTCCCGCGAGATTCATCACACTTTTACAAAATACATTTATTTTATAATGGCCAAAGTAATGAAAACCAATGTATTGAAAAAAAATACATTATTTGTTCATCAATATATTAAAAAATTAACTGTCAAAATTATGAGTAAAATTAACTTTGATTTTAAAATAATATTCAAGTGAATATATGACAGATATTGCCTGTTTTATTTATGAGTTTACAGTTATGAGTCTGCAGAATAATTAAATTATATTCTGCGAACTCATGATGTGTGCGTATCTTAGAACATGTAATATAACGGATTCTATGTTTCAATCTTAAGCGACTTAATCTAAAACTAATATGGGGTTATATAATTTTATATGCGGCCCGCGGAGATATGATGCATTTCCAAAGTGGCTCGCAAGATCATTTGGGTTGGCCACCCCTGGTATAGCAGACAGTATAAAGCAAATTTGTTATAACTTTGTATTACCAATTGTAGAGGAATTAAGGTTAAACAGTCATCCTAAAGAATGGCAAGAATTAATGAGATGAGCAATGAAAAGTGTGTTTTATGATTATGAGGCTAGTAATCTAATTAAAAGTAAGTTAACTGCTTACAATTCTTTTAAAATATCATTAAAAACTACAGAAACTTGTGAGTAAATAATGATGAATATTGATAACTGAAAACTAAAACGTGAACTAAATTTATTTGTCTTATGTTTCATGGCTTAAACAGCAACAGGAGTGTCAGAATGTCCATTCATCAATGATTATTCAACCCAGTGGACAGCAGAAATATGATAAGTTTAACAGTACAAAATGATTTATCTCCCCTACCCATTATGTTTGTTAATTTGCTGACAGACAAATTAAAATTCAAAGACTCATGGGTTGATGGCATGTATTATAGATATTTTTCTTTTTTATTTCAACAAGCTTTATTCTGGTGAATCTGTTGTACTAAACCTAACACTGTTTTATAAACCACTTTACTCCTCTCATACATAATACGTAACTATAGACACTTATATTATAAATGACTATCATAGTTTTCAAAGAAAATGAAGAGCAACAGATTCAAAAAATTTGGAGGAATTTAAAAAAAAAAGTTATCTGGCATAAACTTTCATTGTTTCATACTTTAGCCTTATAAAACACACATTCCATGTTACATCACAACAAATATGATTGTTACCTCAATATAGGCCTATGTAAACTTTAGTGTTGAATTTGAATTTTAAGTCTTAAAGAAACAGAATAGATTTCTAATTCTATAAACACTTACAAATAAAACTTCTATCCAGTTTCCCTTTTCTTAAAACCATGCATCCTCTATTATTTACCCTTTTTTGAAGTTTTAAGATTAAGTATATTAAATGTTGAATGAAATGAATCCAGTGTATCAATCAGTCTGAGCAGCAATAATTTTAAATCAAATAAAAGGAAAGCCACATGGGAAAAGAAAGGAGGTTTGGGTGGCTGTGGTTTCAAAACAAAGAAAATAACACAATTACTTCACATTTTGTGTGATGGTAAATACACAAGTTTTATGCTTATACCTGATAGAATCTTATGTGAAACATGGCTCTAATATAAATTGCATTATTGACTGTATGCAGTGTATTATGAAATAGTATTTAAAGTAATAAAATCACAAGTGAAAAACATTTAAGAGTGAGTTAATTAAGTCTTCTTGATTTTTATTATGCACTGCATTATATGATATATAGTATTAAAAAATCTCCTCTGTAAAATTATCTCCAGGTCTAATGCCATAATGGATTTCATTTCCTTTTTGATAAGCCCATGCCATCTTATTAGAATTAAATCCTATTCCAATATCTCCTTGGCTTGAAAGTGTTATAGCTCCAGCTGTTTCTCCAACTCTTCTTGACATTTCATCAAGCACCTGTTCAATTGCTTCCTGTGCAGATGTTCCTGAAACAGTAGTTCTGTCTTTTCAGATACTGCATGTAAATAATTTCATAGGTTATTATCATAGTTTAGAAAGTAAAGGAAATACCACACAGAATTAAATTCCATGGTGACATCATTGCCTTAATAATTAAATGTTTGAAATTCAGAAATATGGATGATATGGAGTACTGATATTTTATAAAATGTTTTGAGTGTTTTTTATCGGATAAAAGATAAAAAAATAGACCCATCACTTATCAAAGTTGAAGAAGAAGTTGTGCAATTAAAAAAAAATAAAAAACTACAAAAATTGTAATATTTTTGCCCACACCCTTGTTTGTAAAAATAGAAACATGTGGCCAAGCCTGGCCCTGCAGGCAGCCTAACCACATGAATGATGGTTTTTGACTCATGATCAGAGCAGATGTAGTGGGGTTATAAAACAGAGAAAATGTTAAGTGTGGGAAACAAATTAATCATTAGATAACAGTAAAAGACATATTTTAATGATGAAAACTTATCAAAAAATATATAAAAGATAAAAAAATACAAATAAATTTGAGTGATAGATTTACCATGTGAGGAAATGAGTATAACCTTGAAGCTCCCAAAATACATTGGACATAAGTTTAAAGAATGATGCAAATTTTCTTAATTTCTGTGACTGTAATTTCCATGGAGCAGTGTTGTCTGAAATCTATTTTTTGACCTCGTTAACACTCTGGCTGATAAACCACTAATGGAATGGTATCCCAATCTTAATATATCAGTGTAATTATCAATTGCAAAAAAAAAAACTGTGGCCATCTGTGGGCATCCATGGAAAGTCCCCTACCCCCTGCCCCCCCCCCCAACCTTCCTGGGATTTAAAAATGTGCAATATGTAGGAGGTTATCTTGTACAATATCTTTTGTTGATTATGATAAACTGCATGAGTATTCCAGTTTGTCAGTAATAGTCAGCTGTGATCAGGGGCGTAGCTTCTATGGGGCTAGGCGGTGCAGTGCACCGGGGCCCTCACGCTCAGGGGTCCCCCAAGCATACCTCAAGGGGCCCCAAAGCGCACCTCTAGGGGCCCTCAAGCGCAGTTTAGTGGGCCCCACGAGCCTTCACGGCAAACTGGCGACCTCTTTTTTTTTTTAGCTCTACCGTCGTCTAAGGGGCCCCTGAGAGTACAAGAGCCCCTCACTAAGGGCCCTCGCTGTGCTCAGGGGGGCCCCAACCACTGCTCAGGGGCCCCTAAAGAATAATTCAAGGGCCCTCAGTTCAGGAGGCCCCTACCAGAACACAAAGCAAAAAAAAAAAGGTCGCCCATCTGGCCTGAGGGCCCAAAATAATTTTTTTGCACCAGGGCCCTTGTTGACCTAGCTACGCCACTGGCTGTGATCTGTGAGGAAATTAATATGCTGTAACCCAGAAGATGGCATTGAAAATCATTACAATGATTATTAGTTGATACACATAGAGTTCTCTCAGATATCAAGTTCTGATTATTTTTAAATACCTTCCTTCTATGTGTTAATGAAGACTTTCCTGGTGTATTGCTGTAATGTAATTGTCACGGGTTCTCCGGAGAACCTATGAAAATTACATTTCACGTTCCTTCCATACTATACTGTTATTACATTATATCTCTTAAACTTTGAACCGGAAAGTGACTAGAGTGTACTATTTGCTCAGAAATAACTTTTTTCATCTTTACCCTACTGTCATAGCAACAGAGCAAAGCTGATAACCTTATTTGTTACTATTACAATTACAGTATACCTTTTTTTAACTAACACTGTATCATTCATTCTGTAATTTTCTTCTGGCCATTTTTCTCCGTTCACTCCACATTTTCTTCTCACTTAACCATGATGCAGAATTGTGTGTAGTGAGAAATACGCTTTGTCTTTCACAAGAACACTGTGAATATTGTTTATGTGATTTAAGATAATCTATTTTGTGATGACTTTTGTACTTTTGTAAAGTCTTAATTATGATGATGTAAAAATTACTACTGAAGAATTTAATTGCTTTTTTTTTCTCTTCTGATGGTCTTAGGCATACAAAAGAATATAAAAATTATGCACTTACAAACATATAATAATATAATAATTTACCACCACAGTAAGAGAATCTGGTGGCTCAGTTTGTTACGGCATGTGAGTAGGGAAGTATCCCTGAACTACATGGGAGGGGTTGGGTAGAAAGCTATGCTGGGAGGGGGGGGGAGGAGGGGAGGGTTTCTGAGCCAAGCCACGTAGCTTTTCATTCATATTATTTGTCACAGTTAAAATAAGGTTCAGAACACACAACAGCATGTGAATATTTATTTCCATTGTGCAGCAAAAATGCACCACTGGATCAAGACATTAGAAGAGCTGGACCTAACAAGGGATAGTCACAAGGTATGGAGACTTCTAAAACGCCTCAACAATGATCCATCAAAGATTACTGGACATTCCAACATCAGCACAAATCAACTTGCACAACAAGAAATTCATAAAAGTAGACTACCTAAAAAACAAAGAAAAACCCACAGAAACAGTCAGGAAGTGATGAACAACCTCACTGAGCCCTTTAGTATGTCAGAGCTGGAAAAGGTTATTAATGAGTGTAAAACAGGGAAGTCGGCAGGCCCCGATGACATATGATCAGAACAAATTAAGAACTTGGGAAATAAAACCAAAGAATGGGTTCTACAGTTCTTTAACAAATGTATCAGCACATATCAAATTCCGAAGGCATGCAGAGGATGAGAGTCATTGCCCTGCTGAAGCCTGGAAAAGAAGGGAAACATCCAAAAGATTTTAGACATACAGCGCTCTTATGTCACATTTTCAAAATATTTGAATGGAATTATATCCAGCCTGTGGTTGATCCAAAAATTATACCACAGCAAGTTGGCTTTTGTCCTGGTAAAAATTGTACTGGAAAACTGCTGAACCTAATACATTTTATAGAAGATGGATTTGAAACCCGTAAGGCCATGGGCAAGGTCTCTGTGGATCTGTCAGCAGCATACGATACTGTTAACCACCAACTACACCTTGAAAAGGTCTACAATCTAACAAAGGCCACCAGATTAACCAAGCTCATCGCTACTCTTTTCCAAAATCGGTTTTCGTTGACTTTCAAGAACAGTGCAGCTGATGGAGAGTATAAAAAAATGGTCTACCTCAAGGTAATGTACTGGCCCCAATCCTTTTCAACATTTATACAAATGATCAGCCATTACATCCAGCTACCAGAAGCTTCATGTACACTGATGATCTTGCCCTAGCCTCTCAGAGCACAAAGCTTGAGGCTGTGGAAAGAAATTTGTCTGCTGCCCTTGAAGGCCTATCAAGCTATTATAGGGAAAATCACTTACGACCTAACCCTTCAAAAACTGTATGCCTTTCACCTAAAAAAATAGGAAAGCTCAGTGTAAATTCAAAGTAATGTGTTCAGGTACTGAACTGCAGACATTTAACTCCCCAAAATATCTGGGAGTGACACTCGACAGAACCCTCACATATAAGAAGCACTGCATGATTTGCAAACTGAAGATATCTACAAGAAACAACTTACTGCGCAAACTAGTTGGACCACAATGGGGCAGTCAACCACAAACTGTATGCACATCAGCAATAGCCCTTTGTTACTCTGATGCAGAATATGCATGCCCAGTTTGGTATTCATCATCTCACACCAAACAGGTGGATGTAGCCCTCGATAACACCTGAAGACTAGTGACAGGCTACCTATAGCCTACCCCAGTTGACAGGCTTTACCAGCTTTCGGGGATTGCACCACCCGGTATCTGGAGAGAAGTGGCTGCGAACAAGGAGAGGAATAAAGTAGAACGGGAAAGCACTCATCTACTGTACGGCCATACACCACCAGCCCAGAGACTCAATAAAGCTTCCTGAGAACATCGTGGGAACTAATTGGGTCACCTGAAAAGGCAAAAGTACAGTTGTGGAAAATGAAGGTCCCTAACATTTCGGGACCACTGACAGTCGCAGAGCACTTGCCACCTGGTCACTCAGAGGAGTGGAACGTCTGGTGGTACTTAAATCAATTGTGAACAGGAGTGAGCAGGTCCAAGGAAAACCTAGTGAAATGGTGTTATACTGATGCTACCAGTATTAAGTGCGAGTGTGGTGGGGACCAAAACAATGAACCACATGTTCGAGTTCCCTATACGCCCATCATCCTGCAACAAAGATGATCTATTTCAAGCAACACAAAACGCACTTGAGGTTGGGAAGTACTGGATGAAATGTGTTTAAAGTTGTTAATTTGCACAATGATTTAACTGTGTATTTGAAGTTTATGATTCAAGAATAATAATTGTTTAATTATTATTAACATCATGGAGGGAGGTTGGTGCAGGATACGGTCTCACAGAGTGACCATTAGTCAGGAACATGGTGGGGGCAATTTCAAACAGAGGACAGAGAGAGGGTGACAGTGAATTGGATCTAGTACACGAGTAATCCCCCTCTCTTTGTCCTCTGTTTGAATTTGCGTACACCACGTTCCTGACTAACAGTTATTCTGTGAGACCGTATCCTGCACCACCCACCCTCCATGATGTTCTCCTGTTGACGAAGGGCCAAGTCCTGAAATATTCGTTTTTTTCCTGCATTTTGTGCCTGTTTATGTGTTCACCCCATGATACCATCATCTAAGGTAAGTGGTGGTTCATTTCACTATCCCTTTTTTTTGTTGTTAAAAATATATATAATAATTAATTGTTTTATCACCACATATTCTTCAAAACAAATACGATAATTTCTTTTAACTTTGATAAACTATGTTCTTTGCATTTGGGTAAGTAAAAATTTATGTATGAGATAACTGACAACATTAAAAAATGCTTAAAAAGGAATAAAGATTAATTCAATTAATTAAATTAATTAATTTGAGCTATCTGCATGGAAGTTGTATAGTGTAACTGTTGATCTGTATTTACAAAATGTTTTGAAGTTCAGCTGACTGTGCCAAATTTTCTGTTCCAATGATCAGGAGATGATCGTAACCTAGATAATAAATAAAATCAAAACCCTTGTTGCCAACTTCCTCTATTTGAATCATAATTTCAAAATTTCCATTATATGATATTATATGTTTTTGGGTGGAAAAGAAAACTTACAAATTGGACACATTTCTCTCTCAGTCTAGCATTGATCAGAGAGACATTGTGAAAAGAAGAAACTGAATTGTTAATTTTGTAACATAAATATGATCAGTACAATAATTAAAATGTCCTACAACAACACAGATAATTACATCAATAGTGTTTTGATATATACCTTGTTTCATTACATTCAGTATCTGATGAGCTAAATTTACTTTCATGATGGACTCCCCAAATCCTGTAGTCGATACTGTTCCAACTTGGTCATCACAGTAACCACCACTTCCTGAAAAAATAAATAATTCTGCATCATTAAATGGTTTGATGCAGTTGTAAGGCAGAACAAATATACAATTAATGAAATTATAACTCATATGGCATAAAAACAGTGGTGCTGAATAACATTATCAGAATAATTCAAGCCTAAAAGACCTGAAGTGTGCTATGATTAATAAGAATACTTACTATGTTCATTACCATGTTGACCATAAATCAAGAATTGCAAGATCACTGAGATATCAGGTAGAGCAATCAAGTTTCAGTTTTATTGTTGAAAAGGTAGATTGACAAGCACAATCAAACATACAGCATATTAATAAAAATTATAAATGACCTCTGCAACAGGGCCACATTTAAGCATAGGCTACATAGGCTACGTAGGCCACAAAGAGGGGGCCTGGACCACATGTAGTAGAGCTTTAAAAAAAGGTTGCCCATAAATTTTTTTGGGTCGAATTTCGAATTTTAGCCCCGGGTCACAGGGGCCACTGCCGACAGGGGGGCCCACACCACATGTATAGCCTAGGTCACCACAAAGCGTAAATGCGGCCCTGCTCTGCAACTGACATGAATATGTTGTGAAACCTGCATTCAATACATAGACTTGATGAATAAGTGTATCTGTATTGCTACATGCATTTACAGATATTTATGATTAGAATTCAGTTTAGTTAATATTTATTTATCAATTAAAACTGTAGAGTTTGTTCTGAATGAACAAGAAATTGACTCAGATGATGTAAAAGTGTGGGTAAGGGTATTAGGGATCAGAACAAATTACCAAGTGATGAATTATTTACCAAAAATGCTGAAGGAATTAAAATTAATAAATCACAAAAGTAGATGAGAGAAGAATTTAACACACAAATTACATAATACAATTGAAAAATAAATAAAAGGGGGAATTGCCTTCCTTTCTTCAACTTTGGTGAGTAGTTTATCTACCTTTCCATATAAATAAACACTTTTTTGGTTTAAGAACGGAGACTTTCCCGGCGTATGTTTGAAATGAAGTCTTCACAGGTGTAACGCTGGACAGTGTTTTGAAAACACGATATCCGATGGTCAGCCGACCTGTGCAGACCTCTCGACACCTGATGACGGAGCTAGTTATCGAAATATCGTGTTTTCAAAACACTATTTGCCGGTACACCCGTGAAGACTTCATTTCACTTTTTTGGTTAGTTACAAAATGTTTATAAAAATTATTGCTGCATGTAAGAAGAAAATTGCAGTATTAATGTTTCAGCCAAGGAAAAATTTGAGACCATATCGCTCTTTGGCAATGGAACACAAAATTTTGTATTCACTAAGAACATGATTTCCTTCCTAAACATCAATAAAAACAGAAATTAAAGTTAGTTTTCCAGTGCAGTTAGTCAAAAGGATAGTAAAATATTTTCCACCTAGGTATGCTTCAGGGCCACATTAAGGCTATACGGCGCAAAAAATTGATGGGGATCCAGAGTTGTGTTGTGGGCCCCCTCTTTGTGGTGCGACCCCCCTTTGTGGTGTGAGCCCCTAGGCTACAGACTATGATGTAGCCTATGCTTAAATGCTGACCTGGTATTGCTTTATAGTCAAAGGTCATTCAGTACTCATTTTTTTTTCTTATTAAATAAAATGGTCAACCATTTAGAAAATATATTGTAAACAACTATTTAATCAGTACTTTTGAATGTTTATATTGAGCAACATTATCAGAATACCTTCTAGCAAATGATGCTTAATGTTCACTGATACTGGAACGTATTCAAAGCTGAATTATAACTACCACACCATATAGTAATATAGTAGAAAAAAATACATTTTTTTTTATACTTGTCGAAAAAGATGAGTTGTAGTTGCAAAGAAAACTGTTTTTGAAAGTGTGGTATTTACACTTACCTGGTATGGGTGTGTCTCCAACTCGACCGACCATTTTCCCACTGGTTCCACCAGTAGATGTAGCACATGCTACATGGCCTTCAGCATCTATAGCTACAGCTCCCACTGTGCCAACACCCCTAGGCATTCGAGAAATTATTTTAAAATTTATTGCTAATAACAAAATCTTTTAAGAATGCAGTCCAGAGAAATAACTGGAAACCATAGTATTCTGTAATTTAAATGTCATGAGCTAAATTTTTCCCTCTTGTTCTGTAATAAGCATAGCCATAACAACATTGTCAGTGTCTAACCTCCATTAAAATAAAGCAAATACAATAAGTATGTAACACCCACTGTACCAGCCATTGGGTCTTATTATTATATGTGGTAGCTTGTTAAGGGTGAGGTGGAGTGAAAATTGCTTGACACCATCTAATCCCAAAAGTTGCTGTGCTCCTCAATCCTTTATCCAAAAAGAGCTCTGCCTATTATCGCCAACGATACTTTATAATGAAGTACCATATTTTATTCTGGGTGGTCTACTTTACCCTAACCATACACTATGTGGAAATACTTTATTCTTGGTACAACATAAAGTTCAAAGAATAGAATGCAATTGTCAAAACTGAATTCCAAATGACATATTACAGCTTATGATCTTACAATTTATATACATTCTCGAATCATTTTTTTTCTGAGGTGGACAGGAGGAGTCACTGATAAATAACACAACACAGGAAAGGCACTTGATAATTTAAAATAATTGATTCCTAACAGTTCCTATGCCCATTATTTCAGCTTTCACCAAAAGAGCAATGATTGCAAAATGACATTAAGAGAGAAACATATCGTCCTTGAATTTAATTAAAAATGTTTTTGTTATTTATTGATAAATCTATATTTAGGATGTGGTATGAGTTATATCACACTGAAAGGAAACAAAAAATTAGTAGTTAGTTCCAAAAACACAAAAAATATACATATAAGGCAATAAATGTCTAAATTATAAATACTTTTTTCCTTTATTATATGTTTTATTAACCTCTTCCAAAGGTAAATATACTTTTTTCCAAATCAGATAGAAATCTCAGCTCTGCCTCATAGAGCATCTTAATCAAAGAAAATGTTTCATTCCATTTTGAGAAGTCATTGACAGAAGCAGAGTGTTGGTATTGCTTAGCCAATTTTGTGATCTGGCAGTTGCTGCAGAAGGAAATTTTCACCCAGCAACCATCCTGCAAGGACTAGTTTTAGGACACTATTGACACCTTCCAGGTGAAAAGGTGAGATAATACCATGGTTAGTCAGCAACAGGAGTAACACGATGATGGACATTGTTTGAGGAAGCAGAATACTGGGAGAAAAGATCAATGAAGGTAAACATATTTTATTTTATTATTATTATTTTTTAATCACTGTGACCCCTTTTTGAGGCAAATGCTTTTAATTAATCAGCGTAAATTTCTCCTTCTGGTTGATTTCGTTGTTAGAGATGGTTCATTTCATTGTAGAAATGTATTTATCTGACTATATTAGAAGTACCTCTTGGTAACTTTCCCTTCAGCAAAATGGTGGGTTATGGTCATAGCTTCCTAAAACACCAAAGCTGTAACAAAAAAAAAAATTACTTGGATACTGTAGAAAAGGAGACCAAAACACAGGGCTGAACTAAAATTTTAATGGTGATGTAGTCCAAAGAAATATCAAACTGAAAATTTTTTGGCGGCTGGTAATAGTGCTCAAATAACTTCCCTTGAAAATTTTAAAATGACACTTTAGTGTTTTAAATCTAAGTGGCTATTGAAAAATAAAATTATTTTCTAAATATTTTCTTACTATTACAGATAACTTGACAGATGTTTACTTCCTCCACACATCGGAATGTACAGAAATGGTTATAACTGTGTAAATTTTCAGTTTTTGCTGTCAGGCCATCTTCATATTTGAGGTCATTTAAACTACCTTTGTGTTAAAATGTCTGTTTCAAAGTATCATGAATATAACAACTCAATTAATGATATTCTGAATTTTCTCATATGCTAGTTTCCAACCTGATTAAATTCTCAGCCTATTGTTTAATTTTTTTTAGTACTGTGTTCCATGTCTTTCACCCTTTTGAGTTAGGAAAATTATTAACTATTTTGCTTAATAATTGTGGTAACTACAGAAATTCTATTTCATTTTCAACAATGTTGGGCAGATAACAAGAATTATCTTGTATATGAAAACTTTGGATAGATATTCTGGTCTTACTTGTAGATCAAACTGTTGTTACTGTGTCACTACCCATTTTTTAAAAATTGCTTTGGTTTACCATCCATTTGTGAAAAATTATCATAACTGATTTTATGCAGTTTATTTCTTGCTAATCAGTAATCACTTCCAAATGCCACTACAAAGTATTGAAGTTCCCAATTACTCATTTTGCATTATCTAAACTACAGATGGTGCAAAAATGAAACAGCAATTTTTCTTCTTCTCGTCTTGATGATAGCATCAAAAGAAAAATTATTAAAATATTATTAAAACAATAAAAGATATGAGAGAACGTGGAGTAAAAATGCCAGCTTGCAGCAGAAAGGGGGGGGGGGAAGAAAGAGAGAGAGACAGAGAGAGAAGGGGGATGTAAAGAGGGTGAAAACAAGTGTTTGTTTTCACCTTCAAGAAATATTCATGGGAAAATGATAGTTCAATGATTAACTTTGCAAGTGTTTGATGGTGCTAGGAAAATCCAACCCTCTTTTTTTTATGGCTTTACGCCTCTTCGAGTCGAGGTCACTAGAGGGGCGGGAGGGATGGATGGGGTAACGTACAAGAAGTATTTGGCCATGGTCTTTTAAAGGAAGCATCCTGGCAATCGCCTGGAGTAATTTGGGGAAACCAAGGAAAACTCAAATCTGGATGCCCAAAGGGGGATTCGAACCCGCGAGGTCCCGAATGCGAGGCCCGCTTACCCACCACGCTCAGTAAAAACCAATCTATCCGAAAATATAACATTTCAGACCATATTTTGACTGTCTATTAACGACACTGATTCCGGCGCCGGAAGGAGACAGCAGGATACTATGCAGCTACTGTGGATGACGATTCATTCAGTATCAAGATTTCGACCTGATAAATCGGTCCTTATCTACTGACTAGATAAATTCTACAGGAAGTGGAGGACCAACTGTTAATAAATAACACAATTTCTGTTCGCTACATTAAAACTTCGTGCTGTCAAACTTTAATCGGTCCTTCCAGTCTTATACCAATTTTTAAAAATGTGCGAGAAGAGTCTTGCGCATTTAGGGTTCCGTTCTGTCATGACCTAAACACATATTCCCATGTAATAATCAGACGGCGATCGTTAAGCACAAAATTCAATCCCTGACAGATTTTCAGACAGCAGGTTATAATCAGCAGAGGCCGGCCTCATTCGTAGACTCAGTGACGATGGATTCCCGGACGGTCTGGTGCGCCTGATATACTCATACCTCACTGACAGAACGTTCCACGACTGCGTCAATAACAAAAATCTACACCTCAGGTGAGGTGATACAACTAGGAGTGCCTTAAGGAAGCATAACAAGCCCTCGGCTCTTCACAGTATATACCAACAAAGCCCCGACCACAGAAGAAACGATGCAAGCCGTTAATGCTGACGATCAGGGCCGGCGTTAGGGGGGAGGGGGGTGGGGGCTAAGCGGCGGGTCAAATGTACCCGGGCCTGCCAGGCTGATGGGGGACCCATTCACCGGCTGTAAGGGCCCCCGCTCGACAAGCCGTAGAGCTAAAAAAAAGAAAGGTCGCCCATTTGGTGTGAGGGAGGGTCCTAACCGATGAATTGGTCAAGGGCCCCCAACTGGTTACGTGACTGCTAAAAACGCTTACCCCGGGCCCCAAAATCCTAGCGCCGGTCCTGCTGACGATACCGCCTACATTGCACAGTCATGACAACCATCTCGTATAAGCAGTGGATTACAGCACGCGCTTAACGTAGTCGAACCTTGGCTCACACGATGGCGAATTAAAGTCAACATAGGTAAATGCGAGGCACTCCTATTCACACGAAGACCTAGGCAAGAACGCATTCACGAACACTGTCGACCGCTAACAATACACCATCAAACTATACATTTCCGGAACGAAGTATCTTGGAGTCAAACTTGACGCGAAGCTAACATGGAGGCACCATATAGACTAAATGATTAATAAAGCAACTATACCCTATGCTAAACAGACAAAGCACACTACACAATTTACTTTGCACTCATTCGGCCACTTACGACGTATGCAGCTCCGGTTAGGGAGTATGCAGCAAAGTCTCACATTCAAAGACTGCAGTTAATTCAGTACTCAGGATCATAGCAAATGCTCCTTGGGGAATACGAACAACAGAGTTATCCCGAGATTTCCGACTCGAGGCAATACAGGAAGTAATTAAGAAGCTATCAATAAACATGTACGGGAAATCCCAAATGTCACGAAATCCTTTGATACGCTCTTTAGGCAGTTACGATCACAACCACAGATTTAAACACCCACGGCGGAAAATATTGCTCAACAGATAGGAAGAAATTAAAACATAAACAAATAAGATATCTGTCGACTGCATCACGGGCTACTGTGGTTAGGGTCCCATTCCTTAATCAACCTGGGCTAAGGAATGTGGTTACAGTGTGATCGCAGATGCAGAGGTCAGCCAAACATAAAAGAAAACAATCCACAAACAACACAGTACAGTATCCGGCGTGGTGAGCACCGCGGGGTGCTGGCAAGCGTGGCGGGCTAGCGCAATGCATCCTGCTCCAATACCGCCTGGAATGACAATGGTTGGGTTGTCTTGTCCGGCGGCGACGATACATGTTGGCGGGAGTGGTCATGGCGGTGGTGTCCGTCATCGTCCTACAGCTCGGGCAAGTCAAGGGTGTTCATCTAGCAGCACTGTGGCTGTCGCGGTCGGCGAAACCCTTACCGTGTACTACCGGGATGAGGAAAGGCTCTGCGCGTTGCAACTGTTGCGCCCTGACGGTGCGAATCACCAACACGTACAACAGGTGTTACACACAGCTGTTATTAACTATAGCGAACTGGCACGTTTCAGGACCATCTCAACGGCAGCGACGGTCTGCGGAACCAGCTGTAAGTTACTGCATGATATCCTAACAAACACACAAATCCCTCACATATCCCAACCTTGTAGCATAGAATCTGTTGCGGTACTGTCAGTATCTTAGCCAGCCGCTCTTATTCCCTCAACTAACTATCGCAGAGATTTTTTTCCCAAGGGTAAAACCTAGCCACTTTTTTACCTCTGCTCTGTCTCTTCTTTCAAAAGTTTCGTTAACGCTCTGGCCTCGCATTCGGGAGGACGGCGGTTCGAATCCCCGTCCGAGCATTAAGATTTGGGTTTTCCATGGTTTCCCCAAATCATTCCAGACGAATGCCGGGATGCCTCCTTCAAAAGGCCATGCCCGAATTCCTTCCCGTTCCTTGTCCCCAGTCCTTTCCCGCCTCTAATGACATCGACGTCGACGAGGCGTAAAGCTATAAGTAAAAAAAAAAAAAAAAGTTTCGTCTATCTCTAGTCGATGAACCCATGTAAACGGGTGGACGCCTGGAATACATCACAATTCCGTTACCGTGATAACGTATAGAGTTACTTACTTAATGCATGTGCAGAGGCGAGCAGTAGTTAACAGAAAGGCTACCATGCTTGGAGGAGCGGATTTTGGAGGCTCCCCTCCCTCCAAAAAAAAAAAAAAAAGCCTCAGTAACGCCGCGCCACGTTGCCAGTGGTATTGCTCGGTTACGATTCGCAGGGCAACAAAAACACTCTTCGTCTGGTGCCTTGGATATTTTAACGAATTCTTAGACAATTTTGGCTGATAACTTCAAAAATAACTTCTATTTTCCTCTGTCAGGAATATTTTTTTTACTGTTCTCTTCTCCATTTGGTTCCATTACATTGTTAATCATATCTCCAACAGTTTTTATGGATTGATATAAGGGTGTTTTAGGGAAATTAAACAACTCGGTTTCTTTAACAAACTTTACTTTATTCGTATAAGAGGCAAAGAATATTAAGCTATAAAGTGTGCATGACCCATAAAAAATAACATACACAAACATATATTCAAAATTGACAATGCAAAGATTTTGTCAGGAAATTTAAGGAATAAATTTACGCGTCTTCGCGCGCCGTGAATGTTGATGAACATGATTATCTTGTTCCCGTCATCACAGTATCCCAAAGTCCCTGGTGCCGGGTTCCATCTCCTTGATGTCCGAGGGATTCGTTTCCCTTGTTCGTCACTGACATCTCTGAGATTTTCAGGAATGCAATCAAGATGACTAAAAACAAAATTCATTTTGATGTTCATATTCGCGCCAATATCACGAAAACTTGACACCATATTACTAACAAGGTCTTTGCAGTTTTCACTTCTGTGCTTCCTAAGGAAATTTTGCACTACTTCTACAAAGTCTCACCAAGCTAATGCTTCATTATCGTGTATCATTTTCGCCAAATTGGCGTCCTTTATGAGATTACGGATGATTGGTCCATCAAAAATCGCTGGTTTAAGTTTTCTAACCATCTTGTCTGGAAATTCATAGCAGATATACTTAAAGCACACCTCATGGTCGTCCAAATTATTTTACCAATAGTATACACATTCAAAGGAAACATGTGTATTTTGTATAACCCATTTGCTCAGGGGCGGACCCCCGACATTTTAATTTTAGAGAGTTTTTTTTTTTTTTTTTTTTTTTTTTTTTTTTTAGTCCGTCTGATCTTTTAAGGGCGGCAATCTGAAATAAAATGTTGACATGAGGTTTCTGTCGTCTTTCCTATTTCAGCTAACATTATCCGAGGAAACTATAAAGCCACCCTTGACCGATTCAAGGCCCCCCAACCCACCAAACAAAAATAGGCTTAAGCCCCCCTTCCGCCCAAAATCAAAATCCACTCAAGCCCCTACTAAAACCAAAGTCCTGGATCAACCACTGTATTTGCTATCTTAAGAGGAAATTCGCCTCCTTAAAGTCAATGCAAATTACACATTTATGATCATCTTACAAAATCTTCTCTAAAAACAATTTAATTGCTTCATATTTTTCATATGAATGAACAAAGAACTTACAGACTGTCACTCACATAAACATTTTATTTAATTTATTTAATTGCAATGGATCACACACTACAAATATTAACTTTAAATTCTTTTAATATTTTCGGTTATTCATCATTCCCCTTGGTAACTCATTCCAATCCCTGACACCCCTACCTAAAAAAAAAAAAAAATATCTTCACACACCCTTGTGCCTGAAATCGAGTGCCAGCTTGTGGGCATGGTCATCTTTTCGCCTCCATAAACTACTTTTCATACCTACTGCAATATCTTTCCATGCCTCATCGCCAGTATACGCCATGTACACTCCCATGACCCTCCTCATCCTCCTCCTGTCTTTGCAATGAATCCCATTCCAGCTCCTTTATCATATCTGTCACTGATTGCATTCTGCGATAATTTCCAGAAACAAATCTAGCAGCCTTTCTTTGCACCTTCTCCAACTCCTGTATTTGATACTCAAAATGTGGGTCCCATACTACACTACCATATTCGAGCAATGGTCTAACCAAAGTTTTGTAACCCAATTCCTTTACTTCTCTCGTGCATCCCCTCATCACTCTCTCCAACAAGTGCAGGATTTTGAAACCATTTCCTACCACCTGTCCAATATGTCCTGCCCAGTTAAGTTTGTTATCAAATGTAATGCCAAGATATTTACATTTCAAGTCTTCAGCAAGCAATTGTTTCCCCACCTTATATTCATAATTAACCTTTTATTTTTTATTTGTTTATCTAATTAGCTGACTCTTCTTTGCATTTATCTTCATCCCATGTTTACCAACCCAACTAGATATCCTGTCCAGATCACGCTGCAACTGTTTACATTCCTCTATGGTTTTATCCTTTTATACAGCATTATGTGATCTGCAAACAATCTAATTTCAGCTAGTAAACAATCAACACAAATATTCATTAGCATAATGAATAGCAATGGTCCCAATACGCTACCCTGCGGCACTCCCATTTTTACTTCCACTTCCTTTGATACTACATTTCCTACCCTAACTTTC
>CM061920.1:171688638-171858018 GCA_031002005.1 Vandiemenella viatica
TTGTATTCTAACAGATTCTGTCAATACAAATGGTTTTCATTTTAATTGAAATGATAAAGCATATTGTTTCATTTAGTTTGCGTACACTTGTTGACATGATATGAATTCGAAGAATTGTTGTAAAATTTTATGTCTGAGCGAACCCGCTGATACTCCAGAAATAATCATTGTAGCTCTGTAATATCACTCTGTTCTTCAAACACAATTTTCTACAAGCGGGATGCGTTGCGTTTTTTACTGTAAACTTTTCTTTCCATACTTTCCCACTGCACCCTTCTTTCATTTTATTTAATGTGTTCTTTTTATCTGCCACTAGTAGTAATTCTGATCGAACTCCAAAGCTCCATCTTCACTAGGTTTTGCTCTTCAATTCGTCCGCGATGAACAATTCTTTTGGTGAAACAATGAAATTAAGTACAAGCAATAATGATTTGATTGTTTATGACATCAATTTAAATATAATTCAAGTTCATTTAAATACATGCACCAAACACTAAGACTATTCATGAAATATAAATATGGATTTCTACATTAATGATTTGTTAAGATTTTAATTGACCGCTGCGTACACAAATGAAGTGGGGCGAAGGTGTATATTTCAGGAAATAAGTCAATCCTAAGCTATCAAAAGTTTCATATTCACAACAGACTTTATTTTCCCTATTCTCTGTCAGAATAATATGGCATTATGAGACGTACCTGACGTTTTAAGTCTTACTCCAAGTTCTAAAATACTAGAAATCCCTATAAAAGCAAGATAAAAATGATGTGAGAAAGATACAGCCAAAATTCCATGAAAAACACCAGTAATTTTTTAACTTATTTATCAACTCGCCCACTAATGATGAAGAGGAACGGGTCGAAGATGACTAATGAAATTTTTATTTTTAATAATAACAAAATTTTCTTCATTAGATACATTTTTAACATAAATCTGTTTTTTTAGTATACCATACACCCTCGTACATATAAGTTCAGTGACTTATTCGATTAAAAATTAAAACCGTAATAACTCAAGCTTCAAAATCAATACATATTCAAATAGCCTTTCTCTAATTATGTGGTAGTTTGGTTCAAAAATCTTAGTGCATACAGTTTTTTTTTGTTGTTCAGTATTCATCCAGATTGACTTAAGTGACTTATAACATGAGCCAACATAGTAAACTCAATTAGGCAGGACACATTGGGTGGGTGGTAATAAGAGGTATCAAAATCTATTATTTACTAGAAGCAGTGGTGGAGGATGTACCAGAGCAGTGAAGGAACTGCATAACAAAACAGGCTGAATATGTTAGTGTAGCACGAGACCCACATGTTTGGTACCAAATACAGTAGTTAGAAGGCAGGAAGAACAGCTAGATTTGTTTGGGGAAATTATCACAGAACAGAATAAGCAACTGATGTAGGGTTCACCGGGAGAGAGGGGAAGAGAGTGCTGGGAGTATACAAGGCGTATGTTGGTGATGAAGCTTGGACGGATATTGTTGGAACAGTTAGAAGTAGCTCACGAAAGGTAAAAGATGACCACGACCACAAGCTGGCAGTCGCTTTCAGGCACAAGGGAGTGGGAAATTTTGTTTTTATGCAACGGAATCAGGCGTTTGATAAATAACCATCAGAAGTACTGAACAATTTGCAAAAAAAAACCAAGAATTTAAAACTCTTTAAGAGCAGAAGCATGTGGGTGGGAAGATGTACTTAAAAAAATTGAACATAAAAAACAATAAATTGGAAAATAGAAATGTAGTGAAATTGTCACTAGAACATTCGCTCCATCGCAATTAAATTAAATTTGTTCCATTGCCTGAATAAGTTAAAGATAATTTTGCCATTCCATTATGCCGGAAATCAAGTTCCAGCTTGTGGTCATAGTCATACGCCTTATACATTTCCAGCATCTCCTTACCTGTGTCCTGTCTTCCACTGAATTCAAACCCAACTCATGTATCATGTCGATTAATGATTGTGATCTACGGCAATGTCCACAAACAAATCTAGCTCTCTTCCTTCCATGCAACTCCTGTATTTGGTAATTGCGCAGGCTTCCGCGGTGTTCGTAAGTACAGTATTATCTGGGTTCCCCGGGTGGAGCCGCGTCGATTTGTTAAAACCTAACGTGGCCTTCCTCAGAGTTCTCTGACGGAGGCCACTTCCTGTGTTTGGTACCCAGAATGTGTGTCCTACACTACCCCACCATACTGAAGCAGTGATCTGACACTCATAATCCTCTCCAGTGAATTAAAGATTTTGTAACATTTTCCTGCCCAATGTGGCCTGCCCAGTTGATATTAAACCGAGATATTAATACTATAAGCAATTCCTTTTCTAACCTATAAACACAACCAACCTTTAGGTTTTTCCTATGTAGCTAATAAGATGACCTTCCCAGCTAGATATTCTGTCCAGATCACTAACTGTCCACAGTCTTCTCCTATTTTAATAGTGCTATAGAAAATTATGTTATCTGAAAACAACATAATTTCTGAGTGTAAAGAAAAGCACAATCATTCATTAGAATAATTAAAAGCACTTTCCCTTTTACGCTATCATCTGACACTCCCATTTTCACTTCCACCTGTTTCGATACTGCATTTACAAACATATTGCTTTGTTTTTTACATTTTAAAAAATTCTACTACCCGGAAGTCACTTTTTCAACTACTCCAAACTTTTATAACTGATTTACCACCATTTTTATGGCTCAATCTCTCAAATCCGTAGGAGAGATCCAGTTCTCAACTATCAACTGGTTTTCACTTGGCAATTTCATCTCAAATGATTTGCACGTAAATCACATGAAATTCACAAGACTAATTATGCTTCAACCCATATTGCCATTTATCAAATCATTTTCGTTCCCCGCAGAAATTTCCGATGTGCTTGCATATCAGTCTCCCCATAAATTTGCCTAACACTAATGTCAATCTGATTGGCTTGTAATTTTAAACACACTTTGTCTTTCCTCCTGTATGTGCTGGTACTAGTATTGTATTTTTACAGTCCTCTGGTAAGCAGCAGGTTCGTGTATTATGCATAGTGTATGAATCATTCTCGTTTAAGCATAGTCTGAAAATTGTGACTAAGATTTTTTAAATCATTGGTAATTAATTGTCGAAATGTAATGCATGGACTTTAGAAAAATGGGCTCCTTGGCGCACACGGGATTTATATAAATTATTTTAATTGAACGAACTGACCAGCCCGCTGATTGTCCGTAATATCCAATGTCTTAGTAGGTGAGTCGAAGCATACATCTTACCGTGTGTATACTTAGCTTCTTGATTTATTTTGAACCTCAGGTCTACGTTTGTACAACTAGATTTATTTTATGGTTATTTATAAAATTTTGCAGTAATATCACAACTAAACTAATAGTGATAATAGTAAATTTAATGCCTGGAGTGGCATTCTGATTCTACGATTGTCTGATACATGGATAAAAAACATTATGCAATCATTGTGACAATGATCATGTCCATCTGATTTCTGGACGTGGAATTATTTCGTTAATACCCATTTTATGGTTACTTTCCCCTAAATAGATTTCAAGTGTTGCCAATGTTAAACTATGTCCATGGTCGAGGTGTATTGAGCAGCTACACATTCTTCCTAAGTCGGTTAATATTCGACATTGTTCCTGCAGTTTCTGACGATGACACGGAATGCAGAGGACCACCAGCGAGAAATTTCTCACTCGCTGGGGTGACGTCAGGCTGCCGGTGCGTTTGATCTCGGCTTTTTTGCATCGTCAGACAGATGATTGGCCGTTATGTGAAGCACTGTTTGATGATCTTCAGATCTGAAGCTCCTCGACCTTCCAGCCCAGTTATCATCCGTTTCGCAATGTTGCGCAACGACGGTATTTGCCGAGCAGACGCTGTTTGGCGATAAGGAGTGGCAGCTGTTGGGTATTTAAGGCTTCGCACAGGCCGCAGCAAATCTTACTCCGTCCGGGAGCCGAGCTGAGGTTGGTATGGTGGCTCGCGAGCGCCGTACCAGCTCTAGTCACTTTGCAGGCGATCCAGCTTGGCGTTCTTCGTTGATGCGTCCGATGTTTTTTTGTCGTCAGTCGACTTTGTTCTGTCGTGTTCATCTTTTACTGTACAACCTGCTTTGAATAGTCCATCTCTATTCCAATGTGCAGAATGATATTTTTGCATCTTCGGAAGTTCCTAGATGGCTGTGATTACAGCCCTGCTTGACATTTGTGCTTCTGTTAGTTTAAATTGTTTATTGCCGGAAATTTAAGTTCTTCGTGATTACAGATGATTGAGCACTTCTTTCGTGCTGCAATTGGTTGTTAGTCTTCAACATTCGCTTATTTCACTTTGCAATCTATGTTTGAGGCTCAGGTTCCAAAATTTTGAGAATGTAGAGAAATGGCCTGGCAGGTGTATTGCTTAAGTCGTTTATTCGCCTTTGTTCATGAAGTACATTAGCAGGCACAGGTGATGTTTTTTGAACTGAGCCTAGGGTGAGTACTGTTGTCGTCTCCTACTAGGGATTGAGGGTTCTCTAAGGAAATCGAAGTGCTAGGAAAATATAACTAGTATTGCAGCAGCATTTTATCTCTGGCAAAGCTTCATGTAGCTGCAGTGCGCCATGAACCCTCTATTGCTGAGATTGCAGGTAAACTTTTCTGTCGCCTTCCCAGTGAGGTTACGTGGGTAGGTTGAGTCACGACAGAAGCTTAGTACGTGTCAGTTTTCCAGCTCAGCAAGTTGGAATGTAAATTTAAAAAAAATAACCTGGTGTGATAAACCTAGCTGCTTCATTGCTTCAGAATTACTTCTTGGGGACTTCACATTTCACCGTCGTAGCAGCTCGTTATGTGTTCGACTGTAAATGATGCTATGAAGGGACAGAAGGAAGGTCAATAATAGGCTGTGATGAACAACCGTGCAGCCATTTGTCTGATCAAGTGCGGAGGATTGGTATTCCAAACACGGTTTTCGAAGGTATCAGTCACTTCAGAGGTCTGCATCACAGCACGCGAAATGTTCTGCTCTGCGACTGATGTGTGTCGTACATAAATCGGGGGAAAAAGACGACACGCAGACGTGCATAATCTTTGTGAACATTATTGAGCAGGAAAATAGTATAAGGCAATCCCACCGTGTTTTAGTAGGTCGTTGCGAGATATTATTTTTTTTATCAGAGCTCTGGATCTTGAACATAAATTCCGTCTGCTAAGACTTATTCTAGTTTCCTGCAGTAATTCTGCCCCAAGTAAAACATAGATCAGCAGGACGTGATAGAGTTTGTAACTGCAAATTCGGAAGCGTGTGAGCTATCGGACTCACTTTTCTTCTTCAAAGCTTTGCGGTTATTTTCGTTATGTAGCGATGTTATGTGGATAAGGTTCACAGATGGCATCGAAACAAGACACACAATTCCAAAGAAGCGAATAAATACTGTAGCCAAAAGAAAATGTTGCGTGCATTGTATACTTGCAGTTTACTTCTTTTATTCCCTTGGTTGGTCCTGTCAGCAGATTCCTAACAGTCTTAAACAGCCATAAATGGCGTTGTAATCAGAACAAGAAGTTTGTTAAAGGAAGGTTAGTGCATTTTGACACTGAACTATGCTGCGTCGAAAACGAAATACTATTAGCACACCAGTAATCATATCATCAAGCAAGGAAGGACTGACAAAGGTTTTGAACCATAGAGAAGGAATCCCGAAACACTGAACTCAGATGTAACATCATGCTATCAGTAGTCTCGACGACCGTTCTGGTGGCTCAGTGGTTACCATAAGGCGTCTGACTGAAGTTAGAATCTCTGTCTAGGTGGGGATTTTCATAGGCACTTAACCCGACTTCCACCTCTGCCACAGCTTGAAGTGAAGTACACGAGAACGCTTCCGTGGATTCCACGTTAAACTGTAGGTCCCCTATACCCGGTAGGACTGCCGGGTTAAGTTAAGGCGGCTGCGACAGGGGCGGAATGCGCAGCCGGTAGAAACCCTGTCACTAGGTCATTCCGACCACATGGAACTATTATTATAGTAATTTTGACCTAAAATTAAGGCTTGATCGTTTGCGAATTTAAACAGGTGATTGCAAGAAACTGACAGGTCGAGATTTGAGCGATAATAGCCGATCAACAGACACCTACTTCTACCGCACTACTTCTCTGGCTCATTTCCGTTCGGTTACGCTCCGTGTTTTTGCTACATTAGTAGAAATAGTCACTGGAACAGCACAATCATTTGTTCGCTGATCCGATGGCTGTGTGAGAGCGATATCTTCAGAACACCATCATCATATTGCATGCCTTCGTTACTGCTGCACAGAAAAAATAACGGTGGAGTTCAGTTACTATTGTCGGATAACAGATTAGCAACCGTAACTGTTAATTCGTGTTTTAAACATCTCAACTAATAGAGTACCGTTAAATCAATACGTTTGTATCTCATACTAATCTGCATTGAAGCAGGGGTGTTCTTACACAGGCGTTCCCATTGTGTAGCACTGTCCCATGAACTTGTTACAGTGCATCTGCCTAAGAGACTCTGAAACTACGCAGAGTTTTGGAATTCTTAAGAAACGAACAGAACTTGAGCGGACACAGGCAGAGGCTCATGACTGCTGCAATTCGAAGTCATCGCTGGCAGTTTGTGCGTTTGTCCGCATCAAATAGCACACATGTAAGAGTCTGTTAATATAATGCTACTCTAAGTTCTGTACAAACTGGTTTGTACCTGCATGTCAGCGTGGCTGTGTACGGTATGGAATAGATACGCTTACTCTGTTGAGATTATCTGTTAGCACTCTCTCATCAATTTCAAGTCATATTTTGTTACTTTCTTCGTATCTTCCTAAGTAACACGACAAAAATTCACTGTTTGCCTAGGAATTACACAGATAACCGCGCTATTAAATCCAGACTTGGATGGAGAGGATCCTGGCTACGGATCAGCGATAATCCTTACTCAGGGATTCAGATGGCTTAGCACCTGGGGCGTTTTTAGGACGAGGAGCTGAGAGAGATGCGTCTTTTGTTTCATCAGACGCTGCAAGACTTTTCTGCGATCAAGAGCTCTGCTGATAACGAGTCAACTGCAATCAGAACAGAACATCTAAGTCCGCAATAAGTTATTATATAACGGATTGTTACTAGTTGCAGGCCTCGAATATTAATTTTTTCTAATATACTCTCGCGAAAACTTTTTCACTTCAAAGCTCCAAAGAAAAACAAGAATTACTTATTGAGACTATAATAGTGTTCATTACCGGTTATCGTGATTGTACATTGCAATCTAAAATTATTTAAAACGATAGGTAACGAACTGATTATGCTTTCTTTGGTGAAATAAAACTATGTTTCTCACTGAACCAAAGCTATCGGTAAAAAGTGAGCGTCTTGCACCTTTTGACATGGGAACTGAAGCAGGATGCAGACTGTTCTGATACATATCAGGTATCCTGACTTCGGTTTCGTGTAAATAACATCCTGGTATTACATTAAATACTCCATCCAACTATTATGCCGTGTAAAAAAAAGTGCTTTTATTGAAGCTAGAATTATCTGAAATAAGATTAAAAATACGAGGAAGCTGTATTTTCTTCGTCACACAGCGGTAAGTTCATTTTGAGAGCGTGGAGCAAAATATTTAATTCTTGATTAAGAAGGGGATCACCAGACGAGGTAATGATAGATTTCGTTGAACATACTCCCCGTTCACCTGACTTGTTACGTAAGCTGCTTGATAGCTTTGGGACGTGATATCTCTGGAACTCAGGCCCATCGTACCTGTAACTGAGGGTCCCCTAGCGTAAATCATATATAACAATGGTAGGAATCGGTCATTACAAGTCTGGCGGTTCCCTTGTAAGAGAAGAGCGGACGGAATAGAGTAATTTAAAATGTTTTTATGCAAAAGCATAACTAGAGAAACGTTCGGCTTCCCAAAACACGTGCTTAGTTGAAGTAAGTCTTGAGAATGTTTGTCGTTACAAAACATGGTTTATTAAGGCACGTGCACGAGTACTGTGCGTGACAAATAAATGATCACACTTCACTTTGACGTCGACATCGACGTCGCCTGAGAGATAAAACGTCGGTCAGCCTTGACATCAGAGGCGCGTCTCAAGTGGTCTTCCTGGAACGCCGCCATCGGCAAATCCTTATCGGACCAACGACTCGAGTGCATTTCCAATACCGTGGGATGGATGTTTTCTCTGATTGCTTGTACAGCTTCAAAGTGCCGACGCATTATTCAGGGTCAGATGGTGTGGCTGCGTCTTGTGTGATTGGGGGGTGTGTATGGATGGCTGACACGTGGGTTCTATGGGGTTTTACCTACGAGGCCCTACGACTTGCGCCGACTATCTTCATGTATCTTCTGCTCTTGAGCTCTTGTTCTGACCTATCCTCTTCTTCTCTTGTACTACTAAATAAACATGAGTATCGAGGGTAAACTTGCATCTAGGAGAGGGAGCGGACAGCTAAGGGTTACTTGAATGCAACAATCTCTTCTGAAACCTCATTTAATCCGTACTAAACCGTAAACCACCTACAGCTGATGATGTACAGGATAGAGAGGTATTCCGTAACCCGTGATACTGATCATAGGGATGACACTTGGTCCCACAGTATACAACTAACAGAGAATAGTAAGGTTGGTACAGCGACTATCTATTCCGAGACCTAGCTGGTAACTTGTTGCCCGACAGTGAAGAAGTGAGAGTGATCCATGTATCCTGGCTTGCTGGTAAAGTATTGGCTTGCGTGCTCAGCACCGCACTTGTAACTTGCAACCTGACCTGTGGATCGGCAGAAAGTCGAACAAACAGGACGTGCTTTGGCTGCAGAGAAACTTAACAAATTTACAAGGCTTTTATACTAAAATGTTCTACTAAATGACGTCTCGTCACAATGGAAAGTTCCAGAAGGATCTGTCGTTGACTACCAGATAAAGTGTTAACACAGGTCTGTTTACTCATTCAAATGCTGATGTTTAAAAGTGACAAATCCTGCAGCAGGTGCATTATCCTGCCGGACTGGGGTCTAATTCAGCACATACGTCATTTGAAAAGCAAACGGTGGTTGTTAAACGATTAGCGTTTAAGACTTTTAGACTCCTACAACTGTCGCTAAACAAATGTTCGTTGGATATTATACAACAGATGCACTAGATCAAATCTGGCGTCTGAAAATAGGAGTCTCGATGCATGGAATTCCATTTTATAATCTATGTACTTCTACGTTGATAGATTGGTTCGTAGAGTTTGTATTCGGGATCGCAACAGCGTGGCATTGGGAGTTCGTGGCTATTTCCTTCCTCGCAATCCACTTCAGGCTCTAATAATTTCGACGTCGACGAACCGTAGGTCACAATGAAACAAATAAGTCATGTGTATTTCTATGATAACATCTTGCTGAATAAGACAAATTATAGGGTAGTGCACAATGCTACACCAGATTAATTTCTAATATGATGTAACCAATTGTCACCGCACCCTCCATTTCATTTTGTAAGTGCAAAAATATTGCCTACTCAATAGAAAAGAAAAAAATGTTATGCAACATGTTTTCTCACACTGTAAGGACGCAATCAATCAGCCATATCATACAATGCTGACTTAATCTGGCATGACATCAAAATCTCTTTGACAATTAAACACAATCTGCTATTGACATTTAATCGATGTGCTACGCGCGCTATCGAGTGTAGGATTTTTTTGAAAAGCGAGATTATCTTTCGTTTCGCACACCTGACAAGAAAATAATTGTCCCTTCAGACACATGTGCCGTGATTGCGTACTCAATTTCCCACGACTTAAAAAATCTCGTTTGCTTTAAGTGAAGGCATGAAACCGCCGCGATTACAATTTCAACAATTGGCACTTGGCAGCTGCACTAGTATAAAGATCTTTAGTTGGTGATGGAGTCTGGGTGGTGAGCACTGACATTCGGGCCTGGCGTTCGGAATGACAGTAGTTCGATTCCCGTTCCGACCATCCAGTTTACGGTTTTCAACAGTTTCCTGAGGTCACTGCACGCAGATGCGGCGTTAGTTCCTTCTCAGGCTCATGGCTGGGAACTGTCTTCTTTCCTTACGCAAAATCTTATTCGGCTCTAGTGACCTCGTCGCACACGAGACGTGAATGCCCAATGAAAATAAGTAATAAACACATAGTTCTAAAACCCTACAATCATTAACACGAATTTTGCATAAACTGGTAATAGCTTGAAGTGTTTCCTATATTAGGAAAGCGACTTTTCGACCTTACTGTGGCCGTTCATTACCAGTTATTAATTTCCAAATAATATTAAGTATAAAAACAAATCAGGTGGGGGCCAGAGATTGGAGTGTACCCTATTCTGAGGGAAGCGACATCCAGATCTCAAAGTATTATTATTGAAACTTGAATTATTGAACAACTAGAATTATTAATAATGTCAAATGACACACTACATGACTGGATGGGATCTATTGAAAACAAGGTTCACAATCTGACTTTACGATTTACTTATGTATTTTAATTGTTTACTTGACAAGATTTTAGAAAGATTAATTTTGTTTTTAAAACACAAGGGTACATAACTTTTTTCTGTGGAGCAAGAGAGTCTGTCTCGGGGCGATAACTACGGTAAAACGACGTTGATGCATAAGTTCCTTTTCTGAATGGTGATTACCGTGCAGGCGAATCTAAGTTGTGCAGTCGGTGGGTTGACCAGCTCTATGTAACGGCCGGCTGCCTTCCTGCTGTCCCCAGTAGTCAGCTGGGCGGTCGATCTGCCACCCTCGGCCGGCAACCAACCAGTTCCTTTTTTCTTCCGTGTTGCAGGACCAAGCGTCGCTTTCCACCCCCTCTTGATGACGTCTGTATTTGGAGGGAAGCTCTTCTCGCTGTTTGGCTGGGGACATGCAACAAAACCACCATTTCTTAATAAAAAAAATAGAAATTTTTCCTATTGGCTGTACTCCCTGGCTTGCCCTCTCCCTTCGTTCTTGGATACAGGTTTACTTTTTATTTTATTTGTTTACTGAAACAGCCCAGGCACCCCACTCCATCTTGAGTCGTGGCCCTTGTCACGGGGCTGTTATGCCATAAGTCAGGTGTAATGGACCCCACTCAGGGGCTGGCGTCTTCCAAACACGAGCGGAACATCCAATGGGACCGACACACACACGACGAGAAAAGATGCACGCACACATGTGTTTCATCCGGAACATTACAAGCTTCTTGTTAGTAAGAGATTATCGCCAACATTAGTCCCAGTCAAGAGTGTTTGTAATGTAGTTCAAGAGTTACCATCGTCGGATGTAGATTATTCTGTGTATCATGCGGTGTATACATATGTGTAATAAAAAAATGACTCAAGTAGAATTTCTTTAGAATGATCGTCAAGGTTTCGCAAAGTTTGTTTTTATTTAGTACTAGCAGATGTCAACAACTTGGATCGCGTTGAGTGCTAAATACACACTACTCACTTATACCATCATGGTCAAGCACTATATGATACGCGGACTCAAAATCTTTTTGCACGAACTGTCTCCACGACAAACTGTAACTTCATCGCTCCGAATAACATGACGCTGCTCAAACGCTGAAACTATGATAAGAGGACATCCATAAATTACGTGAGGTGTTTTTCCGTATTTCCGGTCCCCCCCTGTGGTGAGACTTCGTGAGATCTGGTTCGACCCCTCCCTCCCTCTGGTGAGATCTGGTCCGCGAGAACTCCCCCCCTCCCCCTAGAAATTGCCCTCGCAACTTTTTGAGACCTTTTATTTAGGTCTTACCCTTCCAAACCCGGTTACAACCCCACTTTTAGACGAAATACCCCCCTAAAATCGACTTTCCCGTCATTTGTAGACTTTTTTTGTGATATGTGGTGAGATTTCGCTGGATCCCCCGCCCCTATTTCATCACGTAATTAATGGAAGCCCCCTAAGCATTTCGACTGTAGGGGTAAGGGAACGTCCATAAATAACGTGGCTCGGTTTAGGGGGAGGAGGGGTTGGCTGGAAAGCTACGCGCGGCTACGTGGGGAAGGGCGGGTTTTCGCAACCAAGCCACGTAGCTTTTCGCTAATATTATTTGTCACAGTTAAAATAAGGTGCAGGACACACACAAAACCCTATGTGAATATTTGTTGCCGTCATTTAAATATCTCCGTATGACAAGAGAAAATAGTACAAAATGTCTTCTGGAATCAATAGGAATACAAGCTACGTGCATCGCGTGGCGTGTGGGAAGGGGGGAAGGTAGATGCAAAAGCCATGTCAGGCTACGTGGGGAGAGGGGTATTCACAGGATGTCAAAATGGAGCTACGTAGTTTATGGACGATCCCAAGCATTTTTAGCAGTGACGTAACCGGTTAAGGTCTGTGGCAAATTCTCCCTTTGGCCAGACATTTTTTTTTTTTTTTTTAAGCTCTACCACTGTCCAAGTGACAATGGGTGGATTCTTGTGTCAGGGGGCGCTTCAGGCTGGTCAAGGGCGCCCCCCCCCCCCCTCGGCCGGCGGCCCCAGAGTACATTTGCCCCACTTACCGCCCTTCTCCCCTTTCCAACGCCGATCCTGACCACAACACGTAAGTTACCTAAAAATCGACACTAATTTGTGAACACTGTTAACTCCTCATCTTCTCTACAACACATCAAAATGAAACTTACCCTATTTTACCCGCACAGTCACGGCTTGAACATTAATCTAAACCCAATTAAAATCGAACCAGTATATATTTTGCGAATCGCGTTGAATTAAAAATCACAATAATTTCGCAAATTTCCCAGTTTTCCCAAATCATATCAAAATGAAACAAACGTTATATTACTCACGTCTCCACGGACTATACTAATCAAAATACGTCTTTGGCATGAGTCGAGTTCAACGAAAAATTATCATAAACTTAACATTTTACGAAATTGAAACATAGCTACCCTATTTTACCCGCATCACCATGGGCAATACATTAACCGAAACTCCATCAAAAAGCCACCAGCAGTTACTAATATCTTCACTTTACAAAGTCATATCAAATGGAAAAATACCACATACTACCTGTGGGAGCACACGTTATGCATTAATCGTATCCCCGAAAAAGGCTACAATCAGTTGTATTTGTGTGAATCGCATTCAAACCAAAAATTAGTTTTCATTTTTCCGACGGCACATCAAAATAAAACATGAAGGTCCATCAAAATGCGACCAGTAGTTTTTACATTAAACGCATCCAACGAAAAATTATTCTAAATTTCTAGTTTTTTCAAAACCTATTTTACCCGTGGGATCACGTGTTGTACATTAGTCAAAACCCCTTCAAAATCAGACAAGTAGTTTTTGAGTTAATTACTTTCAATGAAAAACTGACATTAATTTCTTTTTAATTTATCGTTTTTTTGGCATCACATCAAAATGAAACATATCCTTTTTTACCCTCGAGACCACGGACTGAACATTAAAACTCGTCAAAATCAGACTAGTTATTGCGTAAACACATTTCATCGAAACACAAACAGACAGACACATATTTTTTTTAAATGTTGATTCCTTCTCTGTAACTCAGTTTTTTCTTTTTTAAAAAATACCTCAAACGTACAGACTTCTTGCAGGCTACATATCTTTACAGGTCTATAATAGTTCCAATTTTTATGGTCAAAAATTGTAACAGGTTAATCTGATCTGATCAAATACGAACTTGACCTGTGTTTCACCCTTGGTGTGAATAAAATCTCTTGAGCTTGAAGAACTCAGAAGTATTAATAGACTTGGGTATTAAATACGGACAGGGACGATCGCGGTATGGTATAATAATTTGTTTCAGTGGCCGTAGACTCGAACTTGCTTAAATATAATCTTGATTTGTATTTGACCCTTAAAGTTCACTCAACAATATTTTAAAAAAATCCTGTTTGCTTCGAAAGCATCACGTTGTTGGTTTTCTGTTTTTTTTTTTTTTTTTGAGGTTGGGCAAAGACTCATAATGAAATCATTGGTCATAGTGCTTGTAATGACCAGAGAACTTAATATAAATTCCATATTATTAAAAAGTTGAGCAAGTCCGAAGAAATGGATTGCCAGAATACTCAATTCGGTAACATATTTGATATGATGTCCACTTTAAATAACTCACGTAGAGCGAACATGAACAAATACCATTAAAGAAAGTGGTCAGTAAAATCCAAACAAACTGTAATGGATAAACTTTGGTCAAGCAACAACATTAGTAAAAGTTTTTATTAAATTGAAAATTAACGTAGGCCGGAATGACAATTGGCATTCGTGGTTAAAGCAGAAACCATGAGTGATTCATTTTTTAATGTTGCTTTCATTAGCAACATGTTACTGAAAAGCAGATCTACGTTATTTCAGCCATAAAATTTATCTATATTTTTAAACTATGAAATGCTACGGAAAGCAAACTTAATTAATGTATTATGGCAATTAATTTGGTATCAGTTGCTTAGCTATTAAATTGTGGACATAACATCAAATTTCTACTAATTGATATCTCTGATCGCTGTTAATTTGCGAGCGAAGGCTGACACATGACACCGTTCTCCAGCCAATAGCTATCGAGGTGAATGAGTGAGTGAGTAAGAGATAGTAGATTGGTACTAATAGCATCGCCGTTGACTTTTAGGCACCACTGACTACAACATCGTGAATAACCTATTTATAACAAATTTCCGACAGTTCAACGAACTATAAATTGGAAACTTATGATTAATGAGGAGCAAAGACAAGTATACCATCAAGAATATCTTGGTAGGTTGGTATGAAACCACATTGTTGCATTTGCGATTCAATTAATCAGATCACATAACTGCTGCAATCTAAAAAATATATAAATAACTATTTCCGAGGGTGGTCAGAATGGGACTAACTTGTCAGTGCGCTTCAATTCATTTACTGATAACGATAGTACCTATAGCTGGGAGAGGAAGAGAACTTCTGCTTGGAAATTTCCATTGTTTAAATATGTTTCCTTGCGAAACATTCTTCAAAAAGAACCTCCGCCACTAAACTTCCCCGTTTTTCTTACCAACTAAGTAAAGTGCAGAATAAAAAGACCTTTTAACAGAAGTGCAACATCTGACAGTAAAATCCGGTGACTGATGCGGCAGGCCGAAGGCGCGGGCACCACTGTTTTAAGACTCAAATGGATTTCAGTCAACAGCGTGTTGGCAGTAGAAGCCAAAGTGTGTGGTCAAGTGAAAGGGCAGCAACAAACGAAGTTAGCAGTGCTACAAGTAAGGATTGCAATCCCGCAGTGTTTTCAATCCCGCGGGATCCGCGCGGGATTTGCGACAATCCCGCGGGATCCGTGCGGGATTGGTACAAACAGTTTTTTAACGTATATATTTAAAATATAGTTACTTAAAACGTTAATAAATTAAATAATAATTAAATTAATAAATAATTTTTAATGTTAAATGATAAAAATTAACAGTTAACAATATTTTAATTGGCAAAATGACATTAAAACTTTTTAGCGTGTCTTAAGTGTACTTCGAGGTTTTACATTTTTGTTTTTTAATCTACACCAATTTTTAAATAAATAATAAAAATGGAAAATATTGAGTCTTAGGTCATATTATGTGCTTTACAATACATCACATAAGTTTAAAAATATGGTTTGCTTAATAGCCAAGTTACCAGAGGTTTTTTTTTTTTTATATTCTAAATAAACGTTCCATGACACCGAGAAAAGCATTCCATTTCACAAAGTGAAGTGAATATACTCTGTAAAGTCTAGAATTGGCTCAGAACATGATCTCATAACTTTTTTGTCACTGCACAAGCCTGAGACTTGGCTTTTTTGCGTGATTCATTATTATATCTCTAGATTCCTTGATTGATATTACCGTTGATTCAATGTTATTAAAAGAAACTACTCACCAACACGTAAACTGTCAATTATTTCAGATTTACTTAAGTGGCGTAACGACGTTTTTAGAGTGGAAATTAATATTTTTTAGTAAGAAAGGAGACTTTCTCGGCGAATGATTGCAGTGAAGTCCTCATAGGTTGTATCTCCGGATTTCATTGCATACACACGAAATTACACACGTGAGGAAGACGGCGGAGGCAGCCGTCGAAGTATGGTGTTCCTACAACACAATTCGTCGATACATCCGTGAAAATTTCATTATAACTTTTTTACCTTTAGTCGAAATTATAACAAGGAGAAGAGGGATTAATCGAAAGCCTGAGCGGCACATGTAAGCAGGTGGCTTTCGTCAAAGAAACGTATTGAGGCAGCGGCCAAAACAACAATAAGTCAAAGGATATACAATTTCCTTTTGATAGCTGTTAAATAAATAGGTACGCGATCGTTAAAATTACGATAACATTAGTTTCATATCAACGAATAATAAAACCGTGAATAAAAAGCTGCAACCATGTAGTTCAGATAACGTGTGCGACACTTAAAAAATAATTATTTAGTTAGAAAATCGTACTAAATACGCAACATAACTCAAATTACAGAAATGTGTTCGAAACAAACGTAAGTTTTGATGAATACGTAAAAGTGTATTTATTTACTTACGAATGACGAAGGTTGACAAAAACAAATGCTTGTTCACATGAGTCAAATGCCAACTGGAAGGGTACAGGCAAACAGTGCAAAATATCCGACAGAGACCGAGTGGGGCAGCGAGTCACGCAGACTGACATCCGTTTCCGCCGGATTTTGCGGATTGCGGATCCGCTTAATTTTGTGCGGGATCCGCCAGACTGTCTAATGATGCGGGATCCCGCGGGATTGCGGGATCCCGCTTTGCTGGATTGCAATCCCTAGCTACAAGACGGCGGAAGAAACTGACGGAAATGTATTGTTATAGTCGCCTATTTTCTGCTTTCGCTCAACAAGGCAAGAAGTTTTCCGACATTCCAGACATTCATTTCACTGTAGAGAGGGAGCTGGGCTCCAAACCAAATTCGTTCTTCGCGCGCAGTTTTCAGAACCTGCACATTCGTTTCTAAAATTGTGTTATTACGATTTCGGTTTTTCTAGGACATGTCATGTCAGATCAAATAAGCCGATCATAAACTCATCCATAAGAATTTACAACAGGGATTGAGTTCTTTGAACGTAAAACTAAGGATTCTCTTCTTATTCAGCAGTGTGGTTTCCCAAGATTGGTGGATCACAGTTTCTAGGTTACGGCGCCAAAGCTGGCCTCAATCAAAGTGATTATAGGTCGATGTGGTAAAATTAAACAAAAATATCCACTTAGTAAACGTTTAAGCCGCTTCCTTCAGAACTGTCATCGAGACAGAATAGAAGAAATTTTCAAGTTTCAGTAATCCACCATGGCAATCAGGACCATAATAAAATTGTACCCAGGAAAAAGTCTGCACATTTGAAATATTAAAAAAAAAATGAGTTGAGGTTGTAATTAAAACGCTGCACAGCTGTCTGTCTGAGTTTCAATAAAGTGGGATACGCACAAAAAATACTAACCTGGTTTTGACGAGGTTTCATTTAACATGCAGCTCTTAGTCTTGCGGATAAACTATCGTATGTTTCATTTTGCTGTAACGTCGAAAAATAGAGATTTAAAATAAAAAAATAAAAAAAAAAGTAATTTTTGAACGCGATTCATGCAAAAATTACTGTGTTTCTTTTACTGTACGCCCTGTGGTATCGATGAAATGTCGAAAATAATAAATTAAAAACATTAGTGTTTCATTTTGACGTGATGTAAAAAAATGATTTTTAATGAAAGGTCAATTTTCCTTTGAACGCGTTTCTTTTCTTTCTTTTTTTGATATAGATATTGGATAAATTATTGATTCTGCAAATAATTTCGTCTTAACCACACGTTCTGGGCGTCATTGAAATAGAACCGTGATTTTTTTTATATATATATATATATATATATATATATATATATATATATATATTATTATTATTATTATTATTATTATTGGCGAATTTTCCCAATGGAAGACGTTAAACATATGACCCAATCAAATTTTCTTTGAATTCTTCTTGTTGTTCCAAAATGCTTTCATTCTTTCCGAGAAAGCTTGTTTACGTTTTTTTTTTATTTTTATTTATATGGCTTTTGGTCTGACAACCATACAGCCAGATCACAATATTACAATATTATTTGGCATAATAGTTCTATACAATGTTTGTACTACAAAATTATTTTGACATATCAGCTCTATACAATATTATTTTGTCATGATAGTTCTATGCAATTTTTATTAGTAACAATAGTTCAGAGTTGATATAACTATTGATGATTGTGTTACGTTATTAATATACAATTCTGTAATAATTCTGAAAGTGAGGTGGTATAATAACTCTATTTTGGATATATTGCCTGGGTTATATCGTAATATCTGCATCCCTTAAGAAGTGAGCTATAGCTTGATACACGTCCTGTTGTTCAGTTCTCATTAGGGAGATGATTGATGTAGGCAGTGGAATTTTTATTTTGGTCAGTCTATTATATAGATTATTTTGTGGAATTCGGTAAAGGGTGCATGTCAATATTATATGATTTAGGTCTGCTATTTCTTCGTTGTCAACAGGGCAGAATGGGGAGTTTGCTGCGCCAATTCTATGGAGGTGTTTGGGATAGCATCCGTGTCCCAATCTTATGCGAATGATAGATGTTTTGTGTTTTCTTGCGAGTTTTGATTCTTCGAACCATGCTTTGTGTGGAATGTGGGGTTGGATCGATGTGTAGTGTTTCCCTTTGTATACTTGTGATGAAGTCCATGCGTTTGCCCATTTTGTAATGGCCTCTCTTTTTATAGTTCTAATGAAATCAGTGTGGGGGAGTTGTGTGTATTGTTGCTGTCCTTCCAGAGTGCTTTCTTTTGCTAGTTTGTCGACCGTCTCGTTGTATTGGATGGACGCATGGCCCTTTATCCATAGTAAATGGATTTCTTTTCCTTCTGCGGAGGCTATATACATCATTTGTAATATATCGTATAAAATCTTATTCGTTTCATTTTGTCTTTTAATGTTCTCCAACCTTTGTACTACACTTTTCGAATCCGTCAATATAAGTATTTTATTATATCGGTTGTATCCGTATTGCATGGCCTGTCTAATGGCCATAGCCTCCGCCGTGTAAACCGAGGTCTCTGTTGGCAAGCGTATTTTCTGGTGTTCTTTCGTGAGTGGACAGTAGTAGGCGAATCCGACTCCATTTGCTGTTATTGATCCATCGGTATATATTTGTGTAAAGTCGGGCCAAGTTGAAGATAGAAATCTCTCTGTCATGTTATTTGTCCTGTTGTTTCTAATAATCCATTCTGGGAGGTAGTAGACATTTGGTTTAAATCTGATGATATCGTATTGTTTTGTGAAACAGGGAAGAGTCCTTTCTTGGATCACTAATGGTATTTTGTGTTTTATTTGGTTGAAGCTAGTGGCCAATAACGGCGTGGAGCGGCGAGGGATGTTTCCCTTCCTTTCCATTATTGTTGCAAGTCCCTTTGCCTTCTGAGACACCGGATGGTTGGTGATTGAAGCGCGTCTCATTAGGTAGATATTTGATAAGAGTTGTCGCCTCGTTTCTAGAGGCATTTCTCTGGCTTCAACTAATAGCGCATTTGATGCTGTAGATTTCATTGCTCCAATACATATTCTAATAGCTCGATGTTGTGCTATGTCCAATTTACGGAGGTTATACTTAGGGGCATTCCCGTAACAGATGCTTCCATAATCGAATATGGGACGGATTAGTGCTCTGTATATATTAAGCATTATAGCCGGATCTGCACCCCACCAGGTGCGTGTTACGGATCTTAATATGTTCAAGAGGTGTTCCGTTTTGGTTATAATATGGTTGATGTGTACCGTCCATGTTAGTTTACTATCCATTATTAAGCCTAAGTGTCTGGCAGATGTGCACACCGGGAAGGAGTAAGGTCCCAGATGAAGCTCAGTCTCTCGATATATAGTTCGTTTCCTAGAAAATATCACTGCTGAAGATTTCGCTGTTGAAATGGTTAGTCCTAGATGTTGTGCCCAATCATATAATCTCCCCGCAGCTTCTTTTAACCTCCAGAGAATTATTCCTAGGGATGTGGACATCGTGTATATACATATGTCATCTGCAAATTTTAATACTTTTATTGTGGGACTGAATATTTTTTCTATTGCCCCTATGTAAATAGTGAATAGTAAGGGGCTAAGGATTGCTCCTTGTGGGATTCCTGTTGAGACTATGAATGGTCCATGTAGAGAATTATTTTGTTGCCGTATATATATAGTTCTACTATAGAGAAGATTATATATTCCACAGACAAATATCTCAGGAAGATGTAGTGCCTTGAGCTTTTCTATTAGTATCGGAATTTGAACATTGTCATAGGCTCCTGTAATGTCTAGGAAAACAGCTGTAAGAAAACCTTTGTTGATAAAAGTTCGTTCTATGTCTAATGTGAGCGTACTGAGACAGTCATATGTACTTCTTCCTTTCCTAAAACCATATTGAGTTTTTGGCAGTAAATTGTGATATTCAAGCCACCATTCTAACCTCCTTTTTACGATTCGTTCGAACGTTTTGCCTATGCAGGAGGAAAGGGCTATTGGGCGAAAGGAGTTGGCATTTGTACTGTCTTTACCTGGTTTTGGTACCGGTATAATTATCTGTGTTGTCCAATCACTTGGAAATTCACTTTTTAACCATACATTAGTAAAGATCTGTACGATAGCTACCTTGGCGCAGTGGGGGAGGTGGTGGAGCATGAGGTAATGAATGTTGTCTATTCCTGGTGTTGTATTTCAGGTTGATTTCAGGGCCATTTCCAGTTCGTTTAGTTTAAATTCCTCTGATAGGATATTTTGTCGGTTATTTTCCGTGTGTTGGTTTGTTAGTTTTAGAGGCTCTGTAGGCACATATGGCGGGGCTACCTTGTTTTCGAATTCTTCGATACAGTTCATTGGCGCTTTTATTCCCACTGGTTTCTTCTTTAACCGATTTATCATGTTCCATATTAAAGTTGTTGGCGTGGTCCTATTTAAACTATTACAGAATTCTTTCCAACAGGTTTTTTTCTTTGATTTAAGGAATCTTTTTGTTTCCGCATCTATTTTTTTTGTAATTTATATAGTTTTCCCAAGTGGGTTCTCGTTTATATACTGTCAGAGCTAGTTTCCTTTTGGCTATCTTTCTAGAACATTCCTCGTTCCACCAAGGGGAGGATAGTCCTTTTGCGTTTGGTGTTGTTTTGTAGGTGGGGATCGAGCATTTTGCCGCCTCGTTTATAACATTTAGCAGTAGCTGGTACTGACTTTTGGTTGTGATTGCTGAGTACACTCGTCCTATATTTTCTTCAATGTGTTTCCTGTATTTTATCCAATTTGCTTTTCTTATGTTCCATTTGTTGATCGGTTGAAAGATCTGTGGGAAATTCAGCTGTTTTGTTGATATTAGGATAGGGTGGTGGTCCGATCCCCAGGTCTGTCTTAGATTTTCCCATTGAAATTCGGTGGCGATAGATGCGGAGCACATGGATAGATCAATTGCCGATTTCCTTTGGCCGGGTTTTGAAATAAGAGTAGGAGATCCGTCATTGAGTACAAATAGGTTGAATTCATCTATGAACTCTATCATCGCTTCCCCACATGCATCGTTCAGCTCGCATCCCCATAGCGTATGATGGGCGTTAAAGTCTCCACAGATTAAGTAGGGATCCTCTATTTGGTGGAGGAGTGTTCGCCATTCATCTATTCTGATTGTTGTTTTGGGAGGACAGTATATTGAGACTAAGGTTTGAGCCGTGCGCGGCTCTCTGTCGCTAGGCGGCTGTTTCATATCGCTAACTTCTCCGCTAGGGCGCGCGGCGGCCAGGTTCCGGCCATCTGGTGGCGATTGTCATCTTTCGCCGGCCGATAGAGAGCGCTGTGAATGTGAGTGCCCTCTATCGGTCTGTAGAGAGGATTTAAGGGGCGACCCGGCTCAGGAATGCGGTCAGTCTCTGCGGTCATTCTCGGCTAGGAAGTGAACAGTCTGAGGAGGAAGTGGCGGTGTCGGAAGCGGCAGTTGAAGAAGGCGACGTGCTCCATGCACGGGCAGCAGTTAGGCGGAGCAACGTGATACTTGGCCGTCGACGAGGGGTTATTGACGGTGCCTGGTCTGACAAGCAGTTCTGAGTGGCCGTAAACTGTGTCGTCGCCTCACATGCCCAGACTATATGGCAGTTTGGGGTGTCCTCATAAAGTGTGCGCTTTGGCATCTTCTGGAGCAACCTGTGCCTTCATGTTCCACGAGTGGATAGACTGTTAGAGAGTTCGTGGTATTCAGACAATTCAACTTCGTTGTATTTTCTGCTTCCTCGGTGCAATTGGAGATTTTCTGTTTGGTGTTCGTGCTTGCGTGGGACAATCCATGTCACTAATGGCTGTTCTTTCACATGAGGGAAACAGTGTATGTATGTTTGGCTGTACCCTTGAGGGGTGCTGAAACATTAAAACAGACCAGTGTTGGTTGAGCTCAACTGATATAAGTGCCTTGAGAAGCTCGATCTTTGGAAATCCTGTTTAGGAACTTATAGCACCGGATATTCTACCATTATTAAATTGTTGTTTAGACATAAGTAAATTTAAGTGTGTAAATCCTTGGACTCTTGGGCCATCATGGATCATTAAGGCCAACTAGTATTGTGGTTATTTAATATAAGTATATCTTGGGGGAATTTTAAGTAACCGATTGGTAATTAAGCTTATTACATGATATAGTGTGGAAATCTTATGTTTGAAGTTGTTGATATTGTTGTGTAAAGTTGTATTGTATTTGGTATTTATTGTAATAAACAAGACTGAGACAATTGTAACCATGCGCCCACATGCTTGCCAACCTAACTACCACCTCAAGGTTAAATTCATATTTTGGCTGTGCACTTTGACTGCTATAGCCTGAAAAGATTTGATGTTTGTATGGTCGATGTATACAGCTGTGAAAGGTATAGATGTTTTTATTAATATTGCCACTCCACCTTTTCCATCTTCCCTGTCTTTTCGTAATATATGGAATCCTTTAAATGAGATATTAGTGTCCAGTTTCAGCCAAGTTTCTGCAATAGTAGCTATCGTTATGTTGTTTATGTCTAGTTCTCTTTGTAAAGATTCCCTATTCGCTCTTATTGATCTGGCATTCCACTGTAAGCACTTAATTTTGGCCGTCTTGTTGGAGGATATTGGTTACCATTCCTAGTATCGCTGTAGGGTTTAAGAGATCTTCTGATTGAGATTTTGCTTCTTTGATTAGAATCATGATTAAGTTGACTTTTTTCTATTAAAATGCAATTTAGCGATTGTGGACTCTTAGTGGGATCGTTAGATTGTTTTAATTTAGTAGATTGTGCATGCAGGTCTGTTTGTGTGTCCTCCCTGGGCGTATTGGGTACTTGTGGAATTTCCGTATAGCTGCCTGTGGCTGCAGGGTGGATCAAGCTTGTATTGATGGGAGCCATAGGTCCATTGTATGTGTATAGTAGTTGTCTTGTATTGAAGGATGGGTTATCTGTAGTATATTTAGCGTTCTTATAATTTTTAGGTCCTTTTGTCCAGATGTATCTGTTTGGGGGATTGACTCTGTATTGCTGAGGGGTGGTTTTTTGTGTCGTACTGATTAATGTCTGTGTTTTCTAACTGCGGGTGCCAGGATCTGGGTGGTTCGGCCACGACTTTTGCGTAGCTGTTTGGCATCTGGAGTGTTGAGTTGTAGTGAAATGGTTGAACTCTACTAGATTTTTCAGATCGTCTCCTAAGATGTTCGGGGCAGTTTTTGTTTGTTGCTAGGTGATTTCCTCCACAGAATAAACAACATGCGTTTTCCTGGGAGGGGCAGTGGGTTAGATCATGTGGTCCCGCGCATTTACTACATCTTTGCTGACCTCTACATTGTGCTCTGACATGGTTAAATCTTAAACACTGAAAGCATTGTATTAAGGGGGGAATATATGGTTCTACTTTGCAACGCATGCCAAACAGATATACTGCTTCTGGGAGGACCTGGGATCTGAATGATAGTTGGCATACGGGAAGATTTCTTGCGTTTACCTCTCCATTTGGAGAATGTTTTTTTATAAATCTTCTAACGCTAGTCACTTTGTACTGGGATTGTATGTTTTCCAAGATTTCTTCTATGCTTAATTTAATGTCCACATTTCTAATAACTCCCTGCTTTGAAGTCAAGTACATTGGGATAGATGCTTTTAGACCTATTTCTTGGAGGGACCCTAGGGATGCTAGTTGGTTAGCTGATTCGCCAGATCTACATTCTACTTTAACTTTGTTTCTGCCCGCGTGAGAAATGTTGATAATGTTTTGTTTGAGGTGGTGATGCTTATTAAAAAGGAATTTACCTAGGGCCATGGGGTGCCAATTTCCAACATTTTTGTCAACACTTTCTATTATTACTATAAACGGGCCTCTGTCAGTTTCACTGAATCTATTATTTGCAAAGGTCCCGGCCTTATCCTGCGCACTAGTAACACTGCTGCCTGCGGGCGCTTGGTCGGTGAGTGGCGCTAGCTGCTCACCTGTAGTTGTGAATGTGTTGATTAACTTGGCGCTGGTGTCTGCTGGTGACGTGTTGCAGGGAGCTGTTGAGTAAGCTGTTGTAGCGCCATCTGACGATAGTCTTGCCATCTTTTCCGCTGATCGCGTCGGTCTTCTTACCTCCTCTTCTTCTGGTACTTGGCGTTTGGTCGTCTTGAAGCTGATGGATTGGCTGCCACGCATCGGATCGTCTAATACAGGAACGCGCGGAGTCGGCATGGTGACGGATGGGCTATCTTCTTCTGATGGTCGATTGGGAATCACAGCCGTTGACATTGCGATACTGGTTGCTATGTGATTATAATTTGAGGTCATAATTGTAGGTTTGTCTCCTCTCCGAGCTAAGAGGTGAACAGCTTTTATCTGGGGAGGCGTGCCGTTCTTGTGTCTGGTCATCTCCCGGTCCAGTTTCCATCTCCAAGGGCTGTTGCTGTTGATGATGTTGCTGCTGATGATGATGTTGCTGCTGATGATGCTGTTGATGTTGTTCTATTATCTGATATTGTTGCTGTAAGGTATGCTGTTGCAGTTGCTGTTGTTGTTGTTGTTGTTCATGTTCTGGTTGCTGTTGAGGATGTTGGGAGTATTGATATCTTAATTGCTCCTCTTCTGCTTCGTAAGGGATGATTATCTGCTCACTTGCTGAGGATACTGCCTGAGGGTTTAACCTTTCTACCGTGATGTAGTTCCCTGATGGTGAGGCTGGGATTTCACTGCTGGTGTAGCACGTTTCTAGTGCCATCTTAATCGTCTGACCCGTATCCGGCGGGTCGGCCATAATTTGCTGGTACCACTAGTTTCACTAATTAATTCTAATTGTTCACTAAAGACAATAAGCTGAAATATTGCGAAAAGTAATCGCTTTCGCGGCCTCGCGAACTTCCGGACGCGTAGAGCGCGCACACGATACAACAGGAACTAAATCGACAATAACACGTTCACGAGCTCTATGAGGAAGTTGTCGCCTCGGTGTCTAGCTCCGAACTGCTTGTTTACGTTCGTCCGACCACTCTGGTCTGTATTGTTTTTGTTTTGGTTGCTCAGTTATAATTTCCCATTCGTCTACTTTTTGTTTGAAAGTGTTGCTTTCTAAGATGTCCGTTGCTCCTGTGTTTGCACTTTTAAGATCCTTCCGAATCTCATTTGGCCAAGGTGTTGGATTTTTAAGTGAAGTTACATAATATATTATCTTTTTTGTTAATCGATTTTCTGGTAACCTCTGACGGTGACCTAAGAATTTCATTCACCTATTATTTATGTCAATTTCGATGTTTGAAAACTGAAATGGTCACTAAAAAACTCACAATAAAATATTATTTTTGGTTTGGAGTTGAAATGATTGATTTTGATATATTAAAATTATTTATAAATTTATCACGAATCATCTTGTGAGACACCTTTGTATTTACAAAAAAGTACGTTTTTGATTTCACGATTTATCATTTATTAACAAGAATAACAGGACAGTTTTATGACAAAAAAATTACATTTTTGATTATAAATGAAAACATTTAAGACATGTAAATTGTTAATATTCAGGACGCCAACTCAGCTAACAATTAAAGAGAGCACTGAGGAATCTCTATCACGCAGGTCCCCCTGCCAGGATCGCTTCAGGTCCCAAGGAAACTAAAGTGCAATGCTTATTTTTTTTTAGTTATTCAATGATGATTACCGTTGGTGCAGCCAATCTGCACACGCTGCGTTGGAACACACACGGCACACAATCCCAGCAGCCACGTCACGTGCAGTTTACTCTTGAAGAGCAGTCATCGCCAAGGCAGATTCCACTATCCGCCGCACTATAGTAGCTGGCTCCTCGCCAGCCCGACCACGACGGTGGGTCCTGCCGGAATGTCCCTCTCTTCCAGAAGTCAGGCCGTGGTCCGTTCAGGGCAGAGGGAGAAAAACACAACACCTTTAGAGGGCACATAAATCTGCGGCTCGTTCACTTGTACAAAGCTCTCGCAGGAACTGTCCCTCGCCAGGCCTCTAACACCTGCTGTGCAAAATATTTGGCTCGCAGAACAACGACCCGACCGACCTTTTGACCCCCCGTGAGTGCCTGCTGCTCAAACATTCCCTTACCTGGAGCGTCCTCACAGCCACTAACAAAATGCTGTTCGTTCTTGTGAAAATATACCGTAAAATAGCCCCGCCACGTTACAAGACGTGGTGGGAACGCGGCTTTACTCCGTCGAGGGACGCCTATCACCATAACGGTAATTACGCAACGAACAGTACAGTGTGGTACTTGCCTACAGTTATTGAATACAGCACTGTAATGACCCTTCAAAGGAAACCTTGAGTGATTGAGTGTTCTCGCCTCCGACAGTTAATGAGCTAGTGACTTTTAAAGTCGCGAGATAACTTTAAAATTTGTGTCCCGGCAGAATAAACAGACTTAGCGAGCTGATAGCACCGCGTTTGGTGGATAATTTCAAGTTCTCCTGGCACCCGACAACTTGCAATCTAACGTAATTCATGTTAACATTGCTTTTGAATTTCTCGAGATCGGTTCCCGATTGTTTTGAAGGAAACATTTCATTTTACCCAAATTTGAAGCGTGTGTTATCCAAATGATAATTCAATGATATTGCATTTCGTTTTTCAGTCATTTGTTCACTTCGTAGAGCTTTGATTTTGTTGTATATTTGCAAATTTGGCAATTGTAAGCCGAGGCTTTGCTTTTATTTTTGTGTAAAATTTCCTATATTAATATTAAAGGTAAATGAGCCTCAGTCTGTACGCCTGTAGCATCATAGGGCTTTATTTGATGATAAAAAGAGAAGTTAGAAAGTTTTCACCCTTTCCTCCCTCCAAAGTAAGCACCTTCTACAATACTGGTTGGAGTTTGGTGAGGTACAGCCCTTTGTCGCGCGGGTGAAAAGGGGTATGTTTCATTTTGATTTGACATAGAAATAATGAGAAATTTAGGAACATTTTTCTTTGAACGCGATTCGTTTCAAATACTGGTCGGAGTTTAATGGAGTGTAGATTGACGTAGAGCCCGTTGCGTCGTGGGTAAAATAGATTATGTTTCATTTTCTTGCGATTTCAGAAATCTGATAAATTTACCGTACTTCTATAAATTTTTCGTTGAATGCTATTAACGCAAAGACTACAGTTCCGATTTTGATTGGGTTATGAGTAAAGTACAGTCCTTGGCTGCGCTCGTAAAATAAGATATGTTTCAGTTAGTCTACACCTTAAGACAAGTTACTTCTTGCAGTCGAAACGTTTATCGTCATTTCAGCGTGTGGGTGGCGTCATGTTATACGGAGGAATGACGTTATAGTTTGTCATAGAAACCATTCATGCAAAAACGTTCTTTTATTCATCGTTTGCATGGTCAGATTTGGAGCTATGGATTTACAACCGCATGACCTTGCTGCCCCTAAGCTTTTTATATCTACTACCAAATCGTTTTAAGGAAGAAATGAAATGTTGCCATCTGTCTGTGAAACACGAAACTATGTTCAGCGTGCGATACGTGTATTTTTTTTATGTGAAATATATAGTTTGTGAACGGAGATTTGGAACAGTCCCTGCATTCGCCTTGGTGGCTGCTGAAAACCACCTAAATAGTAAACACCGCAGCCTGGACGGGTGGAACGCGGAGGCCTGGGTGCGGCGCCTCAGCACGCTGAGCGACACTGCCGGGTGTTGGTAGTGTGTGTAACAGCAGAACATGGGAAAGAAGTTGTGAATAAGAGGAGAATCAACCATCGTGGCTTTGTATAATTCAGTCCTCGTATCGTCGTCTCTTCAAATTAAGGTTTCACATTATAACCTACCTTTTCGGTGTATTCATGGCGTATGGAAAACTTCTGCATACAGTAATACTTTTTTACTTTTCTTATTTCAGTCAAAGAATATTCAAATTCTTTCTCTGGTCCCGCCAGAAGGCCGTCTCTGCCGTCTCTTTTTGCTAAGACAGATTTCAACGCTCGCCATTCCGGTTATAATTCATTATCTTTCTTTTTATCATCTGAAATAAACCTGTATACCTCGAAATTCTTTTATGATTTCTTCCTTTAATGAAATCAACAACACTATGAACTCTTTCTGCAACACTTCATAAATTACTTCGCTCTATAGATCACTTTTCACAGTATGAATAAGTAACTTAAAACAACTTCAATATGATAATGTTCTGTTTGGGCGCAGCTGTACATAGTTTTCATAATTCAATATTCTTTCATATTCCGGTAACTCCCTTCCGGTGCCATTTCTAATTTCATATCGTACCGTTCTAATCAATCCATTCCATTCATTCCATAATTCTTCCATTCTTCCATTCTTCTTCTGTAATCTCCATGACCAGCCCTCGCTATGAGTGTTTCTTAACAAAAACATCTTATTAATATTTTATAACCTTATACTTATCATACACAAACAAATATTATTCAATCTTATTTTTTAACATTTTACCAAGTAACGAGATGTATGACCGTTACAACATGTTTAGACAGTTACAGGTTCGGGATGGACGGAATTTTTCTACCAACGCAACCCAGGTGCTATAGAACTACGAAACTTGATATGTAATATCGACAATCAATATTTCAAGGAAAGTATTCTACAGTAGTCTGGGAAATACTATTTAAGTACTGAAAGTGCAAATCGAATTAACATATTTACCGCATCATCGGACTTCTGCTGAAAACGTAGAATACTTTACGCTAGTAAAAATACCATCACAGACTATGAGACTGCAAACACAGTTCCCTGGTGTCTTGTCAATGTTCATAGTATTCCAGGAAGATATCAGAAACTAATGTAATCGGGTAAAAATTCAAGTTCCATTTTGTGTTTATTGTCCGCTAAAAATCAAGGTAATGAACAAATGGCAGAGTGAATGGGACATCAGTAAAAAAAACAAGGGGACAATACTATGGCAATATCCAGTCCCGAATTCCTACCCGTCCCTGGTTTTCCAGCTCCTTGGAACATAGGGGGGTTATCACCACGATAATTAGAATACGTTTTAATCACGGTATATTCGCACAGCACCTACATCGTCTAACCATCATAAATTCAGATATCTGTGAATATTGCAATTCGGAAGTAGGTGACACAAACCATATATTTTTCGCTTGTCCAAGATATAAAGCCCACAGACCTAAATTCTTGAAAGATCTTAACAACTTTGGTATACCTTTTCCAACAAGTATTTCTTGTCTGTTGCATGGCAACAATGTGATTGTATTTAAATTGTTAGCCAGTTTTATAAAAGCAACAAACATTAAGATTTAGGCAAATAAGTCCTTTTTATAATGTGTTAATTCCTGTATATAAATAATAATTTAATGTGTATATAAAAATCTCTTTTATGTTTTAATTATACTGTAATTATTGTTTGTGCACGGAGAGCCTTGTACCACGCACTGTTGGTACAGAGTCCTCTATTTACTTGTTTTACTAATCCTTGATTTTGTAAACATGCATGCATTTTTTTGGAGAAATATTCCAGCTGATGTGAAATTACTAGTTTATTATAATTATCCTGTAAATTTGTTTATCTGTACAATGCTTGACTCATTTGTACCAAGCCAATTATCTATATAAATAGCTGATGGCTGTATAGTGCCATTTGGCGCTTCAGGCCAAATAAAATAAAATAAAAAAATAAATAAATAAAGTGAATTCTACCATCTTTGGAATTATAAGTAAGTCTCTGTAGCAGAGATTCAGGGTGATCATAGCTCGAGGTTAGTGATTACTGATCAGTAAAAATTAAATGAATAGGTTAACAACCATTGAAAAAGAATCTATGAGACAATACTTTCCATTATCAAAAGTACTGCTGAATAATTAATAATCGATAAACAAAATTAAAAATGACTGTACACAAAGATGTCGTTGTAACTAAACACGTTTGGCGTTTGCGACCTGGAGATCCAGAGGGATTGTTCTGCCTCCAGGAGATTCCATGATTCCGATTAGTCGCGCATCTGTTCAAGTCATAGCTTAACCTGACTCGGGTGAAAAATAATCCGATCCGTGGAGAGTCCTAGCATAGTTCACATGAAAAATCAAAGCCTTGCAACAGATTGACGCCTCTGCAAGCTGCAAGCGAAACCTGGAATGGAAGCTTATCGGTAGACATCTTAAACATTGAGCCATCACACCGATTTGGTGCTATGATATAAACGGAAGAATAGTAAAATAGTGTAGCCACGCAAGGAGAATGGAACTAGATGGTAAGCCCAGGAAATAATGAGAATGGCAGCTAGTTTAAAGAAGAGGAGGATGAAAGACTTAAGAAACAAGTGATTTAGGACACGAAGAAAAGAAAGCTGGAACAAGACATATGACGAACCAGAGATAATTGGCAAAACGGATGTGGTAAAACTGCCTTCTGAGCTACAATACACTCTGTTGCGAATATATGTAAAACTTGAAGCGTACAACATGTACTCCTTCTTTTTAAAATTGAATTACTTTTTTATGTAATTAATTGATCAACAAAACTATTATTATTAAATGAAATTAATGAAAAGTGGAATTGAGATTTTGCTGTACATGTTGGCAACACCGTTTCACGTACATTTGACATTGATATTTATTATAACAACTAGCTTCGAGCCCGTCAAAAATGACGGTTTGAACGCAATATTCTGGCAATAACCTTGATTTTGCAATGTTCTACATATTTCATTTGCCGTTCATATAGCCATACAGTAGTCACTTCTACTGAATTAATGACGCCGGAAGTAAAGAACCAATTAAATAAAATCAGATTAGGAATTCCAAAAACTTTTGCTATCCATGTAATATCAGTTTTATGCCTGGTCCAGGCACAATTCAGCACGTTAAATATGAAACTACTTCCACCCGCATTAATTAATACCTTTAGTAACATGGCGCTTATGAAAGCAGTTTAATTGGTTTGTAAAACTCGTTTCAGAGTGAATTATGCTGTAACAAAATGTGTCAGTTGCGATTCTGATAAACTTAACCACAACCTCCAGTAATATTGCGTTCGAAAATCATAGCCTCTATTACCCTCAAATGAATAATAATGGGTATCACCTATGGTGGTAGTAGGAATTCATTCTGAAAAACCTTGTAAGAAAAATAATCTTTTTTAATTATATCTTTCGTTATATGAATACGTTACTCTGGTTAGATTATCAGAGCACTTGGTTAGGATCTCACATAAATAAATGCATTTTACGTTAGATGACGGAGATTACAATTTCGAAAACAAATAACTGTTATTTATTTGACTAATACATGTCGCGATTACGTATGTACGATTCTCTGAGTTTTTAATAAACCTCATTGTTTCTTATCGTGTGCCAAAAAATTCTTAGTTTACGGTTTAAACTGGTGCTTACAACTGAGGCAGGTAAAATAGCGTAAATAATGAAAACCCTTCTCCTTACATTAATTTCTGCATCTGGTTGTCGTAGATAAATAAAAAGCAATATGTAAATTTAATTGAACGTAATAATTGTAACTTTGTGACATATAATTGCCTGGTATTAATTTTTTCCCCCTACTCTCAGTATTTATAATATCACTGCTATTTTGCGGCAATAATATCGTTGTTGAATTGCGAGTGTCATGTCCTTGATGATTTAAATCTGATAAAAAAGTTATCTTAAATCTCATTTAATAGCTAACACATGTATAAAAAACTAAGGGTATCATATATAATGGTAGTAGGAATTTATTATGGAAAAGCTTATAAGGAGAAACGAATAAGTCATACTTAATGATATCTTTAGTTATACGAATACGTTATTCTCGTTAGATTATCAGAGTATTTTGTTAGGATTTTAAAATAAAAAAATGCATTTCACTTTAGATTACGGAGACTATAATTTCGTAAACGGGTAACTGTTATTTATGTGACAAATACATTTCGCGATTATGTACATTTCTCCCAGTTTTTAATAAACTTCATTGCTTCTCACCTTCTGCCAAAAAAATTCTTAGGTTATGCTCATAACTGATGCAGATAAAGTAGCGTAAATATTGAATCCCCTTCTAAATTTCTGTGTCTAACTGATACGGATAAAATAGCGCAAATATTGAATCTACTTCTCCTTATATGAATTTCAGTGTTTAGCTGTAAATAAACGAAAAGCAAGATGGTGGTACGAACGTAATATGGTGGTTGATGATTGGCCGTTCGTTAGCCAATAGGAGAAGCAGCTATAGACGACGCACGCAGACGCCACGTTAGCTTTTTATATAATAGGATTACTTCTCAATTACAATTAATCAATCCACGTATAATATAATAATTTCCACATATCAGTTCTCAGGGGTTGTTAGGCGTCCTTCCACTAAGCATAACTGGCCAATGAGAATCTCTAGGGCGGCAGGTTTGGTTATCAATACGACACTTCTTGGGGTGGTTATCGAGATCACTCTGTGGTTACCATTTTTCCGAAGGCGCCAGGTCGGCTTCCAGTGGTATTCCTAGGCGACGACCCATGTGTTCGTTGGTTGCCTCATCCGCTCCGTAGGAACACAGAGCACCACAGCAGCACGTGCTAACATTAGCCACTGCACATCACATTTTCTCACGTCGGCTGCCACGCACACAACCACTGCCGGCAGACAACTGTGCCCTCTCCACACACACCTAACGGCTCCTCGGTACCTGCCTCAAGGTCGCATACCAAAGCAGCCCTGTCACCCTTTGTCTTAACTGTCCACCTGCCTGAGCTAGTAGCCCAGCATATCGCGAATATACTATGTAGTATAGCGATACACTACAAAATGTTTTAAATCGGTTTCGGCTTTTAGTTTGATTTTCAGCGAAAAAAGAAAAGGTTCCTCATATGGAATGAAAGTAGATGTGCTTACAAGGTTTACAATACCTAATACATTTTTGCAATGGATTCAAGGATTTCATATTTAAATTCGTTCAATTTGTGAAATTTACAAGTTTTTCATGTTTCTGTTTTTAATTAACTGCACCATCATCACTTCAACAGTTTCCAGCTACTAGTTGGGTCTGCTTTGTTCACTAGCCTCTCCATTTTCTTCTTTCTTCACACTCACTGTTACTATATTGGTCCAGTCCTCTCTTCCCTTGCTTACACACTCCTTTCAGCCATCTATCCCACAGCCTTCCTATGGGTCGATTACCATGAATCTTTATTTCATGAATCTTCCTCAATATTCTCTACTCTCCCATTCTCTTAACATGCCTACACCATTTGCTCTATCATTTCCTGTAGGGGAATGTTAACTTCATTCGAGATATACTTCTTCTGTAAGACTTAGTAACGTCGATTTTCTGCATGGTAATGTTTGTTTTTAGAAGTCCTAACGACGACAACAACGATGTTGATAGGTCCTGTTTTGCCATTTCAGTCTTAACAATTCCCCCATGATACAATATGTAACATTTCACATAGATCTAAAAATTAATCTCAGTATGAAGAAAGACAAAGCAGAATTTTGTAAAATAAGCTTACTGCTTTTGGTAGAGTTACTCGGGAAGAATTCCCGTCTGGGCATCCAGATTTAGGTTTCATATAATTTTCCCAAATCACTCAACACGATTGCGGGGATGCTTCCTGCAAAAGGGCATGGCTGAATTCCTTCCCATTCTTTTCCCCCAGTCCTTTCCGGCCTTTAATGACCTCGACGTCAACGAGGCGTAAAGTCATAAGCAAAAAAAAAATCGTTTTTAATGATGTAAGTTTCCTTAACATGTATGGTTCTAGCAATATGGTTGCTCTACACTCCGAAAAGGATATAGAAGAAACAGTAACGAATATTAAATTGATTTTACTGCATACACAAGGGAAAATGTTTGCTTTGATTTAACCCCTCCACTAACCGGCATGTCATTTTATGCTATGTATGTCATTTTATGCTATTATTATAATGTAGTCGTCACTCCAAAAAGTGTTAGATGCTAATGGCCAAAACATAATAATAGTTTTATTACTATCATGTAATCATAATATAGTTATCCTGTCGCAATAAATGTGATCAATATTTTCAAAGCATTCTTCGTTTTTCGTTTGAAAGACTATTTTCATACGATGAAAATTAGTATATCAAGTAGTGATGTCTTGCCCACACCTAGACGAAACTGTTCTTGGGGTCGTATAGAACGCACTCGGATCCGCACACTTAGTACAAACAGAACAGTACACAAATAAAATGGTGGTTACATCCCACTGCCAAAAATAAAACATGGCTAACTAAGAAGTCAATAAACTGAATTAGCATCTGAGTACATTCGGTTGGTGGACTTGCTATGGTAAATAATTTTAACAGGCAGCCGCTAAGTTTCACGTGGCACACAAATCGCTGAATCATCTTTTGCAGAAGTTACGAATTCTTCGCAGGATGAGATTCTAAATGGATGCCTTGCTGTAGGACCACCATTTCTAGTAACGTACCGAGCCACGAAAAGAAGTTGAAACAGCAGACTATTCGCTCAACAGAATACAGGTCTTCACAACGAGACATCAGAGGACCACAAAAACAAGAGTTCCCCCGCTAGTATCGCGAAATACTTAACAGCAAACAGCAATACCAGCTCGGATCGCCGATGACCTTAACTACTGTCAACGTCGATACATCTTCTTTTTTTTGTTTGTGCTCTATGCCTCGTCGATGTACAGATCATTAGAGGTGAAAAGGATGGGGAGGAGGGACGAGGAAAGGGAAGAAATTCAGCCATGGCCTTTTGAGGATCCATCCAGACATTCGCCTGGAGTGATTTTGGTAAACCATTGAAATCCGAAATCGGGGACGAACGCGAATTTGATCCTGTGTTCTCCCGAGCGCCACAGCTGAGAGCTATCGTTCCTGCAGTTGGCTTAGTAACCCCGATACATTCCTCAGCAGTCGAGACCGAGCGTGGCGGGTGAGCGGCAACGCTCTGGCCTGGCATTCGGGAGGATGCGGGTTCAAATCCCCGTCCGGGCATACAGATTAAGGTTTTCCAGTGGTTTCCAGAAATCACACCAGGTGGTGCCGATATGGTTGTTTCAAAAGGCCATGGCCGAATTCCTTCCCGTTACTTGGTCTTAGTCCTTCCCTCACTCTAATGTCGGCGAGGCGTAAAGCCATAAGGAAAATAATAGTAGGACCCTGCCAGGTGCGGATAACACACCAACAACGGACCATGCGAAACAGTAGGATATTCAACAACATTTATTTGAGCATTGAAAAATCCACAATACAGTATGCAATTTTTCTTATGAATTCTCGTAGCTTGCAGCTAAACCTATTTGTTTTATCTGTAAATAATTTGAAGTAAAAACTTAAGTTATAAATATTATTAAAAAACTTTTCACACTATTAAATAAATTAATTTTATTTTGTTTATGTGCCACACTAATAAAGTAGTACGTGAAAGAAACATAAAGGGTGAGGGAATCGATTGGAGACAAATAGGGGAGGAGAAATCCTTAAGAGGCCGGGAAGGATGGAAGAGTGTGGCGGACAACCTGTGCAAGTGGAAACGTCAAGTAATCATGAGTAGTTAAACCATTATGTAATGTCTGATAAAGACTGTATCTGGTGCTTCAAATGATTAGATTTGCGCCATTGGATAACAGTTCGTAGTAGTAGAATTGCAAACTAGGGTAATGGGAGTCATTATTTTAATACACATTAAAATAGTGAGCATTTGTTTTGTACATATCTCATCAAACAGGGATTAACAAACATGCGCCATGTGCATATACCACACTCATTCCTATTAATCACAAACAATAAATAGCAACAGTAAGCTAAGTTAAGGATTAAAGTTCTGGCCTCGCATTCGGTAGGACGCTGGTTCGTATCTTCGTCCGGGAATCCAGATTTGGGTTTGCCATGGTTTCCCCAAATCACCCCAGGCGAATGTCGGGATGCTTCCTTCAAAAGGCCATTGGTGAATTTCTTCCCGTTTCTTTTATTCGGTCCCAGCCTGCCTCTAATGACCTCGTCGTCGACGAGGCGTAAAGCCACAAGTAAAAAAAAGAAATTATTGCCACTCATAAGGAAGATCGTAATTGTGAATTATATCGTAATATAAAATTTGATATAACCTGTAGAGTAGACTTTTTTACTTATAGGTACTTGATCATAAGTGAATCATTATTTTCAACAACTTACATTGTCAAATAACGCGTGGGATCCTTACACCATATCTGTGATTTCCATAAATTTCCAATCGGTATAATTTTCCGCAGAGCTTCCTCTTAGCTATTATATGGAAGTGAGTCATCATTTCGCTATGTTGATATGTTGGTTGGGTTCCAGGAATCTGTAATGTTTTCTTAGGAAGCCTTTTGTATGCCGTTGTTCATCCGTTCGCTGAATTGCTGTGCTAGGATGATTTTGAAGTTTCTGGATTGTCTACAGAAATCATTCTCCACTCGGCAATAAGCACAGTCAAGCCTTTCTCGCTAACATTCTGTGGTGTTTACTATAGCGGTGTTTATTCAGTAAATGAGGGCACACTGTCCTCCTATACTACATTGCGATAATGAGTTGTTCAAGCATGTCACACCTACGCAAAGTATTTGTTACATCTGACGTTCCTGAGTTTTATTGCACTGTCACCAAAACGAAGTTGTAATGTGGCACTGAACTTTACAACTTATTTATTAAAGATTATAATAAGAGTATCCTTGTGTTTCATTGATTGCTATAGAATGGAATAAAACAATTCATTATCACACTTGTTGAGGTGGTTTAAGAGAAAGCGTCGAGAGGAATTGAAGACTGGTTTTACAGTTTCTTTAGCTTGAGGTGCAGTAAGGAGAGTTTGGGCACGATAAGTAGGGCCTATTATTTCTCAATCATCATCCAGCCATGACGCTTTAATGTCTTCATACCAATAGTTATTCCGTTGTTCATTTGTGCAGATTAAGTGGTTCCGAAATTAAAATTTTGCTGTTTGACATGATTACCACGTTACGTTTTTACGAACCTGTTGAATAGCTAAAGTATTTCATTTGGCTGCGCCTGTTCCGTTACTTCTGAATCTGGTACATTTCGCGATCGTTTGGTGATAATTTTATTTTCGGATTCAAATGTTTCGTTTTTGATAAGGAGGGAGGTACTTGTGAGTATGGCTGTTTTAATTCACACAGTACATCTCTGAGTTTGTTCCGGAAGCCCAGTTTTTTAGCCTGTTTCACCACAAATCAACCTCTTAACAGTTAACTGCGACTGTTAATTTTCAAGTAAAATGCTCCATTCATATTCATTAAAATTTAACATCCCTAATTTATACACTGATCGAAATTCTTAAACATATTTCACCTCGAATCAAACCATAGAAAATTGTAGCAAACTTTTTGTTCAGAGAATTTTTTGATAATTATTTTAGTTATTATCTTTTAAACTTTCTTATTGCCCTTATTTCATTTATTATATGCATAATTTATCCAAATTAGCATCGTTATTTTCTTTTTCTAAGAATTAATGTCTCACTGCCAACTCAAAAGCATCAAAGGTGGACATTGAGAAATAACTATAATTTGCTGATAGATTTCGTCATAGCATATTTCAGCTTTCCACGTCTACACTAGTTTTTTTTACGAACAGATGGAGTCTTTTAACATATGTTTGGCTATTCTTGTTTGGTTAGACTTTTATGTATATTTAATTTTTGTTCATGTGTTGTTGTTGTTTTTTTTTTAGTTGGAAAGAAACCACCTTCATTCCTAGCGAAAATGTTTAAGGAAAAATGTTCTAACCTTATAACAGGCGACCAAATGGTCCACAGCGATATGGGATGAATGTACCAACCATTACAGGGAGAGCTCAACATTATTTACGTGTGTACCATTTTCTCTTTTTTTTTCGTTTTTAGTGAAATGACTGGCTACAAGAAGAACTTCTATAAATGCGACTATCAACGAGTGTAATTATCAACCACCGCATATTTAACAGTATCGCCAAAGTGCGCTAAAATATCCATCGGTAGACTCAGTTATATCGAAACAGTGCGGAAGAGGGGTAAGTTCTTTTGCTGGCATTTCCTTCCTTTCAGCGGCTTGGCACTTCTCGTGTCTCCTGCGCCTACAAGCCCACTCCGGTGGTTCGGATTTTTACTTTTATACCTATTTCTTAGTAACAGGTAAGCAGTAGTAAGCTGTTGTTACGCTGCCACTAAATCAAGTGACTCCAAGAAACTTTCGTACTCCAACGGAATTGAACAAATATTCACACAACACCTACGTTTCGTTTCATGCCTTCTGTCTTCATTTAATCTGTAATATGTTCTGCAACTAAGGCTCACTCAACTCACTCAATACTGCATCTGACTTACGTCGTTGGGATGAAGTTGAATTTCTAAACTAAAGTTGTTGTATTTATAAAATATCTATTATACTTTAATATATCGCTCCTCCAAACCGGAAGTTTCGGGACAGTTCAGTCGTCTTCCATGGAACTTTCGACGCTTTCGCGTAAATTTTTTTTTTATTTCCTTTTCATTTTTTAAAAATATATTGCATTTGGCAACTACGGCTATACAACCAGCTCAACGTGAATATCATATAACTTCCAGTGAATAAGTTTTTCCAGTATAGATTGTAACTTCTAAGTATGGACACCACAGGACGGACACGACATTCACACACACAACCCTTAAACACCCATGCCCTCGGCCGGACTCGAACCGGCGACCTTTGACACGGGGGCCAGTACGTGAAGAGATTTGCTTGAGTTGTTTAGTGAATATATGTTAATGTTAGTTCCGCCTACGAGACATATAAATACACTTAATGGATTTAATCACAGAGGTCCTCTTCTTTTGCAGTCCTGTTTCATCTGTTGAGCTGTAATTATTTTAAAATATGATACGTCTAATATCTCAAAAAAATTTTCTAGTGTTAACTACATCTGAATATACGAATCATGCCGTTTCTTTCATTTAAGAATGCCTGACACCACAGTATCACAACGATTTGATGAAAGCAATAAACAAAAAATCTGAACGAGTTCGAATTCAGAAACAAGCTTAGAGAAATTCATCTATGTATAACCATCAATGTTATTACCTCTTAAACTCTAATGTTTTACTGAGATGACTCTGTTCAGTGTTTCTAATTTTATTCATCTATTTGGTCACAACACATTATAGCTCTTCACTAGTTTGCTGTTAGTCAATGTAATGATCGCAGGTCGGATTTTATTTTATACGAGTATATGACGGAGCCTGGTTATGCTGATCTTTCAGAGGAACCGAATTTCGTTCGAACAGTATTCGTCGGAGTAACACCCAATTTACGGTCGACTATATTGTCCATTTAAATCCCGTCCACTGCAGCTGAATTACATCCGACATATATTGCCGATTCGTCATTGTCGTTTCAACACCAAGTGAACGGGTTGTTTTTACAGAATAGATAGTGACTTACACCTTGCAAAAACAGACTTTACCTTGCCCACGCAAATATTTTGAAATTTTACAGCAATTTTCTAACTAGAAATCTAAAAATAAATATTTGAAACTTCTTTTATTTACCGTAATTATAAAAAAAATTACACTATTTAGTATATAGATAGAATTGTTGAGATAAAAATGAAAACAACTGAAAATCATTTGGTAATCAAGATTGTAAAAAAAGTTGGTATTCATGTCTGTATGTTGCCAAATATGCAAAAATCATTATTTCAGTTTTAAAAATAACGCATTATAATTATAAATGAACATTAAGAAAAATGCAAGGTACCAATAAGTAATGTAACAAACAATCGAATTTTACTTACACTTAATTCCCAAACAATAACTTGTAGAAAGTATAGAAATGCATCGATAAAAAATGTAGTACTGTAGGTCTATGTGTTATTTCAATCCTCAATTAATTTGTTTTAACTGTGTGTACAATTTACAAACGCACTTGCAATAATAGTCCTTCTTTCTTCTTTAGTGTAAGCGATTATCATGAGGGAAGTTAGCCCCAAATCGCAATGTCCCTGGAGATGTCACTGGGGTGGTTGCCTTCTACAGTGTTGATTGTAAATGGGTATGACTATGATGGTTTGTGCATTCATTATAGAATTCTATTGTGGATGAGACATGAAAGAAGGGAGATGGTGATACCCGGTGCCCGCCAATTCAGGCCTACTCTTCAAGAGACATCTCAGGGGTCGCCAAACATACGTCCCCATCCGACAAATCGCCATCACTCCGTACACACTGCGGAGAATTTTGAAAGAAATTGCAATTGTCCGACCATGAATTAAGCTCAGCTGTTTTACATGTGGCGCGAAATTCATTTTTTTTTTTTATTTAGAATTCAATTAGCATTCCGACTAAGTACGTTGAAGTATTTTGTACGGTTCGTAATTTTGAATTTATCATTTGACAGATTCGTGTTGGATATATTGAGTACATTATGTGTTATCCGATTTGCATTTTGTCAACAAACGACATGGAATTGTATCATGTTCGAATTTATGCAAATGCAGTTTCAGAAAACCGAGCATAAAACCAGCAACACTGTTGGATTTCAAGTCAATCCAAATGGGTCCAAGTGTTCGGTGACAGTACCGTCTGTCGTTGGAGAACAGTTTTTGTACAGAGTGTGCTTAACAGGGTCGGAAGCGCCTATCCTGTTAGCGAAATCGCAACGTTGGTAACTACTCTAGGTTCATGTAAGTTTGTTTTGATTTCCACTGAACCATAATATGCACATTTGATCACGATGAAGTAAATACGTGTATGATTCCGCTGTTTAGATGAGAATATTATTTCTATTAGGAACATAAAGTTTACATGTGATGACTGTCTTCGCTACATACGACGTCATAGTTTAGGAACCAGGTAGTGAAATACATCACTCGCTAAGTACGTCATGTAAAAACGGCATGTTTTTATACTGTCTGATACGTTGTTTATAATCTTAGCAAGTAAGTTAGTTTTAGCAAGTTTTAGTTTTTTATGAAGTAACTTGCTGAATTCCTTCTCTGCCTATATAGTATCCACCAGGGTCTGACAACTTGCGCGACCCAGGTCCTGGGTTTGCACACGTGGGACCCTATCTGGGTCTGGAATTGCTTCTACTTGGACCAGGCCAACTTTCTTCTCGATGTCTTTTGGTTAACTCTAGTCCTTTTATGATCCAGATGGATGGTGTGTCGATTATAGGTGCAAAATGTGTCCACTTTGGAAGCCTGTCTAATTCAGTTTCAACCATATGTTAGCCCTCACAATTTACCATCAACTGTTATACGACCTAGTAATGCGATAGAAATATTCAGGAAGCAGAAAATGACTTTAAAATGTTGTTATATATATTATGGTGACACACTTCGAAAAGGTGAAAAATTCTTAACGTGTCGACAATTGATGCGCCTATCTTATCTGTCAAATCATTAATAAAAATTATAGAAAATGTTTCTGGTTGCTCATGAATATGATTTTGAGTGTTAATTCTTGTCTGTTCAATCAATAAAATCCAAAACCTGCTAAAAATTTGACGTAAAACTTTTAATCTTCAAGAAAATTAGAGGAACAGAAACATTTTTTCATTAAAATTACGTTATTGTTTTTCTCATTTTTTACTAAGACCGTACGTACAAATGATACTGATTGATAACGTTTTATTTAGCCGTTTGTGCCAAAAAGTGAAACATGCCTCTAGAAACTCGAACATCTAAGAACAACATCTCAGGGGTTGTCAAACCCATTGTTATTTGTGTAAGAAATATTTAAATTCTTTCGTATAAGACCAAGTTCTTATCTAACGTTTGTTTGTTAATGTTTCCAATAGTCTGAATGAGTTAATAAATCAATATTCATGAAATATACTGTCAAAATGAAATTAAAAATATATGAAAAACTACGGAAAGTATTTTGTATTTTTCAAGTAGAAAATATGTTTGAAAAAGTAGTTCAAATAAAATACAAAATGCTTTTTAAATGAAAGTATTTTAAATACAAAATAAAAATAGGTATTTTGCATTTGTATTTGAAATACATGTATTTCAAATAATGCACATCTCTAGTAAAATTTTAATGGCTAGCTATTCTAGTGAAAAATTTCGAAACATTTTGAGAAAAAAAATACGAACGTGCGCTTTATAGTTTATCTACCGGCGTCTATGAGTGTATTGCTGTATAGATATGAAAACTCCCATCTATGGCCGTGTCTAACACGTCACCTGCTGGATAGGAAGGACGTGCTGGATATATATATATATATCTTTATATACAAAGATGAATGTATGTTTGTTTGTTCTTCATACAAATCCACAGTTTTCATCCGATCTCGATGAAACTTTGCACCCTTATACTTTGAAACAAGGAGAAAAATACTGTCTACATTTGGTTGAAAAATTATCTGTATAAATAACACATGTTGTCTCATAACTTCAAAATACGGCGATAGACAGACACGTTGGATATGCACGTCTCCGTACCGTGTTTCCGTATAGTGGACTGGCAGCTCAGTGGTTAAAGCGCTTGCTTGCTAACGTCGTGGTCTCCGGTTCAAATCTTCGTGGAGGCTAAGATTTTAAAAAATTGTTTTTCATCGTAAGAGTCGGGCCTGGGCCGTAGGTTATTCGGATTGAATTTTAAACTGTAGATATCACAAAGTTAGGGATGCAATCTGATGGAATTTGTAGGTAGTCTTGCAATACGGTAGATGTACACTTTTTTTACGTTATATTGATCCATCAGGGATGATTCGTAGTCAGTGAGTGTGTGATCTGCAGTAGGAATACTATAAATGCGGAAGTAAGTCTCTGTCTTATGTTATGTTTTGACAATTAAATGGCTATATCGATATTGACGGAATTTGACGAGAAAATCTGTAGGGAGGGCACTGGACTTTGTTTGTTCTTCATACAAATCAACAGTTTTCATCCCATCTCGATGAAACTTTGAACACTTATCCTTTGAAACAAGGAGAAAAATACTGTCTACATTTGGTTGAAAAATTTTCTGTATAAATAATACATGTTGTCTTATACTTTCGAAAAATTACTGGACGGCGATAGACAGACGCGTTGGATATGGTCGTCTCTGGACTGTTTTTCCGTGTATCGGTCAGACAGCTAAGTAGTTAAAGCGCTTGCTTACGAACACGTTGGGGTCGTGGTTTTCGGTTCAAATCTCTGGAGAGACAAAGATTTTTAAAAATTGTTTTTGATCGTAAGAGTCACGCCTGGGCCGTCGGTTGTTCAGATTGAATGTTAAAGTGCAGATATCACAAATTTAGGGGTGCAATGCGAGGCAAATCGTAGGTAGGTAGTCTTGCAATGCTGTAGGAGTAAATTATATTGATACCTCAAGGGTTGTTCGCAGTCAGTCTGTGTGTGATGTGCAGTAATCTATCTATCCATCTATATGTATGAAGATGAATGTATGTTTGTTTGTTCTTCATACAAATCCACAGTTTCCATCCGATCTCGATGAAACTTTGCACACTGAAACAAGGAGAAAAATACTGTATACATTTGGTTGAAAAATTATCTGTATAAATAGCACATGTTGTCTCATAATTTCGAAATACTATTGAACGGCGATAGACAGACGCGTTCGATATAGTCGTCTCTGGAGTGTTTTTCCGTGTAGCGGTTAGGCAGCTAAGTGGTTAAAGCGCTTGCTTATAAATGTTTGGGTCGTGGTCTCCGGTTCAAATCTCCGTAAAGGCTAAGATTTTTAAATATTGTTTTTGATCGTAAGAGTCACGCCTGGTCCGTCGGTTATTCGGATTGAATGTTAAACTGTAGATAACACAAAGTTAGGGGTGCAATGCGAGGCAAATCGTAGGTAGTCTTGCAATGCTGTAGGTGGGCACTTTTTTACGTTATAGTGATCCGTCAGGTATTGTTCGCAGTCAGTGTGTATGTGTGAACCGCAGTAATAATATTATAAATACGGAAGTAAGTCTCTGTCTTTTTGTTACGTTTTGACGACTAAATGGCTATATCGATATTGATGGAATTTGATAAGAAAATCTGTATGAAGTGAACAGGACATTTTTTCCAGTATGATTAATAGTTATAGTCACGAAATTTTGAGACCTTATCGAATGGTGACAGAAAAATGTTGGAAATTGATTCTCTTCAAGAGACAGGTTCGACGGTAGAGTGATATAGTGATAGCTTTCCTGTCATATTATGCCGACTCGATATTGTTTGGGACCAATCTTTCGTTGCCAACAACTTTCTATATTCAATTCTGGAAACAAATTCTTAATCCACGCGTACGAAGTCGCGGGTACGAGCTAGTATATGGCTCAAAATCACCAAGGTGGAAAATTTGCTTCGCCAGCAAATAAATTACTAATATCATTTTTATTTTTATCAAATTACCATTAATAATTGCTAAACGTTATTCGTTTTAACTGTACATTATATAATATACCTAAAAATTAATAAGATTTATTATTATTTCATAATATATGTATCGAAAATCATTTCGGGAACACGTCCCAAAGTATGATCTTTGGAAACAAACACCGATAATTTCCATAAAACAAACGACATGGAACAGTTTTCATTTCTTATTAGCGGTAAATTTTATCTAATATCTAAATCTTGTAAATATAATACGAATGTAAATTTATTTTATAGAGAAATATGCTAAAATATTTTGTCCGGCGACGTAAGCATCATTTCAGTGAACGCAGCTGTGACTGACCGAAAGTTGTTAATAATGAATGCAGCCTTTAGGCGCTAGGGCGCAGTAGTGTTATGATAAAGTATTATTGCTGGTGTGATAAGTGTCTTCCATCAAATTAATTAAAATTAAGAGGTAAGTACCTTTTAGTTAGTTATTTACAGTGCGTACATCAATAGACCATCATCCCGGGAATGCGTTTTCCAGTTTCGAATATCGAAAAAATATCTTTTAGAGAACAATGTTAAAAACATAACCCCATACATATTACGCTAACAGTGTCAGGCCGCAGATAAAATGGCTGCCGTTAAACGAATAGCGCGCGTTTATTAGAAAACGTCATTCCGTGAACGGTCATTTTGGGAACGTTTCCGGACATGATTACACGTTCTCGAAATGATTATGACGTTTTCGAAATGACTATTTCGTTCCCGAGGTGATATCAGCTATTATAATTTATCCGTAAATTTACTGTTTGTGTTGTGTTTACAAGGTTTTTAGTATTTGTTATTTTTTCATAGCATATGGCGTCTCACGAGACTGAGGAAAACAAAAAAAGACCCAAAAAGCAACTTAAAAAGGATGGCTCGGCTTATTTGCGCCAAAGAGAAAAAGCTAATGCCAGAAAAAGGAAATTTTTAGCTAAGATGACTGTTGAACAGAAAGAGATAAAAAGGGCAAAGGACAGAGCATACTATCAGAAGAAAAAAGCAGAAAAAAAGGTGAAGAACATTACTGAGATGACAGAGCGGGAGAAACGAAAGCAGAGAAAAAGTTGGAATAAAGCATCAAAAAATTACAGGGAAAAGAAAAAGGCATTAGCAAATATAGTGATCAATACGCACCACATTCAGATGATGATTCAGCCGAAATACCTTCAGTGAGAAGTCACGTAGGAAGAAAAATAGTACGCAAAGATAGATCCAAGGCATACCGTACAATAAAAAAAAGGAACAAACTATAGTTCAAATGAAACGTAAAATAGAGACTTTAAAGAAAAAACTACAAAGACGGAACGAAAAAAGTGAACCTGTACCTATAACTCCTAACAGCAAAGTTGATTCTTTAATAAAAGACGTTCACGTTCCTCTTGAAGTACGCAAAAACCTATTGTTTGGCGAAGTATTGTCAACACAATTACAAGTAAAGTCTGATTCTTTACGAAAAAATTCCAGAGAGAGGGAATTCTTTCAAAAATGTATTAGTGGAAAAATCATAAGGAAGTACAGACTGCTCCATATGGCTAAGAAGTTCTTACCAAAGGAGAGATATAACAAATCCATTTTGAAGTCAGATGCTCGTGTTCGCGAGATAGTTTTGAAGCCAGAAGTTCGTCGAAAGATCATAGATTTCTTTGAAAGAGATGATGTCAGTAGGATGTGCCCAGCTAAGAGAGATTTTGTAAAAAAAAAAAATAGTGATAAGAAACAAAAGCGCATCCTTTCATTCACAGTAAAAGAACTGACACCAAAATTCGTCCAAGAAACTGGAGTTAATTTAAGTTATGCAACACTACTCAGAGCAAAACCGTTTTGGGTGGTAGCTCCAAAATTAAGAGACAGAGGAACTTGTTTGTGTGTCAAACATGAATACTTTGAATTTAAACTGAATAAGTTGAAAAGCTTACAACAGCTTGATTACGGGAGCACAGAGCAGTTGATTGAGGACTACAGTTGCGATGTAACTTCTTATGAATGTATGAACGGTTTGTGTGAGAAATGCAAAAATGTGACACTGGAGCCTGGTGATAATACAGATTCTTTGACATATTTTCAATGGAAGTCCGTTAACGAAGATAAAACTGTAAAAGGTGAGAACAAGACATTTAAGATCACAAAAAAGGTTACTATTTCCAGTACAGTCAAAGAATTAAAAATGGCTTTGGCTGAAGACATTCCAGTAATGAAAAGACATCTCTATGGTATTTACAGTTACAACAAATTGAAGAAAAGGTTGAAAGAAAACTTAACTGAAAAAGAGATTATGATGCAGATAGACTTCTCACAAAACTATACCACTAAATACGTGAATGAAATTCAGTCCACACATTTTGCAAAAAATCAGTTATCTATTCATACAGGCGTATATTATTCAAGAAACGTTGAAAATGCTTTGCAATCAAGATCTTTTGCTACAGTGAGTGAAAATTTGGATCACCAGCCCATGCAGTGTGGGCATATGATACCGATCTTAACAACAATTTTATAAAACAAAGATGTTGACACTCTCCACATTTATTCTGACGGTCCTACATCACAATACCGGAACCGTACGAATATAAACCTGTGGCTACAAACATTGATTAATAAATTCAAAGAAATAACAAAAGCTACTTGGACTTACAGTGAACCTGGGCTTGGAAAAGGATCGATGGATGGCGTAGGTGGTTATCTTAAAAGGACTGCCGATAGTCATGTGTTGATGGGAAAAGACATCAAAACAGCCTCGAACTTTGCCAGTTTGTTTACAGATTCTGCTATCCAAGTAAAAGTGATACCTGATGATGACATAACTAGGGCAAAAAGCATCGTTCCGAAAACTTTGGATGCCATTCCAGGTATTATGAATATCACAAAAATTACCTGGCAAAAAGGGTCAGAAGTTGTAATAAAAATTTATCGACACGAACTTTTCTACAAGGAGTTGAAACTGTCTATGTTATCTAATCATTTAAATGTGAGCTTACTCGAACCCATGGATCATTGTAAAACTTCGACAGAGTCTTCTAAACCAGAAGAGCCCATGGATAAAAATAACTTTGGAGACCTGATGACATTCAAAAAGGGACACAGCAGTTATAAAACTATTTATAACTCATCTTCATCAGACGAAGAAGATTTAATGGCAATTTCTGCTCGTCAGCAAACTGAGAACAGTCCAATAGTGTTTACAAAGCTGGTACATCTTACGGCCAAGGCACAGAAATCTTACATCCAAATTTAATATGCCCTGGGACATTTTTATTAATTAAAGTACCAACTCAAAAAACAAATATCTGTTTCAAATATGTCGCCACTTGTCAGACTTATGTTGATAAAGATGACGGGGAAATTCTTGTAACTTTCTTAAAATCTGTGCGTAATAGTGCCAGAAAATTCAAACTACAAACTAATGATATGTCATATATTAGCTTTGATCAAATAATTAGTATTATTCCTACTCCATTGTTGAAAAAAGAACAGAATAAAGAGTATTATTACTTCGATACTGATGTTGATATTTTCGAAAAAAAATAATTTTTTTGTAACTATTTCTTAATTAATCTTAAGTCTGTAAAGAAACATTTTTGCTACAAAAAAGGGTTTAGATTTCATTGCATTACTGTAGGTTCTCCTTAAACTGATTAAGACTATGTAAAGTCAATTTTATGTTAAGTACCTACAAGCCTTATGTCAAATAAATAAATATGCATAGCTTTTTAATTTAATTGTTGTTTATGATTTCAATATTGTAGCTATATTGTCATTTAGGAAACACATGTGTCATTCCGTGAACATCTGATCATTTCCGGGAACGTTACTAAAATTACGAAAAACAGACAATTTTAGATTTAAAAAAAAAAAAAATCTCACAGTTACATAAAAAATGTTTAGTTCTGTGTACCTAAAGTTGATTTATTGTGACAATTGCTGATATTTTTATGTCTGGAAAATTTTACACATACAAATAGTAACTTTTTCTTATTTGTGGTGGTATTTTGTTTTAAAACGATTTTGTATGCAATATTTTACATGTTTTTTTATTTATTATTATTATCTATGTACCTAAGCTATTGTCCAATGCAAAAATATATGTTTAAGTTTTTTTTTAATACTTCATTGACTTTACAAAAACGTTCCCGAAATGACCGATTTTGGGGATGTCTCTCATTAAAAATGATATTATAAAAAAAGTAATTAGTTCTGTGCTTGCCCTACTTAACTACTGATTCTAAACATGTTTAGTAACAAATTAGGCTAAATTTTATATTCATAGCTTAAAAATATTTTCATCACAAAACCAAACTTGAAATTAGCCACCTTGGTGATTTTGAGCCATATATATATATATATATATATATGTGACCCCGGCTTATGTCGCGTCCAGTGGACGCGTAACAATACCTTTACCTGTCGGGATTAGTCAGGTCAAAAGCAACAATTTCTTTCCTTGCGGTTATTGAACGTTGTCCGAGCAGTCGTGGTACTTCGCATTTCAGGGAAGTCGTTCAGGGAATGCGATACGCGAGAACCATCGCTTTACTCCGTAATTCAAATCGTATCAGAATAATTGTCAGCTTAGATTTCGCGAGGACTCAATGATTCATCACGCGTTACCTCGACCGTGAGTTTGATATCCGGGACATGGAATATCGTATACCAGTCGTACAGCTGCGAATGTGGGCCTGTTTTTCAATTATATTCACCTGGGTAATTGCCGGTTCCACACTGTTGGATGACAGGAATTGGGTGCATTATGCGATAGAAACAGAGAATTCTGGAACATCTGCTTTGTATTGATACCTTCCCATATTTTTAACAAAACATTCATAGTTTAACATTATATTAAAGGTGCCGTATCACGCAAATGGTTTTATGCTTAACCACTTATATTTTTGCTTGGACACTGATTCGACTGTATCACTCAAAGTCAGAACCTTCAGCAGTTTTCCAAAATTGAAGAATCCGATTCTTCAGTTCCTCTTTTAAAGTGAAGGTGTTCAGACAGCAGTATCCGCTAATCTCTTTGTGTCTTGTCTCTTGAGAGTTTTACGACAGCTCAGTTAACGCGAGAGGATAAACCCGTAACAAAAGCAGGCACGTGGCTAGCCAATGGCACCCAAGTGCCCATCATTCTGTGCAAATTTGCCCTGTGTGTATCGTAATGTGTTTGTCTTTTGTTTTCTTTTAGTAGCGAAGCATTAATGTCTAGCACGGGGGTGGCCAACCCGCGGCCCACGGGCCGCATGTCGCCCGCTTTGAACATTTTACCGGCCCGCGAGATTCATCACACTTTTACAAAATACATTTATTTCATAATGGCCAAAGTAGTGAAAACCAATGTATTGAAAAAAAATACATTATTTGTTCATCAATATATTAAAAAATTAACTGTCAAAATTATGAGAAAAAATTAACTTTGATTTTAAAATAATATTCAAGCGAATACATGACAGATATGTCCTGTTTTTTTATGAGTTTACAGTTATGAGTTTGCAGAATAATTAAATTATATTCTGCGGACTCATGATGCGTGCGCATCTTAGAACATGTAATATAACGGATTCTATGTTTCACTCTTAAGCGACTTAATCTAAAACTAATATGCGGTTATATAATTTTATATGCGGCCCGCGGAGTTATGATGCATTTCCAAAGTTGGTCGCAAAATCATTTGGGTTGGCCAGCCCTGGTCTAGCAGACAGTATAAAGCAAATTTGTTATAACATTGTATTACCAATTGTAGAGGAATTAAGGCCAAACAGTCATACTAAAGAATGGCAAGAATTAGTGAGATGAGCAATTAAAAGTGGGTTTTATGATTATGAGGCTAGTAATCTAATTAAAAGTAAGTTAACTGCTTACAATTCTTTTAAAATATCATTAAAAACCAACTACAGAAACTTGTGAGTAAATGATGATGAATATTGATAACTGAAAACTAAAACGTGAACTAAATTTATTTGTCTTATGTTTCATGGCTTAAACAGCAACAGGAGTGTCAGAATGTCCATTCATCAATGATCATTCAACCCAGTGGACAGCAGAAATATGATAAGTTTAACAGTCCAAAATGATTTATCTCCCCTACCCATTATGTTTGTTAAATTGCTGACAGACAAATTAAAATTCAAAGACTCATGGGTTGATGGCATGTATTATGGATATTTTTCTTTTTTATTTCAATAAGCTTTATTCTGGTGAATCTGTTGTACTAAACCTAACAGTGTTTTATAAACCACTTTACTCCTCTCATACATAATATGTAACTATAGACACTTATATTATAAATGACTATCATAGTTTACAAAGAAAATGAAGAGCAACAGATTCAAAAAATTTGGAGGATTTTTTTTTTATTTAAAAAAAAAAGTTATCTGGCATAAACTTTCATTGTTTCATACTTCAGCCTTATAAAACACACATTCCATGTTACATCACAACAAATATGATTGTTACCTCAATATAGGCTTATGTAAACTTTAGTGTTGAATTTGAATTTTAAGTCTTAAAGAAACAGAATAGATTTCTAATTCTATAAACACTTACATATAAAACTTCTACCCAGTTTCCCTTTTCTTAAAAGCATGCATCCTCTATTGTTTACCCTTTTTTTGAAGTTTTGAGATTAAGTATATTAAATGTTGAATGAAATGAATCCAGTGTATCAATCAGTCTGAGCAGCAATAATTTTAAATCAAATAAAAGGAAAGTCACATGGGGAAAGAAAGGAGTTTTGGGTGGATGTGGTTGCAAAACAAAGGAAATAACACAATTACTTCACATTTTGCGTGATGGTAAATACACAAGTTTTATGCTTATACCTGATAGGATCTTATGTGAAACATGGCTCTAATAGAAATTGCACTATTGACTGTATGCAGTGTATTATCAAATAGTATTTAAAGTAATAAAATCACAAGTGAAAAACATTTAAGAGTGAGTTAATTAAGGCTTCTTGTTTTTTATTATGCACTGCATTATATGATATATAGCATTAAGAAATCTCCTCTGTAAAATTATCTCCAGGTCTAATGCCATAATGGATTACATTTCCTTTTTGATAAGCCCATGCCATCTTATTAGAATTAAATCCTATTCCAATATCTCCTTGGCTTGAAAGTGTTATAGCTCCAGCTGTTTCTCCAACTCTTCTTGACATTTCATCAAGCACCTGTTCAATTGCTTCCTGTGCAGATGTTCCTGAAACAGTAGTTCTGTCTTTTCAGATACTGCATGTAAATAATTTCATAGGTTATTATCATAGTTTAGAAAGTAAAGGAAATACCACACAAGAATTAAATTCCATGGTGACATCATTGCATTAATAATTAAATGTTTGAAATTGAGAAATATAATGATATGGAGTACTGATATTTTATAAAATGTTTTGAGTGTTTTTTTTCTCTCCAAAAAAAAGGGATCATTATGACAAAATACTTTTTATTGGATAAAAGATAAAAAATAGACCCATCACTTATCAAAGTTTAAGAAGAAGGTCTGCAATTAAAAAAAATAAAAAACTACAAAAATTGTAATATTTTTGCCCACACCCTTGTTTGTGAAAATAGAAACATGTGGTCAAGCCTGGACCTGCAGGCAGCCTAACCACATGAATGATGGTTTTTAACTCATCATCAGAGCAGATGTAGTGAGGTTATAAAACAGAGAAAATGTTAAGTGTGGGAAACAAATTAATCATAAGATAACAGTAAAAGACATATTTTAACTATGAAAACTTATCAAAAAACATATAATAGATAAAAAAAATACAAACAAATTACAAGTGATAGATTTACCATGTGAGGAAACGAGTATTACCATGAAGCTCCAAAAATACATTGGACATAAGTTTACAGAATGATGCAAATTTTCTTAATTTCTGTGACTGTAATTTCCATGGAGCAGTGTTGTCTGAAATCTATTTTTTGACCTCGTTAACACTCTGGCTGATAAACCACTAATGGAATGGTATCCCAATCTTAATATATCAGTATAATTGTCAATTGCAAAAAAAAAAAAAACTGTGGCCATCTGTGGACATCCATGGAAAGTCCCTTACCCCCCCTCCCCCAACCTTCCTGGGAATTAAAAATGTGCAATATGTAGGAGGTTATCTTGTACAATATCTTTTGATGATTATGATAAACTGCATGAGTATTCCAGTTTGTCAGTAATAATCAGCTGTGATCTGTGAGGAAATTCATATGCTGTAACCCAGAAGATGGTATTGAAAATCATTACAATGATTATTAGTTGATACACATAGAGTTCTCTCAGATATCAAGTTCTGATTATGAAGACTATCGTGGTGTATTGCTGTAATGTAATTGTGACGGGTTCTCCGGAGAACCTATGAAAATTACATTTCATGTTTCTTCTACGGTATACTATACTGTTATTACAAGCTCATCATTATATCTCTTAAACTTTAAACAGGAAAGTGACTAGAGTGTACTATTTGCTCAGACATAACTTTTTTCATCTTTACCCTACTGTCATAGCAACAGTAAAGTGAATGTAAACCTAATAAACTTGAGCAAAGCTGATAAACTTTTTTGTTACTATTACAATTACAGTATACCTTTTTTTTTTAACTAACACTGTATCATTCATTCTGTAATTTTCTTCTGGCCATTTTTCTCCCTTCACTCCACATTTTCTTCTCACTTAAACATGATGCAGAATTGTGTGTAGTGAGAAATATGCTTTGTCTTTCACAAGAACACTGTTAATATTGTTTATGTGATTTAAGATAATCTATTTTGTGATGACGTTTGTTAATTATGATGATGTAAAAATTACTACTGAAGAATTTAATTGCTTTTTTTGTCTCTTCTGATGTCTTAGGCATACAAAAGAATTACTACTGAAGAATTTAATTGCTTTTTTTTGTCTCTTCTGATGGTCTTAGGCATACAAAAGAATATATAAAATATGCACTTACTAACATATAGTAATATAATAATTTACCACCACAGTAAGAGAATCTGGTGGCTCAGTTTGTTACGGCATGTGAGTAGGGAAGTGTCCCTAAACTACATGGGAGGGGTTGGGTAGAAATCTATGCTGGGAGGGGGGGGGGGGAGGAGGGGAGGGTTTCTGAGCCAAGCCACGTAGCTTTTCATTCATATTATTTGTCACAGTTAAAATAAGGTTCAGAACACACAACAGCATGTGAATATTTATTTCCATTGTGCAGCAAAAAGGGACCACTGGATCAAGACATTAGAAGAGCTGGACCTAACAAGGGATAGTCACAAGGGATGGAGACTTCTAAAACGCCTCAACAATGATCCATCAAAGATCACTGGACATTCCAACATCAGCACAAATCAACTTGCACAACAGCTACTTATGAACGGGAAGGAAATTCATAAAAGTAGACTATCTAAAAAACAAAGAAAAACCCACAGAAACAGTCAGGAAGTGATGAACAACCTCACTGAGCCCTTTAGTATGTCAGAGCAGGAAAATGTTATTAATGAGTGTAAAACAGGGAAGTCGGCAGGCCCCGATGACATATGATCAGAAAAAATTAAGAACTTGGGAAATAAAACCATAGAATGGGTTCTACAGTTATTTAACAAATGTATCAGCACATATCAAATTCCGAAGGCATGGCAGAGGATGAGAGTCATTGCCCTGCTGAAGCCTGGAAAAGAAGGGAAACATCCAAAAGATTTTAGACATACAGCGCTCTTATGTCACATTTTCAAAATATTTGAACGGAATTATATCCAGCCTGTGGTTGATCCAAAAATTATACCACAGCAAGTTGGCTTTTGTCCTGGTAAAAAGTGTACTGGGAAACTGTTGAACCTAATACATTTTATAGAGGATGGATTTGAGACCCGTAAGGCCATGGGCAAGGTCTCTGTTTATCTGTCAGCAGCATATGGTACTGTTAACCACCAACTACACCTTGAAAAGGTCTACAATCTAACAAATGTCACCAGATTAACCAAGCTCATCGCTACTCTTTTCCAGAATCGGTCTTTCGTTGACTTTCAATGACAGCACAGCTGATGGAGAGTATAAAAAATGGTCTACCTCAAGGTAATGTACTGGCCCCAATCCTTTTCAACAGTTATACAAATGATCAGCCATTACATCCAGCTACCAGAAGCTTCGTGTACACTGATGATATTGCCCTAGCCTCTCAGAGCACAAAAAGAAATTTGTCTGCTGCCCTTGAAGGCCTATGAAGCTATTATAGGGAAAATCACTTATGACCTAACCCTTCGAAAACTGTATGCCTTTCACCTAAAAAATTGGAAAGCTCAGTGTAAATTCAAAGTAATGTGTTCAGGTACCGAACTGCAGACATGTAACTCCCCAAAATATCTGGGAGTGACACTCAACAGAACCCTCACATATGAATTGCAAACTGAAGATATCTACAAGAAACAACTTACTGTGCAAACTAGTTGGATCACAATGGGGCAGTCAACCACAAACTATATGTACATCAGCAATAGCCCTTTGTTACTCTGTTGCAGAATATGCATGCCCAGTTTGATATTCATCATCTCACACCAAATAGGTGGATGTAGCCCTCAATAACACCTGTAGACTAGTGACAGGCTACCTATAGCCTACCCAGTTGACAGGCTTTACCAGCTTTCGGGGATTGCACCGCCCGGTATCTGGAGAGAAGTGGCTGCGAACAACGAGAGGAATAAAGTAGAACGGGAAAGCACTCATCCACTATATGGGCATACACCACCAGCCAGAGACTCAAGTCTAGATAAAGCTTCCTGAGAACATCGTGGGAACAAATTGGGGTCACCTGAAAAGGCAAAAGTACAGTTGTGGAAAATGGAGGTCCCTAACATTTCGGGACCACTGACAGTCGCAGAGCACTTGCCACCTGGTCACACAGAGGAATGGAACGTCTGGTGGTCCTTAAATTGATTGTGAACAGGAGTGGGCAGGTCCAAGGAAAACTTAGTGATATGGGGTTCTACTGATGCTACCAGTATTAAGTGCGAGTGTGGTGGGGACCAAAACAATGAACCACATGTTTGAGTTCCCTATACGCCCATCATCCTGCAACAAAGATGATCTATTTCAAGCAACACAAAACGCACTTGAGGTTGGGAAGTACTGGATGAAATGTGTTTAAAGTTGTTAATTTGCACAATGATTTAACTGTGTATTTGAAGTTTATGATTCAACAATAATAATTGTTTAATTATTATTAACATCACGGAGGGAGGTTGGTGCAGGATACGGTCTCACAGAGTGACCGTTGGTCAGGAACATGGTGGGGGCAAATTCAAACAGAGGACAGAGAGAGGGGGACAGTGAATTGGATCTAGTACACGAGTAATCCCCCTCTCTTTGCCCTCTGTTTGAATTTGCGTCCACCATGTTCGTGACTAACAGTTATACTGTGAGACCGTATCCTGCACCACCCACCCTCCATGATGTTCTCCTGTTGATGAAGGGCCAAGTCCCGAAATATTCGTTTTTTTCCTGCGTTTTGTGCTTGTTTATGTGTTCACCCCATGATACCATCATCTAAGGTAAGTGGTGGTTCATTTAGCTATTCCATTTTTTTTTTTTTGTAAATACGTATGATAATAATTGTTTCATCACCACATATTCTTTAAAACAAATATGATAATTTCTTTTAGCTTTGATAAACTATGTTCTTTGCATTTGGGTAAGTAAAAATTTATGTATGAGATAACTGACAATATTTAAAAAAATGCTTAAAAAGGAATAAAGATTAATTCAATTAATTAATTTGAGCTATCTGCATGTAAGTTGTATAGTGTAACTGTTGATCTGTATTTACAAAATGTTTTGAAGTTCAGCTGACTGTGCCAAATTTTCTGTTCCAATGATCAGGACATGATAGTAACCTAGATAATAAATAAAATCAAAACCCTTGTTGCCAACTTCCTCTATTTGAAGCATCATTTCAAAATTTCCATTATATGATATTATATTTTATTGGGTGGAAAAGAAAACTTACAAATTGGACACATTTCTCTCTCAGTCTAGCATTGATCAGGGAGACATTGTGAAAAGAAGAAACTGAATTGTTAATTTTGTAACATAAATATGATCAGTACAATAATTAAAATGTCCTATAACAACACAGATAATTACATCAATAGTGTTTGAATATATACCTTGTTTCATTACATTCAGTATCTGATGAGCTAAATTTACTTTCATGATAGACTCCCCAAATCCTGTAGTCGATACTGTTCCAACTTGGTCATCACAGTAACCACCACTTCCTGAAAAAATAAATACTTCTGCATCATTAAATGGTTTGATGCAGTTGTAAGGCAGAACAAATATACAATTAATGAAATTATAACTCATATGGCATAATAACAGTGGTACTGAATAACATTATCAGAATAATTAAAGCCTAAAAGACCTGAAGTGTGCTATGATTAATAAGAATACTTACTATGTTCATTACCATGTTGACCATAAATCAAGAATTGCAAGATAACTGAGATATCAGGTAGAGCAATCAAGTTTCAGTTTTATTGTTGAAAAGGTAGATTGACAAGCACAATCAAACATACAGCATATGAAGAAAAATGATAAATGACCTCTGCAACAGGGCCACATTTAAGCATAGGCTACATAGGCTGTAGCCTAGGGGCCTGCACCATAAAGGGGGGCCGCACCACAAAGAGAGGGGCCTGGACCACAAGTAGTAGAGCTTAAAATAAAAGGTCGCCCACAAATTTTTTGGGGCCAAATTTCGAATTTTCGGTCCAGGTCAGAGGGGCCACTGCCGACAGGGGGGCCCACACCACATGTTTAGCCTAGGGGCCCACAAAGCCTAAATGCAGCCCTGCTCTGCAACTGATATGAATATGTTATGAAACCTGCGTTCAATACATAGACTTGGTGAATAAGTGTATCTGTATTGCTACATGCATTTACAGATATTTATGATTAGAATTCAGTTTAATTAATATTTATTTATCAATTAAAACTGTAGAGTTTGTTCTGAATGAACAAGAAATTTACTCAGATGACAAAAGGGTGTGGGTAAGGGTATTAGGGATCAGAACAAGTTACCAAGTGATGAATTATTTACCAAAAATGCTGAAGGAATTAAAATTAAAAAATCACAAAAGTAGATGAGGGAAGAATTTAACACAGAAATTACATAATACAATTGAAAAATAAAAAGGCAGAATTGCCTTCCTCCCTTCAACCTTGGTGAGTAGTGGTATAGTTTATCTTACCTTTCCATATAAATAAACACTTCTTTGGTTAAGAATGGAGACTTTCCCGGCGTATGTTTGAAATGAAGTCTTCACAGGTGTACCGCTGGACAGTGTTTTGAAAACACGATATCCGATGGTCAGCCGACCTGTGCAGACCTCTCGACACCTGATGACGGAGCTAGTTGTCGAAATATCGTGTTTTCAAAACACTATCCGCCGGTACACCCGTGAAGACTTCATTTAACTTTTTTGGTTAATTACAAAATGTTTATAAAAATTATTGCTGCATGTAAGAAGAAAACTGCAGTATTAATGTTTCAGCCAAGGAAAAATTTGAGACCATATCGTTCTTTGGCAATGAAACACAAAATTTTGTATTCACTAGGAACATGATTTCCTTCCTAAACATCAGTAAAAACAGAAATTAAAGTTAGTTTTCCAGTGCGGTTAGTCAAAAAGATAGTAAAATATTTTCCACCTAGGTATGCTTCAGGGCCACATTAAGGCTATACGGCGCAAAAAATTTATGGGGATCCAGAGTTGTGTTGTGGGCCCCCTCTTTGTGGTGCGGCCCCCCTTTGTGGTGCGGGACCCTAGGCTACTGCCTATGATGTAGCCTATGCTTAAATGCGGTCCTGGTCATTCAGTACTCTTTTTTTTTCTATTAAATAAAATGGTCAACCATTTAGAAAATATATTATAAACAACTGTTTAATCAGTACAGTAATACCCCGTTTTACGCGAGGGATACGTTCCGCAAAAAATCGCGTTAAGTGAAATTCGCGTATATCGGGGTTTACGATTAAACATAGTCAAAAGTTAATGCAAAAAAAAAAAAACACACACACACAAATCATTTGAATCAATCACTATAATTCTAAGAACACTTTATGCAGTATTACATTGGGTAACGTTCTTGTAAAATACGTTTATAACTCCCAACGCTGTTTTTAATTGTTTGACACACGGTCATCATCACTATCTTTGCTCTGCATATGTCCAAACCTGAATAAATTTTTGAAAGAGCATTTTGTATTCCGCTTGAAGATAAAACTCTCTCTTCCTCTTGTTCTTCCTCATCGTTTATGGCATTTTCTGTAACTCTATCAGCTCTTCATTGCTGAGAGTTTCTTCGTGAGTTGCTACAAGTTCTTCAAGATCTTCTACCGCGACATCTTCAAGTTCAGACCCCTCAATCATTGCAGCAATGTCTTCAAGCACTTGTCTGTGCATTTGGACAATTCTTCTAGGTGCTCCACTACATCTGGCAAAAGATTACGCGACACCCCGTTCATACAACTCTTTTTAACTTCGTTCCAAGAATGTTGTGAATAGCCTTCATGATGTTGTATGAATTCCACCACTCTCGCTAGACTGTCTTCCTTCCCCGTCAGTTTCATGAATTAGTTGGCTAAAAGTGCGGTGATGGTAATAAGCTTTGAAGTTTGCTATTGCTCCCTGGTCCTTAGGTTGTAATGTTGACGTAGTGTTTGGTGGAAGGAACTTCACGTACACTTTTAAGTCTCTCGGCGTATCAAGTGAGGTTGGTTGTCCTGGGGCATTGTCAAAGAGTAATATAACTTTACGTTCAAGCCCATTTCTGTCACAGTAGGATTTTACTGACTGGCAAAAACTATTAGAATACCAATCTTGAAAAACTTCCCGTGTAACCCACACCTTTCTGTTGTACCGCCACACGGCTTGTAGGCTTGTCTGTACCTCGAATTGCACGATGTGTTTCTGAAAGGTAAACCAGTAAAGGTTTCAGTTTGAAATCACCAGTGGCATTACCACCCAGCAGAAGTGTTAGTCGATCTTTCGCAGCTTTGAAACCGCTGGCTTGACGTTCTTCTTTAGAAATGAACATTCGAGATGGCAGTAAAGCCCGGTATCATTAACATTGAAGATGAGACAAGCAGGATTTTTTCTCGTGCTACGAAATCTTGAAACTTGTCTGGAAACTCAGCTGCAGCTTGAGTGTCCGCGCTGGCGGCCTCACCTGTTTTCTGGATATTGTGAAGATTGGAACGCTGCTTGAACAGATGAAACCAGCCTCTGCTGGCAGCAAAAGTCGGAGTGGAACTCCCTTCACCTTCTTCTGTCTTTAACATCTCATACAAAGATTTTGCTTTTGTGCATATGAGTGGTGTGTTCTTCTTATTTAAATCTTCGATCCAGACTGCTAGCAAATTCTCCATTCTTTCTAGGATAGAAGATCTCGAACGAGAAAGTTTTGTTGCACTTATAGGTGTTGAACTTTCGCTGAAAAGTTTAATTTTTTCGTGATTTTTAAAAATCGTTTTCACAGTCGATTCAGACAGACTAAAATCTCTGCCAACAATTGTTGCATTGCCTCCATTTTACATTCTTCTTATCACCTTCATCTTCAATTGCAAAGTTAGGCTTTTACGCTCTTTTTTCTTCAAAGGCGGTATTTTTAACGTAGCGTTAAATTATGTGTCTCCACCAAACGTAAAACACGACTGCCAGCCGAGATGAATAAATGGAACACACGAAACAAACGAGGGAATCCCCATAGAACAAAGTCGTAGGACGGGGAATCCCCAATTCTTCGATAGAATGGTCAGAGAAAGCGGGGATTCCCACTACCAAAGAGAAGCCAATGGCTACGTTATATACATATATATTCTTAAGTAAGCAATTCGCGTAATACGAGGCATTTTAACGCGAAATTTGAAATTCGCGCTAAAGTGAAACCGCGCATAACGAGGTCGCGTAAAGCGGGGTATTACTGTACTTTTCAATGTTTATATTGAGCAACATTATCGGAATATCTTCTAACAAATGATGCTTAATGTTCACTGATACTGGAACGTATCAAAGCTGAATTATAACTACCACACTATATAGTAATATAGAAAAACATACATTTTTTTTTATACTGGTCGAAAAAGATGTGTTGCAGTTGCCAAGAAAACTTTTTTTGAAAGTATGGTATTTACACTTACCTGGTATGGGTGTGTCTCCAACTCGACCGACCATTTTCCCACTGGTTCCACCAGTAGATGTAGCACATGCTACATGGCCTTCAGCATCTATAGCTACAGCTCCCACTGTGCCAACACCCCTAGGCATTCAAGAAATTATTTTAAAATTTATTGCTAATAACAAAATCTTTTAAGAATGCAGTCCAGAGAAATAACTGCAAACCATAGTATTCTGTAATTTAAATGTTATGAGCTAAATTTTTCCCTCTTGTTCTGTAATAAGCATAGCGATAACAACATTGTCAGTGTCTAACCTCCATTAAAATAAAGCAAATACAATAAGTTTGTAACACCCACTGTACCAGCCATTGGGTCTTATTATTATATGTGGTAGCTTGTTAAGGGTGAAGTGGAGTGAAAATTGCTTGACACCATCTAATCTCAAGAATTGTTGTGCTCCTCAATCCTTTATCCAAAAAAAGCTCTGCCTATTATCGCCAACAATACTTTATAATGAAGTACCCTATTTTATTCTGGTTGGTCTACTTTATCCTAACCATAGACTTTGTGGAAATACTTTATACTTGGTACAACATACAGTTCATAGAATAGAATGCTGTTGTCAAAACTGAATTTCAAATGACATATTACAGCTAGTGATCTTAAACGTTATATACATTCTCGAATCAATTTTTTCTGAGGTGGACAGGAGAAGTCACTGATGAATGACACCACACAGGAAATGCACGTGATAATTTATCAAATTTAAAATATTTGGTTCCTAACAGTTCCTGTGTCAGTCATTTCAGCTTTCACCAAAAGAGCAATGATTGCAAAGTGTCATGAAGAGAGAAACATTAATTAAAAGTGTCTTTGTTATTTGTTGATAAATCTAGATTTAGGATGTGGCATGAGTTATACCACACTGAAAGGAAACAAAAAATTAGTAGCTACTTCCAAAAACACAAAAAATAAGAATTTAAGGCGATAAATATCTAAATTTTAAATACTTTTTTCCCTTTCTTATATGTTTTATTAACCTCTTCCAAAGGTAAATATACATTTTTCAAAATCAGATGGAAATCTCAGCTCTGCCTCATAAGGCATTTGAATCAAAGAAAATGTTTCATTCCATTTTGAGAAATCATTGATAGAAGCAGAGTGCTGGTATTGCTTAGCCAATTTTGTGATCTGAGAATTGCTGCAGAAGGAAATTTTCACCCAGCAACCAACCTGGAAGAAATATTTTTCTGAGACCGTCATAGCAGTAGAAGGTTTTGTACCATTTGGTATAGCCAATAGCAGAGTCGAATTGTGAAAAAAAGAGTGACAGCTACAAAGGTTTGCGATGTCCTGCTTTTAGGACACTATCGACACTTTTCAGGTGAAGAGGTGAGAGAATACCATGGTTAGCCAGCAACAGGAGTAACATGATGATGTATATTGTTTTAGGAAGCAGGATACTGGGAGAAAAGCTCAATGAAGGTAAAGATATTGGGGGAGAGAGAAGGAGGATGTAAAGAAGGTGACAACAAGTGTTTGTTTTCATCTTTAAAACAGAAATATTCATGGGATAATGACAGTGCAGTGCAATGGTCCATTGTAAACTTTGCAAGTGTTTGATGGTGTAAGGAAAATCCAACCCTCTTTTTTTATGGCGATGTCGAGGTTACTAGAGGGGAGGGTTGATGGATGTGGCAACGTACAAGAAGGATTTCGGCCATGGTCTTTTAAAGGAAGCATGCTGGCAATCGCCTGGCATAATTTGGGCAAACCAAGGAAAACTCAACTCTGGATGCCCGAACAGGGATTCGAACCCGCGTCCTACCGAATGCGAGGCCGAAGCATTACCACTCACCCACCACGCTCGGTAAAAACCAATCTATCCGAAAATATTACCTCATTTCAGATCTTGTTTTGACTGTCTATTAACGACACTGATTCCGGCACTGGAAGGAGACAGCAGGATACTATGCAACTACTGTGGATGACGATTCATTCAGTATCAAGATTTCGACATGATAAATCGGCTCTGAACTAATGAACAGACAATTCTACAGGATGAGGAGAACCAACTGTTAATAAATACAATTTCTGTTCACTGCAGTAAAACTTCGTGCTGTCGAACTTTAATTGGTCCTTACAGTCTAATACCAATTTTTTTAAAAATCTGGCATGTGCGAGCAGAGTCTTGCGCATTTAGGGTTCCGTTCTGTAATGACCTAAACAGATATTCGCATGTAATAATCAGACGGCGATCGTTACGCACAAAATTCAATCCCTGACACATTTTCAGGCAGCAGATATAAGCAGCAGACTCCGGCCTCATTCGTAGACTGACGATGGATTCCCGGACGGTATGGTGCGCTTGCCCCTAATACACTAATACCTCTCTAACCGAAAGTTCGACATCTGCGTCAATAACAAAAATTTACACCTCAAGGGATACAAACAGGAGTGCCTCAACGAAGCATAATAGGCCCTCCGTTCTCCACAAAATATACCAACAAAGCCCCGACCACAGAAGAAACGATGCAAACCCGTTTATGGTGACGATACAGCCTACCTGGCACAGTCATGGCAACCATCTCACATTAACACTATATTACAGCACGCGCTTAACGTAGTCGAACCTTGGCTCACACGATGGCGAATTAAAGTCAACGTAGGTAAATGCGAGGCACTCCTATTTACACGAAGACCTAGGCAAAAACGCATTCACGAACACTGTCGGCCGCTAACACTGCACAATCAACCTATACATTTCCGGAACGAACTATCTTGGAGTCAAACTAACACGGAGGCTACATGATTAATAAAGCAAACATTAGACTCAGACAACTATACCCCATGTTAAACAGACAAAGCACACTGCACAACGTACTTAGCACTCATTCGGCCACTTATGACGTATGCAGCTCCGGTTTGGGGGTATGCCGCTAAGTCTCACATTCAAAGACTGCAATTAATTCAAAACAAAGTACTCAGGGTCATAGGAAATGCTCCTTGGGGAATACGCACAACAGACTTACTCCGAGACTTCCGACTCGAGGCAATACAGGAAGTAAATGAGAAGCTTGCCATAGACATGTCGCGAAATTCTTTGATACGCTCTTAAGGCAGTTACGATCACAACCACAGATTTAAACACCCACGGCGGAAAATATTGCTCAACAGGGATAATACATAAACAAGTAAGAAATCTGTGCATCACGGTCTACTGTGGTTAGGGTCCCATTCTCTAATCAACCTGCAAAGTGATCACTGGGATAATGGATATGGTTACAGTGTGACCGCAGGTGCAGAAGGCAGCCACACACAGCAAGAAAACGGTCCACAAACAACACAGTACAGTATCCGGCGTGGTAAGCACCGCGGGGTGCTGGCAAGCGTGGCGGACTAGCGCGATGCATCCTGCTCCAATATCGACTGGGACGACAATGGTGGGGTGCGGCGACGACACGTGCTGGCGGAGGTGGTAATGGCGGTGATGTCCCTCACCGTCCTAAAGCCCGGGCAAGTCGGGGGTGGTCATCTAGCAGCATCGTGGCTGTCGCTGTAGGCCATAGGTGGCCAACCTTTTCAGCGGCCGGGCCAAATTTTAGAACTACAACTCTCTACCGGGCCGCATGCATAATTTTCTTGGAAAAAATATTAATATTTTCATGAATGAAAAAAACACTTAAAATGAAATTAGATATTTAATGAAGTATTAAATATACACTTATCTTAATGCGACTTTTGACATTGTTTTACAGAACTAAGGGCATCAATGTTGATATCGAGAGAAGTTGTGGCTACACGCATAAAGTTCTCCAAATGAACATCGGTGATTCGTGTTTTGTTTTGAGACTTGATACTGTTCATCCGGCTGAAAAGCTGTTCACACACATAAGTGTTTCCAAATAGGGAAATAATCCGCAAAGCATGTTTATAAAATGAAGGACATTTCTCCTGTAAAATTCTTCCAAACCAACCTGGTGAAATTTCTCCTTGAGTTGTGCGTCACACTGCAATTCACAATATTCCATTTGCAAATTTCCTGGCAATGAATTTATATCAACGGAGAATGGCGTCGAAAATGCAGATAAAAGAATATGATGTTTTTTGAAATCTTGAAATCGGTTTTCAAACTCAAGTTTTAAGTTTGATATCAATGAACTGTACTTAATCGTCAACGTCTGTGTGACGTCTGCTACCAATGACAGCGTGGGAAAATGAGTGAAATTTTTATTTTTCAACTGTTGTTCCCAAAGCCCAAGTTTCATTTGAAACGCGGCAACAATATCAAACATATCGTTAACCAATTGGTCTTTGCCTTGCAGACGAATGTTCAAGTTATTTAAATGATTAGTTACGTCGACTAGAAATGCGAAGTCACAAACCCAAGCCACGTCTTCAAACTCTGGGATACTTTTCAACTTGCTTGCATAGAATGATTGTATCTCTTCCTTTAAATCAAACACTCTTTTTAACATTTTTGCACGGGACAACCATCTTACTTCAGTATAAAATGTAAGGTCATTATAGTCAGAATCCAAATGTTTGAGGAATTCTTGGAACTGACGGTGGTTCAACCCCTTCGATCTAATGAAGTTCACTATTTTGATAACCACGCTCATGACATGATCCATTTGTAAAGACTTGGCACATAAATTCTCTTGATGAATAATGGAATGAAAATTTAATAATGAGGTATTATCAAGTTTGCAGGCTTCATTTTCAATCAGTTTTACTAAACCTTCATGTTTTCCAACCATTGCAGGAGCTCCATCCGTCGTCACGCCAGATAAGTTGTGAAGTTTTAACGAAATACGATTTAACGTTGCTGTAACTGACTCTAACAAATCGCGTGCAGTTGTAGTGTTCTTAAGTGGATATAGAGCCGCTAATTCTTCTGTTTTGTTTAAATGGATATCAACACCTCTTAAGAAAATCGCTACTTGTGCAGTATCTGTTAGATCTGTGCTTTCATCCAATGCTAGAGAATAATATACGAAATCAGGCGCTCTGCTTTTCAAATTATCCTCAATATGTTTCCCAATGTCTTCCACACGTCTGGTAATAGTTTGACGAGAGAGACTTATTTTTGAAAATTCCTTTTTCTTTTCTGGACACATAATTTCAACGATGCTCTCCAAACATTCCTTCGCCATTTCACCATCTGGATACGGCTTCGATTTCTTGGCTAATATTGAAGCTACTGCATAACTCGCTTTTACGTGGCATGTTGACTCTCCAGCAGTGCTAGTGAATATCTGTTGCTGTGCAGAAAGTTATCTTTTAAGTCATTTACCTGGTCTAATCGAAATTGTCCTTGGTACTCATCAAACTTATTTGCATGTTTAGTTTCATAATGCCGTTTCATGTTGTAGTCTTTCAATACAGAAACAGATTCTTTGCATATTAAGCATATGGGCTTAGCTTTAAATTCTACAAAAAAATAGTTAATTGTCCACTTATCCTGAAAATTTCTCAGTTCACATGCAGCTTTTCGCTTCTTTGATCCAACATTTTTGCTAGTTGAAGCCATTATTTAATCGAACTAGAAAGAGAAATGAATAAAAGTCACGTGCTTGTATTTTGCAGAAACTACTACAATCGCAAAGCTTATAAATAATAATACCGGGAATATATTCGGTAAAGATGCAACAACACAAATATCTCGTATTTTTAACAACAGTAATACTTACATGCACACGCCCTATATAAAACAGAAACTAGTTCTTCAAAGTCGATCACGATAAAACGCCGCAAATACTTCAGTACAACAGACACATGGAATTTAGACAATGCATTTCGAATCAAATACAACAATCAAAAAAAGAGTGTACTTCCATCTATGGGTGGAAACATTAACTGCTAGGAATTCAATAACCGACACAAGCGCTCCAAGAATCAGTCAGGTGAACCACTAACACGCTGAAAGTTATAGGAACATAAACCATAATATTGCTCGGTTATACACCCGCACTTTCAATCCCTGCAAGATCAATCGAGCGATGATCTTGGTTGAGTATCTGCTTAACGTAGTGTAGATATCACCACTGAAAGTCAAAGCTTACATATAAATTAAATGAATTAATGATACAGCTCCGCGGGCCACAAAATGACCTACCGCGGGCCACAAGCTGCCCGCGGGCCGCGGCACACAGGGGTATTTGACACAAAAAGTCGATCAAAATTATTTCTACGTAATTTGTGTTTTTGTTTCGCTTCTTTTGTGTATTAGAACTTATAACTGTGAAGTAGGAGTAATAATAAAGAACACGTACTGTGTTCATACACGTTATAATATATTAAGCGAATATTTACAAAATATCTAAACAATAATCATATATGTACTGTACATTAAAATATCATTCTGACGAACCGTCCCATCCTTCGTCGTCGGAACCTTCACCTTATGGCTCGTTCTCTTCTTGAGTACTCGGGCCCCATTAAAGTAATATTTTATAATTTTCTGGATTGAATGATTTAGATGTTTTGGGGATTTTGTGCCTGATGAAGCTCAAATACGGATCCTAAGTTAATGAAAGCCTATTAATGACATCTGTGTTACACTACACCCAACTAAGTTTTCTGGAGTCTCTCTCCCTAAATCGTCAAAAATATTTGTTTCTAGCTTCTGCGGCTGCTTCTGACAGATTGCCTACAGGCAAAACTGCATACTCTATTATAAGTGGGCCCTCAATCGTATAGGTGACATTGGATGCCACGAGTACAGTTCAATATACAGTACATTTTAAATTTTTCTTGGCAGTGGGGATTCATTTTTTTTAATATCTATCTTGTGCCCACTATATATCATTCAGATAATAGTATAAAACCTGTCAATCAATGTTTTGTTAATACCTATTATCTCTGCGGACATCATTTGCTAAAATCAGTCAAATCATCGAAAGATTTTATAGGCCAATCCACATTGGTCGGATTGGATTTTATGGGAATTTCGATAGATCTTTTGAACCAAACATGGTATTTATTTAAAAATACACTCTCAATTCTCTTAGCAGCGTGCCATTTTCTTTTAATTTCCAATTTAAGCCTTGAGAACCTTTGTTCGAACTGTTGCCTTTGTTCGACCGTGAATGTCGGTTGATTTAAAATATTTTCCTCGACTAATTGCAACTTTTGCAAGAAATAATTTCCTTTCTCGTGTTTAATCATATTATAAATAACTTTTCGGGTCATGAGCATGATACCAGAAGAGCCCATAACAGAGAAAATCTTACATGAAAAAAATGTGACCGAAAAAAGTAAGTTTGATTCATTGTAAATAATCTAGAATATTTTCGAATAAATAGAGGTTTGGCACTTTTTGGCACCCAATTTTCAATGGAACACCAAGATAGTACACTAAACTAATACCATATAAGAAATCAGACTCGGGAAAGGTCCGGAAATATAACAAAATCACTCTTTAATACTTTTCGTTATAAAAAAATCAGTACAAAATGAGTCAGCTTACAAAACTGTACAGAAATAAAGTTGCGCGATATCTTTGGATTTATGTTACTATTATTTCAATTCTAGGTACCTGGCTGAACAATATCCATGATTAAAATCACCACTACTCACTTAACCTCACTCACAAATTAAAAAGGTACAACTTATAATTTTCTTTTATTTGCTTCGGATCAGTACGTGGGTCATGGAATGTGCTCAGAAGATGACTGTTCACGGGGTGTGGAATGGAGCTTACCTAAAAAACATAGCTGATTGTTATTCTATAGACATTTGTCTCGAGTCAGGTAGATACGGGTTCTTTGAATTTGCTAAAAAAAATTTTTGACTTTTGATCGGCTTTTTGTGTCAAATACCCCTGTGTGCGCGGGTTGGCCATCCCTGCTGTAGGCGAAACCCTTACCTTACTTACACTCCGTGATGAGGAAAGGCTCTGTGCGTTGTGGCTGTTGCGCCCTGGCGGTGCGAATCATGTCTCACCAACACGTACGACACCTGTTATACACAGCTGTTATTAACTAGGCTACATGTTTTGGGACCATCTCAACGGCAGCGACGGTCTGTGAAACCAGCTGTAAGTTGTTGCATGATTCCATATCCTAACAAATCCCTCACATATCCCAACCTCGTAGCATAGAATATGTCGCGGTACTGGCAGTATCTTAGCCAGCCGCTCTTATTCGCTCACCCAACTATCGCAAAGGTTTTTTCCCATGGGTAAAACCTAGCCACTTTTTACCTCTGGTCTGTCTCTTTTTTCAAAAGTTTCGTTAACGCTCTGGCCTCACCTTCGGGAGAACGGCGGTTCGAATCACCGTCCGGGCATTCAGATATGGGTTTTCCACGGTTTCCCCAAATCACTCCAGGCGAATGCCGGGATGCTTCCTTCAAAAGGCCATGGCCGAATTCCCTCCCATTCCTTGTCCCCAGTCCTTTCCCGCCTCTAATGACCTCGACGTCGACGAGGCGTAAAGCTATAAGTAAAAAAAAAAAAAAAAAAAAAAAAAAAAAGTTTCGACTATCTCTAGCCGATGGACCCATGTAAACGGGTGGACGAATGGAATACATCACAATTCCGTTCCCGTGATAACGTATAGAGTTACTTACTTAATGCATATGCAGAAGCGAGCAGTACTTAAAAGGAAGGCTACCATGATTGGAGGAGCGGGTTTTGGAGGCTCCCCTCCCTCCGAAAAAAGCCTCCGCAACGCCGCGCCAGGTTGCCAGTGGTTTTGTTCAGTTACGATTCACAGCGCAACAAAAACACTCTTTGTCTGGTGCCTGGAATATTTTAACGAATTCTTAGACAATTTTGGCTGATAAATTCAAAAATAACTTCTATTTTCCTCTGTCAGGAATAGTTTTTTTACTGTTCTCTTCTCCATTTGGCTCCATTACATTGTAAATCATATTTCCAACAGTTTTCATGGATTGATATAGGTAAGGGTGTTTTAGGGAAATTAAACAAGTCGATTTCTTTAACAAACTTTACTTTATTCGAATAAGAGGCAAAAAATTTTAAGCTATAAAGTGTGCATGACCCATAAAAAATAACATACACAAACATATATTCAAAATTGAAAATGCAAAGATTTTGTCAGGAAATTTAAGGAATAAATTTACGCATCTTGGCGCACCGTGAATGTTGATCAACATGATTATCTTGTTCCTGTCATCACAGTGGGTAGCCCAAAGCCCTTGGTGCCGCGTTCCATCTCCTTGATGTCCGGGGGATTCGTTTCCCTTGTTCGTCACTGACATCTCCGAGATTTTCAGGAATGCAATCAAGATGACTAAAAACAAAATGCGTTTTGATGTTCATATTCGCGCCAATATCACGAAAATTTGACACCATATTACTAACAAGGTCTTTGTAGTTTTCACTTTTGTGCTTCCTAAGGAAATTTTGCACTACTTCTACGCAGGCTCACCAAGCTAATGCTTCATTGTCGTGCATCATTTTCGCAAAATTGGTATCCTTTATGAGCTTACGGATGATTGGTCCATCAAAAATCCCTGGTTTAAGTTTCTAACCTAACCGCCTTGCCTTGAAATTGATAAATATACTAAAAGCACTCGATGTTGCCCGCAGCTTCATTTACGTGGTCTGTTAGTTTACGATCAAACCGATCATGTCACGGTTAACACATCGTCAGTAGGGAAAAAAAGGATATAATTCCTGCGAACAATATCATGCATTCGTACGCTGAAATCACGATATACATTTCAACTGCGAAAATTTACTAAATGCGACCAGTAGTACTGGCGTGAGTCGCGTTCAACAAAAAAATGGATACTAATTTATAGACAGTCTTATCTTAAATTTCTTTGATTTTGGCTTCTCGTTAATATGAAAAATACCCTATTTCATCCACCGAACTGTACTTTAAAGGACCAATGGTTTTTGTGTGAGTTCCGTTCGACGAAAAATTGAAACCTATTTGTTTTCCCTTTTGTCATAAATTTCTCATTTTTCCGATTTCATGTCAAAAATGTAACATACCATAATTTATCCTAGTACCAATGAGTGTACATTATTCAAAACCATATCAAAATACGACCAGTGGGTTTTGTGTGAACCCAGTTCAACGAAAAACTGATACTCATTTTTGTCCTTTTATACTTAATAATTTCTCAGCTAATCAACTTCACTTCCAAATGAAACAAGCCTTATTTTACCCCAAGGATGGGATGTAGGCTTTATTCAAAATCCCGTCAATATCCGACTATTAGTTTTTATGTGAATCCCGTGCAAAAAAAATTTTTGCTCATTTGTTTAACCCAAATTTCTCAGCTTTCCAACTTCACATCAAAATGGAACACATCCTGGAGCGTGTGATGTACATTATTCAAAAAGCCATCAAAAACCGACCGCTGGCTCCCGTTCATCCAAACTCACAGATAGACACAAATTTTAAAGACATTTGATTCGTTTGCTATAAGTCATTAACAATACTCCAAATTCACTTTTTTTCCAAAAATATCTTAAATGTACTGACATTACAGTCTCACTATAAGTGTAGATAAATACTTTAGAATACATTGCAGTATGAATTGGGACAATTTAAATACAATATATCAATATATAGCAAACGAAACTCAAAATAAAAACGATTGCTTATTTAACCGAGTCTAGTGTGTGACCAGGAGGAAGCGGGTTCAAATCCTCGCACGGACATCCCGATTTTCCACGGTTTCCCGAAATCATTCCCGAAAGCTAGGATGGTTCCATCAAAAGACCATTGAGAATTCCTTCGCTTTCTTTGCGGTCAGTCCTTACCCGCCTATTACGTCGACGAGGTGTAAACAAATATGAAAAAAATGTTTATTTTGCTTAAAGTATAGTATATATACTAAGTGTTTTTCAATATTTGTTGATTAAATATAGGATACAGTCAATATTGAGGATAAATTTCAAGTTCATCGGTGAGAGTGTTTTTCAAATAGACCCAATAGCGAAAATATTCCAAAATTGACGTAGGAAGTCGCCGATGTCTTTAGGTATTAGTAAAAAAATTGAAAAATAATCTAGATTTCTTCTTGGCAATACCCATACTACACACGATTGAGGAGGGGGAAGGGTAGAATTAATTCCTTAATTTCTATGTAAGCCCCTGCCAGAATATAATTTTATAAAATTATAAATATGATATTTGGCTTTCGGTTAACGACTTACATATTATGAAAAATTTTTAAGTCTCAATATTATTTCGATTACGAGCTTTAGGGCTGTCACAGACGGACAGACAGCAGTAGGGCTCGCATTTTATTAGGGAGCGTCCATAAACCACGTAGCTCCATTTTGGCCTTCTGTGAACCCCCCCTCCCCCCTAGGTAGCCCTACGTGGGTTTTGCCTCTACCTCCCCCCCCCACCCCCACGTAGCACGTTGCTTTTTTCCCTTTTGAATCCAGAAGACATTTTGTACTGTTTTCTCTTGTCAGACTATTGTAAATTACATAAGGAGATAATTAATTGAGGGAAATAAATATTCACATGCTGTTGTGTGTTCTGTTCCTCATTTTAACTGTGAAAAATGTTATGAAAGGAAAGCTTCGTGGCCTGGCTCGAAACCCCCCCCCCCCACGTAGATCAATGTAGCTTTCCAGCCAACCCCTCCCCCCCCCCTGGACCGAGCCACGTAGTTTGTGCACGCTCCCTTATAGGTACGGACTGTTCATCCAAAACGGTACTATACTGCTGCTGCGCTACTTTGAGAAATTTACTCTATGAGGCTCCGTGAACGCAACGGTTATATCGATATGTTTTCCCCTTAACTCTCTGTAATATGTTCTGCTATGTTTTATGTCAGTTTTATACATATATATATATAAAAACAAGCATAACTTCCACGCGATAGTGTGGCTGCGAGCGTTAAAGCACAACCAAACTGGATCAGGAAGAGGTTCGAGTCCTGGTACCCTGGTGCCGGCTCTTTTTAGGCGATTTACCGCAATCATCTAGGCGGCTCCCGAGCCACATGCGGCTCTTTCAGGATATCAGTGCGGCTCTTTCATAATATTTTTTACATATGTCTTTACCTACAAATTGAAAATAGTAGCAACACTATCGTTGGAGAGATCTAAAAACTAGGCAGGCTGCCACCTTCACCTTTACTGCAAATAACAAAGAATTAAATAAAATACCGCTGTTGTTTTAAGACAACTGTTGACACTTGATCACATCGGTTATTTTCTCTGTCTTCACTATTGCCGTGTTGTGTCTGATTTTGTAATTGTTTGTGATTTTAAAATATTTGTATCCTGGTATTGTATCATCTTTATACTCATTTGGTGCCCTGTTTGATTTTTTCTTATTTAATTATTAAAAATATATTTTTAGCTTTTCTTTAAAGACTTTGAACCTGCAGTGGGAAAAAAAGTAGGTCGGTGTCGGTAATTCAAAAGTGAGTGGATTCATTCTTTCCTGTTCATAGTTCTCATTACTTAAAATGCTTACTACTTTACATTTAAATTATTTACTGAACGTATTATTTACATAACGTCTTATTTACATAAATGTTTGTATGATTCTGTATTGATTATCCAATGAATTATATTTAAAATATTTATTATAATAAAACTAAGCCTACGGCTCTTATAAATTTTTCCCGACAGTTTTAAAGACGAAATTGGCTCTTTAACTTCTAAAGTTTGCCGATCATTGATCTAGGGCCCAGCGGTTCTCAAACTTTTATGCTCCGCGAACCCCTTTTAAATTTTCCACACAGTGGCGAACCCCCTAAAAAATTTTTTAAAAAAAGCTTTAAAAAAAAATAAGAATTTTTATTTTCATAAAAGTAATACACTTATACAGAAGATTGTTGTCAGTTAATGTGATAGATGAGCTTGTTTTTTGTCGCATGTTGAGTCAATATCAGGAACAGTTTTACTCAATCTCATTTCATATTCGACATTCATTCGATTCCTGTATTTCGTTTTTATCATAACCAGGTGTGAAAACCCACTCTCACATAAGTAAGTTGTCACGAAGGGTAAAAGGAAATTAACTGCTTTACGTGAGAGCTCCGGATATTCTTCCTGTCTTGCTGCCCAAAAATCAATTAAAGACATCTTTATAAAATCAGCATGAAGAGTACGATCTGTGGACATTTCCAGCAATGATTCATGTTGCTTAATGCTCAAACCAGAATTATGCTTTTGGTTGTGACCATAAATGGATTTCGAACCCAGTCTTCAGCATTACCGATATCTGGAAAATACCTTTTCAGTTCATCAGAGAGCTGAGACAAATGTACAATAATTTCAGCTTTTACTTCGGCATCCAGTGATAAGGTGTTGGTCGAAACAAATTCATGCAGAAGAGGAAAACATTCAATAACACCTGATATCATGCAAATTTTCCAAAATTCAATTTTTCTTATGAGGATTTGTATTTTATCCTGCACAATGAATATGTTACACGTGGAGCCTTGCATAGAAGCTTATGTTTCGTTGAGAGAAGAGAAAATATCAGCTAGATATGACACCCTTATAAGCCAGGTTTCATCTTCAAATCTTAACTTGAGGTTGAAGTCACTGTCCTTCACAAATAAATAGACTTCATGACGCAGTTCAAAAAAACCTAGCTAACATCCTGCCTCTTGACAACCAACGCACTTCACAATGTAAGATTAATAAACATGTTCACTGCCCATGTCCCGACATAATAATGCAAAAAGTCTCGAGTTGAGCGGACGTGCTTTTATGTAATTTATTATCTTTACGACCTCTGACAATACTGTTTTTAAATAATCAGGCATTATGTTGCACGCCAGTGTCACTCTGTGCAATGCACAGTGCATAATTTTGGCTTCAGGAGCAAGATGTTTAATTCTAGTGATTAGTCCAGATATCCTACCTGTCATGGCCTTGGCACCACCAGTCGAAACACCAACACACCTTCTCCAGTCTATGCTATGTTCTTCAAAAAAATCATTGATGATGTTGAAAATATCTTCTCCTTTTGTCGTAGTCTCCAAGTTCTTGCATAACAGAAAATCTTCTTCAGAAATGTTTCTGTGTACATATCTAACAAAACTAAGTACATTCGGCAGTCCAGTAATATCTGTTGATTCGTCAACTTGAATTGCAAAACAAGTATTTTGCAGTCGTTCTGCAAGTTGATTTTCTACATTGAGTGCCATGTCGTGAATGCGCCTTGCGATTGTGTCATTTGAAAGTGGTATTTTATCCAGCAATTTTGCTAATTTGTCTCCTAGCACGCAACTGACCATATCGTTAGCAGCTGGCAAAATTAATTCCTCAGCAATATTGTATGACTTGCCGGTCTTTGCAATTTTGTATGCCACTAGGAAAGACGCACGTAAATATTCAGCGTTGGTAGTTGCAGTATTTGTCACAGTTTTTTTTTTGAAGATTCCAACTCCCTCTTTTTTCGAACAAAAAAATCTAAAGATTTGTTTACGTACTGCTGATGTTTTGTCTCCAAATGTCTTCGCAGCAATGATGGCTTCATCGAGTTATTTGCGAGAACTTCTGAACATATTACACACTGTGGCTCTAGGTACTGGGTGTGTTCTTTGCACACAAATCCAATTTTCAGATAATCTTCATCATATTTTCTTTTCTTTGTCGATGGAATGAAGTGTTCTTCTGGTTTACTTGTTTTCCGCGTATTTTCTTTCGAAATTGTACTTTCAGTAGACGTAGACACAATTACACTCAACCAAGTTTTTAATGTTTCTGAACTGGATAACTTTTGAGTATCTGGGCATTTTCCACGTATTGATCCGGTTTTTAACCACTGGTTCATGTTTTCACTTACTTTTTAATCAAAATTACTTATCAACTTTATTTCAGCCGGCCGAAATAAGTGCGCGCGTGGAGTACCACTGACTTGAGAAACAACTATACTAAACAATGCCGCGCGCTTTTTGTCAGTCACAAATTATTACGTAATTTCAAGCCATTGTAGCCCTTTCTTAAGGCATTATTTTCCGCCCCTATTGTTACCAAACCTAACACGATTGTGAGTGGTGCCGAATAATGGAAATATATAGCATAATGTAGAATTTGAAACTTGAAAGATATTTGGCGTTCAAAAATTTACATATTATCTATTAATACTTATTCGGCACATCGAGTGAAAGGAGCGATATTTCTTTGAAGGCATTGTATTAAATGATGCATGTCACACGCGTGATACAATCAGTCTGCCACCATTACGTAAATCTCGCCGCGAACCCCCTATGATCAACTCGCGAACCCCTAGGGGTTCGCGTACCACAATTTGAGAATCGCTGATCTAGGCGAATGCAGTGACGGTGCCAATTCTCAGCCTTATAATCTATAATTTCGCAAACAAAAATACACTTATCATACAGAACAGAAAGCTACACGTTCCGCAGACAGATTGAAACACGAATATTCCTACTGTAGAATAAATGACAAATCCGATTCTAGTTTGGTCAGGCCACAGGCCCTTAGCCTCCCCTCCCCTCCCACCTATTCTCAGTGTAAAGAGGGGGGGGGGGGGGGGGTTTCCCACGGTCCTTAGATGGCGCTATCGAGGAAAAGGTCACTTCAAAGACAATTACTTTTTTCTTTCGAACTAATACTTTCAAAAAGATTGTTATTATTGTTGGCGAATTCTCCCAATAGAAGAAGTTTAACAGATGACTCAATCAAGTTTTTTTTTTTAATTACACGCTTTATATTAGCTTGACTTGTATGTATGTATGTATGTATGTGTGTAACGGAATTTTACAACTCCATTTTGACCCACTTCCAGATGTACGAGCTGTTTGAAATTTGGCACACATATTAAGAACCGGTGACAATACAATAATTTCATAGCTATATCCTGCTATTCTCATTACTTTGACAGTAACAACAGAAAAATGGTTGAATGTCGTGGAATTTTGCAATTTAATTTTAACCAAATTCCAGATGTCCGAATTGTTTGAAATTTTGCTCACGTATTGATAACTGATTACAATGCAATAATTTCATAGCTATGTCTTGATATTCTTATTGTTTTGACAGTAAAAGCATAAAAATTTTGCACACGTTTTAAGAACCGTTGACAATACAGTAGTCTCTTAGCAACGTCCTCTAACTCTGACGGTAACAATAGAAAAATGGTTGCATGTAATTCAATCTTTCATTTCAGTGTTTACCCGCTTCCTGACGTCCGAATCGTTTGAAATTTTGCATTCTTATTAAGAACCGATAAAAATTCAATAATTTCACTCTCACAAAGTTGTCAGAAACGACTTAAAAGTGGTTGAATGTAATGGAAAATTTCATTTCAATTTTCACCCACTTCAGAAAGTCCGAATTGTCTGAAATTTTGTACATGCATTAAGAACAGATGACAATCCAATAATTTCATATCTATGTCTTGGTAATATCATTACTTTGACAGTAAAAACACTAAAGTGATTTAACCGTCTTATGAAAGATGTGGCTCATTTTCACCCACATTCCGAATCGTCTTTGTGGCCTAGTTGGTTAAGGCGCGTGACTGGCGAGCAGACATTCCCTGCTCGAATCCCGATTTCAGTTCGCATTTTTGCGGATATTATAAATGGAAAAGATTAGGATAACCCATGGTTAGGACTTCAAGTTAAACTACACGTATCCTATACTTGATGGGATTACTGAGTTAGGCAAATGCAGCCGTGACATTAGTGCACAGGTGCGATTCGAGAAATCTGCGTCATTTGGCGGCCACACCCTTCGGAGATTTCCCGCCCAATATAGCCATCATCATCATCATCGTTATCTAGTTTCCCGGGTGTGATTTACGAGCCTTGGTTGCTGTAGACGATCGTCTTCCGCTGTCTCCTATCCAGAAAGGTTTCTCTGTCTGCAGTTGCTTAACGTGATGTTGAATAGTAAGTATTCGAAATATTACTTCGTACTATTATAGAAAAGTAGCCTTCCTCGTTTACCCTGCTATTCGATCTCTTGTTGAGTTGACCATTTAATTGTATTTTACTCGTGGGAATAATAGTTAAAAATGAAACTACAACTCAAAGAAAAAGAGAGATTGGCGAAGAAAAGCCAACAGTAAGAAACATACTTTTTAAACTATCTGAACTAAAAAGTTAAAAATAAAATTGTAGTTTAAAAAACTAAAATCACGCTTTCGTAGTAATGTGAACTAAAGGGTTAAAAATAATATTTAAATATAAACATTTTGTTTAACAGTGATATGACGTCCCACAATTCAGGATAATTTAATTTTTTGAATAAGCTTAAAGTATAAAGTCACTGATTACAAAATTAACTTTAATGTTAAAAAAGCGTGGGGTGCGCTCCACATAACTTTTGACAATGACTCTGTCTTTACAAACAGCCAACGACAAAAATTATAAGACAACTGAAATAGCACCCCATGCTTTTTTACATTAAAGTTAATTTTGTAATCAGTGACTCTATTCTTTAATCTTATTCAAAAAATAATAATAATAATAATAATAGTAATAATTTATCCTGAATTGTGGGACGTCCTATCACTGTTAAACAAAATGTTAATATTTAAATATTATTTTTAACCTTTAGTTCACATTACTACCAAAGCGTGATTTTAGTTTTTTAAACTACAATTTTTTTAGTTGTTCTTGTTGTTCAAATATGCTTTCATTCTTTCCGAGAAAGCTTGTTTACGTTCGTCCGACCACTTTGGTCTGTATTGTTTTTGTTTTGGTTGCTCAGTTATAATTTCCCATTCGTCTACTTTGTGTCTGAAGGTGTTTCTTTCTAAGATGTCCGTTGCTCCTATGTTTGCACTTTTAAGATCCTTCCGATTTTCACTAAGCCAGTATTATTATTTGGCGGGTTGAGGAGCTGATTCATTTGATTACCTTTTAATTGTGAAATCTGAACATTTCTGTAGCTTTAAGAATACAGTTATATTATGCGTCTTCGAGACGCCTCTTTATTACACACATTTCTTCAAAAAAAAAATTTCTTCGGTAGATAAGTATGTCCATTAAATTGTCTTTAATTCTACTTATAATTTACTGCCAATTTATTTATTTATTCATTCCTCCGTACCAGCGATGCTCTATTTTTCAAATTTTTATCCGTAAACTCTCGACAGCGGCCTCAAGTCACATGATACATGGGTTGCCTTGCTAAGGTGTGAATAACCCCCACCGCGAACATGATAACGACGCTTCTACGATTGGCCGGACCGTTCAAACAGAACCACCAGACCGTTTAGTTGTGTTTATTAGAGCGCGTAAAACACATTTAAATACAGTTTCACCTTAGATGAAGACCGAAAAAGTTCTGCCGAAACGACGGCAATTAATACCAGGATGCAGCACTATCCCGGAAACAATGAAACTATTTATTCCCGTCCCAGAAGCTTTCAGATGCATAAAGAAATAATGTTTGTGTAATGTCAGCGGGAACATTTTTCATATCTTCGGGCGGGTATTTGCTTTTTATCCCTGTTTTCAGTGCGAACCAGGAAAATGATTTTAACATTCTTAATTGATGAAGAAAAAACTTTAATGTCAAAATTACGTCTCTCATCAGTATTAATTTTAACCTTGCGAAGGAGTTAATGGCATAACAAAGTAAAGTAGATACGTTACCCCAGCTCAGTTCTGGTTGGACGTCCAATTTTCTTGTACGTTTCCAAAGCAGCCTTGGCTCGCTCTGTTACCAGGGTTTCCATAGGCACATCTGGTACACCCATGTCATTAGCAAATCGCTTTGCGCCTTCTCCGACGAGCAGCACGTGAGGCGTGTTCTCCATAACAAGTCTAGCAACATATACTGGATGAGACACATTTTTAATTGCACCAACAGCTCCTGAAAAGACATTTTATTTTAAATTAAACCTTGCTGCCTCATGATTAAAACATTTCATAAAATCATAATTCTTTCAGCTCGCCGAAACGAGCAACAGAATCTCAAACATTTCGATGCTGAACACACACATACATGAACAGATGAGCGCAGGCTTGCCTTTTTATAATTTTACTGGCTATACCCGCGACTTCGTCACGCGGAATTAGGGATTTATGTTTTAAATTGACAGATAAACAGTCAGATGAATCTTTGGCTGGATTGGTAAAACCAGAGGAGGCGCCCCGTTTTTCGATTTTCTGTCCTTAATTTATATTGTACGGAATACGTTTGATCGCAACATTTGTTTCTACCCTTCCTTGAAACTACCAGTACTTGGGAAGGTTTGTTGGAGACCCACAGGCACACTTCAGGAGTGTTCACGCGGCTTCTCTGTAAGCAATATTTGAAGTGTGCAAGACTGGAGGTTTTCTCGGCGTTGAATATGAATAAAATTTTATTAAAATTTGAAGTGGTGCTGCCTGGCGTATGTACGAACAGATTGATTTATTACTTATAGATACCGATGGAAAAGACGTAACTGAGGATTTGACAAAGGCAAAAATTTTAAGTAAATGGTTAGTGAGACAATGATTCAAAAAGGGAAAGTGTAAATCAAAGAACGAGCTTAACCACGCAATTAGAAATGAGCAGACTAAAAAAATGTAAAATTCATCCTGAGGATATCCTAAAGAAACTAAGAAATCATAAAGGGGCTGGAGTAGATAATATTACTACGGATATCTTAAAAACAGCAGGATGTGACATTGTACCTTTTCTTGAAATATTATTTAAATTGAGTGTGGTTTCTTGCTGCTTACCAGAGGACTGGAAAAGTGCGATAATGGTGTCGGTACGTAAAGGAGGGGTGACGAGTATAAAATTATAGGCTAATCAGTTTAACATCAATGGTAGGAAAATTAATGAAGAGATTGATATGCAACCACATCAGAAATACACTGAAGAGCCAAAGAAACTGGTACAGCTGCCTAATAACGTGTAGAGCCCCCGCGAGCACTCAGAAGTGCCGCAACACGACGTGGCATGGACTCGACTAATGACTGAAGTAGTGCTGGAGGAAACTGACACCATGCATCCTGCAAGGCTGTCCATAAATCCGTAAGAGTACGAGGGGGTGGAGATCTCTACTGAGCGGCACGTTGCAAGGCATCCCAGATATGCTCAATAATGTTCATGTCTGGGGAGTTCGGTGCCCAGCAGAGGTGTTTAAACTCAGACGATCGTTCCTGGAGCCACTCTGTAGCAATTCTCCGAAAGCCAATATCGATGATGTTTCGTTGAATGGTTCCTACGCTGACACTTGCTGATGGTCCAGCATTGAAACCTACACCAATTTGCGGAAGGGTTGCATTTCTGTCACGTCGTCGTTGGTCCCGTTCCTGCAGGATCTTCTTGCGGCCACAGGATGTCGGAAATTTGATGTTTTACCGGATTCCCGATATTCACGGTGCACTCGTGAAATGGTCGTACGAGAAAATCCCCACCTCGTCGCTACCTCGGAGATGTTGTGTCCCATCTCTCGTGCGCCGACTATAACACCACGTTCAAACTCACTTTAATCGTGATAACTTCCCTTGTAGCAGCAGTAGCCGATCTAAAGCCTGAGCTAGACACCTGTTGTCTTACACAGGCGTTGTCGGCCGCAGCGACGTACTCTGAGTGTTTACCTCTGTGTTAGCATACACATGCATATACCAGTTTCCTTGGCTCTTCAGTGTATATGTGAAAAACGTAAGTGATTTTCAAATCGAAAACATAGCTTTAGTCAAGGATATTAATGCAAATCTCAGCTAGCAGGACATATCCAAGATATTTCGGATGAAATGGTCACGGGAGGACAAACTGATAGTGTAGCACTAGATCTTTCCAAGGCTTTTGACAGCGTGAGCCATAAAATGGTGATAAATAAGGTAAAAATTATTAGAGTGGGCAATAAAAGGGTTTACTGTGTAGAAGAATTCTTAAAAGGTAGGAAGCAAAAACTTAGCGTAGAAAATGCAGTATCAAAAGAAGTGGACGTGTAAACGGGAGTGCAAAAGGGTAGCGTGTTGGGACCATTGTTATTCATTATTCTAGTGAATGATTGTGTTGATGGTTTACTATCATAAGTTATGTTGTTTGCAGATAACATAATGCTACATAATAGGATCAAAATGGTAGAGGACTATTAATAGTTGCAGGGTGATCTGGACACGATATGTAGCTGGTTTTGTAAACATAGGATGAAGATAAATTAAAAGAAGAGTCAGCTTATTAGATACACGGATAAAAAACTAAAGGCTGATTATGATTATAAGGTTGGGAAAGAATTGCTTGCTGAAGACTTGAAATGTGAATATTTTGGCATTACATTTTATAGCAAACTCAACTGGGCAGGACACATTGGACAAGTAGTAGGAAAAGGTTTCAAAATCCTTCACTTGTTGGGAGAGAGTGATGAGAGGATATGCAAGAGAAGTAAAGGACTTGGGTTAAAAAACTTTCGTCAGACCTATTGCTTGAATTTAGTGGTGTAGTACGGGACCCACATTTTGGGTATCAAATAGAAGAGTTAGAGATGGTGCAAAGAAGGGCTGCTAGATTTGTCTCTGGAAATTACCACAGAACTCAATGAGTAACCGAAATGATAAAAGAGCTGGAATGGGATTCATTGGAAGACAGGAGGAGGGGGAAGAGAATCATGGGAGAGTGCAAGGCGTATGTTGGTGATGAGGCATGGGAAGACATTAGTCTAAAAATTAAAAGTAATGCATGGAAGAGAAAAGATGACAGTGACCACAAGCTGGAGCTCGATTTCAGACACAAGGGTGTGGGAAGATTTTCTTTCGTAGGTAAGGGGGTCAGGGATTGGCATAAATGAATAATTGACCAAAAACTTTGAAAGAATTTAAAGTTGAAATTTGTAGAGCGCAAATGTAGGTGGGTACAGGAAAGGGGAGAAATGGATGTGTAGGGAAATTGTTACCAGAGAGTGCACTCCATCGCAATTAAATTTAACTGTGATATCAACTCCTTAACAGAATCGCAAAGTCGAGCATATCACTCGTGACAGGCATTTCGACTGCGAAAAACTTCCGCCATATTCTTCTTCCGTCTCACCATTGGTGGACCAGTGGTAATTCCATAATCTGGTACCGCTTTCAAATCCCGGTGGAGCTACGAGTTGCATGTGGTCACATGAGCTACGCCAGGACGTCCCGTGATTCGGCCGAACATTCCTTCCGGCCAATTTACTTTTTTTTTTATTATTGACAAACCACCAAATCTAGTGACGCAATATTCACACCATATACTACTGAGCTGGCAAGTAAGGTTTTTTAGTTATGTTTTATTCCGATAGGTGACGATGGAGTCTAACTTCTATAGTTAATGGCTGATTTTGCTCATACTAACAGGAATCCATTTAATATTGCCTAGCGGAGCTCTCTCGCAGTCGAATGTCTACCAGACTTCAGCACCACCTAATCGGAGTGAATTGATCCAGTGGTTTGTCCGTGATTATATATATATAAAGATATCGCCCAACAGTTGCATTAGTATCAAGCTGTATACATTCAATTCCAAACATGTTAAATATCTTCGACCACTGGACATTTGACAAGTAACGTACGGTTATGAATAAAATTAATCGAGCGTTGAAGTTCAGGGAATGGCGTACTTGGGGTTTTTAAACAATGTAATTGTTATTACTGAAGGCAAAAGTTCAAAATTTTTTAGTTATTTAGTGGCGATACGATTTTGACTCTCGAGGATGATGGTGATGCAGCAAGTTAATTTTACTGCAATGGAACGGATGCTCCGGTAGCAATTTCCTTAGTGATCTACTAACCCCTTCCTTATAATCTTATATCTTTAAACGAGCAATTCTTGTATATATATATATATATATATATATATATATATATATATATATATATATCGCCATCTCGTAAACGTTTCAGGTACCAATAATTTGACTAATGTTAGTTAATTTCTCTTTGTTTACAACAAGGAAATTTTATATATTTTAACGAATTATTTTTGTACTCTAGCTGACCCGTGCGAATAGTATCGTGGTCAGTCACCGAATGGTAATACAATAATGTGGAAATAAATAAATGCAAGTATATTTATAATGAAAGATATTTTATTTTGAAGAGTGGTAATAAATATCACTTTAACTGTAAAAAGTCGTTATTATTAAATACTGCATGTTTGATTGCAAAACATTTAAAAAGTAGATATTTAAAAAATATTGGCTTTTTCAGATGTCCCTTTTTCAATCTTCTTTACTTTACAAAACTTCTTTGAAAACAATATTAGCATTTATAATGTGATCATCGTTGACTCGACCGTATGTGTCTTTAGCATAAAAATAAATATTAATGAATCTACAAACTCTCTAAAAAGCTTTGCACGGGTGTCCATACGAAAAAACAGAAGATCTGAGGTTAATGCGAGGTATGAGCATAGTTTTATAGGAATGAATGCATTGATGATCTACTCGTCTAAATGAATACCACAAATCTTACACCATTAATTAATCCCTGATTAGAATTAAGATTTGTAATTAACATAATAACAACATTTTTCTTTAAATGCAATTTATGAGGTGGTTAACCAGACGACCTCGTATATGGCTCTAGCGATTTGGATGAAATTTCATATCTAATAACATTTTTCTTTCAAGTTTATATCACGATTTTACGTTTATAACATGATTTTACATAAAAAAAAGAGACATTCTCGTATTTGGTATTTCGGAAATGGCTCTAACCTCATCTCGTAGATGTTTCAGGTACCAGTAAGCCTTCTGATGTTAATTAAGCTTCCCTTTGCTTAGAACAAGAAACTGTACACCTTAATATGCCTACGAAGCTTTCAAGAAAAACATTTTACTTTAATCAAACTTTACTCAAATTCCTGTGTATTGAACAAAATCGAAAGATGCCGAGCGGGGATCGGTCTTCCAGGTACTTATCCTAAATCCTTTGTCTGTGGGTTAAGAACGATATTGTGTAGTTTCATATTTATAAATTTTCCTCATTTTAATGACATTAATGACAACTGTCCATTAGATTGATGATGTACCGATTCACAATGTAAACTCAAAAACTGCAAACTCGAATCTGTCGAAATATATAATACGCAATACTTATTCGATTAAAACGTATTTTTTCCAGGGAACAGTTTAGACTGTTAAAAGCACAGAGGAGAAATAGATAGATGTTGGTACATTTGTTATAAGCGCATGAACGGTAACGTTTTATACATTGTGTGGATTTCTGTATCACTACATAAGGTAGCGCGCGTATTGTCGACAGTGCACCTATAGTTGACATTACAATTTATCAAGGTCGAATTTAAGAACGACGATCCAGAAAACTGTACAAAAAACCAGCAACGCTGTCAGGTTTACTCATCAATCTGAACTGGTCAACATGCTGGATGACGGTCTCGTCTAACGATAGTGTACGGTTTTTGTAGAACGTGTGCTTACAAATTACAATAGCCGGAAAAATTATTGAACGGAATTGAAAAAAGAATACTTGGAGAGGAATTCGGATTTAATGTGAACATTAGTATGACAAAAGTCACGATTGCACCAGAAATGATAACAATTACAGCATAAAAAAGCTAACTTAGTCCACAACCCGAAGGTTCGTTGGATCCTCCCGAAGGAGGCATACTTAGCCATTGTGTCAGAGGTGGGATGGCCAGTTCCTTTCCTCTGGGACCTACAGTTTAACGTGGAATCCGAACCAAAGAATGGCAGCATATTAAAGACTAAAATAGTAGAGGAATTAGTAAAAGATAAAGTCTCTTACCTGTAGCGGATCCAGAGGGGAGGTCCACCTCCAGCACCGTAATTGTGGAGACTGTTTCTTTAAGCTTTACTGATCTTTTAACGGCGGCATCGGCATGTCTATAAACAAGCCTAGCCCTGGAAGACTCAAGCCTCTCTCACCCCAACCAAATCTGCTCAAGCGCCCCCCCTCCCTCCCCGAAACCAAAATCCTGGATCCGCCCTTTGCAAAACACAAGTTTTTACTGTGGACTATTTGGATACCAGTAGAAACAAAACAAAAACTGAAACATTCGAAATGCAATTCTAAAGACGAATGTTAAAAATTATGTGGATATTTAACATACTAACTGAACCTGTTACGGAAATTATGGGTGATGTGACGACTCTGAGGAGTGGAGGGAACAATCCAGTAACCTACAAATCAGGAAATGAGAAGCAAATAATAAAGGGCTTATCACATGATGGGATCAAATTGGCCAAAAATCCTTTGTCGTAAAAATGATGTATAACACAATGCCAGGATTATAGTTTTACGACGTTATGTCATTTTCCCCGCGTCTACCCCCTAAGTTCATCACTTCTCTACATAACGGGCTCGAATTTCCTTGATTACGTATTGCTAAACGTTAAAAATCTTTTCCTTCCATGGAAGACAACTACAAATATCCTCTATTTGGTACTACTGCCAAATGTCGTTAAGAGGGTGTTATGGTCATTAGCATGGAAGAAACAACTAAATATTCGGATATAATTTGTACCTTAGGTGTTCTTTTCCTTGAATTTGTTACAATCACACTCAAATAATTTACTTCTGTGAAATGCACATGAAAAATAAATAACATCCGTGGGAAAAAAAAAAACTTGCATCGGCCGGGAATCGAACCCGGGCCGCCCGCGTGGCAGGCGAGCATTCTACCACTGAACCACCGATGCTGATGAAAGGCTCGCACTATGCATTAGTAATACTGTACTCCATAAATTCTTTATTAATTTAATGAATTGCTTTTTGGTTGTGATAAAGTATAACTACCATAATTCGTGAGAGTTGAATTTATCAGTAGATACAAATAATAACCTTTTCTCACTAACTAAATGTAATTCGTAATTTCTTTTTACTTAACATTTGTACTCTTCACTAATATTGTAAAAATAAGATTAAATGTACCGGTAATCTATTAACATTATGCGCAGTTTATATTTTTTTGATGCTTCTTTATTACACAAAAGAAAAGATTATTTTTCACACAAGCTCATTTTAAAGACTTTCGTTTATTATAAACAATATGCCTCAGATTTTAAAGGAGTTTATCGTAAAAATGTGTATGATTATTAATTTAGTTTGATGGAGTGTATTATTATTGATTGCGATTGAGCTAATGCGCCAGTAGCAATTTTACCCTACACCTATTTGACTTTCTTTTTAAAAACCATAAAAATCCTGCACCTTCTGTGGCATATTGTACAGTACATTGGCTTGCAATTGGTACAATTTCAGCTACAGGTGATCGCTGTATGAGGGAACTAGTTTATTTCGCTTATTTTCACTCCTTAATGTTAAATGGAATAATATTCTGGAGTAATTCTTCTCATAGAGACAAAGTGTTCAGAGCCCGAAAGGGAGTAAGTAATAAAAAATATGTGTGGGGTTAGCAGTATAACCTCATGGAAAGAGCTGTTCAAGAAGTTAAGGATTTTAACATTGGTAGCTGAGTATTCATACCCATTAATGTTCTTCTTTGTAGTCACAAATTATAATTTGAAAAAAATAGTAAAATACACACTTATATCACTAGTAGTAGTAACAGTGATCTTCACAAGAATTACTAGTCCTTGTCATTTGTTCAAAAAGGGGTCCAATATTCGGGGATACATATCTTCAATAAGTTCCCAATCAGCGTCGGCTTTAGTCATTGCGAGGCCCCGGGCGGCAGATCTTTACGAGGCCCTTGTCCTTTGTACAAAATATATTAATCGTAGGTCTTTCTGATGATCAACGGTAAATTCAAAAATCATAAAAATAAACTTTGAGTTTTAAAATATTATATTAGAAGAATTATTAAAAGTTAACAAATATAAAGATGACAAATCATTAAGGATAAACTGGAGTACATTAAGGACTTGGAAGATATACGCACAGGGATTTAAAAATGATGTTTGCGCCTTTTCCTGAAACTAAAATATTTAATAAAAGCACAATGAAATAACGAATGAGCTATTTCATTTTCAATTCAAAGAATAGAAAGAGCTGAAAATTAATCTTGTGTCATCGAATTCCTCAAATATGTTTTAATATTTTTAACCACGAAAAATTTCTTTCTGCGGACGCAACTGTATTACGTGTGGCGGCAATAATTCTCAAGACTACTTCGATAGTGAGGTACACTTCAGTAATTCAGTTAATATTTTTTCTGTTATTTATGTCACCACTGTGATACCGCCGTTGTTTTCTTCGTACAGTTCTTGTCCATCAATATCAGCTATTTCTCGTGCTATTATACGAATGTGACAGTCAATAAATCTAACTAAGAAATTTTGATTAGTTAGTAATTAATATATACTTTACCATGAATTAAACAAGTTTACTTTATTGTTACACTAACAGCTGAAGATAAAATATTTTTTTTAACATAAGCTTTAATCAACTTGGGTAGCTGCGCGAGGCCCCTCCAAGAGTGAGGCCCTGGGCGATTGCCCTGTTCGCCACCCCGTAAGGCCGCCTCTGTTCCCAATAAATATTAAATATCTTGCAGATGATAATATCAGGAAAAAATTGAAACAATAATTAATTGACAACTCCTTCTATTCTGTCGAAGAATTTATTTGTAAGGTATGTACAAAATAACTGCCAGTAGTTTGTGTAAATGTAGTTGACATAATTAATGTACCATGTATGCTAAGACTGTACATCTTCTGGTGTGTGTATTATTTTGTTATGCAATTGATTAACTGTAAATTGACAACTTTAAACATCCCACAGAGCCAGTCTCTTATATTGGGATCAATGGAAAATAAATGTATTGTATAAGGAAGTTGTTCCACACTCTCAATCCCTTCTCTACAACAAATCCGTTTCTCCTACATTTCCTTACCTACACATTAAATCATCAATAGATTTCAGATGTAATGGAGGATGCTAATGTCTGAAATCTATTGATAAATGAACTGAACTGTCTGGTGTTCGAAAATCTCTGCTTTCCAGTTAGCACCTGGCATACTGAAATCCCCACCTATTACGACCACTTTATCCCACTTTTGATGTCTGAATATCAAATGATGTACTGACTTTTGTATATGCGTTGGAAAGTGGATTGTTACCAAGATATTTGTCTAGACTAGTACAAAAGAATAATGATGTACATAATAATGAGACAAGGCAGGCAAATAATTTCCATTCGATTTATAATATAATTAGTAAATCACAATGTATAACAAATTATCAGAAGAAATGAAGAGGACCAGAACTGTTGCAAGTTTCAGAGAAGATCTGGATAAATGGCCAGAGTAGAGAGAATGTAACATTTTCTTGTAAAGGATTCAATCAAATTAACACCTTGTTTTTTCTCTCTCTCTCTCTCTTTTTAATGTACTGTATGAATTGTAATGTATCTATATTAGCCAAAGGCTATTTGCAAATAATAAATAAATAAATAATCTTCTCAAACACAATCTCATTTTGTTCATTCATTTCCCACTTTGGTAAGCAGCTGTGACTATTATTTTTTCCCTTCCATCCCTCCTTCCCCCCCCCCCAAAAAAAAAAAAAATACACCCAGCAATTTGTGTGCTTCCTACAGATCTATTTGTGCTTTCCCATTTCATTTTGTTGTTTTTTTTTAAATTTTCACCATTATTTCACCATCCACCTACTTTTGCCCTTTACGAATTTTAATTTTAAACTCTTTCAATTTTTTTGGTTCTGGTAGATGTTTCAGCATTTCCCTTTGTAATTTACTTTAGTCCTTGTCTTCCTTACCTACATACAAAAATTTTACTACTACCTTATGCCTGAAATCAAGAAGCAGCACATGCTAATTATTACTCTTTCCTTTCATCCATGTGCTACTCCTAATTATTTTACTAATGTTCATCAAATATCATCACCAACCATGTGCTTTTTACACCCCAAATCTTCTTCTCTTGTTCTGCCAAACAAGGTGGTATTTAGAGAAACTGTCATGGGTCTTGAGCCTCATCATAATTTATAATATGAAAATGACTTAAGTAGATTTTCATTCCCTGTAAGACATTCATTTTTCCCTTTTAAGAATAACACATTAAAACTGGTGATTGTATGTAAATACCAAAAACTTAAATTGTATTTAAAAAAATTTGATTTGTGTGGCAATAATTTGGTATGCAAGGCAAATTTGTATTCTTTTGCAAGTTCTGTAAACTTTAGTCCTTCTCTAATATTTTCTGAAGTTTTTTTGTTTTTTTTTCTTTATTTCAATTTTTAATTTTTTTTTTTGTATAGTTATACTGGTTGACTAGCTACCATGGATAGATATGATTACTGTAATTTATTGGAGTTATGACCACAGATTTATATTACTGGTATCAGAGTCTATTCTGATGAAATTAACCACATTTGACATTCTCTCAATACTTCGTACTAAACAAATTTATTTTATTTTGATAAGTGAAGTAGTTTCCTCGAAGTCACAAATAAATCAGCTCTTCTGTACTGCATTGTTGTCTGTTAGCAAGCATGGCTTACCTTCTTCTTTTTGAATCTTTATTCTTGTTCCTCTTTAAAAGTTATGTATTTCGATAATACTCCTCAGGTAATATTTTTGCACCCCTAAATATTGAAAAAGGCAGCTTAGTTCAGTAAAAGCATAATCATTTTTGTGCTGTGATCTTCCCAACTGGCAAATATAGACTGATAGTTTTACAGCAGTATTCCAGCAATGCAGCCATTTGTTGCACAAATAAGTTTTTTAAGACAAAGCAATCTTCACCTCGTCAGAGAAGAGGAACTGTACATTTGCAGAACCTTCTTTTTTTTTTCTGTGTTTTACTCTTTACCCAGATATCAGGCAATGGTGGTTAAACTAATTAATGTGAGTAAAAGCATTGTAGCAATTTCTATTTTTAACATAAAAACTTTTTATTTTGTCTGAAATAATTTGTCAGGCCACATTCAAGGAACATTGAAAATTTATATTAGTAGAGGCAATTGGTGGGAAAAGGAAAGGGGAAAATTTAAGTGTGGGAATCTGGGAAAATTGCCACTGGAGCAAGCACTCCATCGTGATTAAATTAAATTAAATGTGAATTTTGCAGATTTGGTTGGTGGTTTAAGCTTCTAGAACATTTAATTTAATTGCAATGGAGCACACGCAGCGGTGGAAATTTCCCTACACACACAATTTCCCCATATCCTGCACCCACTTACATTTGCCCTCTACAAATTTTAACTTTAAATTATTTTAACGTGTTCGGTAAGTTATTCATCTTTCGCCTTGTTAACTCATTCCAATCCCTGACACCCTTAACTAAAAAAGAAAATCTTCCCACACCCATGTGCCTGAAATCGAGTGCCAGCTTGTGGTCATGGTCATCTTTTCCCTTCCATGCACTACTTTTCATACCTATTGCAATATCTTTCCACAAATTTTTAACAGATAACAAATCAGAATAGCACCCATTTGCTAGTAACAATGAACATAGTGATTTCTAAATATTTACTGATACCATGTTAGCAAACTTAATGTTATTGATAAAAGATTAAAATTTATCAAATTAAAAACCATTCTTGATATGTTCTTTGTAGTTAAAGTAAAATAGAGTGAGTTATTTATTATTATAATTATCTGACAATTTGTGACAATTATGTATTAGGAACACTTACTAAACTGAGATTACTTACCAACTGAAAGATTAGTTCCTTCCATAATAATTGCATCCATTTCAACTTCTCCATCAATATTAAGAACTGAACCATGGCCTGGAAAAAAGAAAGTATTCAATAAAGATGTTATACTCCTACTTTCTGTGAGCAATTCAATAAAGAGAATAAACTTTGTTATATGTGAGCCATTAAAAGGAGGGAAAGATACTGCTACTTAAACAGATGAAACAGATCATTTAATATGGATTTTAATTATAAAACTGTTTTAGTGTTAAATGAGGCTAATGAGAAGTATTTTATCTCACTAGGTGCAGGTATTGGTACTGAACCTGATGGTTAATAATAGGTAATCATGACATGAAGTCCATTTATAGCTAGTTGATTGTATAACAGAATTTTGTAAAACAATATTAATTTCTGAGTAACATTATTCCAGTGGGAAAATTAAGTATCTGAATTAGATTTTATAAGTTGTCTAATGATTCCAATAAGACTTTAGCTGAATAGAAAACCTATATCAAAATTACAGCACATGACTGTGTTAGCTAATTATATGCTTAAAAATAGTTAAGGCTGATTCAAAAAGAGAGTGAAGTTTTCATATTGAGCTCTGTATACATTCATTATTATAACATCTTAACTATTGAAATTTAACTGTGTAGTGCCCACTTTAAAATATTGATCCAAATAAAACTTGTGAATATTGATACTATTTTTGGTATAAGTGACCACTCCTTTCTTTATATTAGTTCCACTGAATTCTGATGCTAAATTATAGTCAGTTATATTTAACACATCTATTCCTGTAGTTAGTTGTATAGTGTTCAGACAAACATAAAACATGAGTTATATTGACAGAATTCAGCTGATTTATGTAGCCCTCTTCCTCTGGCACAAACTCCTGTAATTCTTGATATATTGTACAGCTGACAGGAACAGTTCTTCTTAACTATGGTACTGTGAACTGGCACATTCTTATCAAATAGCATTTCATAATTTTCCCATCACATCATTTCTTCCTCTACTACCTACAGGGCCACATTTAGGCTGTGTGGGCCCCTAGGTGTGGGCCCCCTAGGCTATAGATGTGGTGTGGGCCCCCTGTTGGCAGTGGCTCTGGCTGCCTCCAGCTTAAATTTCGAAATATTCAAAATTCGTCCAAAAAATTTATGGGTTACCTTTTTTTTTAACTCTACTATTGGCCCCGGCGGGGGATCCAGGGTTGTGGTGTGGGCCCCTCTTTGTGATGCAGGCCCCCCTTTGTGGTTCGGGGCCCCTAAGCTACAGCCTATGTAGCCTATGGTTAAATGCGGCCCTGACTTCCTAACACTCCTTCTTTCCTACATAATATCTATAATAGTTAACCATCATTCAGTGAAATCACCATATGATGTTTTTTTTTACTATAATAATAATAAAAATTTTTTTTTTTTTTTTTTTTTGAGCCTCCAATTTTTTTGCCATCAACAAGTTTCATTCTTTTTGTTTCTAATTTAAGTCCTTCATTATTTATACCAGCAAATATCTTCCCCCCCCCCCCTCAATTTTTTCTTTTGCTTTCTAAATAACTTGGTCTCCTCCTTTATCACATTCCAGCATTCAAATATTTTAAACCAGTTTCCTGCCTGCATCCAATTCATTATCTTTTTTCTAATAATGAAGAATTTACATTCACATTTCAAAATTTATTTCTCCAGACTTTCAAAGAGTTATGGCATTAACACTCATAGGTTTCATTAGAGTCTAACCTGCATTGAAGGCTTCATCATCCTCCATGACCTCGATGGCTGCCTGTACAGCATCAAGCAGGCTGCCTCCCTGAGCTAGGGCCCTGTAGCCAGCCTTCACAGCGTTCCTCACACCCACAAGCTTCGGCTCATCCTGGCTGTCCGGAATATCACCTGCACCACCATGAACAAGCACCACTGGATCTACCATCGTCACAAGAGCTGAAAAATATTGATAATTATGCTGTAATACTTTAAACAATCAATCAACATTTTTACTAACCTTTAAAGTTGAAATTCAAATATTTTTAATTATGTCCAGCTAATTATTAATGTTTGACTTCGATAAATTTCTTCAGAAATTTAATTCTCTGAAGCTGGACGTGTGAGAGTAGGCCTACATCTTTTTTCATATACCTCCCAATTTTCAGAAACTGGTTATAGATCAAGTATATCAGAATTGCCTGTTGTGTGTATTTTCTTTTTAATAAAGTGTTTCTGAGTTTTTTCTGTGGTGTTTACTATCTTTATATAAGTTCCTTGGTAAAACTTTTGATAACAAACTCAACTGAGCAGGACACATCGTAGAGGTAGTAGAAAAAGGTTTCAAAATCCTTCACTTATTGGAGAGCGTGATAAGGTAATGTACTGGAGGGAGGTAAGGGAATTAGGTAGGTAACAAAACTTTGGTCAGACCGTTGCTTGAATAAGGTGGTGTAGCATGGAACCCACATTTTTGGGTATCAAATGCAGAAGTTGGAGGGGCTGCAGAAAGGATTGTGTATGGAAATTATCGCAAAACACAATCAGTAACTGATATGGTAAAAGAGCTGGAATGGGTTTCACTGGAAGAAAGGAGGAGGGTGAAAAGAGTCATAGGAGTGTACATGGCGTCTATTGGTGATGAGGCGTGGAAAGACGTTGGTAGAAGGATTAGGAGAGGCGCATGGAAGGGAAAAGATGACCATGGAACTGGCACTGGAAACTGACAACTCATATAAGGTACATAAAATAGATTTCAGCAGGGCCGACGTATAATGTGGGTATGGTGGGTAGCAGTACCCACCCGGGAAATTCCGGGTGGGTATTTTATCCACCCGAAATTTGAGAGCGAATGAGTGCATAGAGGAAAGAAAGAGAGAAAGACAAAAAGAGAGTAGACCAGAAGCATATTAGTTTCATCATTCAAAATGTGTGTAACATGATTGTGTACCCACCAGGCCCGCCGCTAGCTGTTTGAGCGCCCGCGTGCAATACCGATTATGCCGCCCCCTGTCTAACTACAGCCAGTGGTGTATTTTAGGAAATACTTTGAGATTGCCGCCCCTTCGAACATTATTTGCCGCCCCCATTGTTGCCATTCCGAATGTCGCCGGCCGCCCAAGCAGCTGTTGAGCTGAAAAAAAAAAATACGCCGCTAATTTCGTCGCGGCGACAATGGAGTGGCAACTATCGCGGTGCGGCGACTGTCGATCACTCGTTTTGCCGCCCGCCTCGATGTGCCGCCCGCGTTATAGCTGTTGATATTTTAAAAAATATCGGGTTTTCGATATATCGATATTTTAAAAAATATTAATATCGGATTCGATATATCGAAGAAAAAGTATCGATATATCGACCCTATTATATAAAAACAATGTTACGAAAACAGATCATTTTAAAAAAGGGCGAAGTCTTGTGGCTATTTAATGATGAAGAGTTGTGAGATATTCTTCTGAATCAAGTTTTGATTTTCTGAAACAAAATGGTTTTTCATGAAGTTACGGATATATCTTCTTTTTTTCTTTCTTTTTTTTTTAATTTGTGATTTAGCCATTATACTACTACTTTACTAAAAGAAGACGGCATAATGTTTATTATTTACTCGAAGACTTATGAATCCAGAAAGAGGATCGAGGGAAATCTTGGCTTTTGAGTTTAAAAGCTCAATAATGCAACGTTGTAGAGGTATTTATTTAGGTAGATGTTCTACTACCAGAGATTGCATAGTAGCCAAGTCACCTTTTGTTTTACAAGTATTGTTTTATGTGGAATTTAATTTCTTTTTGTAGATTGATAGCTTATTCTGAGTCTTCTTACTTTTTTGGACCAAATGTTTGCACCTTAGCAAAGCTTTTTGTATCCGAATTTATCAATGTTCCTGCTTACATCCAATTTTTATGACGAAATACTTTCCTCGACAACGCACGCTCATGTAAAACAACGGGCTCGAGTCCGATTCGTTCTGTGCGAGCGACGCCGTGCCTGCATTGTTACCATCGGTGTAGGCCTACCAATAACTTCCAAATTAAATGTAGGAACAAAGTAAAATTATTTGGGTTTTTTATGCACCTGATCTTTGTGCAAAACCAAAATTTAAGGCATATAGCCTCATCAAGAAGAAAGCAATTAACGTACAAATTTTCTCTAAGACGTTTCAGCTTTTGGATTGGCATTGAAAAAACACAGGAACTTTTCTTATACTGTGGGGATGAAACCAAGTATGTGTACCAAATTACTATTTTCTAGGACAACTGGATTTTGCATAGAATTATGATGAGAGAATGTCATAGTCATTTAAAAAGAGTTTCAGATCCAAAAAATTCCAAACTAAGGTGGTGAATGAAGTAAAATTTTGCACATTAATTTTGTGACATATAATGAGTAAGATAGAAATGTGGACTGTGCTTCCAGGAATTATTTATAAAAAATAAAGTTATGTGTACCAATATTTGTCAGCAGCTGTTTTATAGGATCTGCTGCTAGACTATTGAAATTATTAGGCACTGGAAGATTAATTGTTGATGCAACTCGATCAGATGCTACAGATGTGGCAGAAGATACCAAAAATTTTAAAGCAATTTCTGACAGCACAGGAATATTCAGCCGATCCATTTTTTTTTTTTTTTATTTTGTTTATTTAGCAACCACTGAACTTTTCAAGAGCATGAACTCATGTTTTTCCCGTTGTTTCTTCTACTATGAATGGAGAACTCCCTACATTAAGTGAAAATTTCCCCTTCTTTGAAATTGCTTTGAAAATGGGTAACGCTTTACCAAAATACAATTTTTTAAAGTTGAGATTCTAGGTGGAATGCCGGATTTAGGGAGAGGGGTGGGGGCAAACCGGGGTACTTGCTCTGGCCGATAACTTGAGGAGGGGGTGGCAAAATCGTGTCTGAAGGGTGGCGATTTGAGAGGCGGTGACATATTTTTTTTTTTTTTTTAACTCTACTACCACTCTAGGTTGCGACAACAATGCGTTTGACAAACAGTTATAGTGGCGACATCAATGCGTTTGGCCAACAATCAAGGAGGCGATTCTCGGGATCTGGCTGGCAACAATGTTTGAAGAGGTGGCAATCTCAGTTTTTCCCCCGGCTTGGAAAAATCCTAGAGCCGCTACTGTCAAGGCAGTTCCTTTGGCGTTAACAAATTGTTTTTTAAAGGCGCCAATCTATAATAATAAGTTTTTAGCATAGAGCTTTGTAAAGGCAATCCGAAAGTGGTAGATTCTTTTTTTCAATTTCTTATCTTAATAAATTCGTACGTGGTATAACAAAACTGGCTGTGACATACTTTTGGAGCTCAATTCTTCTGTTGGTATGGAACAAGAAGCGTATCCAATTCGCGCGAAATATTTAACTGGGGAGTGCCAGATACAGACATAATTTCCGGGACATTTCTGGGACTAAAAGGTATTTTAGTGGTATGTTTAAAGAATGAACAAAAATGCAAATTAATAAAAAAGAATTCTATTTTAGGTAAAGACTATGCTATCTAACGTATATATAGCACCTCTTTAAGGTTTATTAATTAAACTCTGGTTGAAAGTCAACATCAGGTATTATGAACCAAAAGGAAAAATACTAAACTTAAAACAAAAATTGACGACCTCTTTAGGAATTTTTTTACTTTGGTACAAAATCAACATCGGGTATTATCAATCAAAACCTCAAAAATATTAAACAAAAACAGAAAATCAACATCAAGTTTTATCAACAAATAAAAAAATGAGCATCTATCTTTTGCTAAATCAAAATCAACATCAATCAAAATAAATCTTAATCAACTACTTTTTAAATATTTATTACTAGATTTTGCCATTTTCACAAATATTTCTCCGTCACTGCTTTGCAAAACTGATAACATTTCTCAGCAAGAGTCTTCAAAATTGATTGAGTTTGCAGTTCAGCCTTGATCAAATCCATGAACATTCTGTTTCGCTCTTATTTCATAAATTATTCAACGGGCTAAAACTTGTCTCGTAAAAGTCATTGCTTGTTGGAATTGACAAAACAAAACCAACTATTTTCTTTAAATATACAAAATCATTAAAAACGCTTGTTCTAAAGAAATTGGCCCAGATTTTATCGTTTGGAAAGTCTTTTGGAAGGACCTCAAAAACACGTTTCAGACATGTGAACTCTGTATAAAGGGAGTTAATGTTAACTGCATCTAGAATTTTCAAAGTCCAAGAAAATTCAAAGAGTATTTTCCTGTCAGTTTCAATTCCTCTGATTTAAGGGACAAAAGCTGAAACTGTTCGTACATTCTATCCTCCCGCTGCAAGCATGGGATACTTGGCTTGGCCACTTGGCCACCGTGGTGAATTGAGTTTGAGAAAAAAACTAGTATACGGAAATTCCGGAACAGTAACGCATAATTCCTGGACACGAGATCAGACACAAAATTCCGGGACATTCCCGGATTTTTCGGCCATCTGGCAATCCTACCCATACCTGGTACATTACGATTAGTTTCTTAATGCTAATACTTTTGCAATGATTGAAGACAAAGTTTAAAAACTTTTCAAAATGTCCAGACAAGAATTCAAATGAATGAGTTATTTTACCTTCTTTTTTACATCTCCATGTGCTCGGATCGTAATTAATCAGAAGCACTAACCCAGTGTTTAAAATAAGGTGCAATTTGTCAGAAAAGTTTTAAAAATGTTAATTGTTTCTTAAAATTCTATCTATGAAAATGTATTGCATGTGCAACACAGGTAATTGTTTTCCCTCCAACAATAACTTGGAATATTCTACGAGTAAAACGGAAAATAACAACTTATTTTTAAAAAATATCGGACTCCGATATCCAGATTTCAATATCGATATATCGTCCTAAAAACATCACTCATAAATATCAATTTTTTTAAAAAAATATCGATATAACGATATATCGATATTTTATCAACAGCCCTAGCCCGCGTGCGGTGAACGCCTTGCACGCCCGCTTACGGCGGCTCTGGTACCCACAACAACGCCAACAACGAAGCGCAAAATTTGATGTTTCAACAGAGATCGCCACCCCAGCTATCGCCTACTGAGCTAGATCGACAGCAATCGTGTGTGAAAGCATGGTAACATAACGTACGTCCAAAACAGCCATCCATGAAAGCCGCTTTAGTGTATTTCGAAAGAGCTTCGGCAGAATCCGTGTGTATTATATTTAAAAAAAAAAAAAAAAAAAAAAAAATCAATAAAAAAAAAAAAAAAAAAAAAAATCTAACGGATAAATAGTCAAGCTGTAAAGATAAACGCAGTAAGTGTAGATAATGTTGGAAAGGAGAACGTGAAGGATAAATCTGAATCGTCCTTAGACAATCAAAATCGTGAGAGTTAGTAAAAGTAAATTCTTATTTTTGTTCTTCACCATTTACACAAATAAATAGATATAATGAATATTATTCATGCGTATTTACAAGAGATGAAACGGAAGTTACATTATATAAGCGGAAACAGAAGCAGAAGTTATATGAAAATGTTGAATAAAAATGTCATTTTGTGTCACAGATCTTCATTTACTTTCAAAATATTTCTATTTAATAAAAATTTAAAGTGAAATAATGTTTATTTTAACAATAAAATCAATCAGTCAGTCAGTAACTGACTTAAGTAAATAATAATAACTAGATGACTCGTGCGAAAATTTCGCGAATACAATGAATAGTAAGGTTGGTGGTTTGTAATATGATGTCGCTGCTAAGGTTTTACTCTTACACTCTTACACGGAATCGTTTGAGTTTATTTTCTGCTTAACAGTGATGATAGAAATTTTTTATTGCGTCGAAATTTGACTAAATGTCTCCAGAAATCGAATCTACGAGTAAACTGATTCTTATAAGAAGACAGAAGCAATCACCGACGTTTTGTACTGTCCTCAAGATTCAAAATTCTAAGAACTTTAGCGGAGAAGTTTGCAATCAGTTACTAACTTTGAAATCAACGAACCACAAATCCCACATTAGCGTAAAATTCGCGTCGTCTCGACCAAGGTAGAAGCGAAAATCTTCAATTCGAAACCCCTCATGATTTTTTCCGTAAATCTCATGTAGAATATTAAACGGAACAGATGATCAAGATGGAACTATGTATCAGACATAAAAGAGGGGACAATTTTTTATTTTTATTTAAGAGCGTCAAGGATTGAAATAAATTAGCAAGGGAGATGTTGAACAGTCTACCTTTAATTTACTTTTTTCTGTCGATATTTAATACAATGATTTTGGCAGACAGGTATAAAATTCAAAAATCAGAAACACACTTGCTGTTGGACGATAACGGAATCGCAACGATGGATTCCGGACCGTCCCTTAGTATGGAATGTTATTTTCGTACTTTTGCTATGCATTTCGCCGTCTTGATACAAGTCCTGCTGGTACAGGCTATGTTTTACTCTGAAATCTTTGACGAACGCCTGTTATGAAAGACGCACTCGCCGTGTCCGGGATTACGGTTGACTAGTTGCTGGATGCGTTGATACTGCGGGACACGCCGCTATGGGCTACAAATCTTTCACGCAGTTGCTGGCGACTAGGCGTCGGTCAAGTGTAGGTATTTGGCGGACAGAAAATGGTCGTATCGCCACAGAACTGCCGTTTTATTTGAGGTGACTTGTGCCGCTCCAAGATGCTGGAGTGAGAGGTAAACAGACTCTGAAGAAGTTTTGAGAGATTTCTGCGTGCGTGGTAACAGGAGAATGGTGCAGCCAATCAACCGGTGAAAGCCACCGACGATTTCAAGTATTTATGCATTGAATGGTTTGATGTGTTTGATTGGTGAGGGAAGTCAACGGACGCCGTCCCACTGCAGGCTGGTAGAAGATGGTTTCTGTTTGCCAAAGAGAAACGTTGTTGGCAGAGAATTTTGCTGCTTCCCGCTTGACTGACTCGGGGGTTCACTTGTGAGATGACACAGCCTCTCTACCGCCAACTCCTCTTGAACAATTAGCCGCCGTGGAGGAGTTCTTTCCGCCGACAAACCGATTTTGGGTTAATTTGTACCATCAATTGATAGAAAGACATTGGCAGTGTCTCAAAAGCCAGAAAAGCAACCCTGAGACTTATTTTCAAACCATAGATACAGTCACCCATAAACTTTGGTGTGTATCTACACTAATATTATAAATGCGAAAGTAACTCTGTCTCTCTGTCTGTTACGTTTTCAGGATTAAACGGCTAATCTGATCGTGTTGAAATTTGAGAAGGAGATGTTATTTGCCATTAGGAAGGATATAGAATACTTTTCTCTGTATAGATAATACATATTGACATGGAATTTTGAAAAACTAACTGAACCTTGATAGACCGACGCAAAGCATGTATAAATCTCTGTCATACCTACCGACAGAACGGGCTGGCAGCGCAGTGGATAAGGCACTTGCTTTCAGAAGCTCCGCGTCTGGTCACCCGTTCAAATTCTAATGGGATCAAAATTTAAGAATTGTTTTTGATGGCACGAGCCAGACCTGGAAGTTCCGTTGTAAGGATTCCATGTTAAAAAGGAGGTCCCATAAACTCAGGGGTGGAATGCATGGTAAATCGTAGGCGACCCCATAATGCCTTAAGCGTTTACTTTTTTACGCTATATTGGTCCCTTAGGCTTTGTTTCTGTCGCAGTAATTTTGTGTGTGATCTACAATAATAATATTATAAATGCGAAGGTAAGTCTCTCTATCTCTGTTACGTTTTGACGACTAAATGTTTATACCGATATTGATGAAATTTGGTAAAGAAATATTTTGTATCTTTAAGAAGCCCACAGGTTATTCTTTTCGGTATGAATAACAATTTTAGTCATGAAGTTTTCATAACTTATCGAATGGGGACAGACAGACGGATGCGTGTGTAAGTCTGTAACTCAACTTCTGTACACCACCCTCTTTGTTTATGGCAATATTATTCAAACAAGCACACTGTTTTTATTCGATTTTGATGAAACTCTGCATATGTATACATTAAAACAAATAGATAAATTCTGTCTACGTTTGGTCTACAAAATCCAAACCCCTCTCCTCCTTTACCCAACTTTAATTTTTTCCAACGTTTTTTTCATGCAAATCCACAGTTTTTATTCGATTTTGATAGCACTTAACACACTATGCTTAAAACAGAGTGGTCTGGTAGTTCAGTGGTTAATGCTCTTGATTTCAATAGTTTCCGATTTTGGGTTCAAATTCCGGTGGAAAAAGAAATTTTTAAGAGTTGTATATGATCAGTGACTTAGTGAGCCCCTTTCGGCAGTAGCTAACTTTCTGGTTGTTGACTGAGTTAGTTTTTTTGCTTTAAAACAAAGTAAAAAACACTGTCTACATTTGGTTTGCAAAAATCCAACTGTTCTCTTCTTTTACCCCCTTAATTTTTATTAATGTTCTTTATACAGACCCACAGATTTCGATGTAACGTTGCATGCTTTAAAACAAAGAGAAGAGTATTGACTACGTTTGGTTTACAAAAACCCATCACTTTTCCTTAAGCAAAAGTTACATTTGGAACTATTCAGAAGTAACTTTTCCCACATATAGTTTAAAATAAGTGATAAATGATGTTTGTATTTAGTTTACTAAACGGCACCCACTTTTCCCTTCGCCGTTTTTAAGACTAATTTACACAAGCAATTTCCGTTGTTTTTTTTGCGTTGGTGGGAAACCGGCCAAAGTGGACGATGATGGAGAATGCTCGCTACAATCCGATTAAAAGAGATAAAACATCAGAACTTCCATATCCACCCGCCAAAAATGCTGGGTATTCTGCTTTTGCGGAAGACGAAAGACCGAAAATATTGTATATCCCAAAGCAATAGAATAAACTTTTTCAATTTTAATTTAATGCATAAAAATCACTGTCTTTCATTTATTTTGTACATGTTAATGTGTCTGCATATGCGTATCCACTTAAGAAAGAAAAAGAGGTATTGCAACGCATACCGGGTAAAGGTAGTGAGTATTAAAAAATACTTACGTTCAAAATCTGCCCCATCCGTGTAAAACAGAACTGAAGAAGCAACAAAGCAAATTACAGCGACAAAGAAGGCAACAAAATAATTCATTTCTTTGTACTAATGATTACGCTTCTTCAGAGATCTACACTACAAACGATACATTCCTGTTGTACGAAGCTGAATGGTTTGTTTATAAACAGTGGTAGCAGCCAGCGACACTAGTTAACCGAATGTGCCTGTCTGTTCTAGAAACCTTTCACTGACACACTTCTCCTAACGAGGTGGTCAAAGATCTTTAGTGAGCATCGATATAGTTTTTATCTTTAATAAACAACACAATCTTGATAGATCTGCAGACTAACCGTCGGATATCTGTGATCTAACTTGGCCCGGTACCAATACTGGCGTTACGATACTCGTATTTCAATGAAGAAAAGAATACTGCAGATCATGATATAGTTGAAACGAAGTCAGTAAATGACGCTCCTGAAAGTTTCTAAAATAAAATATTGAAATTCTGATACATCATGCAGTAGCGAGGAATGTCTGATACAGGCTGTGTACATGGTTTTATAGCCTACTAGCCCGTACCCGCGACTTCGTACGCGTGGATTAAGAATTTTTTTGCCAGAATTAAATATAGAAAGTTGTTGGTAACGAAGGATTGGTCCCAAACAATATCGAGTCGGAATAATATGACAGGAAAGCTATCACTATATAGCCGTCGAACCTGTCTCTTGAAGAGAATCAATTTCCAACATATTTCTGTCACCATTCGATAAGGTCTCAAAATTTCGTGACTACAACTGTTAATCATACTGAAAAAAAATATCCTGCGCCCTTCATACATATTTTCTTATCAAATTCCATCAATATCGATATAGCCATTTAGTCGTCAAAACGTAACAAAAAGACAGAGACTTACTTCCGTATTTGATTCATTGCAAGACAGGAGGAGGATGAGGAGGGTCATGGGAGTGTACAGGGCATATACTGGTGATGAGGCATTGAAAGATATTGCAATAGGTATGAAAAGTAGTGCATGGAAGGGAAAAGATGACTATGACCACAAGCTGGCACTCGATTTCAGGCACACGGGTGTGGGAAGATTCTCTTTTTAGGTAAGGGTGTCAGGGATTGGAATGAGTTACCAAGAGAAATGATGAATAATTTACCGAAAACTTTGAAGGAATTTAAAGATAAAAATTTGTAGAGGGCAAATGTAGGTGGGTGCAGGATAGGGGGAAGATGGGTGTGTAGGGATATTGCCACCGGAGCCTGTGCTCCATTGCAATTAAATTAAAAATAATAATAATAATAATAATATTACTGTGGTTCACACTCACACACTGACTGCGAACAACACCTGAGGGATCATTATAACGTAAAAAAGTGTACACCTACAACATTGCAAGACTACCTACGATTTGCCTCGCATTGCACCCCTAACTTTCTAATATCTACAGTTTAAAATTCAATCCGTAATAACCGACGGTCCAAGCCGTGACTCTTACGATCAAAAACAATTTTTAAAAATCTTAGCCTCCACGGAGATTTGAACCGGAGACCACGACATTCGTAAGCAAGCTCTTTAGCCACTATTTTATATTTTTTTTATTATTATTATCAATTTATTGTTAACAAACAGTTTAGACATTCATAACAGCAAATTTTACAAATTTGAATAACAGAATTTCTTTCTGGATTTCTGGTCATAACTAATCTAAAGGATTACAATTTGTCCCATCTCAGACTCTTCACTCGTTTTCGACGGGGCGCCCGGGGCGTATGGGAAGCTCGAGGGGTCCACTGTGGCGGCTGCAAGGCCTCGTGGGGGGTACTCATTGTCGGCGGTCTCTTCTTCCTCTTGCGTCAATCCGCACTTCAGTTCGTTGCTGGGTGTCGGTTCTGACGTGGGAACATCTCTTACCGGCGTCTTTTCTTCGGAGTCGGTATCTTCCGTCTTGCTTCACCATCGTTGTCTTGACTTACTGGTATCGCTTGATAATTGTGGGTGCTGGAACTCTTATTTCTTCTGTTGGTTTTATGGAGGCATTATCACGCTCAAGAAGCGTGCGAACTTATCTTTGTATTTTTCCCTTTTAAGTATTTTGTTGTGTTCGATGGTTAGGTAATACCAGAAATCCTCTATTGACATCTCTCCTCTTCTTCTGATGACGTAGTGGGTGTAGTTGCCCAACAGCCAAAAGTGAGCGTTTCTTTTAGTCGCAGGATAAATTGTAACATCTGGGAATAAAATATCTTCGGGCGTGAATTTCTGTGGAGTAGTTCTATTGATTATGGCTAGTTTGCTTTTCGTCCACCTCCATATGTCTGGAACTTCACATCCCAGCAGACGATGTTGTATCGTATCCTCTAGATTACAGCGTAAACACTGTGCGGAAGGGCAAAGGTGTAGTGAGAACAGCTTTTCATTTGAGTTTATCTTCCTATGTATTACTCTATGCCAAGTGGAACGTGCGTGGCTATTGATGTATTCATTGTGAACATTCTGCCATATTTTTTTCCAGTCGTCTCTTCTGTACGTAATTTCTAGTTTGCTTTGCGTCTCTCTTTGCAACATGTCATACAGTTTCTTAGTTGTTGGAATAGGCTCACCGCTGGTTATGTTTAAATAGCTATTTTCTATGTAGAATATGCGAAAATGTCTTAAATTTGCATTTATATGGCTGATATCGACTGGTGCCGTACTGCTTCGTGGTTCTAGTTCGTTTAATGTGTACCCTGTTATACTACTTTCCATGTCTTTACGGTGTTTGTACATGTTCCTCATGTAGATGGCGGTACATTTCGTTTGTATATCCACGAGCTTCAGTCCTCCTTTATCATATGGCATCTTAAGTATTTTGTGATGGATCTTAAAAATGTGTCCACCTGTATGAACCAATTTATCGCCATTTCCATTTTCTTTGCTATTTCAATCGGTATTGGAAATATGTGAGCTAGGTACCACAGTTTTGGGAGGGCAACTGTGTTTATCAGCTGTATTTTTTGTATGGTATTTAGTTCTCTGTTTGAGAAATCTTTCATCTTGCTCCTAATTGCTGCTAATAGCGTCCTCCAATTTGCAGCCGATGCTTTCTGTGGTGTATTATTAAATTCAATGCCTAAGATCTTTATTTTGTCACGTGTTGGTATCCAGCTTGTGCTCTCCGCATCCATAGTATCACTTATTTTCAGACTTGCGGATTTTTTTACATTGAGTTTTGCGTTTGAAGCCCTTTCGTATGTCCTTAGTAACTCCCGTATTTTCTGTATGTCTAATGAGTTGGTGGTGATAATATTTATATCATCTGCGTACGCGCACACCGCAATTTTATTCTCTCGGATTTTTAATCCAGTAACCGTATTGTAGACTGCTGCTAGAAAGGGCTCAACTGCGAGTGCGAACAAAAGCATGGACAGTGGGCATCCTTGTCGTATGGATCTTGTTATTCTTAATGGCTTTGTTATTACCCCGTTTATGAGTACTCTTGATGTCGCTTGGTGTAACAGCGTGTAGATTATATTACATATTTGCTGGCTGAAGCCCATCTTTTCCATAGTTACTTTTAGATATGTATGGTTTATGCGGTCAAAGGCTTTATTGAAATCTAATGACAGGACGGATGCTTTTGCGTTTGCAGCCTTCGAGAGTGCAATTGTATCTCTGATGTTTGTTATTGTTTGAATTATCGATCTGCCATTCCCAGTACAGGTCTGATATTCCCCTATTACTTTCTCGGATACATTTCTAAGCCTTATGGCGATAATTCGACTGAATACTTTATAGTCCGAGTTCAGCATAGTGAGTGGTCTAAAATTTTCTATGTCTTTCTTATCTGGTTCTTTGGGGATTAATATAATTAATCCTTCTACTAGTTCAGTTGGAGCTGTGTTCATAGTCAATAGCTCGTTGTACATGTCTTCAAATTCTTGTTTTATTAAGTCCCAGAATTCCATGTAAAATTCTATTGGTAGTCCGTCCGGGCCAGGTGACTTCATTTTCGGGCTTCTTCTTATGGCGTTTTCTATTTCTTCCCGTGTTATTTTCTGGTTTATGGTTTCATTGTCTTGTTGAGATAACACCGGCTTGATGCATTGTAATATTTTGTTGACTTCTTCTTTATCAATTGTCTCTTCTGTATATGTTTTGCTTAGGTATTTTGTTACTTCTTCCTCTATTTGTTTTTGATCCACAAGTCTGTCTCCTCCTTCTGTTTTTAGCTCAGTTATTAGCTTTCTTTTTGCGTTCTGTTTTTCTTTGACAAGATGGAAGGTTGATGTTGTTTCTTCTTGTTGGATGGAGCCCGTTTTTGCTCTTATTTGATATCCTAGCAGTTTCCTGCTTGTTATTTTAACTATTCTGGCTTTGAGTTGTTTTATTTTCCGGTTGTTTTGCAACGTTTCTATGTTATTGGTACATAGCTCTCTCAAGGCCATGAAAAGGAATTCTTTGGTGCTATTTTCCCATTGCTTTTTCTGTCTGGAGTAGTTTATCATGGCGTCTCTGAGTTTGGGTTTTGCACATTCCAACCACCATTGCATTGTTGTATTATATTTACTTTTTTGCCTCTTGCAATGGTTCCACTTGTCGTTGACTACGTGTTTCAGTTCGTTGTCGCTTAGAAGGGAGGTATTTAATTTCCACTGCCCCCTTTTTCTGATTATTTTTTGCGGGTCTAAGTTTATTTTACAGTGGTATGCATTGTGGTCTGAAAAGGCTAAAGGCCAGATCTCTACTGAGGAAACTTTGCTGGTTATGTCAGGTGAGATATATATTCTGTCCAGTCTACTTGCTGTGCTCTCAGTGGTGTATGTAAAACCAGGAATTTGCCCATTTTTTACTTCCCAACTGTCTGACAGTGTTAATTTTTTTATTAAATACTCGAGTTCTTTGCATTTGTTGAAGTTTGGGTATTGGTCTTTTGGAGATATGACGCAGTTAAAGTCTCCTGCAAGTATTAGACTGTTGCAGGTATCTGTCAGTAATTGGGTTATCTCTGTTTTGTAGAAATATCTTCTGCTTTCTCTATTTTGATTTCCGGAAGGCGCATAAATGTTTATAATGCGCGCTCCGGCTATCATGCAGGCTATGCCCCTTCCATTTTCTAAGATTTCGACGTTTTGGATTTCGATACCCTCCTTGGTTAAAATTGCCGTTCCTAGACCGTTATCTATGCCGGGATTCTTCAATTCGTTGTATCCAGTGATGCTTAATGCACCTTCCCAGGCCACTTCCTGAAGGAGCGCTATATCTACCTCCGCCGCCCATAGATATTCTTTTAGGCATTGTATTTTTGTTGGGTTCTTTATCCCATTTACATTTAGGGTTGACACACAGTATGTTTGAGTCCGCGTTGTACTTCTATCTGCCATTATGTATCTTTACAGTCACGTGTAGTTGTATCGTTCATATCTCTGCTTCATTTGATATATCTTCTTCCTCGGTGTCATCTAGTTCTTCCGACCATAAGGATATATTCTCTTCACGGGCTATATCCATGTCATGTGTTTCGACGGTCTTGTTTTCGTTGTTGCTTGCTTCCTTGTTGTGGTTTCCGCTATAGGGAAGTTCAGCAGATTTTGTTTCTGTTTGAATGGCGGGGATTTTCCTTGATTTTTCTGCTAGTTCTTCTGCTATTGAGTCCACTCTCCTCCTTTCGAGTCTTGGCCTTTTGGTATTGGGTGTATTTTCCTGCTTTCGTTCTCCCATTGATAAGGCTTCCTTTTTCTCTAAGGGTACTGTAAGCAATGGGTATTGTTTGGCATTTGGCACGGTTGTTTTTTCGTCTTTCAGTGGTGTTTCGGAAGAGCGTGTTTTGACATTTTTGTTGTTTCCTTGCTCTATTGTGAGACTGTTTTCTTTTTCGTACATCGATTCTTGGGGTGCTTCTCTAATAAGTGTATTCTCAATCTCCATTGGGGTGTTTGGTGGGTTATCCGTTTCCATTTCTAGCACAGGTTCATCATTTCTTGTTGTATTGATTCGGGTAGTACCGTTTGTCACATTAGCATATGTTTCTTTTAGCGGCTCCCCTGTAATGGCTGTATGGGGGGCCAGCCGTTCAGATGGTAGTTGCAAGGGTCTCCTTTGAGTGCATTCCGCCTTGAGGTGATCATTGGAATTACATATGACACACGTTCTCGGCTGTCCTTCGTAAATGACAAGCGCCTTAAACCCTGCAATATTTACATACGAGGGTATGTGGGATTTTAGATCGATTTTGACAGATCTGATACCACTGTCTACCACGAATCTCCTACTACCATATCTTTTGTCCGATGTTACGTTGAATATTGTACCGTATTTTTCGAAAGCTCTCTGTATGCTATTTGTTGAGATTTCGAAGGGGACGTTATGGACCTTAACATTTCTTATACCTAGACCAGCATGCGATATAGAGACGCTGCTTACCTCGCCGTTGCTGTGGACGAATTTTCTTTCTCCATTAGTCTCCTTTATGATACGCAGACACTCCTCTTCATCTCGAAGCTTGACGTACACCACATTGGCGAGGAAGTCGACTTGAATGCCGTACACACTCTCCTCTCGTAAGCCGATTTCATTGTAGAGCCACTCGTCGATTTCCACTGCCTTTGGACGCATGTACCCGTAAGCGAAGGAAAATTTTATCGTAGATTTTCGTACGAATTGATTTGCTTCCATGACTTTCACTAGGTTTTGTTGTATCTACTTGGTAAACACTTAACCACACAACACCAGACACCAGGAAAAATGCGAAGCGACCGCTCGCTACAGCCGGCCGCAAGCGACTGGCCACTGAGCTGCCAGTCCACTACACGGAAACACGGTACGGAGACGTCCATATCCAACGTGTCTGTCTATCGCCGTATTTCGAAGTTATGAGACAACATGTGTTATTTATACAGATAATTTTTCAACCAAATGTAGACAGTATTTTTCTCCTTGTTTCAAAGGATAAGTGTGCAAAGTTTCATCGAGATCGGATGAAAACTGTGGATTTGTATGAAGAACAAACAAACTAACAAACAAACAACAAACAAACATACATACATTCATCTTTATATATAAAGATATGTAACTACATTAATCCGTAAGAAGTAATGACAGCTTTAATATGAAGCTCAATAAAGTAACTTAAATTAAAAATAAATAATAAAAATGTAGAAAAGCTGTGTGTGTACAATAAATTTATTTCACGAAAAGTAATTGCAATGTACACTACTCATAACAGAGATGCCAAAACAGTAAAATTTTGAATTTTTGCCCGTCTGTCTGTCTTTCTGCATATCCGCGCATCAAGCGAAAACTAAGGAGCGGATTATAACAAAACTTCAACTTCACTCGTGTTAATATATTTTTTGTCCAGATTAGTAACATAGTTCCAATGTAACAGAGAATAAAATCAAAATCATAAATTCTGAAATTTTTTCTGTCTGACCACGCATCACACAGGAACTAATGGATGCATTTTAACGAAATTTCACGCTATGATAGCTTATATATATATAAGATACGTTTTATCATGTTACGTTACAAAGTTAAAGATGATACATACTGCAAAATTGTAAATTTTGAAATTTTTGTCTTTCCGCCCATTACGCAAAAACTACTGAAGACGTATTAGAGCTGTGAAAGTAATGTATTCGTTACTGAATCAATCAGGATTCGTTAGTATCGTATCGTTTCGTTACTCGTTACTTTTGATACAATTGAGCACTAGCATAAAACATCGCATCGAGTCTCGTACGGGTTACGGGATCACTTAGTTTGTACCTTGTGAAGTTTAAGTAAATTGTTCATTTAGTAAGCTAAGTATAGGTAAAGTGGGCTGCAAAATAAAATGGAAGTTAAAATATCACATTTTAGAATAAACGCATTTCCTACATGTTTCAAATCAATAAAATCTTACTAAAGTACAATAAATTAATTAAAAAAACCAATAACAATCTCAAATTATCGATTCAAGTTCTCTAAATACAAACTATGCACTGTAAACTCTACTTTTAAACAAAAGCAAAGCTACAAAATAACTCTTCATGTTGTAACAATTACTTAGTTCGATAAAATTATCAATATTTAACCAAAAATAATATTTATTATATTAAAATAAAGTACCCACAGCATTTTCGTACTCAAAAATTATCCTTTGTAACGAAACGAATTCAAATCAAAATTCCCAGAAATTCGCGACGCACGATGTTAAAATGTTAATTCTCTAGTTCAGATTCATTTAATCTCATACGTTGTATTCGTTCGTTTATTGAATGAAACTGACATCTATACGACAAATGCGACCAACGAAATGAATTTGTGGGTAACGTTTCGGCACTTCGAGTCAGGCGATGTATTCTTTACTCAGCAACGAATACGTACGGTTAGCTACAGCTCTAACGGGTATTAGCAAAACTTCACATAGTGATAGCTTATGTCATCAATTGACATATACGATGCTTTTAATCTAGATAAATAAAATAGTTCTCGGTCATACAGAAGCCAAAACAACTAATTTTGGAATCATTGCCCGTGTATGATCGCCTCACGCGAGAATAATGAATGGATTTCAGCGAAACTACACATAGTGTTAGCTTAGAATATTAGTTAACATATAGGATACATATTATGCCGGTTAGTACCATATTTTTTCAATAATACGAAATTCAAAAGCTTAAATCTTGGAATATTTGTATATGTATACACGGATCAAGTAAAACCTTACCATTTCAAAGAAATGGCATCTAATGATAGCCTATGTTATGTTTCGATGTAACAGCTACACGGTGAGGGGGAAAAAAAAAAATTAACTGCGTTGGAGTGTATGAAGCTTCCCTACTCATTTATTTACCTCTTTCTTATTTATTTTATTTTATTTAAAGGTTTATTTAGCGTGGCGAGATTAGGGCTGTCAAGCCCTCTCTCACATCATACCAGGTGATTATCATCATTATTTTTATTACTATCTTATTTACTTTAGTGTAATTCATAGACCTAGCTACTTTTGCCATTTACGAATTTTAATTTTAAATTCATTCAGCGTTTTTGGTAATTACTTCTCTTGGCAATTTATCCTTATCCACAAAAGAAATTGTTCCCACCCTCTCATGCATAAATCGGGTGCGAGCTTGTACTCATGGTCATGTTTTCCCTGCCATCCATTACTCCTAATCCTTCAGCAATATCTTTCCAAGCCTGATCATCAACATACGCCTTGTACACTCCCAGCACTCTGTTCACTCTCTTGCAGTCTTTCAGTGACTCCATAATCAGCTCCTTTATCATATCAGTTACTGACTAGGTACTGCGGTAATTTCTACAAATGAATCTAGCTGCTCTCCTTTGCATGCCCTCCAACTCCTGTATTTGATAACCTTCTCACAACCGAAATGTTTACCATGATTGAATATAAAGAAGTTCACCAATCTGACAGTGTCGGCGTATTCATAAAAACAATAATTTACAGTCTGCGTACGCTTGTAAAATATTTATATTCTGCTTACAATTTCTAGTTGAATTTTTTCCTTGGTCTAAATCATCACATCGTTTATATCCATTTTTAATGATGAAAATAAAGACGTAGGTAATTATGTTTCTTGTCAAACCCCATTTTATCGATGTTTATCCCAGATATTGATTTATTACAAAATTTATGCCAAATTTTAGTAAATTAATGGTGGTAATTTACGAGACGAATGAAAAGGGCTAACCACGTAGACGAAGTCATGAGCACCGCTAACAGAAAATACTACGCTTACGTCTTACGTACATCTTTATGTAAGTTGTCACTCTGGTCCATTGTGGATTAGAAATGAACTACTGCCTCCAATAATATTACTTCCTCAAAATTAAAACGCACGACAATACTTAGCTATATCGCGATCTCTAACTAAACCAAGAATGGAAACCGATAGATATACTCACAAAAAAAGTTTAGCATCCAGAAGGAATGGTTGTAATGAAACGCAACTGATCGAGCCGAATAACATAGTAATTTTATTATAATGATTACTAAATCAAGTGAAATGGATATCAGAGTACGAGCACCGTGCTAGGCCCATCTCAGTAGGGTGTAGTACCACTTCGTACCTCGACACTTACGTCAGTTTGGTGAAGAAGGGATTCTTATAGCCGTCAATCTTCTCCGTCGGCAAGCTGATCGAGCATTGGCTCTCGAGATCTGGTAGACTGATTCCACTCATGTTCGATAATGGACAGATCCAACGAGCGGAGGACCTCCACATGCCGCGGACAGTTAATAGACACTCGCATCGTGTGCGGACAGGCTTTGTCCTGTGAAACGATTAGGTCTCAAGAGATTTTCAGCTTCACTGACGTAGCGTGATGAAGAATACTACTTAATTAACAGATTACAATCTCAAATTCCACGTGAACGAAATTGCGAGAACAGAAACTCCTACAATAAATTCTACATTCCTTGTTTCTGCACCAAAATTTCTTGGGGGAAAAAAAACCTCTCTTGTAGTACAGTATGTTCCTGACTATCACGGCAGTTCTTTCTCAGCATATTGAAAAAAAAAATGGTTTATTGTCATTCGTAATTTTTTCCCTTTACTTACGGTTTCCCCATTTTCTTTCCTTAGTTACTATTTCTCTCTAGCCCCCCCCCCCCCCCCCCTCCCGCCTCCCGAAGCATTTCTTATAAGAGGGTACAGTGAAGCGGTTTCTGTTGAGGCTGTATGGTTGAGGTTTGGAATTTGTTCATTTGCTTATTTTGTTGGGGTAGAATTTCAGCCTTGTATTTTTTTAAATTCCGATGAAGGTGTCAATTTCAGTATTAGTTGTTTGATATAATTCTCTAATACATACATACTAGTATTCGATTTTTTTTCTGTACAGAATTTTTGATTGGCCGTAAGCTATTATTATGCGTGTAAATCCAGGTTTTTGCGTGTTCAATCCACCACGTCATGGAACTCTTATATTTATTGAAATTCATAAGGCTCTCTTGCTTTGCTTTTAATTTTCACGTCCAACCGGAGGTCGGCATGTAATGATGTGTTTAGTTTCTAACAGCCATTCCCTCTGCTGACTGCTTGTATTTGCTCATTTATGGTGTACTGCATACTACAATAGCCTGAGGAGCTTAAGGGGTAGATATTCGATCTTGGCGTTCTAGGGCGTAGGTTGTGCGTCACAGATCCTGTCCAAACGGCCTGAAAATGTGTTTCGCATAGTTATTCGTGAACGCCACGGTGCTGTCGTGGATGTTTCCCCACATTACACAAGTTTACTTCATTCATGAGTTGTTCTAGTCCTTTGCAGCTGTCTGAATTCGTGGTTTGATCTTTCTTATTAATTATGCAATCGAAGTCTCCCTCCATGACCACAGTATTGTTGTTGTTGTTGTTGTTGTGCAGTAAGTATAGTACAACTGTTTGCAAAAAAAATTATATCGTAGATTTCTGATATTATTGCTAGATGGAGCATATGTGTTGATTAGGCGGATTGAAACTGCAATATCCCGGCCGTTTATTGACCTCTCTATGTCGTTTGTCTGAATTCCGTTTTTTAATAATGGCTGTTCTTCATGTGTTAGTTTCTTTAGAAAAATTGATTTTGGTTTTAGACTGGAGTAGGAGAGGGTAATGAGAGTATGTGCCGTAGAAGTGAGGGAATTGGATTACAAAACGTTGGTTAGACCATTGCTTAAAAATGGTGGTGTATTATGGGATCCACATTTTGGGTATCAAATACCCAAAGAACAGTTAGATTTGTTTGTGGAGATTACCACAGAACACAACCAAAAACTATCATGATAAACGACGTAGTTTGGACTTCATTGGAAGACAATATGAGGATCAAGAGAGTTCTGGAAGTGTGCGAGGCGTATGTTGATGATGACGCTTGGGAAGATATTTCTGGAAGAATTAAAGAGTAGTGTATGGAAGGGAAAATATAACCGTGACCACAAGCTGGCACTCGATTTCAGGCATAAGGGAGTGGAAAAATTTTCTTTTATAGGTAAAGGAGTCTGGGATTGGAACAAATTACCAAGAGAAGTGATGATTAATTTACAAAAAACGTTGCTTGGAACTAAAATTTTTAAAGGGCATAGGCAGATGGGGAGTCGCGAAATTTACCCTGAAAGGATTTAAGATTATAAAAAAATAAGAAAGGTGACTTGAAAAATTGCCTGTTGAGCGTGAAATCTCTCACAATAAAATTAAATTGTCATCTTTGGAGTTGAAATTGTCTTTAGCACGTTGCACTTCGATGGATCAACGTCGCGCAGTGGAAGCGGTGTTTCAGTTTGTTTTGCTTTGTCCTTATTCCTTTGCTAGTGAGTGTTCTCCGTCATTTGGTTTCCATTTCCACTCGTAAACATTTGTATGTCATCAATATCCATCACAGTTCTCTCTCTTGCACCTTTCATGCTAGCGGAGGAGTTAGCTATAGCTTCTACTCGCTTCAAACTCGTTAGAAGCGGCCACATACAACGCGAAAGGTGCAATCATTTGTTGATACTGAAGGTGAGTCTGTTGTGCTCGGCGGTTACAAAATGCACGTGAGCATGGTATTCGATCATTAATTACTAAGGCTTTCAATGTTTGCATGTATACATGAGATGGTATATGCTTATTTAGGTTAATTAGTATTATTTTCACTTTGAACCTCATTTTTCCTTAGAAACTTGCACCATATTGCCGTAGTATTCCAAACAGTGTTTGATGTGTTCGATATAAGTTTCAGAGGGGATGTTAAAGTTTCATGAATCACAGATATATACCAGCATACCATAACATGTTTCAACAAGGATTACCTCTCTCGTAGAATGTGAAAACTCTCACGCAGGTTTCGTCGTCCCGCATCTTGACATATAACACATTTGCCACTAAGCCGTATATACTTAACCTTAACATAGTGTGATATTTCCATACAACTTTAGATCAATTTCTGGACTTTTAGTCGTGAACAATCGTTCGGGAAAATGAGTGTTCATTTCCTTATAGCTAATTCCACTTTAAACTGGTACTTCAATTAAATACAACTTGGTTTCAAACACGTACTATAGCTGTGGCCAGAAGTATTGGCGGACGGTTTCAAACGCGCCGTTACCAAATCGTGCACTTAACATTTAATTTCGCCTGTTAGGTTGAAGTATCAGTTTGTGGGTTAACGCTTGTACTAGGCAGCACAGGACGATCAGCGTTGCCATTTTCTAGTGTTAGAGAGAGAGCGCTATGGGAGAATGTTCCTAAGTGCGGCAATAGCGCGACTGCTATGGGACGTTACAACAGAAGTTTCAAACGCGGCGATGCCGAATCTGTTTGAACGGCATGTCTGCACTCATGGGCCGCTAGCAGGAGGACTGACCCGCCATACTAACGTAATCTGTTACGGACGGTGGCTTGAACACCTTGATAACGTATAACTCTCACTCTTCGTCTAATGTACTCTTCAAGCAGAACCATACTTATCCTCAAATGTCATCCAGTCAGTAAGTGCAACAAAGTTCGCCATAATGTAAAGTCAGACTGATTATTTTATTGTAAACATCCGGTCGTTTCAAGGTTTCTTGATAAGACACCTCCGGACGTCGGAGCATTCGAAATCCGGCGTTGCCTGAATTTCAACGTTTGACCTGCTGCTCCATTAAATGTAACTGTAATTCTAATTTTACCTGCAGTTCCTCTTCTTGTTGAAGCATCTTTTTATTTTTAGCTACAGAGAAGGTGGAATATAGGGTCAAAAACTGTCACATGTGTACTAGCACACCGAAAGAAAAGAAAAAAATACTTCGATTGTAGCAACGGGTTAAGAGTTGAAACCCTCAGTTCTAACAGAAAAATTTGGCTCGAGATCATCTCATATACAGTGTAATAAGCGTAAGCTACGAGCTTGTGGTGTAGTGAATAATACGGTCATCGTTGCCACCTTCCTGTCGAAATTGCCATACCTGTCATTAATATGGTCCAAAGTATCTGCTGTTATTTTTTATTTTACCTTTTCCAGATCTCCCTATAATTGTCATGTCAGATGTCATTAAGGACCAAAATAAGAGTTGCTATGTGTCTGGATACGGAGTAAGATTTGTGATAATATGTTTTGTGTTATTCCTTTTGTGAATCGTATATTTTTTAAGCAAAAAGTGACGGTCATATCATCACTCGTCAACACGACCACAAAAAAGGACGAAAAACCTCGACCAGCATCGCTGATACGATACTGGCGAGTATCGGAACTTCCGATATCCAGGCCTCAGCCAAACCACCGAAACCAAATCTCTCTAAGGTTTCATAAATTACAAGGAAAGGGAAAATGACTCATCACTTACCAAAGTTGAAGGCAGTGACAGGTGAGGAACATACATGACGAACCAAGAATACACAATATTTCGGTTTTGCAACTTATTCATGCCGAAGGAAATGAGTCATGTGGTTCGGGAGGTGTGCATACGCCGAAGTTTCTTACATGAATGAGTGTATTACCGATATGGCGGGGGGACTGAGATGTTATATATAAATATGTATATCGCAGATGGTGATAGAATTAGTAATATACCAAACGGGTACGGAATGTTGAAACAAAAACAAAAATTAGGCAAATAAATATTGACAGATAAATTTTGAAGAAAAGTTGTAGCTAGTTAAATGACAATAATGAAAATATTAATACTAATAATAATGAGTGATGTGTCAAAGAAAGGAATGTTATCGATGGTTGAGGCCAGGTGGGTGTCTGGTATCTAGGATAGTTTGGTATGCAAGTTCCCATCTCCGAAGTTCTGAAGCGGCAGTGGTTTCGGGGAAAACTCTGACTGCTCTCACGGTGAAACAGTCATCTCAATGACTGTTTCATTTAGTTACTTCCCGTGAAGTATAAACTATAGAAATCCTGTAAATTATAGAATAATCTTGAGATCAGTAGTTCTGGAATAAAGAAGGAGGAGACAGGGGAAATTATATTTATATATGGCTTTTTTCCTGAATCCCATACCAGCAGTGCGAGTTCCAACTTTCATTTGAAACACACCTTGATTATCTAAAAAATTATTTCCTCCCCCCCTCCCATATTTATTTCTCTAAACACTGTTTTATAAACGTTTTAAGGATGATAAAAACTAAACAAAAATTAGCATTTACAAATTTCTAAGTTATGTGGTTCAAGGTTAGGAGCATGTGGCAGATACTTTGACGAGTGATCCAATTAAAGTTGCATCTTTTATTCAGAAGATACGGTACCTCAAAATAGAACAAAAGTCAATGCTGTCTGACTGTTAACAAAGTGCCTATGGTTAAGCGAATTTCTTTTTCATTTTGAATGAATAAATAGTTTGCAACAGTGTAACGTCATATTTTATATTTTTTCCCGCCCCCTTTTCGAAAGAAAAGTAACTCACCACCCCCTTTTCGGAAAAATTATTTACCGCCCCCTTTTCACAAAAAACACACATTTCTTTTCTTGTAACAAGTAATGTAATCCACAAGGCTCCAACTTTTTCGGCTCGTAACTTACTTTTTGAAACAGCGATTCGATGGCGCCGCTGTTTGGTGAAATGTACAACAATATCATAGTATACAGAAAAACAAGAACAGATTTCTAAAATTACTTTATTAAAACGTGTTTACATTAGTGTATTGTTCACAGTTTGATTAACAAATAAATATAATGAAAAAATATTAGAGGGGTGAGCTCAGTATAATGACACTCACATGGGCGTATCCAGCGAGGGGCAGGGGGGGCTGCTGCCCCCCCCCCCTCAGAAGAAAAATTAAGTTGCCTTCAGTACGCTTCGACAAGTGAAGAACTGTCTCAGCGCACTTTTTGAGAGGAAAGATTGACTGGATTATGCCTGATGAGCGTGCATCGAAATTTCGTGAAAGAACATCGTGAGATATTGAGAAACAAAGAAATTGAAAATTTTCTAAGAAACCGAGACGATTAATGTTTACATAAACTATAACTGAGTTACGATCTTAATGTACTACATAGTAGGTCCTTATATTAAGAGGTTGGATTACTGTGTTAATCAATAATAAAAATAGTTTCCTCAATAGGTTTGAGTTTCATTTTGTAAGAAATCGTCATGTTTCAGTGCCCCACCCCACTTCCTCGAAACCAATAGGAGTTGCCCCCCCCCCCCAAGCTCAATCTTGCCCCCCTCTAGCTCTGATCCTGGAGACGCCCTTGGACACTCATTGTAGTGTCTTATTTGTCACCAGCAATCTTACACCGTCACGCTCCACTGTTGACAACCTGTTGTTTCTTTTCTTAGCTAATAATTGCTGACTACGTTAAATCCTCTTTTGGCTTATCATAGGAATGCAATGAAAAACTTCTTTGATGCACCCCTTAAATCTGGATGTAATATTAGCAAGCAGGAGGTAAGGGGATGATGGTTAGTCCTCAATGCTGCTTAAATTTGCCTTACTTGTTAGACCAGAAACGCCGCCCGACGGTGCGCGGTACCGCTGGTATATCATTTGTTCAACTCTAGTTTTTGTGACCCCATCATTATTTATTTGCTCTGCATCATACGTATCGGAAAAGTTGTTTTTGCTACTGTTTTGATATGTTTTCTTATAAACACCGCTTCTGTACAAACACATCAAAATTATACCAAAAAATCATTGCAACCATAACCGTTCTCCCACAGTAAATACGTATCTTTTGCATCTTGTGATATTGTGTATATCCATATCGTCTGCTGTATTAATTGATTGCTTCTTTTATCCTTCACATAAGTATGATTTTTAATTACATTTTTAACAACATAATACCGGTTTCATAAAGGCGGGGAGACAAATACGGTTGATAATTACAGATTAGTTTGACATCAGTAGTAGGTAAATTAAAGCAGATTTTGCCTGCCATTCATTCGTGTCAAGGAATGTCTGTGAAGAATGAAACTTGTTTGCAAACGGTGACATGAGTTTAGGAAAGTATATTTAAGCTAACCTCAGATAGTGAACTATATGCAAGATATTTCACTAGACATGGATGAATGAGGCCAACTGACAGTGCAGAATTAGATTTGTTCGAGGCATTTGGTAGACTGAGCCATAAAACAGTAATAATAAGGATAAAATCGAATGAAGTGAACAAAAAATTAACTTGCTTCCTGGAGCAATTCTTAAAAAGTACAAAGCAAGGAGTTGTGGCAGAAAATGCTGGAAGTGAAATGGGAGTGCTCCAGGGTGGTGTTTTGGTACCACTGCAATTCGTTATCCTAATAGATATCCAGCTGGGTTGGTCAACATGGAATCAGTTCCGGATACAAGGGACGGGGGAGGGGGGACAAACCGGGTTACTGCCTGGGGGCTGTAAAATCATGTTTGAAGAAGCTTAATAGGGGCACAGATAAAAATTAAGGTTTTATATTATAGTGTGCGAGATGAATTGCTTGTTGAAGACCTTAAATTAAATATCTAGTTGTAACACTTAATAGTAAATTCATTGGGCAAGTGGTACAGAGAGATTTCAAATTTTTTGATTTACTGTGGGGTGGATGTACCAGGTAAGTAAGGGAACCGAGTAACAATATCTTGGTCAGGACATAGTTTGAATATAGTGATGTAGTATGAGACACATGTACAGGGTATCGGAGTTGGAGGGGAGGAGTGAAAATGAGAACAGATAGATTTGTTTGTGGAAATTACCGCACGACACTATCAGTAACTGATAACTTAGGAGCCGTGTCGGGAATCACTGTAAATTTGTGTTTACTTATTACTATAGTCTTAAATGCTGCATTTCATCCAAATCACATCTCTATTTTGTTTTTAAAATAAATTGTTATCGAGACAGCAAATTGTTAAACCATTGATGTATGCATTGAATTAACAAATGTCTTTCTTTAGCCGATAGAATATTAATAGAATTATTCCTTACTAGCTGCCCCGACAGACTTCTTTCTGTCAAAAGTTATTGTCGTATCGCAGTCCAACAGAAAAAATAAATAAATAAAACGCATTACAGAGTGATCACTTAATGTATTGATTTAATGTCTCAAGAATAAAACAACGATTACTTACAAAAATAAGTTTTCTATTTCGTGCACTGCAAGACGTCAGTAATAATGTGATTATATTTTTATTGTAATGCTTTATGGTACACGATATTTTTTGTTTGGTTACCTGGCGCGTAAACAAATAAAGCTGACAGTTTTCCAACGCGGGAGCAGGCAACATACAAATGTCCATGAGAGAAGCATGGGATTTCATGATTAGCGCCGCAAACACTCAACGACTGACCCTGGGATTTATTTATGGTCATAGCGAAAGCAAGTCGCACTGGAAATAGCAGTCGTTTAAATTCAAATGGTACGTCAGTTGGTACCAATGGGATGCGAAGTATCAACACATCTTCTCCCTTATATTTTCCCTTTGGAATGGTTGCTTCGATCACATTGTTCAGAAATTTTTTTACTGTTAGCCGTGTGCGGTTGGTTGATATTTCGCAACATTATGACCACCGATCCTACTTTTAATTGAAGATTATGTGGCAGCAATCCTGGAAAATCCAGTGAGTTCAAAAATTCTGGTGGATAGTTGACGACATTATCTTGGTTAGTTGCGAAATCAACTGATTTGTATGTCTTTAATTCACCGACAATTTCATTTTGAATTTTGAAATTTATTTCATTTACATCCGTGTTTTTGTCTCTGTAATATAACCAAAAAATTGACAGGGATGTTATACAGATAGTCAAAACATTTACGGGGATATTGTCATTACCCATGCCAATGAGGTGTTTTGAAAACATTTCTTCAGATCGATCATTTTGCAATTCCAAAGATAATCATAAAGCGCCTTTGTTTTGTTTTGATTGACTGGCAGTAATATTATTTTCGTTGATGACACGAAAACCCTATTTTTCCTTCGAACTTTATTTTGGGCAGGCATAGACTAATATCCATACAGTCTAATCAACTTGCAGGCATACCAGAGATAATCCTAACGCACCTTTTTTTTTGTTTTGATTGACTGGTTTGTATGGGAAAAGAAAAGTGTTGATTTTACTATTTTCCTCGCAATTTTTACGTTTTTTCTCTCCATAAGAACCTTCCTTGTGGATTAACGAAAATATGGGGGAAAAAAATTAGCCGAATTGGTCGAGCCATTCTCGAGTTTTGCGTTTAGAAACACATTTGGTGATTCATTTTCATTTATATATACCAGTAATCTAAAAGTAAGAAAGTATTATTACTCGCAGCCAATTCAATCATCGTGAATTCTACCTGGACATAGTTTAAAACGAATGGAACCCATCTCCACAAGGCTTGCCAGAACTTTGCATTCTTAAAATAATAGGATAAGTGTGGCTCGATCGTCAGACGCTACTGCATATAGCTTCTCAACTAAAATACCAGTAGTCGATTTTGTTTTTAAGGTATTCTTAGTATTGCATGCTTCTAAACTGATGCATTCTATTTTCATAGTTGAAACTTTCGTGATAGGAGGCATGGGTCTAAATGTAAACACACTGAACAAATAAACACACAATTGGTTTTCGAGAGAAGCGAACATTTAAAAGCAACCAAGAAAATGCCACATACGGAGAAACTAATGATAACACGTACTTCACTGATATTATTTTCGCTGATCACACGCAGGCACAGATTAATATCCATAGAGCCTAATCAACTTGAAGTCATACCAAAGATAATCCTAACGCGCCTTCGTTTTGTTTTGAATGAGGGAAACGAAAAGTGTTGATTTTACTATTTTCCTTCCAATTTTTACGTTTTTTCTCTCCATAAGAACCTTCCTTGTGCCTTAACGAAAATATAAAAAAAGAATTAGCCGAATTGGTCGAACCGTTCTCGAGTTTTGCGGTTAGCAACACATTTGGAGATTCATTTTTATTATTTACATTAATTCTAGCTTCTGGATTTAATGGTACCATGTGATGTGTGTAAGGTTATAAGGTACAAGTAATTCTATGTTAGGGTGATAGGAGAAAATAAAAGAAATTATGAGGTTAAATTCTTACATAATTTAGGTTTTCATCTTTAAACTCTTTCTCGGCCATCCTACTTACGTTATATCGTTTGTCAAGAAGCTAAAACACTTGCAGCACCAGACTATAACGAGACGTTGTTTGGCACACATTTCGAAAACCTTGTGTCAGAGACAATCCTTGTGTCGCTTGTTTAACAGTGTAACCAACGTCCACATGTTTAGCGTTTTGTATTTATCTGTGATCCAACGACAAGTTCAAAAAACATTATCGATATATATATTGATTGTCAATATGGATTATCGTAGACGAGAACATTAAATGATTTGGTAGATAAAAGTTTAATCTGCCCATCAGAAACGTTAATAAATATATTCTGCCTGAAAGAGTTTCAACCTTAGAATCTGCTTCGCAGAATTACATAGTCAGTAAGTTACGAAGTATAAATTGCTGATCTCAATAATTAATGAGAAACGTTGCCTTGACGATGCAATCAATGTACAGATTCACTATCGAGAAATTACTAATTCTTCGTAGCAGTACGAGCACGAAACTTCTAACACACTTTTTCGGCTCTTCGTGGCAGCGGCGTCAGTTAAATCAAAAGATGAGTGTTGAGTCATGATGGTAAAGTTGAAAGCAGGCCAGGCCAAACCTGCTCAGTGTGAGATTAAAAGTAGGTCACAAAGCCGTGGCTCTTGGTAGATACTTTAATCAGCATTTCTACTAATTTCTGGACTTTTAAACTTACTTACATCACCGGAGCAATATGTCTTGGCAAGTTGAGATCAATTTCAAATGCTATTCGACAAATAATTCCTCCAACTTATAATCACACAAAGACTTTATTTTTTATATCTGTTTACCTAATAAGCTGTCTGGTTTATGAATGAGACCTGTGTGTAAGAGGAAATCGTTTGGACCTGGTATTTGGGAGGTCATAATGATTTCGATTTATAGAAATCCACCTCCACTTTTTTCTCTTGAACCTTTTCTAAACTAAATTTGCAAAACTAATACATTGATTTATGCTTCTTAAGAATTCCCTCACCCAGATCTTTCATTATTGGTTTTATACACCACATTATGACATAGTGTATTGTCGATTTACTGAAAGAACAATTGCCTTATAAAAATTCCTCAGTCAAATGATGTCAAAAGTTTGTGAAAAAATAGTTAATTTAACGAAATATGTAGTACACTCCCAATTAAGTATGTTAAATACGCATTTCATCATATATAAAATCTTAAGCGGACAAACGACAGGACCTATTGAGACCATATTCACACCATACGCGTGAGTCTAACTTCTATTTTCGGTTGCTAGATGCAATATACGTTTTCTTGTGTAAGGATCTGATAGTAAGGAGCCAAGACAAGGAACTAAGAAGCAAAGTTAATGATTTTGAATAACTTTGGTTCGGATTTATACTTCTAAGTTAAAATTAATGTATGGAATTATTTTCTCGTCTGACGTGAGAAATAAGCATTTTAATTACCAATGGAAGTATATCCGCGGAGCACAATCCAACAAACATTTTCCTAAGCGGTTTTAATGATATCAGTTATGATCATTGGACCAGAGATTATGCTAGAGCCTAGTTAACCAAACCATGGAGTAAGGAAATATATGGAGGAGAAGTGACGTTAAATCTGTGACGCCGGCTCTAAACTCTCGCGCATGCGCGGTGGCGGCAGTGGCCATATTGCGAACCCATACAAATGCAAAGTTCACATTGTGTTTGATGCTGTGATTATTTCATTTTGTAATGTGTCTAAGTTTTTTATAATGCCATCTTGTGTTGTATACGGTTGCACAAATAGACAAAAAAGGAAAGAACCTGGAATATCATTTCATAAGTAAGTTGCATTCTGATTATTATTCTTGAAGTGTCAGGTAGGAATTGCAAACTTTGGTGTCTGTCTATAAATATTTAGTCATAGCTCTCAATGGGATTACTTTGTTCTCAAATTTTTGTTGGTGTAGTGTAGAAAATCAGCATACCTTGCTATTATACACATAATAGACTAGCATTACTTTCTAATGAGTGTTGAGAATGAGATTTAAAGGAGTGATATATACATCACGATTCAGTGAATTTAGTATTGTATTGCGCTTTCTTTCGTCACGTTGCAGTTTATACTGACAGTGTATGATGAAATTAAATGGTTTAATTATGCTATGCGATCTATGAATCTTGATGAAGCAAACGATGTTGTTACCGCAAATACAGTTTGTGATTCAAATACGCGTGTGTGGGTGTGTCTACATAGTTTGACTCTGTAGCGGCAATTTAATGGATATTGTGGTTAGGTCTAAATGCAGTCTGTACCAGAATCCCTTCCTATCACGTGCTAACTTCTTCATGTCTACATATCTCTTACAACCTACGTCCTCGATTATTTGCTTTATATTCAGTCCAAAATCTTCTTTCAGTATTTTGTTCATGCCACTCAGTAACTTCTCAATATCCTCAGCCCGTTCTGCTAACAAGACAATGTCATCAGCAAATCGTAGCATACTGATTTTTTCTCCCTGAACCCTAATGCCACATGAAAATTTTTCATTTATTTCCTTTATTGCTTCATCTACATACAAGTTGAATATTAACGGCGATTGACTACAACTTTGTCTCACGCTCTTTTTAACTGATGCATGTCTCTCATGGTTCTCTACTTTTATTATAGCTTATTATTATTCTTATATAGTTTATAAAGTATTCTTCTATTTCGACATTTTAGACCTGACTTCTTTAAAAAAAATTAACATCTTGTCCCACCTAACATTATCAAAAGTTTTTTATAAATCAACAAATGCCAAAAAGTATCTTTGTTTTTCTTGATCCGCCCTTCAAGTATTCATCTTAAAACCAGAATTGCTTCCCTCGTACCACGATTTTTCCTAAACCCAAACTGATCTTCACCTATTTTCCCTTCTACTAACCTTTCATTCTTCTGTATATTATTCTGGTCAGTAATTTTGAAGCTTGTGATGTTAGACTAATGGTGCGGTAATTCTCACATTTTTCAGCTTGTGCTTTCTTTCGAAGTGTGAAGATGATATTTTTATTAAAATCAGTTGGAGTTTCTCCTGTTTCATAACTTTTTGATATCAGCTTGAATAATCTTTCGATTCCTTCTTCTCCTAGGGATTTAAGAAGTTCTGCAGGGATCTCGACAATCCCAACTGCCTTATTGGCTTTCAAGTCATTCAGAGTTAGATTAAATTCTGTCCTCAAACAGGATCTCCTAAATCATCAATGTCGAAATCGCTTTCCTTTTCCATTATGTTCAAGTCATCCCTATCATAAAGTTTCTCAATGTATTCCTTCCATCCGCCAGCTCTATCGTCTGAGCTTAAAAGATGTTTCCCATCGGCAGCTTTAATGTTCACACCTCTTTTCTTCATTTCTCCAAAATTCTATTTGATCTTTGGATATGCAACATCTACTTTACTTACGACCATTTCTTTTCTACTTCTTTACACTTTTCTTGTAGCCATTTTTCTTTTGCTATTTTGTATTTCCTATTTATTTAATTTCTAAATTGCCTGTACTGCTCTCTTCCTGTTTCATCCTGAGCATTTTTGTACCTTCTCCTCTGATCCATCAGTTTCAAAATTTTCTCTGTGATCCAAGGTTTTCGGGCGGCTTGTTCCCTAAAGCCTAATATTTCTTTACCAACTTTAATTATTTCGGTGTTTAATGCATTCCATTCGTCCTGGGTTTACCTCCTTTCCGAATTACTTCTTAGACCCAAGTCTACCATTTCTGCAAATTTTTCTCTCGTGCTAGATTGTTTCAGTTTATTAACTTCCAGTCTGTTCTGCTTACATTGCTTCCTTATTCTCTTGAATTTCAGCCTTGCACTTCATTACCATCAAATTATGGTCAGAGTCTATGTCTACTCCTGGGTACGCTTTAGTCTAGAACTTGATTCCTGAATCTCAGTTTGACCGTGATATAATCTAGCTGATATCTGCCTATATCCCCTGGACGTTTCCAGGTGTACATCGTTCTTTCATGGTTCTTAAACAGTGTGTTTGCCACTACTAGCTTATATCTTTCACAAAATTCTAACAACCTGCTTCCTCACTCATTTCTTTCACCTAGACCAAAAGATCCTACAGTATTCTCCTGTTTTCCTTCTCCCACTATTTCATTTCAATTACCCATGATCATTACATTTTCCTCCCCCTTCACAAATTGGATTTGTTCTTGAATTTCGGCGTATATTTTCTCTATTTCATCATCATCACCCCCCTGTGACATTGGCATATACACTTGTACTAACGTGGTTGGGACGGGCTTAGTTTCTAACACCATCAAAATAATCCTGTCACTAAACTGTTCACAAAAACTCACACCTTTCCCTACTATCTTATTCATTAAAAATCCTACATCAGTGACTCCATTGACAGCTTGTGTGTTAATTATCCTGTGTTCCCCAGACCAGAAAATCTGTGCGTCCTTGCATTTAATCTCACTAATCCCAACAACATAAAACTTAAGTCGTTCCATCTCCCTTTTCAAGATTTCTAACCTATCTGTCCTATTCAGACTTCTAACATTCCACGCTCCGATTCGTAGAATGTTTCTATCCATTCTGATGACGCCTCCCTGAATAGTCCCCACCCGAAGATCCGATTGGGGGACTATTTTACCTCCGGAATATTTTACCCAGGAAGAAGCCATCATGATATATGTAATTTGAGAGGATTACATGTCCTCGGGATACCCTTTAGGTCTTCAATGAAGTGGTTTCCCGTTGCCTTCTGCATCCCTATGCCGTTGATCATTTCTGATTCATCCGCCTTTAGGGGCCGTTTCCAACCCCAAAGACAAGTGGGTGCCCCGGATCCCCCGGACCATTTCCCGCTCTTCCGTCTTCCTTTTGGAGGCCGTTGGCAAGCAGTGGGTGACTCCTTATAGCGGGAATCTTTCAGTTGCCAGAACCTCGTCCGTTCAAACAGGGTGCAACACGTGACGGAGAGGTTGACATTTGGTTGGAAAAGGCTAGTATAGTCTCTCCCAAACCTTTAAACCCCTACATTTGATTACATTCCGAAATAAGGTGATTTTGATGAAATTTGGTACACATGTTTCTCACTAGGCGACTAACGAAGTCGTGGGCTATGCTGGACTTAATACTGTATATAAAATCCATTGTGCATGAGCAAACCGCACCATTACTGACAAACCACTGGACCTACTGAGGTCATATTAACATCGTATGTCATTTAGGTGGCGAATAATGTTTTTAGTTACGCTTCACTCCGATAAGTGGCGCAGGAGTTTGGTTGGGAGAAAGCTCCGCCAATTAATATTAAATGGATTCCTGCATGTATGGGCGAAATCGGCACGTAAACGCCGTAGTTGTTAGATTCCAGCGCCTCCTGCATATCGGAATGAAACATAACTAAAATTTATAGTCGCCACTTTCGTAACATATGGTATGAATATGGTTTCAATGCCTCAGACGAATGATGTGTTCAGCTTTGCGATTCTATTAGATAGTTTATATCACACCTTAAACACATACAAATAAAGCAGGCCAGGCAGAAAAAATTCAAATATTGCTTGCAGAGAAGCCACATGAACATTACTGAAGACAGCCCGTGGGTCATCAACAAACAAAAACCTTCCCGAGAAATGATAGTTTTCAGCAAATGATGCACTCAAGCGTTCCGTACGAAAAAAAAATAGAAGAAGAGGAAGAGATCATAGAAAGTCATGGGATAGGAAGTTGCAATTACCCAGCCGGTGGCAGCAGCACGGAAGAAACGTGTAAATGTGCCGCGCAGCGTCGGGGCTTTCATTTGTACTCTCGTGAGTAGTGTGAAACGCTTTCTGACGTGATTATGGCAGCACGATATGAATTAACAGGCTTTGAACGCGGAATGGTAGTTGGTGCTAGATGCATGGGACACTCCATTTAAGAAATTTGTTCCTGAGTTCAAATCGCTCGATTCACAGTATCAAGAATGTGCCGTGAATATGTAATTTCCGGCTTTACCTCCCACCACATCTACTTAACAACAGAGACCAGTGACATATCCGTCTAGCTGTCAGTGTTGACAGACAGTGCTGCGAAGTTTGACGTTGATAGGATATGTGAGCAGAGGGGTGACGCAAGTGTGCCTCTGCTAACAAAACACTATACAGTGCAGCTCCTCTCCTAAGCTGGTAAACATATCAATTGGAAAATAGATGACTGTAAAGAAGTCACGTGGTCAGATGAGTCACGATTCCAGTTGAAATGTCCTGATGGTATGGTTCGAGTGTCCAAACTCGTAGTGGCTTCATGATGGTATGGGCTGTGTCTACATGGTTTGGACTGTGACCTCTAGTTAAATTGAACCAACCATTGACTGCATTGGCTGCTGGGAGACCAGTTACAGCCATTCAAGGCCTTAGTGTTCCAAAAAAGTGATGAACTTTTGCAGGAAGGGATTGCGCCATGTCATCGGGCCAAAATTGGTAAGAGAGACATTCTGGACAATTCTAGTGAATGATTTGGCCGCCTAGATCACCTGATGTGTATCCATTCGAACATATCTGCTACTCGATCAAAAGATCAGTTAGGGCACGACATCCTACACCGGCAACGCTTTTGAAATTATGGAAGGCTGCAGAGAAAGCAAGGCTGAATATTTCTTTAAGAGACTTCTGACGATTTTTTAATGCCACTTCGGGTTGCTGGAGTTCAACAGGAAAAGACGATCCTACACGATATTAAGAGGTACAGGGTTGGACAAAATAATATGAACACCATGCGATCGAGTACAGGCTGTTGGTGTGAATAATGCAACGCGCATGTACGCCGTAGTTGACGTAGGAGGTCTCATAGATTATGTGTCAGTGTGATATACGCTTTGTTCTGCGATGGCTATAACAAGCGATCGATGAAATGCGTGATCTCTCAGACTTCGAAAGAGGGCAATCGTTGGAGCTCGGTTAGCGGGAGCGTCTGTGACGAAATCAGCTGAACTGTTTAACGTCTCACAAGCGACAGTATCCATGGTAATGACAGCATACACAAAACATGGTAACACATCTTCGGCGAAGAGAAACAGTGTACGAAAACCAAAGTTAACCGACAGAGGCCGACGAACATTAAAAATGATTGTGGCCAGACAACACAAAACTATCGCTGCAAAAGTGACAGCAGAACTCAACACACACCTGAGTAATACGATAAAAACAAAGCTAACATTCATGGAAGGACTGCAATTTCAAAACCCATTATAACGGCAAGCAACGCTAAGCTGCGAAACAAGTGGTGTCACGATCATAAAAACTGGACACTTGATTATCTAAACAATGTGGTATGGTCCAATGAATCATCGTTAACATTTTTTATGTGTGAAGAACCCCAAAAGAAGCCTACGATCGGGATTCCTGCGTCCTACAGTCAAGCATGAGGGAGGTTCCGTTATGATTTGGGCGGCTATATCGTGGTATCACTGTGAATGAATATCTCGGCATCCTCAATGCTGAAGTTCTTACTATGACTAGCATGCCGGTTCCAAACACTGCCCTCTTCCAAGATGATAATGTGCCCATACACACAGCCAAAAAGGTTCTGTCCTGGTTCTAGGAGCATCAGAATATCAGCAAACATCTTCCCTGTCCAGCACAATCGCCAAACCTCAACATAATTGAACAGTAGTGCGGAGTTTTAGAGCAGAGTATAAGGAGCATATTTCCACCTCCAACATCATTGAAGCAATTGGTGGATGCTTTGCTACAAGAATGGAACGACATTACGTTGGAAACTATTCAGACACTCTACGAACGTATTCAGTGAAGAATTGCAGCTGTTCTACAGCAAAAGGTTGCCCAACACCATATGAGTAAATCAATAGTATGTAAATGTGAGGTGTTCATATTATTTTGTCCAACCTCTGTAACTAATGACTGTTTACTGGTACATAGTGTGTGTTTGTGTTCAAAAAGAATCCATCCTGCATATATATATATATATATATATATATATATATATATATATATATACACTCGGTATTTGCGGCGATTCAGTCAGTTCTCATTGTTTTAATGTGTTCACATTTTTTTCGTTATGATTTATTTCTCTTTGTAGCCCTGTTGATTCTCCGAATGTATTAGGACAGACCATACAGCGATCCTTGTAGTGCGAGGTCAGTGCTATAGCCAGCCAGTGTTGGCTTCTGACCACGGTTTAAATCAGAACAGAAAATAAGGAAACGTTTTCTTCAAACTCAAAACGTTCTCTAAATGCAAGTGACGGATTAGGAAACAAATATCAGCACTAATACGTGATTAATAGAACAGAAAGAACCAAGATACTGTTTTATTTGTCGGTACCAGTAGAGTTATTCCAAAGCAATTAACGGGGCTTTCTAAGCTACGTAAGTGAAAACGGCTATTAGGGTAAACCCTAATTTATTAACTAAACATAAGATATCTGCTTTACTACAACAGAGTAGATGAAAGATTGTTTTCGCAACATTAGTGACTGTTAGGCGAATTTGAGCACCACTAAACAAAATGTATTATTATAATTATTATTTCGTATCAGAAACATACAGTTACACAATCACAATCATCAAATTATACTGGACCAGAACAAAATGTAGTTAAGTGGGATTTGATAATAGTCTGGTGGCGAGCAATCGTATTTGTCATCATCATTATCGTTGGGGACCATCTCCAGTTTCCCGGGTGTGGTTTAAATCGTATTTGTACTGTCCCGAATATGATTGCCGAGTGAGAGTGATTTCTGCTGCTGTCTTTCTTAGATAAACTAGGTGACACTGTACACATTCAGCAATTTCTATGAACTTGGACTTATTCAAGGTCAATATTACTGAACTTGTGCCCTAAACGTGGCAAACTTCTACCTGCGTAAAATACGACTGCATGGCTCTGGTTGCACCCTGTGTTGCTGCACTACGGCACATGTAAGCTAAAATCTACCAGCGTATTCCAGTTAAGAAAAAATACAAATAAAATCAATAAAATTTAGAAAATGACCCTTACCTGTGTGAATGATTGTGATATGTTTGCGTTGGGAATGAATGAAGTATGAAGGAATGGGGAGAGTGAAACCTGGTTCCGGCCGTTTCAGAACTATTAGTCGGAAAGACATAAAGAGTGCCGCCAGACTTGACGTCCCGAGGTGGCGGACGAGTCACCATCAGTAGTGTCATGCTCTCACTCCATACCGATTAGGACTTATGCGCCAATCTACTCTTCTACTTCGCCGGCCAAAATCCTGATGATGAGAATTTTTACACCACAGGCAATCGAACCAACTAAACCGGTATCACTTACCGGACAACATCAAAGTGTCCCAAACACCTTAGCCATTGGGGAGGTTACATAAAATTTACACACATTAAATGACATCTTGCACTGCTCTTGATGAAAAACTGATTAAACTATATTTATTCAGTATATGCAGTGTAGGAAGTGCTGCGTTTTTCCGACTTAAAAAGTATCAAAATACGTTTGTAAAATCCCTACGAGATATTTCCTTAATTAATGTATCAACTTATGCACTCCTTTGTATGGTCTCTGTTTTATTTTCGTTCGTAAAAATTGAATAAATTTTGAACTTGTATATAAGTTAACATTGCGTTTCACTGATAATTGACGTAAAGCTAACACTAAGTGTCATTTCCTGTCTATAAGTGTACAGCAATGTGACTTAAAACCAGAAAGGTGGTATTAGGATAACAGTAACTGTTTCCGAACTTGGTAATGCAACCCAAGTGCAATATGTGGATTAAAATACGAGCAATAACGAAAAGGGTACGTGTAAACAAGATATCCATCGGGGCAGCCTCGGAAGCGGCGGGGCTCGACTGTTTAATTCACGTGTCGCGGATCGAGTCCGGCCAGGGAATCCATGTTTACTGTAAGTGTTGTCTGTGCTGTGTGCTATTTTGCACCTGAATAATCGGATAAGTACTGAAAGACAAGACGCATTAATGTGTGCATGATGACCATAAAAATACCTTGAGGGGTGCTACCTACGTGGCCGAGTAGTTAAAAAAAAAAAGTTACCGGCAAACTGTGTCCCAAATATCGTGATGGAAAAGTGTACTGCGTGCCTTCTGCATCCATAAGTGACGTAACCCTGGATATACAACAGTTATTTATAGACACTCGTTTTTCGATAAATAATTGTACAGATAACGTTCGTGATTGTAAAGAATTATGATTGACAGCTACCGACATGTAACCACCATAGTGCACAATGGGAGATCGAGGCTGATACCACGCACAACCACCAGTGATCTGCGCTAGATAATTTTGGCTAAAAGCTGATACACCGAGTCACATGCGTCTTTAGTAGAAATACACAGACGGAAAAAAAAAATCCCAACACCAAGAAAGACTTGTGTTAGATAAACGAAATTTGGTAGGCGTGTTTATACATCTGAAAGATGACATCGATTCAAATTTCGCGCTTCGCGCATAAGTGTGGCGCTAGTAGCGCTACTCAGAGCTTGCAAATCAGGTTTGCTTTAAATACGCGCTGTAAAGTTTGTGAACGTTATTTACCGCTGAGATTTGACATAGTGAGTTGATGTTAGCCAAGAATGCCTTTAAGAAGACGAAGAAGCCATTATCAACAGCTCACCGAGTTTGAACGAGGTCGTGTAATAGGGCTACGAGAAGGTGGATTTTCTTTTCGCGATATTGCAGAAAGACTTGGCCGGAATGTATCCACTGTGCATGATTGTTGGGTGCAGTGGTCAAGGGATGGTACTGCCTCAAGAAGACCGGGTTCCGGGAGGCCACGTGGCACTACTGAGAGGGAAGACCGCCGTATTCGGCGTACAGCTGTGGCGCATCGTACTGCGTCTGCGGCAGAAATTCGAGCTGCAGTTGGTACCACAGTGACACAACGAACTGTTAGAAATCGGTTACTTCAAGGACAGCTCCGAGCCAGGCGCCCTGTAGCGTGCATTCCACTGACTACAAGCCATCGCCGTTTGCGACTCCAGTGGTGTCAAGCCAGAGCTCATTGGAGGACGGAGTGGAGATCTGTTGTGTTTTCTGATGAAAGCAGGTTCTGCCTTGGTGCCAGTGATGGCCGAGTGTTGGTCAGAAGGAGGCCAGGGGAACGCCTGCAACCAAACTGTCTGCGGCCTAGACACACTGGACCTACACCTGGAGTCATGGTCTGGGGAGCAATTTCCTATGACAGCAGGAGCACTCTTGTGGTTATACCAAACACACTGACTGCAAATTTGTACGTCAGTCTGGTAATTCAACCTGTAGTGCTGCCATTCATGAACAGCATTCAAGGGGGAGTTTTTCAACAGGATAACGCTCGCCCTCATACCGCTGTTGTCTCGCAACGTGCTCTACAGAGTGTCGACATGTTACCTTGGCCTGCGAGATCACCAGATCTGTCTCCAATTGAACACGTATGGGATATCATTGGACGACAACTCCAGCATCATCCACAGCCAGCACTGACCGTCCCAGTATTGACAGCACAAGTACAACAAGCATGGAACTCCATACCACAAAGTGACATTCGAAACCTGTATGACACAATGCATTCACGTTTGCAGGCTTGCATTCAAAATTCTGGAGGTTACACCGGCTATTAATTTAACAGTATTTCACATTTGAAATGCATTTTCTTGAGCTTAAATTAACCTGTGATCTTGAAAATTTAATCAATTAAACATGTTAACTTGACAAATGCATTGTCTAAATTTCATTACTCTACAATAATTTTTTCTTGGTGTTGGGATTTTTTTTTCCGTCTGTGTATGAAAGTGGCGCAGGTCGACCACTTTCAACCACCATATCTCCCACACCCCCATAGCTACCGCCATCTAACCACCATAGAACACGATAGGAGACACGGTACTACTACCACACACAAACAACAGTGGTCTATATGCTATGTAGTTGTGACAGAAATGTGACATGTACGGAAGCACAAGTGTTTGGTCGAAATACGGAAATAATTTTGATGGGCCAGTTTCAGCCAATGTATCTCCCACACTCCCACAGTTACCGAAATTCGGCCAACGTTGTGATCGGTGGATGACTCTGTGCTACTATCAAACACAAACCCCAGTGATCTGCGCTAGATAGTTTTGGCTGAAAAGTGATACACCATGACACATACGTTTTTGGTAGAAATAAGAAAGTGACGCAGTTCGACCACTTTCAAGCACCAATCTCCCATACCTCCATAGCTACCAACATCTAACTACCATAGTGCACGATGGGAAATTCGATGCTTCTACCACACATAAACGCCAATGGTCTGTCCTATGCAGTTGTGGCAGGAAAGAGAAGTATAACGAGACACAAGTCTTTGGTCGAAATACGAAAATGCCCTGCATCGACCACTTTTAACATCATATCTCCCACATCCTCACAGCTATCGTGATTCGGCCGACGTTGTGCACGACAGGAAACTTCATGCTACTTCCACACACAAACGCCAGTGATCTGTGCTAGGTAGTGGCTGAAAAGTGAAATATAGGGAAACATACGTCTATATATATATATATAAGATTGAAAGAAAAATTGTCGCTCGATTAAGCCCAAGCCTCATACGTCATGCACGCTCTTCTTGCTTTGTGGGAAGTAATAGATATACCGAACAGCACACAAGCAAAGTTCCACTGCCAAGTTATTTTAAAGTATATCTTTCTGGTGGCTCATAACGACGTTTGGCAGGTTTTCTACTTACCTTTGGTAGCAGCCTCTCTTGTACACAGCCGGTACCGTTCTTGTCCTAGTGTAGTCCCATGTTATCACTCTGACGTTTTTATCGGACCCTGTGTACACAGAGACATTCCATTGTCTACTGACCTGTCACCTCTGGCGAAAATCGGTTGCCATGGTTCCTATCCTGTTTCACACTTATAGTTCGTGTGAAAAATCATTAATTTTGCACTTAAAGAGTATTTTCTTGTTGCCAAGCCGTACCATGTTAATCGTTATATTAATTTCGTTAGAATCTGATATTAGGATGGCATTCATAACATTTACTTAAGAATGTTTTACTTATATATTTTCCTTACAAATACAAGATTAGAAACTCAAAATTGAAATTGTGGATTTGTTGAAATATTTATCAATAGTGGTACAGAGCACAAAAAGGTGGATCGGATTGTAATTTCGGTTTTGGCAATTGTGAATTTCAGATTACGTATCTGGCACGAATTTTTAAAGAATGTAGGTGATGCTGAAGGAAAAATTCAGAAGTTTCTTGCTGTTTATGCCTATAAGCCTCGTCGACGTCGAGGTCATTAGAGGCAGGGAAGGACTGGGGAGAAGGAGACGGAAGGAATTTGGCCATAGCCTTTTAGTGGAACTATCCCGGCATTAGCCTGGAGTGATTTGGGAAAACCTTGGAAAACCCAAATCTGGATGCGCGAATGCGAGGCCAGAGCGTTATCGTTCACCCCACCATGCTCGGTAATATTAAAAAATAAACCAAAATCTGCATAGAACCTTTTTTTTTACTTCAAGCACGTGCAAAAAATGACAAATGAAGCTAGACGGTGACTGGTACGGCGTACTGTTTGAGTCAGCTCGAAATACCAAGTAATCCGTTCGATTTTTGAATCAGTAAACACGATAAATAAATAACATGAAATGGAATTAAAACGTAAAGGCGGTAGTAGGAAAGGAATTAGAAAAATGCATGTAGAAGACCATTTTTCAATTATTACATGCAGTATGCAAAAGAATATGGAGGATAAAGGAGTGTAAACTGCAGAGAATATAGAGTATAAAGAGTATAAAACTGTTGTAAAATCACATTTGAGTAATGCGGCAATACATAGGAGTCATATTGCGTATGAAATATCGAAAATATCAAAAATCTCAAAGCAAGTGTAATATTCTTCTATTCCCTGGAATTATCCGTCTTGTAGCCATAACAGTACAGAGCTTTTGCCAACCTTTTTCAACGACGGACTCGCTACAGATTAGCCACGAACATCTTAATAATAATAATAATAATAATGGCTACTCTGCAAATGATAGCTCGACACTGTGGCCATAGTTCGCCTGTAGTGCCATTGCTGAATTCCAACACGTTCCTACCCCAGTACTCTCCCGTCTCTAATGACCTCGACGTCAACGAATTATAACGTTAAACATGTATCTTTCCTGAGAACATAACGGGTCACGCGTGAGTATGCAGAATTAAGCTCGGAAATATTGTGCAGCATTAGTGGAAATTTCTGTGTGTACTTACAAATCAAATTGCGCGATATCCACTTGTCTGAAATACTTCTTCTGCAAATTATGTCATAAGTAATTAATATCAGGTAAATGTGTTACATCACTGCTGTCTTAAAATAGCCATTGCTATTTCTTGCCATTGCCGAGTGGGATAAACTGGAACGCTTTTAATGGTATTGTGTTGATTTTTGTTACGCACATTTCTAAGAATTGTTCACTAGGGGTCAAGAATGGAAGGAAAGGGGGCATTATCTCCGGTACGCTCATCGTCCTTTAGTGAGAGATTACTTGTTAACGTAGAAAAGATAAAAAAGCGCACTTTTTAATTGCTGTTTACAGATATTACCACGAGTCTCATACATATATTCGATGGACCGTGCACACAGGGTCAGCTATTAACGCTCGGGCTGTCATTGCGGAGGACACTAGTTCGATTCGCAGTTAGTCTATCCAGATTTCCGCTTCCCATGGTTTACCGAAATCATTCTAGACGAATGTAGGGATTGTTTCTTCAATAGCTTATGGTGTTATTATCTTCCGTTCGTCACTTCAGATTGTCTCCCAGCTTTAATGACCTCGATGTTGATGAGCAATAAAGTCATAGAAAAAAAGTGACACTCTCGAATTTAAAATATTTTTTTTCCGAACGAAATTGTTTTATGTACTGATAACTTCTATTTTCAGATATTTATCCAACTAATCTATTGTTCAAATCGCGTTTCTTATTATAAATTTATAATTATTGAATCTCTTTATTACAAATAGTTATGATGAGAGCCCGAAGCCCTGACTTACCTTTCACTAAACCGTAGAAGAATTTGTTCACAGAGCACCTAATTGTCAAAGAACTTGGAACCTAGACATAATCGTTATTTGTTTTTATTGACAGGGCTTTACGGATCGTCGATGTCAATGTCAGAAGAAGATTGGGAGTAAGGAAAGGGAAGAGATCCTGTCTTGGCCTATTCAGATGGGGTGCTTTCAGAAACCATAGAATTTGAACTTCCGCGAGTTCACTATCTATTCAGGTCTCAACAAGCTGCTGGCGCTAGTGTGGCATGCTGCAGAACCTGACATCAGCCATTTTCAATTTACGCAAAAGTTTTAGTTTAGCTATGTAAGGCGTTGATTGCACTGTGGGTTAAAATCATATCCTAACCTGACAAAACTCCAGGTTTCATAAAACTGTAATTACATTCTGACAGAAAATAATTTTTAATGCTTCTTATATCAAACATCGCACCAAAAAACCTAATTTAAAACGGAGGATGTAATTTGGTGAACATAAAAGCTGAAAATGCTGTGGAGTTAGTATCTTCGTGGCTCTTGTTGGAAAGAAACCAGATATACAATTAACTGCTTAAACTATGTCACCAATATTGTCACCAGCAGTATGTGTTACCAATGATGAAAATTTTCTTAATTAATTCTATCGGAATTCTCTTGAAACAACTGTTGAAGTCGAGCAATTTTTTTTATATGAATAAAACTGAAGAAAACTGGTAGCAGATAAAGAAGAAAAACAATCTTAAACGAAAATAAATAGTTATGTTTATTTCTACTTCCTTTTATCCAATAAACCTTACAAACTATTGTTTTTATCATTTGCTTTTAGACTGCGCCATTATTCTGGCTACGCCGTGAAGTAACGTCGACAAAGGAAAAACTTACAATCATGTTACTATTATGTAAGAACGGCGTTTTGACAAGAGTCTTTGAACTACAAATGTTAAGTACGTAAGTCGCGTCCTAAAACGATACAATAGTTTGCATTTTGCGTCGTCTTTTCAAACCAGTACGGATTTTCCCTTATGACTCACACCTCTCGCCTTGTTTCAAGTCCATTAAAAAATCGTATTACGTTAACAGTAGTCGATTCATTGTAATGTCATTCGGCTAACAGCGAAGAATATTAAGAGTACTATTCTCGAAAATCTTTTTTCGTGGTAAAAATCAGTTGGCTGTTTGCTCTACTAATCTGTTTTCAGACAAACACTGTGGTGCCGTAGCGTGTGTCCCGTCAGTCGTGGCTGACGAGCACGCGGCGTCACTTGAGGTTGACCGCGGGCCCGAGTCTCTGGTGCGTGACGGGCGTCCAGGGCAGCGTGCCGCGCACCACGGGCTCCAGCGGGCTCGAGTACACGTCCGCAGCCAGCTCCTCCAGCCCGACCTCGCCGTCCGTCTTCGCCCTGGCCGTCGCCTCGTCCACCACCTTCCGCGTCCTCAGCTCGATCTCCTGCGGACACCGACCCAGCGATCACATTCAGAAGCACAAGGACGCTAAACTGTGTCATTAACAAAAAAACTCCGAGGCATTTAATTGCAAATTAATTACGATATGATGTCTGTTCTGAAAACTTTATTATTGTTGCTAAAGAAGGGACTAAGAAAGATGAAAAAAATAAACCATCAACTAATCTTAAAACAACAGTTGACAAGTATTCACAGTCTTGCGGTTCTAACGGTATTGTTGGTGTTAATACAGCTTCTTGTTCTGATATGTTACATAATATTTGTCAAAAATCAGATAACTATAACATAACTCCTGATTCACCACAGAAAGGTTGTCCACCAGAGAGATTGTATTTAGGATCTCGGAGAGGAATGGATATTTTAAATTCTACAGTTGGTGCTAATGATATGTTGCCACAAGTAACCCATAGATATGGAAAAAAATACAAGTTTACTATTTTAAGTAAATGTAAGAAATATGTTAAGTCTTCTACTATAGCAAGGGTGGCCAACCTGTGGCTCGCGAGCCACATGCGGCTCTTTGAGGGATTATTTGTGGCTCTCGATAAATGTACCCGAGTTACCTTTTCATTTTTGTGCTATTATTTTTTTTTAAATTATAATCGTTCCGTATGTGTTTCAAAATGTCTTTTAAATTACTGATAACAAATATGAAAGATTAAGTGCAACATTGTAACAAATTTCATTTCCGTCCAAGTTAAGAATGATATGACTCATCGAAAACTGCGCGAACGAACATAAACGGTGACGTAATCGTCCGTAATCGACCTACTCCAGACCGATTTTGAATTTGTAAACTTTCATTGCAACGGACAGCTGACATTGTGCTCTCGAGCAAACAATTTGTATCACTCTTGCTGCGGGTATAATTTGTAATCTAGAATATTTGGTAAGTTAACTATAATTTGTTTCGAGGTATATAACAGGTGTTGTTATTGTTTTAACAACACAAATTTGTGTTTTATAAATTTCTTTATTTATATCCAGTTCTTTTAAAAATATGACTACAGGGAACGAAAATAAAAGAAGAAAATACGACCAAGAAAATAGAAGTTTTAATAATGAGTGGGAGGAGAATTTCTTTTTTATTGACAATAACGGAAAAGCATTATGTGTTAGTTGTAATTCTACGGTCAAAAATTGTAAAGCTAGCAATTTACGTCGACATTATGAAACCAATCATCCTCAGTTTTCTAATCAGTATCCACCAAATTCCAGATTAAGATCAGATAAACTTGCTTCTTTAAAATCAAATTCAAATAAATAACAGTCAATTTTGATGACCTTTAGCAATGAAGCTAATAATGTGGCTGAAGCCAGTTTTGTTATTTCCTGGAATATTGCTGGTGAAAAAAGCCCGTATGGAGAGGGAGAGTTTATTAAAAAAAACTTGGAAGATGTACTTAAAGTTTTAGATCCAAATAATCCAGCATTGCACAAAGTTGTTTCGCAAATTCCCATCTCGAGACACACAACCGAACGACGCATAACTGCAATTAATACATCTCTTGAATATAATTTAAAAAATGATTTTAAGAACTGTATTGTATTCAGCTTAGCCCTTGACGAATCGGCAGATATCACAGATTTTCCGCAACTGGCAGTTTTCATACGTTTTGTTTCACCTGACTTCGTTGTTAAAGAAGAGTTATTAGATATAGTAGCACTTCAAGAGTCAACCCGCGGTGTCGATATTAAAAATGCATTAGATTTTATAATGGAAACCTTTAATGTGCCTCTTAATAAACTGGAGATCCGGCAATGCTGGGTAAAAACATCGGTTTTTATTGGGCTTTTAAGAGATGATTCTCAAATTCCACAATTCATACCGATTCACTGCATAATTCACCGAAAACATCTCGCTACAAAATATTTAAAAAATCCTGATGTTATGAAAACACATTGTAAATTACATTCGCACCAATGCAAAAAATCATCTACAATTCAAAAATTTCCTTGAAGAATTAAAGGACGAAGAACTTCCAAATGACATTAATTTCTTTTGCATTGTTACATGGTTATCTAGCTACAATCGATTTGTAGATTTGTTTGATCTGATAACTGCATTTCTAAAAGAAAAGGAAATAACCTATTCAAAATTAGACGATGACGAGGCGTTACAAGACTTAATGTTTTTGACTGATGTTATGGAACACTGAATTTACAATTGCAGTGTATATTTAGTTTTCAAACTAAATTACAACTTTTTTAAAAGGACATTAAAAATAAAACATTTTGTAATTTTCCTCGAATAAAAAAAATTGTTGCAATATTAAATAAGAAAAACTCAACGAGTATATAAAATACCTAGAAGGAGTATTGACGGAAATCCAAAATAGATTTCAAGACTTGAAATATTTTAAATCATCTTTTGAATTTTTTCTAAATCCATTTGAAATTAACATAATTCAAGGTGAGTTTTCCATTTTCAATATAATTATGACCCAAAAAGTATCTGGAGAATTAGAATTAATAGAGATGCAAAAAGATCAAGCTCTGCAATTAAAATATAAGTCGACGGCGATTACTGAATTTTAGAAATTTGTACCAGTATCGAAGTACCCTGAATTAAAAAAGGTTGCTTGTCGAATTATTTCAATATTCGGAACAACATACTTATGTGAATCATTTTATTCCACTTTAAAATTCGTGAAATCCAAACACCGATCAGTATTAACTAATCAGCGTCTCGAAGAATTACTGAGAAGTGCTATTACCAATTATTCACCAAATTTTAAAGAATTATCAAGAGACGTAAAATAAATGTGTTTAATTTTTAATATCTAAATTCAATACACATATTTCGTACTTTTATTAATATGTTCTCAATAAATATAATTTCTGTATTTTTTTAATACCTTTAAAATACGTATTTAATTGCGGCTCGCGAAAAATTTCAAATTTTGAAAAATGGCTCGGACTATCAAGGAGCTTGGCCACCCCTGTACTATAGAAACACAAGCTATCCCTATGTTTGTTAACCTAATCGAGCCATGTGACAGTTTTGATAATTGGAGATTTGTAATTGGTCCTGTTGATGATAGTTATTATTCTAAAAAAGATCAAAATCACATATTGAATGTGAAACATATATACTTCTATTATACTGCCACTTTCGTATTTAAATTTGCAACACGAGCTCCTAATAAAACAATGTAATGCTCAAAATATTTTTTTCCATAGATTTCCAGATCCTGCTATTTCCTTAATGCCATTCACGCTGCTCTGATCAATCAAAGAAGCGTGAGAGCGTTCATGATAGTATTAATGCAGCAGGGAGAGAGGAATAGTTTGTATAGGGTTGTGATTCTCAACTTGTGGTTCGCGAAGAAGGGGCAGGTGGTTCGCAGGCAGAAAATTAAACATTTAATTCTTAATTTATTAAGAATATCGTATCCAAAAATAAATTAGTAAAAATTGTTCACATAAAATGTATATAGAACTCGTATTGTATAAGAGAGAGTATAGCTACCTAAAACCAAACTTTCTAAAAGCCATGATTATTTAAATTTAAACGTTTAAGAATTAAGTTAATAACCGTTTTGTGAGAGTTTTGTAAGAGATCGTGGAAAAATTTGATAGGGTTGTTTAATAATATACATATAAACTTAGGGCCATATAGGTTAGTGGTCCGTAGAGTTATTTTTGACGTATTACTGGTTCACGGGTTGAAAACGGTTGAGAAACGCCGGTGCAAGGTAGAAGCAGTTTAACGGCACCTATAAGCCCAACCAGGCAAGGGATGCTTAAACTTTAGTCAATATCCGGTGCTGCCAGTCGCCTCTGCAGAGCTTCCACAGACTCTATATCAGAAACATGCGTTAGGAACCACTAGAGTTGGAAGAAAAACTGTCACTGGTTGGCGGCTTGAGGGTTCGTCCCAGTTACCGCATATCACCTCGACCTGGTCGGCGAACCGAACATCTGTACTCACGTCACTGGGGGCCTCTGACAGAAGTTCATAAGTCACAGATATTGTTAGTGACTCGCCAAGAGTCAATACGTAGGGTTTGTAATACCGACAATATTTGAAGTGAGGCAGAAAGCTACGATTAGCGAATACTGATGAGCTCCCGTTAATTTGTAGTTATAAAAACTTCATCAGGGAGAAAAGAAGAATTATATTTCCTACAGTACAGCTAATTACATTGAACTGAATCATGAATTGCTGAGACGTGGAGGCAGTAAGGGACTCGACAGAACAGCAGCCATTTCATTAGAAAAATTACTATGTAAGTCATGTGATTTCTCTCTCGTATGGCAATTTGGGCCATGCTATCTACTGTATGGAATAAAGCCGACTAACAATATAAGATACAATATTGCTAACTTTTATGCTGTGTTAATTTCATGTATAATTTCAGAGTGCTTAAAAAATCAAGTCTGTTTGTAAATAATTTTAATAAATAGTTTACTGGCTGTCATACGAGGGTGGTCCGATAAATGCTTAGCCTACAAAAGAAAAAACGAAAATTTTGGAAAAGTGGCGATTTATTTCTCAACCTAGTCTCCTTTTAGCTCGATACACTTGACCCAGCGATGCTCCAACTTCTTTAATCCGTCTGCAAAGTAGGCCTCCGTGGCGGTGATAACCTCCTCATTCGACTCAAATTTCTGCCTAGCGAGTGTCTTCTTCAAGTTTTGAAACAAAAAGAAGTCGCACAGAGCCAAATCTGGAGAATATGGTGGATGGGGCAGCAGTTCGTAGCCCAATTCGACCAATTTGGCCGTGGCGACGGCGGAGATGTGTGTCATGGTGGAAGAGCACTTTTTTCTTCGCCAAATGGGGCCGTTTTTTCTGCAATTCGGCATCGAATCGCCCCAATAATTCGGCATAGTAAAGCCCTGTGATCGTTTTGCCCTTCTCCAGGTAGTCGGTGTGGATCACACTTTTAAATCCCAGAAAATGGCGGCCATCACCTTTCCGGCCGATGGGACAGTCTTCGCCTTTTTCGGAGCACTTTTGCCGGGTAAAGTCCACTGTTTTGACTGTTTCTTGGTCTCTGGTGTGCCAGTAAATCAATGTTTCATCGACGGTCACGTAACGACGCAGAAACTCCTTCCGACTGCACTTAAACAGCGTCAAACATTGCTGTGAAGTGGTCTCACGGTTGCGCTTGTTGTCCGGAGCGAGCAAATGCGGCACTTATCGCGCCGACAGCTTTCTCATGCCCAAAATTTCATGCAAGATATGACCCATGCGGTCTTTTGAGATGCCTACTGTCCCAGCAATCTCGCGCACCTTCAATTGGCGGTCTGCCAGTAAGAGATCGTGGATTTTTGTCACGTTATCCTCCATCGTAACCGTTTTCGGGGCACCTGGACGTGGCTCATCAAAAAAAGACGTTCGACCACGTTGAAACTCGTTAAACCAATTTTTGACAGTCGTCATCGAAGGAGAAGAGTCACCGTACACAGCATCCAAGCGCTCTTTGATTTCGTTGCGCGATTTTCCTTCCAAAAACAAGAATCGAATCACCGACCGATATTGCTCTTTTTCATTTTTCTAAAATCCGCGGACACACCCACTTTAACATGCGATCAAAACTAAACTATGAGTCTGATTTGGCTGAAATTTTAACAATATCCATCTAAGATAATTCACTACACGATAATAAATTTCTCGGGCGACAGTGGCGCCATCGAGAAGAAAGGCTAAGTACTTATCGGACCTACCTCGTATGTGAAGCTATAGTAAGGTTACTACGTTGATTAGTTTGTATATTGGCATTCTGCATTTAGGTAAATAAATAATTGAAGATAAACCTTGCATAATTAATGTAAAATATACACACTTATTACACTCATTCTCATTAATGTAGTCTATTAACGATAATAAATCCATGGTTTCCCCAAATCACTCCAGGCAAATGCCGGGATGCTTCCTTCAAAAGACTATGGCGGAATTTCTTCACGTTCCTTGTCCCCAATCTCATCCCGCCTCTAATGACCTCGACGTCGACAAGGCGTAAATCCATAAAAAAGACAATAAATGCAGTCAATCTTTGATGAATAGTTTAACGTAGAGAGGTCTGAACTGGAGCAATAACAAATAGTAACTAATAAATAGGAAGGCGGCAATGGACAACGGGTGTACTACAGATGCAACTTATGAATGGGTTCGCCTTTTGTTCTCTCTTCATAATCACACAGTAAGTTTCAAAACTGGCCGAGGGCGATCTGGTGGCTCAGTGGTTGAGGCGTCTTACTGGAGATCAAAAGGTATCTGGTTTGAATTCCGTTCGGGGCTGCAATTTTCAAAGCACTCTAACCCGATTTTCACCTCTTTCACAGCTTGCTGCGTAATGTGAAGTAAGCCAGAATGCGTCAGTGGCTCAGATTCCACGTTAAACTACCCATAACTAAGATAGGCGCCTACGGTACGTGCATATTCCGCAGTCGGTAAAAAAACCTGTCATAAGATGATTACTATTACACAAAATTACTACAGGCGACGGTTTTATACAATACGAATATTTAATGATGTAATTTAATTTAATTTTATTCAGTGCTGAACAATACCCCATCGCAAAAATAAAGAATATATATCGCCTATATCATCAAACTTTCTATATTTTTCTTAATTTCTTTTCATTTTGTTTAATTTCTAAAGTTGTTGAATTTCTTATACTATGTACAAATTTCAGTACTGTGTTCATTAGTTACAACATTATTTTTTATTTATTAAACGCAGTTTTATAGTGGAATTTCAGTGTTAAATTGTGTCTAATGGGAAATATCAACAGTAGTAGCTAGAAGAATGGTTACAGCAGTAAGTATTATAACTTAAATCTGAATGTCTTCATGCATTACTTATGTTGACTCATTCAAAATTGTATCAACGCACATACCGAATATAACCAGCAGTGGAGTAAAGAAAATGCGCAAGAAATTATTAAGGGAACCCAAAGTCTTTGCTGTTTCCACTAATGAAGATAGTTAATCAGTTATTTCTGATAAACGGTACTTATTCCTTCAGTGCCATGCGAACCACGGAAGCTTTGTAGCGAACACCACATACGCAAAGCAACAGGTAAACAATAGCTTAAATGTGCTTAGAAATTATGCCCAGTACTGAGATTCCATTCGGCGTTATCTTGCTCCCCAATGGCCACCTGTAACCTCTAAAGGTGGATTCCCACGGCCTGAGCATTTGCCGGCCGCGCCGGTCTAACTATGAACAGCGGGCAGAGATGGCGCCCAGTCAGCCAACATCAAACGCCGGTGTAGCTGAAATGACACTAGGCAACGAAGTAAGAAGGTGGCTGCAATGTGGCGAGGGCTACCCTGTGGCGCGTGCTGATCCGTACAACTGGGCTGCATGGCGCGGCCTACGAAACCACGAGCCGTGAGAATAGATTATTATGAGACCACGGGCAGGTGTTGTATGTGAGTCTCACCTTGAGCTGGTCGGCGGTGGCGAGCCCGGAGGAGAGTATCCTCTCCTTGAGGGAGGTGATGGGGTCCCTGGTGGTGCGCACCTCCTGTATCTCGTCCCTGGTGCGGTAGCTGGTGCCGGGATCTGACATGGAGTGACCTGAGTAGCGGTAGGTGACCGCCTCTATCAGCACCGGGCCTCTCCCGGAGCAACACATGTCGAGGGCCAACCGGGAGGCCTCGCGCACCGCCAGCACGTCCATGCCGTCCACCTGCACCAGATATGTTATTGTAGTTAACAATAATCACCAAATTTTCATGATATTTAGTGTTTCGCTGTTTCCAGGTAGATGAGTACTGAACATTATAATACAACTGCAATAACACTACGCCCTCGTACAGAGTATAACAGCTCATTATAAAGTAGACAAGTGAGCGCTGTTTACATTTGAAGAGTGCAGGAGGAGAAATTATGTGGGTCCATTTACCAATAACATTACGTTAAAAGTTTTTTGTTTTTAATTTACAGGTCGTGTATAATGTAATAGTTATATCTAAAATGGCAGCAAGGATATATAAGGCATCGAAAAAATGCAGTTTTCAAAAACAAAAAAAAAGATGAGGGTGCCAGTAAATGTATGCAAGAAAGATAAGAACCGTCATAGGCAACACCGACGTCAAAGATGATAGTTGTCTGCTGGCAACCGATATTTATAATTACTATTTACTACTTTCAGTTTATAAGTTGTTTAAATTTTACATTTCATTTTTGTGATAGTAGTGCATTTAATTTCAATTTAAAACGAATGATGAGGATGAAAGTGGTTGTACTAGGAGTCTGCAAAAAAGAACAGTCATATTGGCGAATGCAAGAGCTTCCAAAGAAATTTAAATTCACATGAGACTGTTATTTTAAGCTTTAATGTTTTTGAGAAAAATGTAAGTGTCGAAATTTAAAAAGCGCAAACAATATTTTGCACCTCCTGGGAAGGTCAGAATAAATATTGCAATTTCTTTACAATGCTTCATTATAAAGTGTATTTTACGAAGAAATTATAGTTTATCGGGATTGTGTTTCCCGTACGTGGGCCTCCTTACTTGAGTGTCAAGAAAATATGGATCTGGTAAATGAAAAGTCTTCGGTCGAACTTCCTCACTAATAGAATGACGTACTTGAAAAGGCACAAGCCAAGTCCAGCTACTTTAAAGTCAAGAGATTTTTTTCCTGTATGTTTTCTTTCCTTTCCTCTTCCTCTATGTTTTCTTTCTTCTATGTTTGTAAAAAAAAAATATCCATTTCAGACCAGACCAGGGATGGAGCTAGAAATCTTAAGTCATTACTCATGACGTTCGTATGATGCTTCATTGGCAACCCTACAATGATAAAGACGATGAAAGCGTCGTCATTCAACCAAGACGCAAACAACTGCCTCTGACAGATGTGATTTCATGGAACATGTCACTATACAAAGAAATTACGTGCGCCTTTAACGTCTGAAAAGATTTTGGGTTATCAAAATCTTATATATATATATATATTTTAAATAGCATTTTGAAATTGACAAGTCATTTTTTCAGAACTTTTGTTTTGGCCTTCATCTTTCTTCCCATGCACTCTTCATTTGTTAACATATGCTAAATAAATAGTTTTTAGCTGTACATACAGCACAGGATGACAATAAAGGTCGAGATATTTTGCAATAACAAAAATGTAAACTAGAAGAAAGGAAGCTACCATAACATTACAAAAATTCAGTCTTCCTAAAAGGATGCCAAACACGAAAAATCAGATATAAAAATTTATTATTGTACTGAAAGAAAATTCTGAAAAAGATTTTTTAAGATGGCATTACATCAAAACCAAAACGTGTCAAACCGAATGAGTTTATTTTGATTTCTGTAGCATAGAAACACATTTTGATAATCGAAAATCTATTGTCTCCACGTAAACGTAGTACTGGTACAGAAGTATGTAGATAACCTGTTTTGTTAACTACCGTCCGTATGTATATTGGTGTTTTAAATTTTGCAGTTCCCTTAGCATATATTAAGTTAGTGTTATATGAACAGTGGTTTTCGTCCTAGTTCGCTGTTTACCTTGATGCCGGGCACGGTGTCTCCGCGGGTGTAGTACTCTGTGTTTGCGGCCGCTCTCTCCGCGCTGGTGCCCATGCCGTAGCCGTTGTTCTCGCAGACGAAGATGCAGGGCAGCGACCACAGCTTGGCTATGTTGTACACCTCGAAGATCTGGCCCTGGTTGGCTGCGCCGTCTCCGTACAGTGCGAAGCACGCCCCGTCTGTGCCGTTGTACTTGGCTGCGAACGCCACACCGACGCCCAGCGGAACCTGACGGCACGAATCGCTCTGTTAACAACCTTGGCACCTGTTAAATCGCTTAACTAGTCTCATAGCTTCCGCAAAAAGATTCAAACAGATATAAAATTTTTATCACTAAACACTTATCGCTGCTTCTCTTTCTGAAACTGGCGATAATGCACACAGTCGTGCCTATCCGATAGCTGAGTCATTTTTGTAATTCCGTCTTACGACTTTCCGGCTACTAATGAGCTTTGCTGAGTGTGTTCTGTACTGTCAGGTTTGATCATGTTTTTGCTGTTGCTTTATAAGGCAGAGTTATTAGCAATGAATTGGGTAATTTGAGTATCTGTAACTTTTCACCAACTTAAAATTTGTATAAACTTCTGCGTAATGCAAGGAAATTCTGCCTGAGATTCACATTGCTGTATGTGTTCCAGTAAACCTAAGGGACCCACTTTTCCAAAGACGAGATCGTCAAGAAAGTTGCATATCTAGCAGGTAACAGCAAATTTATCAAGTTCCGAAACGTCCTATAGAAATCACTTTGTCTCACTAAAATACTTCCAGTGCTATTATATATCCCGCTGTTCTAGCTTAATTGTTGTAGATTGGAAAACAAGGTCCTTACCTACGAGATATTTCAGTTCGTTCACTGTGTAACATAATGCGATTTATAAGTAATGGTGACGATAGTTGTGATACGGATAAAACAAATTTTTCCAACCAGTGCAGTATGCCGGCAACTAAACGACTCCAGGTATACGAAGCCGCTCATTTGGCGAGACATTGTCATCGCCTCGAGATAATTGCAGGAAGCCTGGCCCACAAGGTGGCGGATCAGTATAAACTCCGTCAAAACGCAAGCGATTATGCTGACGCGACGCCTAGGAGAGCGTTCGACAACTACCATATCCGCAACTTCAGCTCGGAGGTGAAACTATTCCCTGGGCACCAACGGCTCGCTAGTTGACATGGCCAGTTCACATTAGACAACGGGTAAGCTCATTGACATCACAAATAGGAGTTGCCGGTTACTGCTCCTCGCTCAACCTGTTTACTGAGTATGCTTGCCCCTCTGGGGGTATGCTGCAAAGGTTGCAAGTGTTAGGGAACAGAGCACTGAAGTGGGCACTACATCTGCCCGACCGTTTCCCCACTGACGCAGTCCACGAGGCGTCGGGAACAGCGGGGCTCATCGAAAAATTCCGGCAATATGCCTATAAATTCTACAGCGCAACACACGATTCTGCCATTCCACTGGTCAGTTGTCTCGTCGAATATGAAACTGTTGCTTACAACCCAACAGGCCTCAATAATGCAGCAACAAGACGACCAATGGAATGTTAAATGATGTCATATCAAGAAAAGACTGAGGAAAGAAATGTCTTAGGATAATAACCCCCAAAACGACGAGTTTTAAAGTGAAGATTGAGCGAGACAGTGTGGAGAAACCGAATTGCAAAACAATTTCTTGGTGATACGAATATGTAATTTCGTTAAACAATTGCAGATCCTAGAGAAATTTTGAACAACCGTAGTTTCTATCCGTTGGCATTAGGCATTTATGCTTCTTGTAGAGCAAATATTTAATTTAATTACAATGGAGCACAGGCTCCGGTGGCAATTTCCCTACACCCTCATCTTCTCCCTATCCGACATTTTCCCTCTACAAATTTTATCTTTAAATTCTTTCAACGTTTTCTGTAAATCTTTCATCATTTCTCTTGGTAACTTATTCCAATCCCTGAGAGAATCTTCCCACACCCTTGTGCCTGAAATCGAGTGCCAGCTTGTGGTCATGATCAACTTTTCCTTTCCATGCACTACTTTTCACACCTACTCCAATATCTTTCCATGCCTCATCGCCAGTATACGCCCTGTACACTCCCATGACCCTCCTCATCCTCATGTCTTGCAATCAATCCCATTCCAGATCCTTTATCATATCCGTCACTGATTGCATTCTGCGATAATTTTCAGAAACAAATCTAGCAGCCCTTCTTTGCACCTTCTCCAACTCCTGTATTTGATACGCAAAAATGAGGGTCCCATACTAAACTACTATATTCGAGCAATGGTCTGACCAAAGTTTTGTAACCCAATTCCTTTACTTCTCTCGTACATCCCCTCATCACTCTCTCCAAAAAGTGAAGAATTTTGAAACCTTTTCCTACCAATATGTATCTGATTAATTCCTTATTTTATTGTTTATCAAGTGAGAATTTTGTTTTTTCGCTGCAGATGAAGAAAGATTTTGCTATTATTTCGAACTGTATAAATCTCAGATGTGAGTATTGTTTAATTTTATTTTCTGAATCGTTAGGCTATCTAACATTTAATCGTGTCTAAATAATACTATTTAAACTGTATTATGGATGCTAATTACGTTCAGTTTGATGTAGTAGCATTTAATCTTTTATCTTTTTGTGTCCATTAATAAAAAAAAACTATTTTTAATAATTAATTATAATAATTAAAGTAGTTTGTTTGAAGTTTAATTCAATAAGGATAACAGTCATGTTACACATGTAGTATTCTGCGAGATAAGATATTCCACAGGACTACAGTTATGTGCTGAACTGAACATATAAAAATGAAGTTATAGCTAATAGAAGCAAATGAAGACACAAGAGTATCATGTGGTTAATATTTTATTGTGATTTAAGAGTTGCCCTTACTCTGAAAATCACGTGTGTGAAAGTATTACTTATCCTGTTTATTGAAAGATAAACATTATATAACAATGGGTTGCTTAAATACCTTACTCCCTCTGGAGCCCTAGCAATAAAAAGCTCATTCGTTCAAGGAAAAAGGTGATTCGTGCTGAATTAGGACTTAATAAACCTCCATTTAAATATGAATTTCTTTATTTTCTGAGCTTATAATGTATCAACTAATAATAGAACACGTATGCCATTGTTACAATTATATATGAAACAATCGCATGCTAAATAATTAATATGTTAATTTTATATAATGACGTAATGTTTCTTTACTGAATCATTATAAATGATGTAAATAATCTGTTTTTCGTGAAAAAATGTACTGGAAGTGAAAAAAAAAAGATTTTTTTTTTAATTTAAGTCATACTGATTTCGTGATCTATTCCCTGATATAGTGGAGGTGCAGAATTAAGACTTCGAAAAGAGTCGATAGCGTAGCAGCAACTGTAATAGTGGGATTACACTGCCCTGTGCCCTCCTCCTCTGACTCACCCACCTGTTAGTAGGGTTGCAACGATATATCGGTCAACCGATAATGTCGATAACATCGGCCCAAAAATATCGATATTTGTATTGATATTTTTAAATGGTCGATACGATAATATCGCTATGATGCAGTGAAATATCGAAAACTACAAACACCATCGCGCTCAAAAAAAAAAAAAAAAAAAAAAAAAAAAAAAAAATCTTGACAATAAATGTATGGGTGAAGGGGACTAAACTTGACTATGCTAAACTCTGATTTAGCTCGATAACGTCCAGTGCTACTCTGAGGTTCCACTCCGTTTCATGCGTGTTATTCGTTCCCTATTCATTTACGTTTACCGTTTTATTATTTAATATGTTGCGTTAGCTTTGTGTTCGCTAGTTCTTGTTTCTCTCTGCGACGTATTACAATATTCTAAAGGGGGTAAAAATATGACCATCTGACCGATACAATTGCTTATTTTTAATGCAGTTGAAGGCAAAGGTTTTAAGTTTTAATGAAGCACTTAGTACCATTACACAAATTCGCTTTTCGTGAAAATATCAAAACAAAAATTTAATGAAAAATATGAAAAAATTTGGAAAGTTGTGAAAGAGGTGTTGAAAAGTGTGAAGCACTTTTTATTATTACCTATAGAATAACACCGACTATTTGGAGATTACGGTACATTTTTTGTTGGAAAATTAAATTGAAATCAATCATGATTGGTATACTAGTTGGATTAAGATATGTTTAAAATTGCAATCAATCATTTACTCAAAGTAACCTCGTCGGTTCCTTCTTAACGCCTTTTCTCACAGAAAGGAACCACTGTCACTCTAACTAGGAATGTAATACATGGTAAAAGGTTAAGCAAACTACGTTTTCAGGACCTAACTTTTTTTCAATAAACTACCTCAAATTTATTTACATACTTGTTTCTAATTTCCAAAAAAATATATACAAATATCGGAATATATCAATATTATCGATATGATGCGGCAGATATTATCGATTATTGATATCTGCCTGGAATGGATATGAATATCGATATATTTATCGATATTGATATTATCTTGCGTCCCTACCTGTTAGTGACTGGCTGAAATCAACAAAGTGATCAGCGTACCTGTGCTCCGACGATGCCGTTGCCACCGTAGAAGTTTTTGGCGTACATGTGCATGGAGCCGCCCTTGCCTCTAGCGCAGCCCGACTTGCGTCCAGTGAGCTCTGCCAGGACCCCCACTGGAGGGACCCCCATGAGGTACGTCCAGCCGTGGACACGGTATGCAGAGATGATGGAGTCCTGAGGCCGCATCACCGACCGCATGCCCACAGCCACCGCCTCCTGCAACACGTCACACAAGCGTCCAGACAGTTCCTCTGGGAAAGAAACAAAGTCCCTTTCATGTTTATTTAGTAAGAAGATTGACTGAAGCGATTTTGTACGTTATAGTGAGTTTTTGTGCTGTGTTAAAAGATTCAGAAATAAAGCTACTTCTTCTCTAATGTGAACGGCATGACCATGTTAGATTAGTACTACTTGAGCCATCTAAGTAATGTCCGTTTGCGTACAACAAGAATATCATTCCATTGTAACAGAAGAAACATTTAATCCTATTTAAATAAACACCCGGGTTAGATCGGTCTGGTGGCTCAGTGGTTAAGGCATCTGATTGAAGATTGAAAGGTCGCCGGTTTGAATCCCTGTCTCGCCGGGGATTTTCATAGGGCCTTTACCCGATCTCCACCGCTGGCACGGGTAGCTGCGTGATGTAAGTCCACCAGAACGCTTCCGTGGTTCGGATTCTTGGGTTCTAATAACTTTAGCTGCTCGTGCTATTCTAGAGCTACACCTTAAACCGTATGTCCCCTCTATGACTAACAACGCTAGTTGTAACACTAATGTGTACACACCCACAGCAAATTTAAGCCAAAAGAAAGGCTTAACGTAATCCTAGTTGGCCCAAACGAACATACAAATACCCAGTTTATGTCCAAAACCATCACTTACCATTTCGCGGAAGTAATGGTATTTCGCTTTAGTATAACTCTTCCGATTGTAACAAAATATTTTATAAAGTTTAATAATCTGTAATGTACCCACAAATTTTCCAACGATATTTCCTGTGTAATAGTAACTACCACATACTTGGATTAGGTGTGCTTGGCTCCAGTAATTTTCTATGCAATGATCCATGATGTCCCACCTTGTTTGATTTCAAGATGTTATACTTTATTTCACAAATACTTTATTTGACGCTTTCATTCTTCCCCAGGCATTCAGAATGTTTATATTTTAGGTCACGTACAGAATTGCCATTCTGAGATTCCTACAACACACTCAAATGAATCTTTGTGTGATACTCATGTGCTATTTATCTTACAGGCAACTGGGCTTATGTTGGTATCAAGTAGAGCAAAATAAATTTGACTGGTATCTTTAAAGGAAATTTCGAAGCTTCTCGTATTCAATTCCTACTAACGACCATAAACAAAATTAGCATCTCAGACCCACGTAACAAAAATTCCTATTACCGCTACGCACAATTGCTTACTTGCATGTACTATACCTTTCTAATTAATATAGAAATTTATTTCACCAAAAATTATGTGTAGAGAAACATTAGTAAAGACAGGTACGCTTTTTGAACCATCAGGTATCAACACTGTTATTTAAATTACAAATTAAATTTAAAATTTACGATAAATGTATCTAAAACAACCAAATTACTCAATTCATAAAAATAGTAATTGTTGTCAATAATTTAATCAATACATATCTTATATATAAAAATCAATGTTTGTGGGTTTGTGGGTTTGTTCGTCTTCTATGCATTCCTATACCATTTATCAGATTGCAATGAAACTTTGGAGAGTTTTCGAGTGTGCGTCTGCGAAGGTACCTGTGAAAATTTTTTTTCAAAAAGTCACCCACTATTCCCCATAACACCCCATAATTTAGGCAAAACCACATTTTTTATCCGATTTAGATAAGAATTTGTACACTTATACTTTAAAACAAACATAAAAATACTGCCTACATACGGTTTCCGAATATTAATCCCCTCGCCCCCTTTCCACCCCCATAATTTAGGCAATACCACATTTTTTATCCGATTTAGATAGGAATTTGTACACTTATAATTTAAAACATACAGAAAAATACTGCCTACGTATGGTTTCCGAATATCCATCCCCTCTCCCCCTTTCCAACCCCATTACGTTTTCACCCCATAATTTAGGCAAACCACATATTTTATCCGAATTAGATAAGAATTTGTACACTTATACTTTAAAAAAGGGAGAGAAATACTATACACATTAATTTCACAAAAACCCAATCCCTCTCCTCTCTTTCCACCACATTAATTACCCCCTCTTCCCCATAACACCCCATAATTTAAACAAACCCGCAAACCGTTCGTCCGATTAGGGTGAAGCTTCGGTGAGTTGTCGACGGGATGACAGAGATGGTTCCTGTCAAAAAAAATTAAAAAAACCCACCCCTCCTCCCCATAATTTAGACAAAACCACATATTTCATCAGATTTCAATGGGAATTTGCACACTTATACTTTGAAACAAACAGAAAAATACTGCCTGCATATGTTTTCCAAAGCGCATCCCCTCTCACCCTTTCCAACTGAAAATGAATGAAACAGCAGTTTAAAATTTATATGTGAATATTTTTTCATTTAATCTATGTGCCTACTCAAGTCCAGCTATAGTGAAGCATTGCCGGGTCAGCTAGTACACAATAAAGTTTTATGATTATATTGTTAACTACACAACGCAATTTACTGTTCATAAATAAAACAATCATTCGTTCAATAAAATAGGTTACATGTACGACATGGGTTTCATTTTATGTTTTTAATGTTTGGAGGTAGTGGCATAGGATTTATTCGCTAACCTTATATAAAATCATTCTGTGATTATTATATGAACTTCGTTACTTTTCTTGTTTCCAAAATAGTATTTGGGAATTTCCTACAATGTTTCTGTTCGGTGAATTTTTAATGTTTTGAATGACGGCAAGTATAATAATTCTGCATTTACAAAATGTTTTATTTTATAGAGTACGTAAAGACTTCAGTAGTTCCGCTTACTTACGTATTGTAGATCAACTGAGCTGAGAATACTGTAAAATAAACAACTACCTTGAGAGTTTCATTTCAGTGCTCATTTAATTTTACAAGTAAGTTGAAAATTATTGCAGAGGGAATTTATGTAAGAAGATCAAATAAACAGATATTAAATGGTAAGTGAAAGAATTTTGTTACATTGTGTTTGATATAGTTTCCTCCCGTGCCAGAAAAAAAATAAATAATGGTACTGTTTAATTGTTCTTAACTAGGATTATGAAAGATGGTATTGTGGCTTAAATACCTAAAATTGTCTCACGTGAACTTGTAATAAACCGAATATTATTAACATACAAGTAGCACTATTACCGAACCCTTTTATATTCAGAATGTTACGTTAAAGTTCCTATTAACTGCTGTCATTGCGAATTAACTTGAAGGTTTTTTGTCGTAGTATTTAATCATTGGAGTTTTAATACCTTGGTACGATAGGGAAACGGCAAATTCTGCGCACATCCAATGGATGTTTGCGCAGATCGAAGTGTAGTAGTTAGTGTTGTGTCACCTGGCCAGAGTAAAGGTGACAGAAGCCCCGGATGATCTTCTCCTTGTAGAGGTTACCGGCTGCCGTCTCCAGTCTTCTCATGGTCTGCATCTGCTCGTAGAAAAGCAGCGCGTCATCCCTCGTCAGCGAGACATTCGTCGGCGGGCCCTGCTCCAGCCGGTGCAGTTTATACTCCTGGAATTGGTGACATGGCAACCGTGAGATTTTTCGTTAGAAGTAATCTTACAACTTAAAAAATATGTGAAACATGTGCTGATTATATCAGAGCTTCCTGCCTGAGTTGTAGTCCGGGCAGGAGCTAACAGGCAAGGGTCGAGACTTGGCCTTCAACATGGAAGAGCAGTGAGGCCGACCGGGGTTCAGATGTGAACAATCGTCAGGAATATTCAAGAGGAAATGCTTAAAACCTAAGTAAAAAACACGAACTCGGCTTTGATAAAACATATGCATAAGATTTTACGAGTTTATCCGCAATGGTGCACTATACAATAAGTAGATGTACCGGTATGTTTTGACCTGGTACTCGTAAAACTGAATGTTTCCATCCAACTCAAATTAACCCATTGTGTGCCTACCTGCTTGACGCCTTCCTCTGCTAAATCGAGCCTGGCCATTCCTTGAAGACACCTACACTTTGTGTAGTAGTCAGCTGCTCCCAAGAGTGGAAAAACATGAATGAGAATAAGACCATCATCTCAGCCGGAATTTACCTCAGTTTCACATCAACTGATTATGCTAGAGCAAGCATCTCTGATGAATCACCATGACGTCACTGAGTTGGAAGGAGTTAACCTGTCGCAATTACAATTCAGAATAGCCGTGACCTTTCGGTTCTCCCCCCAACCAGCGATATTCTTGGCTGACACACGCGAACCCTTCTAGCGATTCATCGCTGTGCCACAGACTCAAGAGGCAATCGACTAAACATTTTTTTTTTTTGTCCATGCTTGCCTCCTCCAATCAGATGAAACTGTTTAAAACGTTTCTCCTTCCTAATGCAATGGAGACGTGACTCACCTGGTAGGAAACTACAAAAATATTACTACTAACTTACTACTGAACAACAGCACACAGATTTGGACGGTGAATCGAATTGCATGGATCAGAAAATTAAGATAAATACAAAAAATATCAGATCACTAGGTACATATGAAAATTAGAATGGTATATTATGCTGAGGGAATCCACCAATGAGGTTAAGGCGCCACCACACTGTATAGGAAAGGTACAACGGAACGATGGTCGAGTAGTGGTCCACCCGAACCGCCGATCTTGATTGGGGTTTAAGGCAGTTTCCCGCAGTCATCGAGGCGAATCCTGGAACGGTCTCCAATCTCCGTCTCATAAACTACACATATCACACACATAACATAGTTACACGTTTCTCACACAGATGGCAACACATTACTCCATTAGTGTAAATGCTCCGGATCTGACAAATCCGGTACAATCACAGGTAGGGCAATTATGTCCTGCACTATCATAATTACCAGACACTTGTGTCTCGTGATCTGCCGGGACGAAGAAAAAAAGAAGTAGCTTAGGGATAGTTGTTGAAAAGCATCAAATTTAAATTTCTTGATAAACCATTTGATAATAAACTCGTTAGTGTAGGACATTTTGGGATAGGTGTGTGAAAGGTATTTAGATGATGGATAATCTATTTTGGGAAAGCCACGTATAAATAGTGACTTCCCGCAGGGAACGTAATCGTAATTAATTAATTGGTGAGCGATTTCTCTCCTCACTCCCGCCGACCACAGGCACCCGAAATTCGCAGCAGCGATTCGGCCAGTAATAGCGAAAAAAACAGAGATCCACTCACCTTATGATTGTAGCGTCGATTTGCATGTTCTTGCTATAACGTGACACCAGCTATTATTTCCAGCAAGATGCAACCAGGATGCACCGAAATCTGAGTTGTAAAACACTCTTTCCTCTGAAACTTGGCTTAACTCGCCGACAGTCAAATAAGTAGCTTAATTCGCTACGATGATTTGTACGCAAACTTAATCGTCGCGGACGTGAGCGTAACAACAATAGTAACTCATAAAAAAAGAAAAGTCACACATATATAATTTCCTTGTGGAACAAGGTACGCAAATATTGCATAGGCCAGTGGATATCTGAATTACGCCAGCTGACCTTTATTCCGCCGCGAACATAGATGCCCGCGGCCGACGGAAAGAAAAATAAGAAATCGCTCAACCAGTATTGAAGATGACAATGAGGGGATGTACGATGACGTTAGCGAAGTAGTCTAAAAAAACATGGTCATCGCTTGCACGGAAAAAATTCCTATGAAATTATTTAGATATGGCTATGGAAATTTCCGTGGAATACAGTCAGTAACAAATTTGGTAAATGAAATAGGTTGAGAGACATCGAAAGACAGGCAGTGTTGGGTATGTATGTATAAAGTTCACTAATAGAGTGTGGAAGAGAGAAAGTACGACTTCAGTAAATTAACACTTATTTTCATATTTAAGGGAGAGAGAAAGATCTTCGAGTAGTTACGGTAGTTGGAGACCGGAATAATCTACGATGGTACTAAACAAACAAAGGAAGAGTGTAATGTACAAAACATATTTAAGTTTGAAAATAAATTGCCACTGGGGCATAATCCCCATCGCAATTAATAATAGTAAACACCTCTTTAATTCAGCTCGCTCGGTAGAGTGCTCTTATTCCACTCTGAAAAGGAAAAGTACTTGAGAAAAGCAAGAAAATGATCTGACTCTAATTTTTCTACTTTGTCGTTTCGTTAGTTTCTCATTATTAATTTTCCTACCAGTAGTTTATTTTTTCCACTTTCCATTAATGAACATCATATCAACACGTGTTCTTATTATCCGAGCTAAGTGGTTTAGTGGACACAATATCTTCAATTACGATCCACTTCTGAAAAACTTTTTATAGTTTACTGTATCGATATATTATATTGTTGGATGATTTGTAACATGATTAGTATTGTATTAAAAAATAGTATCTTAAAATGTTGGAAAACAGACGGGACTTCGTTTACTCTACACCACAGAGTTAGTCGAAAAGCAGTCGTTTTATAATGTCACACGCAATCTACGGCTGACACAGACCACCTTACATCTTAAAATCACAACGAAAGCTCCACAATATCAACAGTTAAACAAAATGATTCGAAACCGGACTCAAGATGGTACCCAACGGAAGGAAAGGGCACGTTGTGATTCAAAAAGCAACCGTTATTATACTGCGGGTACAACAGCTCAACACAACCAAAAATTAGGAGTTATAGGAAAACACTGGTAAAAAAAAGGTCATTTTCATAGCCCGAATGAATCTCTATCGACTATTTCAATGTTATCATTTTTATTAACCATTTAACGATGGATACATTTTTGTTTCTAAAAATGTCCTGACTCAGTGTCGCATCCAAAGATAATTGTTATTTAGTTCTAAAGTGAAGACTATACCTTGGTCTCGAACGCTGCTTCTGTGGCGTACCCATTAGAACTTGTAACCGACGAGAGGACTTGCGATTTCTGAAACAGTAAGGAGAAACGAATGATCTATTAAATGAATTGCTTTTAATAAATAACGTTGTGCATTACATTTCTGTACAAGTAAATAAATTCATCAGGCGTTTTGTCATTCATGTTTTGATTCTTTCAATTATCTCAATTCATTCTCATATATGATCATTCATGCCTAAGAACCACACCCATAATTATTTTATTATTTAATTAAGTATGCTCATTCAATGAGAAATTTCACGAGATATGTATAATTGAATTATATGCATTCGTAAAGTGTTGGTTTCTAAGAAACTGAATCGTACTGCTGTTTCGCTGCACATATTTCGTGCTCATTACGTAACATCGATAACAAAGTATTTTATATTCCTCAGAACTTAGACATATTAATCGTGACTACTGTAACATTTGAAACAAAATGCTACTAAGATATCAAAGAAATTGTAAATGACCTGAGTAGTGAAGTTCACAACGCTTTTAAGTGTTGGCGAAACATTATCTCTCTATATAAGCGATAGTATAATCGATTGCTGAATACATTCTGTATCTGTAAATAAGATATTGGTAATGAATACAGCCGATAGATGGAAAGGGAGAGAAAAAAAAGAGTAATATCTTCATATTCATGTCAATCACCGTATCTTCATGCAGTTGGCTCATCAGAGTTCACTATGACAGTTCTGTACATGTTCCTAATATTTTGAAAACTTGGGAAAATAGCCTTCTACTTTTGAAAGCTTCTACATATGATTCTTATTTAGAATGGCCGTGAGCGTTATGCGTTATACCCTATCAGGAATCATTCAGCGTCACTTTAATAGTCGCAATAATCAGGTATGCATGTTGGGAACGATCGAAATGCGTTCCTTTACCACGAATCTCTGTCCATAATTATAGGCTACTGCCATTACTATGAAAGTGCGTGTAGTACGAATTACGAGTGTAACAATTCGTACATGTGCCACCACCAAGATGGGCGCAAATGATGACCCCTACAAAATCCATGTGCCCATAATGGTTTCCTGCATCTGTGAGCGCATATCGTCACCCTGTATTACAATTAAAGCGTAAGATCCATTTTCTGTTTTGGACAGAACACAAAGCTCCACAAATACGTTGTTGTTGGGGCTTGAACGCAAGTGTCTAGACGTTTAGCACTCAAACATATTGCTAAGTGTTGTAAACAAGCGATATTATTGACCCAAATAAATACGAATTTTTAAAGATGCTCTGACTGATTTACAATCAGTCATCGAATAGGTAGCAGAATGTAAGTACAAAATTAAATCTATATATTTTTAAAAGCTGCGAAACATAAAAAAGCGCTTAACAACTTTAGAAAACATTCTTAAAAATTTAGAATTTTTGAGTAGCTTGAAGTTTCAAAACTTCCCAAATTTATTTTATCATTTCAGTTATAAATATTGCGTTAATGTGATAGGTGTTTATGAGAAAAATAAACCAACCGTTAGCAATGAACTGTCTCTTCCAAACATTCACAAAATACTATGCGTGTAGGTTTCTGCATTCTACTAGATTTTAGTTGTGGTGCTTGAATTATAAGAACATTTATTTCCTTTTTTGGGTGTAATATTGCACTATCTATCATTTAAAAATTAAAAAATCACGCTAAATTTCGCATTACTATGTAACACGCACCGACAGTACTAGATTCGTTTAAAACCGTTCAAACCGAAACCTCAGTTCGTGTATATGATTAATAGCGTTTCGCATTATACATACAACTCTTCATTACTCTTGAACGTCCCATGCATCGCGCGGTTCACCACAATGTGCGGTTTCTTAACTTCTTCTTACAGTCACACAATTTCCTTGATAAGTGTTTTCCAAGCAATACATACGACCTACAATTCAAAGACTTCTCCAGCAAGTAAATTCCTATCATTACTGGCCGGGAGACTCTGAAGGGTTTCTCGGTCGTCTAAGTGACACGGAAATACCCTGCCGAGTAAACAAAACCTGCAGATCAAGGTGGAAACCGAACCACTAAGGCTGTCAGCGTATTTCACATTAAGAAAACGAATCCTAGCCGAACCAGAGACCTCAGGCACTGAGCAAACAGACCTCTCAATATCAGGAGGCGGCATTAGGAGGTGACCATCATAAATTTTGTCGTAATGTTGATGGCCTTGTTTACCCAGAGCATATCCATAGATAACATTATATTATCATCAAGTTTAGCTGACGCATTATTTCACCCCTATTCTCCCTACATCGACTTCTGAACCACGGCAGATTCATTGTTGTCAATGTTCATTTCTGTTTCTTGTATGTTTGAGGGTCTTTGTCTTCGTAATGAATTCAATTGGACAAGCTTTTCACTTTTTGCTTTAAGTTTTTTTTTATATTTTAGCTCCAATTTCCTATCCGACTTGAGTCACCAAGATCACACAGATTCGTGTACGACCTGAATAAGGCGGGTTATATATTTTCTGGTTTTATGGTTCATCTACGAGACCATTCTTAAATGTCGGAAGCGGATTTAGTGCAAAGAACGGGAAGGAACATTCCTCGCAATCGCGTTGAATTATTTTCGGAAACCACGTAAAACTGAAACATGGAACGGGGATCGAATACCCAAGATGTGTCATTGTAATCTGTCGCGAATACAGCGTCTCGAATAGCAACTATCCGATTGACATGAAATTTGAATTTCATCAAAGCTTCGTGATGTGTAGGGGCTATAAATATAAAAAGACGGAATAGTCATTCAACTTTTTGGTGTTACCGGCCTTAAGCGTTTACATCTTCCCTGATCATTTTGCTGACTGGTGTAGAAAAACAGATTTGTTATAAAGTAAATGAATTCCGGCGCTTAAATGTGGATAAAGACGCTTAACTATTACATTAATATATTGAAACAACGGTGTTTATAAGAAATCGGCGTCGCTAACGCTAAAAATTGCTGTATTTAGTACGTTCTGTTCCTAAATGTTTTGTTTTAAAAATAGTCGAACCAATGAATCCTCACAACTGCTCTTTGAAAAGTAGGCCTACTGATTGTTGGGAATTGGTTGAGACGTATTCCTCATCCTTGCCAAAACCTATGCAATCACTGTAGCAGTTGTAAACGACCAACAAAGTAAGCAGCACATGACGACGTTTATGAGCGGAGCCATAAACCGGTCGATAGTTCGAAGATAAATATTATAGTTTCTAGAGTTTGATTATCCAGTCGTGCTATCCGTATTTCCTTATGCCCTTATGTCAGGTTAATAGAGAGGTTACTTTTAAAAAAAAAATTACTATGCGAACTATTGTGTCCAAAAGGTTATAAACATTTTTTATGGTTTTGCGCCTTGTCGACATTGAGGTAATTAGAGACGTGAAAGGAAAGGGAGGGGGGGAGTAATTCGGACATGTCCTTTTAAAGGAACCATCTCTGCATTTGATTTGGGAAAACCATGGAAAACCCAATTCTGTATGGCCGGACGCGGATTCAAGCCCGCATTCTCCCGAATGCAAGGCCAGAACGTAGCAACATTTAAATTCAATACCTGATTGCTAAAAGGGGTGAATTACAATTATATTTCCGGACTGCGGCAAGTCGGCGTTTAGTTTACCAGTATTTTCGAGTAGACGTTTTAGTTTCGATTGCAGTTGCCTGCTGAGGTATTGATAAAACCTAAACGTGAAGCTATCAAAATTGAAAAGTCATTGAAATCACGTTGTTGTTGTTGTTTTTAGGGTTTTAGGGCGCGTCGACAACTGGGTCATTAGTGCCCTAACAAAAACATTAAATGACAATGTGACTAAAACGTACCTCAATGTCCGCCTGCATGGCCGGCTGTAAAGGGGTCGGCCATACAGACAGCAGAATAAAATACTAAAATACAACCTGGAAAACCGCCCGAATGACCGACTGTCATTGAAATCACATCATTGTTGAAAGTTAGTATGTTTTAGATCCTTTGACTCGAGATTTTGTGGTAACGTGATGAGGTCCGGGAACCCCGACTGGGCTAACTGATTCGAGCCTAGGTACTGGAAGAAATTTTCATCATCGAAACTTGTAGGAAAGGTGATGGTGTTAAACTCAAAAACAACAGATTGTGTACTAGAATAGTACTTAATAATAATAATAATTGATAAAACTGCAATGGAGCGAACGCTCCGGTGGTAATCTCCCTACACCTCCATCTTCTCCCTTCCTCCTCCAGCTCACTTTTGCCCTCAACCAATTTTTACTTTAAGTTTTTTCAGTGTTTTCGGTAAATTATTATTCATCGCTTCTCTTGGCAGTTTATTCCAATCCCTTACACCCTTTCATATAAAAGAAAATTTTCCCACACCCTTATGCCTGAAATCAAGTGCCAGCTTGTAGGTCATAGTCATCTTTACTCTTCCAAGTACTTCCCTTAATTTTCCCACCAATATCTTTCCACGCTTCATCACCAATATAGATAGGCCTTGTACATTCCCATAACTCTCTTCACCCTCCTGCTATCCCTCCAATGAATCCCACTCCAACTCCTTTATCATATTAGTTATTGTTTGTGTTTTGCGGTAATTTCCAAAGACAAATCTGCCAGCCGTTTTCTGCACTCCTTCCAAGTCCTGTATTTGACACCGAAAATGTGGGTCCCATACTACACCACCATATTCCAGCAGTGATCTGACCAGAGTTTTGTACCCCAATTCCCTTACTTCTCTAGTGCATCCCCGCATCAATTTTTCCAAAAGGTGAAGGATTTTGAACCCTTTCCCTACTACTGTCCAATGTGTCCTGCCCAGTTAAGTTTGCTATTAAATATTATGCCAAGGTATTTACATTTCGAATCTTCAATAAGTAGCTCCTTCCCCATTTAATCAATTTTTAGCTTTTTATCTGTGTAACTAATAAGCTTAGGCTAAACACCAAACCAGTCCTCATTGCGTAATCAGTGAGGGCATTACAACAGTGTAAGTAGTGATTAGTTCGTTGAAACTGATGCCTTACCTCTTATCTTTGAACGAGATTGCACAGTTTTCAACCTCTCTCTTAAGACACAGAACAATCTCCATAGGTTATCAACACCTGTACAACAAAGTTCAGAACACCGTATTCATTTGACAAATATATACTTAGTATGCTAAGCACAAATTACACGGACCTCAGGCAGATGGCGACATGCTGAACCGGTAAACACACACATACACAGTAAATAGAACTCCTCAAATAACCGAAAACGTTAGGAAGATGATTGGAATTGTACTATAATGTTCAGAAATGGCCCACAGTGATTTAGACATTGCTACGTTCTAGTCCAAAACAATTTAAAAAAGATATTTTAACTTAATGTAGATATTTTCAACACAAAAATAAATCAAATACGTACACAGAAAGCTAACTACTGTATAAGCGGCCATCAATCATACTAAAGAAAACACAAATTACGATACTCGGTCATCGTGAAAATATCATGTCTACAAGCTACCTCAAACTGTTTTGTTAAAGAAAAGTTTGGTGTCAAGTAATTTAATGAATCCGTTTAAGGTTTAAAAGCGAACGTAGTGGGTGAGAGGTAGCACGCTGGCCTCACATTCGGCAGGACGCGGGGGCGAATCACCGTCCGGTCATCCAGATTTGGGTTTTCCACGGTTTCCCCAAATCACTCCAAGCGAATGCGGGATGGTTACTTCAGAAGACCATGGCATAATTCCTTCCCGTTCCTGGCCCCCAGTCGCTAATGACCTCGACATCGACGAGGCGTAAAGCCATAACATAAAAAAGTTTAAATGCAAAACAAATCTGATCATCTTAATATCACATAACTGCAATTTCTCACTCGTCAACATTTACTCACAGGTGCAGGTGTAAAATGTACTAATTTGATCATGAGTGTTATATGGCCGCCGAACTGGAGAGGTTAAGGGACCGAAGCAACGCCTTAGACGTATATATCTACTGAAAAAAATCTCGGTTCAGTATGCATATCACATGTCTATATTAAAAAAGGAAGACCACTGGCGGAATTTTATGTGGGTGTAACCGCATATTCCATTCGGAGGTTTCGGCGCTATATACGGAAGTGGCAGATTTTGGACAAAAATGGTTCAGCATTTCTTCTTTCTCTCTCTCTCTCTCTCTTTCTTAAAGCAAATAGGGGCAAGAAACTAGCGAAAGAACTGTGAAACGGCATTTCGTGATCTAAAGAATAGGCTGAGTCAAAACGTTTAAGATATAGCGATCTTGGATTTCAAAAGTAAATACAAAACTCTTTCAGTAGAACAAAAACATAGTTACACGACTTATGACCTACGTTGTAATCTTATCGATAGTAGCTTTCAATCGTTAATTTTTTTTAACAGTACGTACAACAATCAGACTTGCATTGACCGAGAGTGGTTGGTGAACGATAACGCTCTGCCCTCCCATTCGGGAGAACATAGGCTCGAATCCCCGTACGGCCATGTAGATTTTCCATGGATTCCCTATATCATTCCATGCGAATTTCGGGATGTTTACTTCAAAATGCCATTGCCCATTAATTCCTTGTGCCCAATATTTTCCGCTTTTAATAATCTCTACGTCGAGGAGGTATAGGAAAAAAAGATGTACTTTTTTTTGCTTATGGCTTTACGCCTCGTCGACGTCGACAGGAGGGAAAAGGCTGGGTTTCAAGGCAAAGGAAGAATTCGTCCATGGCCTTTTGAAGAAAGTATCCCGGCATTCACCTGGAGTCGTTTGGAGAAACCATGGGAAACTAAAATCTGTATGCGCGGACGGGGATTCAAACCGACGTCCTCCCGAATGCGAGGCCAGAGCGTTACCGTTCACCCACCACGCTCGGTAAAGATGTACTGATTGCCCGTATGCTGCCTAGTGAGTAAAACCTCGAAACATGTTTGTTTTATGAGAGTGTAGGTCTGCTGCATGAATAACTAATAGTTCTTTTTACCATCATGCCCTGTAAGAACAAACACCGACACAGAATGGCAGAAGGGGAGGGGGAGGGGGAGGGGGAGAATCGCGCCTTGATTTTCACTGACTTAAATAGGAAAAGTTCGCAGAAGAACACGATAGAGCTATCTTCAGTACTGCTCAAGGAGAGACTGTCAGACTTACGTACCGTGCCCGCCCTGCGTAGCGCCGTCCGCACACCCACAGCAAACATGGCTACCGCCAACTGCACGCGACCTGGCCCTCGCCTCGTCGCGCGCTATCAATAGACTCGCACAAATAGGCCCTCTCCCCTACCTTCAGCCCGCCTTCGACAGCGCTCCCATAGTCATATCCAAAATTAAGAGTGTACAGTCCATTCACAGTGCATTCTGTTTTAGACATGTCAAGTCCCCGAATTGTAAGGTCCTTATACCTCGTTAACGTCGAGGTCATTAAAGGCGAGATAGGACTGGGGCAAGGAAGGGGAAAGAATTATGCCATGAAATGGCCTGAAATGATTTGGGGAAATCACGTTAAAAACCAAATCTGGATGACGAGATGGGGATTCGAACCCGCGTACCTCCGAATGCGATGCCAGAACGTTACCACTAACCCAACACGCTCCGTCCGAATTGTAAGATTTGAAGCAACTGTGAATGTAAAAGTTGAAGTAAGATAAATGGCTTACTCTGTCATTCGACCGAATCATCTTTCTTCTCTCTTTAAAACCTTTTTCTATTCTTGATGCCTGATCATATTTGTGAGGTTCTTCTTCTAACCCGGAACTTACCCGATCAATAATAATGACAACACCTTATTGTATTGATAACGTATTGACTGCGTAACGTAAGGAGTAAATGAGTATGGCATTATTAGCCTGGAGAGTAATACAGCTGTCAGGTGACAGTTTTTCGATTTGCCGCGCATGCGCCTGTGTCGTGGCTAACCTAACCCGATAATCCTACCGGGATCTACAGTTACATGGGTTCCGAACCTCGGGACAATCATAGTGCATCTTACATAAACAGAGCTAATCTTTGCCAAAGGTGAAAGTAAGTTTTAAAGCCGGTAAAAAATTCAGCTGACACTGGAATTTAACCTAAGATATTTCTTTCCCAAGCCTTAACCAACTGAACCACATGGTGAAAAAATTGCAGTCGATATTGATAGAATTCCGCATTTCCTGCTTTTCAGACACCAAATACAGCAAAGTAGAGGGAATATTGTCAATATTATTGATCTTGTAGGTGCGAGCGTCTATATTTCAATCGGTGCTTATTTTATTAGAAAAATGTGTATAAACCGAAATTTGACAAAGCTGAAAGATTAGTGACATTTATCTGATTACAGAACTACGTGATCGTTGGTTGTGAAGGAGTGACAGCCCCACGAAATTACTAGATTGTTTGGTCCAATTACGAGTTCAACAAAGTAGTTAATCAGGATCGTACCAACAGGCCGTCACAACATGTTCCAGTCATCAGACACTTTAGAATCATTCTTCAACGGAATGGGTACGGTTCTGTGCCAAAGCAAATGCGTCCAATAGCAATAATTTATTATTGTTGCTTTTAATTATTAAATACTGAATTTCAAAACGTTATTATTAATGCAATTTAAGGAGAACTGTATTAACTTGTAGTAATTTGAAATCCAGCATTAAAAATTATTGTAATACATCTTTAATTTTCACTAATAGTTGCTTCCCAAAAGACCGGGTATTGCAGGTTTTGTTCAACTGGTCCCACAAGCGAGGATCATCCTTCAAAGGATCAATCAACAACTCCAACTCAAATTTATCCGCCATTGTGTGCTGTCAGGATGAGATATAGGACTGTTTCATCCGTCCGTCCATTCTACGCCATCATCGCGAATCCCCTTACAATGTAGGCACCTACATTATAATGATAATATGTTGTTGGTTTTTTTTCGGTGAATTCTGATTGTCGCCCTACATCAGACCAGGATAAACACGGATCCAGTGTAGGTGTACCTATAACGGCGAATGTCAAATATGTACTGCGCGGGCATCGGTCGCGTAATTCGAAAATACCATCCACGTGATTCAAAATGATGTCCAACTGTCTACGCTATAACCTGAAGATGTTTCACACCCAACTGAAGCTGTTATTTCTACAAATGTGGGAATTGTGGGATACGCTGTTTTCATAAGTGCTGGAACCCGTCATTGTTACTATTTATTAAAAATGTCACTACACACCTAAGTGTGTTGTGATCGAGGAGAAATGTCATGGAGTACGTGATTGATTTGGTACTACACATTGGTAGAGGCATGGTTCGACCACGATCACCGGATTGACACTCATACTTCAGGCGAAGAAATGACAGCTACTAGCGTTTTGCCGCCAATATTCAAATTAACACAAAAAATGCAAAATATTGCACTTTTACTTTTTTAAAAAAAGTATATGACGTACAAGTTCAACACTGACTACTTTCCAAAAATGAGTAAAGTACCATTTTATAACTGCCCTCACGTCAAATTTTTAAGCCATAAAAAATAAATATTTTTTCAGTACATTTCTCTCCAATTAGAGCCACATTATGAAAGCTGCCAACGCCATACCCGAGCCTCTTCACATTCTTTCACTCACATTCCAACGCTCAGTCACAAAGACAGACCCACCAACTCACTTAGGCACCAATCACTCACTCAGCACCGAACACGGAACCACACACATTCAGATACTTGTTCGCCCACATGTACATACCAACTCCATTC
>CM061920.1:171859018-172086381 GCA_031002005.1 Vandiemenella viatica
AAAAAAAGGTCACCAGTTTGCCGTGAAGGCTCTGAAACTGCGCTTGGGACCCCCTAAGCGTAGGGGCCCCGGTGCACTGCACCGCCTAGCCCCATAGTAGCTACGCCCCTGCATACAAACATTCTGCAGCACAGATTAACTGTAACTCACCTATCAACTGACATAAGCATTAGGTCACTCAATCACTCTCCCACTGGAGCCATATACATTCTAATTCTCGCTCTCCCACACACTCAGACATCTCATAGCAACACACAGATATCAACTCACCAACTAATAAACTAGCATACACACGGCAAAGAACCACAGTCACTCATCATCACAAATCACAGATTCTCTCTCTCTCTCTCTCTCTTTCTCACACACACACACACACACACATACGGAAATACAACTCACCCACACATGTAGCACAGTACATAGAGAAACAGAAGTAACTTATTTTACTGACATGGGTCACTGAAAAATATTAATATGTATAAAATATTCCTCTCCGTGAATATCTTCTGTTTCATAGAGTTCACGCTGAACTTTCCATCCTATCTGAACACTGAACATTAGGGCTCTGCATCCAGTGTCACATCAACAGTCAGGTGCGTAGTGGATGCGTAGTGGATTTAAAGAACTTCTACCCTTAAAGTCAAGTCTTGCGACAGTATTAAATGTAGGATAACCATTTCAACCACCATGTTTGTAAGGCGATATATGAAACCGCCAAATTCAATGCTAATGAAAATATGTCTGTACAGTGCTACTTATTTCTCATGTTTGAATTTCGGTTTCTATTAAAATTCTTTGCTACTTCATCAAACCAACATTTCCTTCAAGAAACCTACGTCGGAAGGGTTTTCATGCTGGTTAGCAACGAATACACTGGTGTTTATAGATCATGTCCATGAATTACTTGGGATATATTTCTGTGGGAACAAAAGAAAAAATCAGGATTTTGGCTGCTCATCGTAGTGGAAGGATGAATGATGAAGATGAGGCTCTTGGGAAGAAATTAAATTCATACTCAGAGTTCAGAAGTGAGGGTAGAATGGTACTTATTGGTGAGGGATTTAAATTAACCAGGTTTCAACTGGGTAAGAAATAAGATTAATAACAAAAGGAAGCAAAGATTTTCAAATACCTTAACATGGGAAGGAGGCTTTACACACGTAGGAGAACAGTACACAAGGGGACAAAACATGTTGGATATCTTTCAAAAAAAAGAAAAAAAGCGGTGACCATGCTGCCTGTTACAAAGGCTGCCCTAAATGGCGTAAAGTCCACCAATCATCAATCAAGAAGCAGAAGTCAAGAAGATATCCGCCTCCTGACACGGACAAAAAAAAACCAAGAACCATCCAAAGATGGACAATATCACCAAGAAACGTTTAGGATTCACAAGTGCCTTGGACTCACGCTACACAAGAACGACCCAAACCACTGCTGAAAATCGACTAACTTGCAGCTCTATGGCAATGCATCCTCTAGCCGACAGCTGAACAGAATATAGGATACGCCCTAAGCATTGTCGTGACTGCCGTGTAAGAGTGTCAACCGAAAATAATAAACTTCCAGCAATCATCCAGCTTTTAACACAGCTGTTTACCATCATGTTACCTAATACGAGTACCAATGCACGCCAGTAAACAGTTGCTTCATAGTACTAATAACAATATCCTAGGCAGTGATGGCGAACCAATGGCACGCGTGCCGATGATGGCACGTGGCCAAATACGAGGGCAACTTTTTTTTTTCAACCTCCGATAGGCCATAAATGAAAGACAAATAGACATGAAAAAATATTTTATTACAAACTGTTATGTACACTTATGGTTACTTTTCAACATAGTCACCTTGAAGATTAAGGCATTTGTCATACCTGTGGACAAGCTGTCCTATACCCTCTTCATAAAATGTTGCCGCCAATTACTTTAAATGAGTCATCATATTGTCTTGAAGCTCCTCGTTGGTTCGGAACCACTGCCCTCCTAGCCACTTCTTCAGTTCAGCAAAAAGATCAAAGTCACTTGGTGCTAGGTCGGGTCTGTATGAACTTGTTCAAGAAGTCGCTGTGTGACACCAGCACTGTGAGGGCGAGCGTTGTCATGGAGCAGAAGTCAGCATGCCTCTTCTTTTATTCTGAATGGACCTCCGTAAACATTTTAAAGTTTCACAGTAAACAACTGCATTAATCGTGGTCCCTGGCAGCATAAACTCCTAAAGGAATACACCTTTTTGGTCCCAAAATACGGTAGCCATAACCTTTCGGTTGTTGAAGTTCTCTTTGAATTTTTTTGGTTTTTTCGGTGAATTTGTATGCATCAATTGTTGGGATTGTTGTTTCATTTCGGGTGTCTCATCTCCAGTCCCATTTGATTTCAAAAAATCATCTCCATCTGCGTGATATCGGTCAAGGAACTTCAAAGCTGACGCCATTCAGTGAGTTTTGTGGTTGCCGGTCAAAATTTTAGGGACCCAGCGAGCACAGATTTTTTTTTTTTTGCGTAAATTGCCTGTTACGATAGAGTACAGAAAAAATCTTGACACCTCCGGAAATTGCATTGAAAAATCACTTAACATGAACCTGCGGTTTTCTCTTACCACTTTTTCAACTCGTAGAAAAATGTGATCTGTAGCGACAGATTCGCGTCCTTGATCTCCATCATCGTGCACATCAGTCCGGCCTTCTTTAAATTTCCTGTACCATTCACGCACGACTCCTTCACTCATAAAGCCCTTACCATACACTTGACTCATTCTTCGATGGATTTCTGCTGCACTGTTCCCTTCTGCTTGCAGAAAACGAATAACGCTTCTTAACTCGCATTTGGCGGGAGAATTGATAAATGCTGTCATGTTTCTGTGACTGCAGTTCACCACAGAATGAAGCTCTCTTATATTGTCTCTGGAATGAAGTCACGAACGCGGCAAAAACAGAGTATGTGGTAGGGGAGATGCGCAATCATCTACTGCGCAGACCGCTCAGCTGCCACTCGTCTGGTCTCTATGCTGTGCAACCGGAGGTTGAAAAAAAAACGCCTTTCGTAATTTGGGCATGGCATTAATTAAGTAGCCACCTAATCGATATAAGTAATTTATTTTCTGTATAATTTAAGAACATAGTAACAAAGTTCATTGTGAAAGAAACTTCCAGTGCCGGAACGACCACAGATTGCGCAGAGGAGTTGGATTGTGAGCGAATTTTCCAATAATTACAAGTATTTCCCAAATTAGAATAAAAAAAAAAAAAAAACCCTAGAGATTTTGATATACTCGAAAAACCAGACCAATTAAAACTCACTGAAGAGTTATCATCAGTAATTAATTCTTCAATACAAGAATTTTCATCGAAATTTTCTCAGTTCAAAGAATTATTGGAAACACTCAAATTATTATGTACTCTGATGTGACTTCACCTGATAAACTTAACTTTGATTGGTTGGAATTTGAAGAATTGGAAATGCATCTATCTGAGTTCCAGAGTAGTTCAATATGGACTCAAAAACAGTGGCGTAGCTATGTCAACAAGGGCCCCAGTGCAAAAAATTTATTTTGGGCCCTCAGACCAGATGGGAGACCTTCTTTTTGCTTTGTGTTGCTGGTAGGGCCCCCTAAGCGTAGGGGCCCCGGTGCACTGCACCGCCTAGCCCCATAGTAGCTACGCCCTTGCTCAAAAATTCATTGAAATGAGGAAGGAGTTGGATTAAACAAATCAGCAAGACTCTCAAGCAATATGAGTAAAAATGACAAAATGGAAAATCGGAATTCAATTCCAGACACATTAAAGAAGCTGACTTTTGATATCTTAACCATATTTCATCTGCCTATGCCTATCGTTCGTTATTTTCAAAAATGAATAACATTAAAGACTCACTTCGAAACCGCCTATGCCTATCGTTCGTTATTTTCAAAAATGAATAACATTAAAGACTCACTTCGAAACCGTTTTTTTCAGATGACTCCACTTCAACTTGCATTCTGCTAAAAGAAATAAAGTATAAACTTATAGCTATGGCCAAAAGTATTGGGAAGGGGCTTCAATCGAACCGTTACCAAATAGTGCACTTAATAGTTAAATTCACCTGTTAGCTCGTAGTAGGCAACACAGGACGCTCAGCGTTGTCATTTCCTAGTGTTAGAGAGAGAGCGCTAAGCGAGAATGTTCCGAAGTGCGGCAACGGCGCGATTGTACCCACCCGCCAATTTCCCTGGCCACAGCTATAATATAAGTTATTTAGTACCTAATTTACAACCACAGAAGTCGCACTAGTTTCATCTACTTAAATAAACAAGAAACTGTCGATGTTATTATTGCCTGGCATAAAAAATGTTTATTTCTTGTTGCAAATATAAAGTATTTAGTTCCATTTCTTTTCCCATTAATCACTACGTCATGATTGTTTGATAGCACGTCATGGCTTCATTCAACATTTCTTTAGAAACAGATGGCACATATATGAATAAAGTTTCGCCATCCCTGTCCTAGGGGTTTCAGAAAGGCGTAATTATTACGTCCAAAGTCGGTTTCTCCCCAAAGTACATGGTATAATATACAGAATCCAAAAATCAGCAGTTATAAAAACAGTGAAACCGTAGAATAAGCTACAAACCGTAGCTGCATCTGCCCTTATGCCATTAAGGCAGTGTTTTCTTTCTTTCTTTCTTTTTAAGAAAAGAAAGCAACGCATAGTAGCAGAGCAGCGATGAGAGCGACGCTAATCGCTGCATGCATATTCTTCGCTATTATCGGGGAGGGCTGTTGACTATTTGATTTGTGAAATTTTTGTTAGGTCCGTTTTGTGGGACTTTAAATACAAAAATCACCATGCCAACAGATTCGTTCTAGATCAGCGGTTCCCAACCTTTATTGGTACACGACCCACTTTTAAGTAAAAACATTTTCGCGACCCACCTAATATGAGAGTCTTATCTATTATCAGAATGGGAACTGTTGTATGACGTAGATACGCTATCTTATTCTGCGAAAAGGCAAATTTTCAAACAAAGGATATACAATCAACAAAAACAAGGATTGATAGATAATACATAAAATAACAAACATATTATAGACCGGGAGGCGGCTGCACCTCATCAAGTTGACTGCTGAAATTCCACGATTAAAAGTAACGCGATCAGCATATTAAAAAACAGCTGATGTGCCAATCGCTTTTTGGTGGAACCTGATTTTAGTGGTTGATTGGTAGCTTTATAATTTTGTTTTATTTCACCCAAATGTATGAAAATATGGAAGACTGGGAGTACGAAAACAGAATGGTAAAATTACCAGTCACCCACTAAAATGGGTTTTGTAGGTGTTTCCCACCAAGATATGACTTGGCACATCAGGGTCATTTTAATTTGCAAATCGAATTTTAACTAATCCTGGAATTTCAACCGTCAACTCGATGAGGCGATGCTTTTTGCAGACGCCTCCCGCTTTTATTACTTTTTTTTATTTTATTTTTTACAAAGATAATGAATAATACGCTTAATTATTATAAAAACACAACTTTACAATCAGTGAGATTTCTGGCACTGGTGTTTACTGATGAGGGCATCGATATCAGTGCTAACACTGGTTAATTTTAACCCTACGTCACTTTCAACACAAAGTTTATTTCTGTATTTTGTTTTTCAAAAACATTAAGATATATTTTGGTGGCAAAAAAACTCAATTTTTCTGCGACCCACCAAAACACACGCCGCGACCCACCAGTGGGTCGCAACCCATAGGTTGGGAACCGCTGTTCTAGACAAATTGTTGGATGAAATGGCCACTAAATGTGACACAACAAACAATTATACATGTTTTTTAACTCGTACGTTTTCCGTAATTTAAACTTATTTTAATATGTTTAAAATATAAACATAAGATTAAAAATATATTAATACAGCCAAAGAGAAACGATACATAATTCATTTAAAAAATATTTTTTCTAGTACAAGTATTTTAAATAAGATGGGAGTGTTTTCTGCAGCTTCGTTAAGCCTTGTAATATTTTTTGGTGTCAATTTTTATGATTTAGAGTGCTAGTTTCTTTAAAGTGATGTTCAATATCTTCTCTGCCAATAATAACTTTATGTAGCAAACAAATGGCCATAATAACATTGTCAGCTAGGTCTATAGAAGTTTCTATTGCTGTGGCTGAAATTCTCCATTTATCATAAATTATACCAAAGGAACATTCGACGTTTGTTCATGCTCTTGACAATCAAGCATTGAAGTATGCTCTGCCTTCATCTAAATACTACCCATAAGGCTCTAATAAATTATTTAAAAATGGATAAGCTTCTTCACCTATTAAAACATGAGGTTCAGTGATTTCAGAATTTGGTAGGGGGTTTGGTTAAAGAGACATGCAGAGCTAACTGTTCCACCGTCACACTATTTACCATAATTTCCAGCTTCAATGTTTATAAATTTATAATTAGCATTGACCAGTCCTTGCAGAATAATAGAATAAAATTCTTGTAATTCGGGAACATGAAGCCAGAATATACGGCATAAGGGGGCATCCACAAATTACGTGAGGTGTTTTTCCGGATTTCTGGACCCCCCCCTCCCCCCTGGTGATCTGGTCCGTGAGAACCCCCCCTCCCCCTAGGAATCACCCATTTCCGTAGACCCCCCCCCTCCCCCCTGTTGAGATCTGGTGAGATTTCGCCGGACCCCCACACCCCCTATTTCACCTCACGTAATTTATGGATGCCCCCTAAGTAACTCTTGACGTGTTTTCCGTCGATAGTGCTCATGCAATTCGGAAAACTACAAATATTGTAGTAATCTTCAGCTGTTTTTATGAAATACTGTCCCTCTGGAATTATATTAACTGGTTGAAATATTTTCCATAATTATTTCTCTTACAATTTTTGAAACTTGAAATGCAACTGCCATACGAAAGGAATAAACTAGATTTCAACATATTTGGCAGGTTGATAATTACTTGAAATATAAAACACGAATCTATGCTACTATCGAAGATTCCATATTAACACTACATGAAAAAAGAAATTGAGGCCGCTTTTGTCACCGCGTTGATCGTCGCTCTCATCGTTTATCGCTGCTCCACAATAAGCGCACCACAAAGCTCAATGACTTGCCACTAACTGATTATCTTTGCCTACAGTGGCGGGAATTGCTTGTTAGTAAACAAATATTCGGAAATGACTGATGGTCAAAATTAAAATATTATTTTGCAGTGTATTTGTTTTTCACAACGTTGAGTATTCAGTATTAGTTGCTCATGTATTTTGAATGCAGCGTTAACAGAATTTGGGTACTGGGATTTTGGAAATCCATGAATTTGAGAACAGGGAAATTGGAAATTTCCCGATGAATGATTTTGAATTCATACCTCTGAATATAGATAGAACTGCTTGCAGTGGTATTCGTATCGTGAAACATAGTGGCGTACTAATATTAATAACATGGAATGATAATACTGCAGTTTTATATGACTGCAACAAGCTAAAACAGAATGATAGTAAGCTGGGTGTAAGTATCTTAATTCCGTCATACAATACAATCATATTAAAACTGTTTCGTTATTATTTTATTAGGACATATCTGTGAGAAGGTTATACCAATCTATAAGAAGAAGGAGAACTGTGACTACTAAGCAATTATTAGGGTTTTATTGAATGTGTTCTCCACTTTCTGCAAAAGTTTTGATTTTCAGACACAAAATCGGTGAAGGCTGTGGTTAGTTGAAATGCAGCCTGGACCAAAATGACAGCTGACATTCTTTTTTATAACATAAGGCACAAGGATTTTTAATTTACGTATTATTCTTGAGTACTGTTTTCTTGACATTCGTACCTAAAGCAAATGAAAGTTTCTCGCGTATAGGTAACCCGGACCAGAGTGATAACTCCGGTATTTGACACAGCATGAGGTAATATAATTTCACTCATGTCATATTACTGAAGGCATTAATTCAGTCACATTCAGGTAGATGCAACTGATGTGTAGTATTCTGTTTGCATGTTTTTTTATGCTTTGGTTTCTTTTAGGTTCATAATGTGAGCAGTATAACTTCTTTCTGCGTTGGTAATAATATAACATATTTGAAAGCTAAGCTGGATTAATTCTTTACATTAATTAACAGCTGTGTTAATACAATACATTCATTTTTCACTGATCCCAATATAAGAGACTAGCTCTGTGGGATGTGGAAAGTTGTCAGTTTACAGTTAAAATTTTTCACAGCAAAATAATACATTCACCAGACGATATACAGACTTAGCACACATGGTACATTAATTACGTGAACTACATTTACATAATGTAGCTGCTATCAGTTTATTGTAGATACCTTAGAAATAAATTCTTCAACAGAGTAGAAGGAGTTGTCAATTAGCAATTCTTTCAGTTTTTTCCTAAATTAAATCTTATCATCTCCTAGACACTTAATGTGTGTTTAGGTCTTATTGAAGATATGTATCCCTGAATATCAGACCCCTTTTCGAACAAATAATTACGACTTCTAATCCTTGTGAAGATCATTATTACTTCTAACGCCATAATTGTGTATTTTACGATTTGTTTCAAAGTATAATTTGTGACTACAGAGGTCATTAATGTGTATATATACTTGGCCACTAATGTTAAAATCTCTAACTTCTAGAACAGCCCTCTACTTGAAGTTCTACTGCTAACCAACCCCCACACTTAATTCTTATTACCCATTTTCGAGCTTTGAACACTTTGTCTCTATGAATAGAATTGCCACAGAATATTATTCCATATGACGTTAAGGAGTGAAAATAAGCAAAATAATTTCAAACTGAAATCACTTATAGCTGAAATTGTATGAATTACATATGTGGCTGCACCCAATTGCTTAAGTATGTCCGAAACATGTCCCTTCCTATTTAAATTATGATCTATATGCAAACCTAGATATTTCGCACATTCTACCTATTGAAAATTTTATGTCTATATCTGTGTTCATCTGTGTGATGTACTGAATTACATATATTGAGTTTTATCAAAGTTTAAAGACAAGCCATTATCTGTAAACCATTTATTAATAAAGACTTACTTACTTCCTCTTCATGGATAGGCCAAAAGCCTGTTCCAATCTCATTCTTCCGACCATCTATTCCTAGGTCTTCCAATGTCAACACATAATTTGAAATATATTCTGTAGATAAATCTGGAGTATTTTTAATTCCTATGTTTGTGTCATCTGCAAATTGGAAAAGTTTTGAGTTTTTAGATGCAACACAGGGTAGATCATTTATATAGCCTATATTAAATCAATAGTGGCTGCAATATAGCACCCTGAGGTATTCCACACCCCCACTCATAAAACAGTGGATCTCATAAGGCAGCCTTAAAATTCTTTTGTGACACTTTGTTCTCTATCCAGAAGGTAAGAATTAAGCCATTTATTAACACCATATCTATACCATAATACTTTAAGTATCAACATTTTATGATCTTCACAGTCAAATGCCTGAGATAAGTCACAAAAAATTCTCACAGGAATTAATTTACCATTTATTCCTTCTAAAATATTGTCAGTGAAAGCAAATTAGCTTGTTCTGTTGAATGACCCTTTTGAAAACCAAATTATGATTTAATTAGAATATTATTATTTTTAAGGTGTTCATAAACTCTATTGTTCATTGCATTCTCAAAATTTTTGGAGAAGGCTGTTAGTAATGAAATAGGATGGTAATTTGATACAGTTCACTTATCCCCCTTTATATGGATAGGTTTCACTACAGCAAATTTACGCTTTTCTCAAAAAGTTCCCTCAAGAAAAGATATATCCGATAACAATATGCTATTAATTCTGTGGAGCACAGTTTAATTAATCTGCAGGAAATCCCATCATAACCGCTTGAGTATTTGCTCTTAAGAAACATGATAACTTTTCTTATTTTTTCTGAAGTAGCTAAATTTACATACATAGTGCCAAATTTATCTTGAAGCCTTTCCTGACAAAATCCATGCTACCGAGCGTGGTGGGTGAATGGTTAATGTTCTGGCCTTGTATTCAGGAGGATGCGGGTTCAAATCCCCGTCCGGGCATCCAGATTTGAGTTTTCCATGGTTTCCCCAAATCACTCCAGGCAAATGTCGGGATGCTTCGTTCAAAAAGGCCATGACCGAATTCCTTCCCATTCCTTGTCCCCCAGACCCATCCTGCCTCTAATGACCTTAACCGTCGACGAGGCGTAAAGCAATAAGTAAAAATAATAATAACTCATGCTATGTGTTACTGAGCTTTTGGCAGTCAATTTATCAGCAACAGATAAAAAGTGTTTATTAAATATATCAGCGATTGAAAAATTAGATTACCAGTTGAAAGATAACACCAATGCAACTGTTTAATTTATTTATTATTGCTGGTAATTTACTAAGCAACTGTGGAAACATAGCCTGCAACAACATTGCATTGAAAAATTAGATGCTACTGAGTTTTCTTTGATATAAATGTCCTTACTGGTTTGGTTATTTTTTTTCTATTTTCTTTTTTACAATGTCCCAAATTGTCTTGATTTTATTTTCATAATCATGAATTTATGTTGGTAGTACATACTTTTAGGTACTTTAATAACCTTTTTCAACATTTTGCAGTGCCACTTGTAATGTGTTTTAACATTAACATTGCGACTGTTCCTAGAGGCAATACATAACTTCCTTTTACAAATACATGATGTTCTAATGCCCAAAGTTATCCATGGATTTTGTTATTTTTGAGAAGCATGACACATTTTCAAGGGGAAGCAACTTTCAAAGTAATTTAACAGTGCCGGATCTAGGGGGGGTCAAACCGGGGCGCTTGCCCCGGGCGACAATTTCAGGGGGGCGGCAAAATCATGTTTGAAGGAGCGGTAAATGTCAAATTCGTGTGGCGGTGACCTTTTTTTGGGATCTACTGCCCCAAGCGGAAACCATCAGGGGGCGGCAAAATCAAAGAATAGCTCTGTACCGCCCCGGACGACAAATTCATGTTTGAAGGGGCGGCAATCTCAAGTTTTTTCCCCGACTCGGAAAATTTGTAGATCCGCCACTGTAATTTAATACAATGCTACTAAAGATGTTGTATTTTTCATCCATACCTTGAACACTGAAAACCTGTTCCCAGTTTGTGGTATTGACGCACTTTCTAAAACAAGTAACTGATTCATCATTTATTATATGCTGAAGTTTAAAAATATTACTCTTGGAGCTAGTTCCTATTGAAGTGTTGATAGTTAATTACTGTGCATCATGATCCGAAAGTCCATTGATAGAGGGCTTGGTTGTCTAACTGAATTTTGAGGTATCTAGGAAAACATTATCTGTAGCTGAGTGACTATTATTCATTACACTAGTGGGAAAATTAACTACCTGGGTTAAATTGAATGAACTGACTAATTATTCCAGCGTGACTTTACAGGGAAAGTTATTTTTAAAAAAAAATGTACATTAAAATCACCACATACGATTCTGTTGGCTGCTTAAAAATGTTAATAAGAGTTCAATTTGGTTCAGAAAAATAGAAAAGTTTCCTGATAGTGCTCTGTATACAGTCATTATTATGAAAATTTCACTATTGAAATTTAGCCTTGTAACACAGGCTTCAAAATGTTGATCAAGACAATACTTGCTAATATTTATATCATCAACACTATAACCATTTCTAACATAAGTGACAACTCGTACTTTTTCCAAGTTTGTTCTTCAGTAATGTGAAGCTAAATTAGAGTCAGTTACATTTGTCATACCTATTCCTGTAGTTATATGACTTCAAGACAAGCACAAAACATCAGTTCCTCATCTGATATTGTGATGTAATAAATTAATCCCTACACAATTTTTAATTTTGGTATCTGAAAACTCATTTAAACTTATTTCTGTTAAAACTCTATGCCTAATACTTGACCCTAATCTAAAAAGGAGCTACCCTAACACTATTAACAACAGGAATTTTTTCATGAGAATTGGTCGTCCCCAATTACATGTCTTGCTGTCAGATCTGAAAGAACCCCCTTTCCTCTACTATTGAGGTGTAGGCCATGCCTAGTATAAAAACCTATCAATAGCATCTACAGGTACCAAGCTCATGCCAGAGCCGACATCAAACATACGAAGCTGTTCCAGTTCCAGATTCACTCTCCTCACACCAAAGTTCATCTATGGCCAATCATAGCGTCTCAGGACCAACATCCTACTGATCCAAGAGTGGCACGTTGCTTTTTCTATTTTCTTCAGGTCATCTCTGATACCTACTATAACTATCATCCCTGCCCAGACTATTTCATGTTCCTCCCACTATCACTACATGATCCTGATCCGACAGAATAACTGAAGATTTGTTGACCAGAAAATAGATTGAAATGAATCCTGGACTCAAAATATTTATGAAATAATCAATGGAGATAGAAATGGCATCTTGTTTGTATTGTGTTTTGTTTGGCCACTAAATACAAGTAAAATACTGTTATTGCTTGAAGCTAGTGGTGCAGAAAAAGGTAGCTCTAACAATATCATGTAATTAAACATAATCACAGTTTTAAGAACTGGATATTTGTGTTGTTTTATTTAGGTCTATTTATATCATTAAATCTAATCTTAATTAATGTTTCAGGTAGTATCAATTAAAAACCAGATCAGAGAAGTTTTTGAATTGCGAAATAATGTTTGCTGTCTGGATGCTGGAGGCATATTTTACAAATTGCTCAAACCTGTGGATGCAAGGTAATTTGCAAAAATGTTGAGGTCTACGGGAGATTGTGATTCCAGTAAAACAATTTTCCACCAAGCGCCCTTTTTTTTCTTTTGGTTAGGTTGAAATGCTGCCTGGATCATTGTCTCATATATATATTTTAAGGAATTTGTGCAGTTGTTTTGTCAATGCCTGAGGAAACCTTCGTTTTCCGTGCGGCTCCTGCTATTGACACAAGTAATCCCATGCATAGTGCATACTTCAATTGTGGCATGGTGTGATGCAGATTAGTGTAGCCAAAAAATGTTATAGTTATATCTCAATCTTCAGTAATCATGATTGTTTATCCTGGAATGTATATTGAATTTTTCATGTTAGTTGCTACTGGTATCAGTTTTTAAATCTGCTTATAAGAAGGTATTTTTTGTCTACCAAATTCTCAGTTTCTTTTATTAGTATAACTGGATATTAAAGTTACAAACAAAAAAATATTGATATAAGAAGGCTGGCAAAGATTCTTTTCTCCTGTGTGCTTTGCTCTACCACTTTTATGAAGCATCCCACTGTTACTAAGGTTATTGCATATTTCTGCTCTTTTGTATTAGTAATTCTATTTCCTTTCTGTTATACTACCTTTATTATTTAAGTTTCTGTCAAGACCATCCTAATCTTTCTTCTGAATGTTCATTCAATCTCCCCCCCCCTCCCCCTTCAATCTCTCCCTCCAAGAGCCTCATCTCCCAATATTGTAAGCATCCGGCACCCTTTTCTTATATTTTGTATTCTCACAGAACTTCAAAGCTTTATCTCAAGTAACTCATGTTTATTAACTGTGAGCAACCAGGGACTGTGGTAGCAATATCCCTCTACCAACTCCTCCTATGGTTCTGTGGTACTCTCTATTAGCCTCAGAGAAACCTCTTTGTATTGCATACCTTCCTTTTATCAGGATTCATCCCGTGTAATGGGGTGTAGTATATGCATCTCCACTAAGTTACCAACAAATGTATCATCGTAACTACATTTTACTAGTAGTAGTCTGATAGCTCTCTTTTGTGTGTTTTCATTCTTACATTTCACCTTTCGTATATCAAAGAACTTCTCAATTTTTCAATTAACTGCTCAGATTTCTTTGTTGTGAATAACAACTCTTTCTCTCTCTGTATCTACCTTTTTGGCCATTTATTTACCATCTCCTCACCAACAATATCTGAACTAAAAAACTGTCCTATCCTTATAATAATTGAATGTGGTCTCAATTACAGCTGTAGCCAGCAAATCTGTAAAAACCTGCTTCCAACTTCTTTTCAGGTATAAGTAGGGCTGGCACTAGGACTTTCAAGCCCTGGGTAAACGTTCTTATTCCCCTCTCCCCCCCCCCCCATTAGAATTTTTTACTTTATCTAGGATCTTTAGGCCCATAGGCTATACCTATGGTGTGGCCCCTTATGGATCTGTAGGTCCCTAGGCTATCTATACCTGTGATGTGGGCCCTGATATATATATAAATAAAACAATATTGATTACTTATTATTACATTAATAAACATTTTAATGCAAAATATTGGATAAATTATAGTAAAAATATACGAAGATGATAATAATAAAGAATCAAAAGTTCTAAATTTGCTTTCTCCATCGCTTCCAAGACTGAAGCAAACGAGGTTGGCAAGTGATGCTCGCATGTTCAATTTTTCGACTGATGATTGATATATAAGGGGCTGCCTATTGTAGTTGTGTTGCAACCAAAGACCGTCAATAAAAGCATGCGGAATTACTAACTCAAAAGTTTTAATAACGATATAAAAGAGTAGGCCTACATATTAAGATTAAACAAGTAATAATTAAGATCTACATAGCACGCAATAGAGAAAGATTAAAAACACAATATTGTTTATTCAACATGTATGTCAACAGGAAGACAGTGACAAAACTGTTTTTCCACAGCGCTCCACTGATCAGAGTCTTCCCATGTAAAACAATTGAGATTCCTGAATGCTGAAATACAGTTTTTAAAAGAAATAAAAAATGACTTAGAACAACAAATAACCTAAATAAAAACGAATCAAAAAATAGAGTTAGCATTTCAGGTAAAACAGTTTCGAAAATGGTTACTTTATTTGCACGTGTTTGATTATTATTATTTAGCTTGTGGTGCGGGCCCCTAGGCTACAGCCCATGTAGCCTATGCCTAAATGTGGCTCTGATGTTCTGTGTGATATGTGCCGCTAGAATGACTCCTCATAAGTCTCTGATACGATTATATACTTTTATTACTGTATGACGTACCTACAACAATCATGGTGGACGGTGATCATAATGTTTTAGCTTATTAGTGTAACTCCACACAATTCCGAATAGTTCTTCAATAGCAATAGCCGATCTCCTTTCTGTTCCTTATTTATTTTGGTTGTTAATTTTTTTATCTTTTTTTTCCAGAATACCCAGTAAAATATGAATGTGTAAGTTAAATTTCAGACATTAGATGAAATATGTGGGTTTGATGGGTCTTGATCATTGAGTAATTATATGAGTAGCTGCTGCCATGGAGCATGCTAGGTGAGTGGTAACACTCGGGCCTCACATTCCGTAGTATGCTGGTTCGAATCTCTGTCTGACCATCCTGATTTTGGTTTTTCATAGTTTTTCAAAATCACTCCAGGCAAATGCTGAAATGAAGCCTTCAAAAAGACAATGACTAAATTCCTTCATATTCCTTGTCTCTAGTCCTTTCCTGACTATAAAAGAAAAATTCTACCAAAATTATATTAGGAATTGGGAAATAAACTGCCACTGACCAGGATTCACTCTTAAGGTTTCTGAAAAAGTAAAAATGTTTACATTAATGGGACTAGGCCTTGCACAGTGAGGAAAAAATATGAATATGGTGAGTGTTAATTATGAGAAAAATTTTAATTTTATCTATTGCAGTTTCAGCTCAAAAACAGTTCAAGTGCGGTTGCTTTCTTTTAGTTGATCTATGAGAATTTTTGCACAAGAGCAATTATTTATCATTTTTCAATTTATAGGCTTGACACAGAAGATGAAGATATGTTTGACCCATTTGAAGATTTTAATGAATCTCCCCAAACTGAGGGTTATGAGTTTGTCAACTTTTTCTCTTTAACAAACGTGATTTCTGTTTGCCCACTAAGCCAAGGATTGGCTGCCATTAAAGATTCTTTTGGCTGGCTTATCATTGAGCAATATAATGTATCAGCTGATTTAACTGAAGTGGATAATGTCTCATCAAAGCAACTGTGTCTAAAATCTTTTCAGGTTTGTACTACACAATTGATGTTTTTAATCAAATGTAATATTTTGAGTTGTTGCACCATTCTTTTTCATTTTTTTATGTTTCTTAGATTCAGGGTTCAAGCTCGTGTGTTATGCGTTCAAAACAAGTGAACAGCCTCTCTCGGAACTTAGCAGCTGCTCTGATTGGAACATTAGGAATTTCTCAAGTAGAAGTTATTTTTATTGGTCTTGAAAATGGACAAGTTTACTACATACCTTCAGGAAATAATTCAGCTCTCCCAATTTTATTATACTCATCTATTCATCCAATCACTGAAATATCATTTTTGAAAGGTAGGATTGCTGATGTTTTCAGGAGTATTTTTTCGATATATGTATATACTATACATATTTACTATAAAATTAGTTCATGCATGTAATTTCAAAGTTCATTCCATAATTTTGGTTGAGCTTGATTGGAATGATGAGGGAAATGGAGATCGTCTCATTTCGAAAAAAAAAAAAAAAAAAATAATGGAAAAACAAAATTAAAATATTTTTCTATTTGATATTCATTTTTCCTGAACTTGGTGCCTTTCCAAGGACTGAATATTGAGTACTCAATAAATTGTATTAAAACTGTAAATATAATGAAAAGATAATGCTGAGCCTGTATTTCTTAAGTACGCAATAACATTAAGCAAATTATTAATCTGATTGTTTGCAGTGAAGAATAATTTATTTACATATTAAAATGTTAAATACTACTTTGTAAAAAAAAAAGTAAGGCAGTAACAAAAGTATTATTTTTTCCCCTACTATCTTATTTGGTTAAATTTTACTGGAAAAATAGTGACTTGTCATCATATTCCTTTTTGAAATTGTTGTGAGTAGCCTGTAGCTTTCACAAACTTCTTCATTGTGGCAGTGAGATCTTTTCAAACATTTCATTTCCCATCTCTTTTATTGCCTGTGAATTTTGCTGTTGCATCTTAATCTGGCATTAAAATCCTAGTTTAACAACACAAGTTTCTTTTGTACTCTCTTCAAGTTATTCTAAGAGATAGTGAATTTCTTAGAATAGACCATTTACACTTATTTTCCCACTTCTTAATCATATTTTTGTGATACACATTCTTCTGCAAGAGTTGCACTTAATGGATCATTTTTAGAGCAGTCTCTGAATGTAACATTACTTACTTTTAGTATACTATTCTGCGAACGGGACAATACCGTCTGTAGGATACCTAAATTATAGCAAGGGGATGTACTTTTTACAACAAGTTAGCCGAACTTATTTACAAGCTGATAACCATACTACAGCACAGGAATAAAATGGATAGTAAATACCCTCAGTATGACTGGAGCAAGACATGGGAAATTATAGAACTGGCATCTTACAATCCATATGGTATGATATCATAAATTAAAATTAAAGGTATCTTTTACAAAATATGTATGTCAACAACTCACATGCTAAGACTATGACAGTATGAACATGACACACAGAGGAACATGTAGGGAGAAAAAAAAGATATGGGTGGGTTCAAGTAAAGAATTTCTTACCTGTTACTGTGGCTCTACAAGAAATACTTAAACCAACAAATTGTGATGTCACACCTCTTTGGAGATTTAACTAAGAATTGTATTCATGTATTTTAAATTTATATGGGGACTAGCATCATCAAACCATGAAATGTTGTGTGCAACTTAACAGGAGGGAGTGCAGGTGCGAATTAATAATAACGAAAATAAGAAAGGATAGGGAAAGTAAACCCATCAGTCACCATAGATAAGGGTTGGAGAATTATGGCAAACACGCTTTACAATATTTTGTGACTAGAGGAAGACATATAGTAAGGAAGTTGGAAATGTACACACTGAGACCACATTACTAAGCCAAAGATGAACCAAGTAGGAAGTTCATGCTGAAGAAAGAAGAGAAGACAAAGCTGAAATTGAAGCTGCCCTCAGTTTACCCCACCTCACTGCACCTTAGTTTTTTTTCTGGTTTTAAATATGTTGGAAATTGATTCTCTTCATGAGACAGGAGTGGTTTAGTTATGGTTTACCCAACTTATCATGCTGACTGGATGTTGTTTGGGATAAATCTTATGTAAATTACAGCTTTACCAATTCTAGCAAAGAAATTCTAAGTCCACGCATACAAAGTCAACAGTTAGTAGTAGATAAAACATCTTTGAATCAAGTAAATAAAATAAATAAATAAAACTGTAATTGTATATTCATAATTATGTGATGGGTTTATTGATGAGGTCTTAATGGAGGTTGAGGCCAGATGGATTATTGGTGTCAAGTCGTCAAGTGTATGTTGGGAGGCTAATTCCAAAATGGTGGCAACATCAAGAAAAGTTCCGTCCTTCATGAGAATTACCTCACACTTCCTGGATTCTCAGTCTACAGTTCCTACTTCTCTACCTCAAGATTCCTTGTTTCCATTGACGTTACCTCCTTGTATATGAATTTGCCCTAATGTTGGGCCTCAGTCTTTTTGTAAATTTTCTGTATATGTGCTCCACACACACAGTCTTCCCAGCACATCCTTTCCCACATCCCTGGCCCTCTTAATCTTCTCCAAAACTAATACTCCTTCAATTCCCAGGTTTATGATATGTGGTACTGTCATGAATACCCGAATTTCTCCATCTTATCTTCTTGGGCTGCCTAAAGGAACTATTTTGGAAGAAATACCCACACAACCCCCTTGTATGGTTCAGATATATAAATATGTTTATGATCTGGACCCACAGTGAAAACCACCACCTAGATTTCCGAACTGCCTCAACAATTGCAATTCTATCAATTTCAGCTCGACTTATTCCCAAACATTTCACCTTCTCTATGTGGACATCTCCTTTGCTATAAACCACTGTGCCCATAGATCCTTTCCTGCATCCTCTAAAATTGGCCACAGCCAGGGTCAGCGCTATGATTGTCGGGTCCCTGGTAAGTGCTATTGGGACCCCCTCCACTCCTCATCTCACCCTCCCCCAAGACAATTTTTTTTTTTTTTTTTACTTTAAACTTTATTTTGTTGATAAAATCAGAAAATTTTAATGCAAAAATCAAATAACACCTATTTTAAGAATCTTTTTTAATGTTCTCAGTTTACATAAAATTTGATACTTTACCAAATAACACTTCCTTTCTAGCTTTTCTAGATGTGAACTCTTATATAATCCTTATATAATCTAATATGCTGGCCAACTGTGACTATTGTGGTCATAGATGATCCAACAAGCTGCTCCTGTCTCTTTTTAGTTCTCAAGCTATTCTTAAGTTTTGCAAGAACGCTGAATGACTGCTTTGTTTGACAAAACAGTAACAGACATTGTGCATAAAATCCATAAGACTGCTATTTACATTTGGAAATGTTTTATTATAATTGCACTTATTGAGAAGATGCAGAGGGGGAAGTGGCTTAGATCCAAAATTAGCTGCGAAACTCTCTCTCTTTTTTTTTTTATTGCAACACTTCTTCTTTTAAATCCTGCTTATTAACATCCATGCTGTTCAAAGACTCTGATAGTGTAGAGTCATCTAGACTATGCTGTTTTCTTGCTTAATCAGTGGGTATTGAGAGAACTTGAAATTAATTATTAAATAGTTTAATTTAACTGTGGTGTAGCACACACACTGGTGGCAATTTCCCTACATATCCATTTTCCCCCTTACCTATACCCCCTAATTTTTCCTTATACAAATTTCAACTTTAAATTCCTTCAGCCCGCCTTATGTCTGAAATCTAGTGCCAGCTTGTGGTCATAGTCACTATTAGTTTTCTCTTTATAATATTGTTACTGTTATTTTTTTCTAGTTTACATCCATCTCTAGCCTGAAATTCTTTTATCATTACTGCATTGTCTATTCTTATTTTCCTGGTTTTATTATTGCATCTCATATCTTACGTATTTCTTCCTTCTTCAATCTGTGTGTATATATTAGGGTTGTTGCGGATGTCATCTTCGCGGATGCGGATGTTCAGAACTTGACGTCCTCGGATGTGGATGTTTTGCGGATGTGGAAAAATAAATTTATAATTATCTAGATTTTAGAATTTTATCAAAAATAAATTAAAAATCAATCTTTTTCATATTTAAATTCTATTTCCATATAATACTGCCATATTGATTTATTTTTGCCTGATCTTTCAACAACAAAAAATGTGAGATTATTTCACAAGTGAATTAAAATATTTACATAATTACGTACGCGTCTAAAAAACAGTCTTTATAATATGAACTTTGCAGCGTTCGTGGCTAGACTAATTCAAGCGTCAAGCACATGCATTTTTTACAGGCCTTAAAATCGACTTTCACATCTTGCAATTTGAGTTGTTAATGTGAACATGCAAGGACTATACCTACATTTTACGAACATCTGATGAACCTAAAGTGAGGATAAAAAATTGACGCCTTTCTAAAGCAATCAGTAACGGTAAAACAACATTTAATAGTAAAGGACCAGAAATTTCTGAACTCTTTGTATATGATTCTCCATAATGACCAGCCTGACACCCGTCCGCACCATCAAAAATTAGATCGAACTAATGAATGCCGACACATGGTGCAGTGTTATTTGAACTCACTTCAGTCGAGTGGGCAACAACGATAAGAAAAGTGTCGGTCGGTTACAGTGCGGGTTCGGTGCTGTCTATTGTAGCCCAACCTTTACTTTACTTGCAAGTTTAAACTAGTAAATTCGTTGCTTAGGTAATAATACCATTTAGTTCATTATTACTTTTATTGAAAGATCATCAGAAAACAATCTCTCTTTTGTTAGTTAACTTACGATGGGCAGAATGTCGAATAAAGGGAAAAGAATAACACATATTGCAATGTAAACAACACATCCGCATTAAAAAATTGCAGATGCGAAAGCGGATGTAGGATTTTATGTGAAAGTTTCACACTTGCGGATGCGGATATCCGTTACATCCCTAATATATATATATATATATATATATATATATATATATATGTCAATCCCACTTTAGCTCTTTATACATTTTTTGAAATATTACTTGCGGTAGTCTTACAACAATTTATTCCTTGTTCCCTCTTCTTTGTCTTTTTATGCTCTTTATTTTAAACATCTATGTTGAAGTGAACACAAATTGCAGCACCTGGGTTGAGGTACTAATTGGTTGTTATGCTATCACGAAACTTACTGTAGAGAAAGCAATTCATTTTTCAGTTTTTTATTGCTCTTCTAATAAAATACTATTTTAATGCAATTTTTACTAGAAATTTTTATTCTCTAAAGTTTATAAGTCTGCAAAGAAATAAATATTTTTATTGTAGTGACAGGAGATAGTTTGTCATATTTGAGACTAACATATGGTTCAGGTTCAGTTGCAACCTTATTTTGAGCAAACTGAGAAGAAGACTTTATTGCTACTTTTTTTAAATGATTTCACATTTATTTAGGATTAAAGGAAAGTTACATAATTTACTCTGCACTAACAGTTAGTAGTTACCTTTCCTCAAAATCTCAGGCTATGCAAAATTTAAGAAACATCAAAAATTATATCACCTTGATTACATTTTTGTAATGTGTTGGCAATACTTGATTCATGACCTGGTGAGTTGCCATTGAATATATTGAATACCTGCTTTTTGTACCATCTAAAATACTGCACATTGGTGCTGTTCTGTGTGAATTGTTTATGTGGGGTCAGGTATTGAAACAGTGTGTACTTTAATCCCTTTATTGTTAGTATTGCCATAAAAATATTAAACTATTCTTTTGTTATCACAGGTAGCACACATGACATTCTGATGCTAGTAATGAAAATGGGTTTGTTGGTAGAGGTAGATCACAGTGGAGAGTACCGTGCACCAATGAAGTTTATTACATCTTGTTTGCCTGGTAGCATCATCACCTACTGCTCTATTGGGGAATGGCTACTTGCTAGTGATGGTAACAGACTTTGGCGATGGCAAGCTGGAAACCACAAAGAAACTAGTAGCAGAAGCACACAGGAATACGGTGTTCTGACCTTTAGAGTAAGAGGTGTCTTGCATCTGACCGCTTTGCCAGAGAATGAGGAAGCTATTGCTGTTACGGTATGGTACACTATTACTAAGGATTTAAAACGTATTTTAAGCCTGCATAAAGTTAGAACTGAGTAGAAAAACAAGGACAACAATATTAATCCTAAACTCACCAAGTTGGAGACAGGAGTGCAGCAACGACAGAAAAACAACACAAATCAACAATATTTTAATTGAACCTTTAGTCTTGTGAGAGGAAATGAAACATGCGACAAAGTTGCTTCTTTGTAAATGAATGAAATCTTGCCATGCACCTCATTTTTTATGTGACTAATGCAATAACTGAAATGTAGTTTATTTGTATTGGTCTTTTATTGCATGTGTTTTTGGAACCCTCCCATTCTAACTTTGATTAGTGATTGATTTACTTTCTATATTTTCCCCCTTAAAGCATTCTACATTTCTGTTTTTGTTATCAGGACATTATTATACTGTATGTAATAATGTCTGTTATACTCCAGTACTTACACACAAATTTATTAATTAATTTTGATAAATTTTGTTAGTTCATTTGAGTATAGAACCCTAATTGCATGAGGTTTGACTCACACTCGCCCGGATTGTATGTTCTTCGTCTCTCTTTTACATATGGGCATCCACTCCCATCAGCAATTTTACTGCTGCCTTCAGAAAATTTAATGAACTTTTAATGAAACTAAGGAAAATGAATGACTGTTAGGCAAAGCCAATAACAAAACAGGGGGAAAATAATGCAGCACTCACTGAAGTTGAAGAATGGAAGGCTGCAACGAATACATAAAACATGAGCTGAACACATTTGTACAATATTTAAGTTTAAAACCTTACTCGTGCAGAGAAGAGCAGGTGATTTGGCAGAGGAGGTGTTTACACACCAAGGCTTATCGCATGACTGGCATGTCTTAGGAGAACAGAGTGATGTGTGATGGTGGTGGTGTTGAGTAAACTAATGCAGAGTGAACTGTCAAAAACTTTTAGAAAAAATATGTACATTAACAACTAGATGTCTATATGAATTGAATGTATACATTATCACAGACAGTGGAGGGATGCCAAAGTAAATAAGCATACATACAAAAGTGTAAGCTTTGGTATTTATGTTTTCAAAGCTAGAGAACTACACACCAGAGGGTCGGAAGATCTCTTTTTACAGGTGGCTGGAGAGGCAGAAATATGAAGACATTCTAAATCCTAGCAGAATGAACACAAATCTATAATTTGATGTATAAGCTGCTCTCGGGTGACTAGCCGAGTCAAGAGTGCGTTGCTACACGATATTTCGGCGACTAGATTCATTGCCGCCATCTTCTGGTGAAGTGCCCCATTTTTCTGTTTGTAGTATTTTTGAATTGTATTTAATTGAAGATCATATTGCTGATGTGGTTTTTAGCTCAGTTTTTCATGTTTCCTGTTTATTCTACAGATAGTGTGGTAATCAGATTAAGGGGAGACAGTCGCGAACAGGCTTAAAAAATTTGATTTTTTATTTTTCGACTTGTTCAATGCTTCTATTATTTAGCTACAAAATGCCGTTTGTTTCACGCAAATTTGACTATTAGATTCGGAGTTATTAATTTTTTCGTGATGCGTGGTAATAGTGTGTCTGTATTGTAATGCATGTTAGTTTCTCGTATGTAAAACTTTTAGTACAGTTTTTTCTCAAAACTACATTTTTTGATCTTCTGGTACACTTTTCTCAAAAACTAAGACTGATAAAGACATCAGACTTTCAGCATCTCTTGTTAATAAAACGATGATTAATCTAATAAAAAATGGGACCTGTCATAACAACAAGAGCAAACTTACAAGCTCCAAGGTATTTATAAAGGTAATAATTTTTTTGTCTTTTAGAACAAAAACTCATTATTCATAAACTATATACAATACAGTAACAAATCTTTATGTGATTTGCAGATGATGTTTTATCTGTATACTCCGAAAGTTTAAGGTCTGTATCTCCATTAGTTCCTTCAGAAAGTGTACCTGAAATTTGCTTGTTTTAACATTGATTTCTTATGGGAGGTCCTTCGCGGCTGTGTCCCCTTAAGCCAAAGTATTGTCGGCATAATTGAGTTTTGCATAGTAACTTTTACTTGAGTTTTTAATTGATAAATCGGCAGACTAGTACTTCTTTATTAAAAAACAAATCACTTTAATTAGAGTGTTTATTTATTTATCGTATGGCTAATTAAAGAATGTGTTACGTATAAATACGAGGGTTGTTTCAAAAATAAGGTTCCCACATTTTTTTAGACACAAGGAATTTTATTCGGGGAAAAAAAAACGATTACACCATTGGAAACGTTGATCTTTAAGTTATTTTTCCACATAGTCCCCATTTTTTCTATGCATTTTTTCTGTCGAGTAATCCACTTTTGTATTCCCACCTCAAAGAAGTCCGCCGCCAACCCATTGAGAAACTTGGAAACTACTTCTTGCTACTCCTCGTCCGTCTAGAATCGTAGACCGCCTAGGTGCTCCTTCAATTTTGGAAACAGAGGGAAATCGCTGGGTGCCAAATCGGGGCTGTAAGGGGGGTGGTCAATGACATCCCAGCCAAATTTGTCGATTAACTCCTTCGTTTGTTGCGACACGTGTCGACGGGCATTGCCGTGGTGCAGCCTTTCGCCTTTGCTGAGTTTTCCCCTACGACGATTTTGGATTGCCCGTCTGAGCTTTTTCATGGTCTCGCAATAACCTGTGGAGTTTATGGTGGTCCTCTAGGCATAAAATCAATGAGCAGTACACCACGCCGGTCCCAAAACACCGATGCCATGATTTTTCCTGCTGACCGCTGCTGCTTAAACTTCTTTGGTGGTGGCGATCCGGTGTGTTTCCATTGGCGCGATTGTTGTTTAGCGTTCTCGCCTCTAGCGTTCTCGCCTCGCATTCGGGAGGACGGAGGTTCGAATCCCCGTCCGGGCTTCCAGATTTGGGTTTTCCATGGTTTCCCCAAATCACTCCAGGCAAATGCCGGGATGCTTCCTTCAAAAGGCCATGGCCGAATTCCTTCCCATTCCTTGCCCCCATCCTTGCCCCCCATCCTTTCCCGTCTCTAAAAGACCTCGATGTTAAAAAGAGACGTAAAGTAGTTAAAAAAAAAAAAAAAGAAAAAAAAGCGATTGATGTTATGTTTCTGGAGTAACGTAATGGCACCACGATTCATCCCCCCATAACAATGGAATCAAGGAAGTCTTCGTTATTCTCGTCGCATTCACTGCAGAACTTCCGAGCACAGTCGACGTGCTGCTGTTTGTGGACTTCTGAAAGCATATGCGGCACCCGGCACGTGCACACCTTATGGTAGCCTAGCTTTTCATCCAACATCCTGTGAATTGAAGCTTCAGAAGCCTCAGGAATTTTAGCAGCCAGTTGCCGAATGGTGATTCGCTGATCTTCGAGCAGGATCTGCTCAACTTTCGCCACAACGACGGCCTCCCGCTTTGTTGTTCGTCGTGGACGGCCGTTGGCAAACTCCCTACGCCATTTGCGGACATGTTGAATGCTTATACATGTTTCCCTATACACTTCACTCAATTGCCCATGAATTTCTACAGGTGGTAACTTTCTTGCATGCAAAAATCGGATGACCGCACGAATTTCACACCTGGCGGTGACGGCAATGACGGGCTCCATCGCTTATGGCTGTCAGGCCGGTACTGACCATTGCAGAGCCACGCTGGTTGTTGGCATCGGTGGTGGGGGATCCGGCGAACACAGTGTTGTGGCCAGATTTCGCATTGCACCATGCACGGTAAGGGTACAGAGTTTGGAACCTTACTTTTGAAACAACCCTCGTATATACAAGGATGAGAGTAGTGTAACGTCATATGTGGTTTGTTGGGGCTTTAAATTAATTAAAGTTCGTCGATGCAGCAGTGAATCTATACTGCTTAACACACTACTTATCACTTATAATTAAAAGGTTCGGTTTGCCGTGCGGTCGCCAGTCTGCTGATTTTGCTAATTGGATAAACTAATTGAATTGCAGTCACAGAAAACAAGCAAGAAACTACTGAGAAATACACACACGTTTTAGCTTTCCCAGTTCACTCAAATTTATTCATCTGAAACTACATATTCTCTAAGCAAGCCAACAGACACTAAAAAAAACTAATCTTCTTCACCAAAGAATGTAGATTCGAGTATAATTAAAGTTGGAAACATTTATTACAAGCCCCGTAATTAATTATTACACAATCGACATGGTCCAACTCAGCAGCGGTTCACCATACACAGTTTATATGAAATCATTTCACTCAGAACAACCTTCATAGTCCACAAAATGCCTCAGCAATGTCCACACAGTGTTTTATACCTCGGAACATCAGTTAAGCTGTACACACACGCACGCAGTCCCGGCAAATTAGCTCCCGCTGGCCGTTACTTACTCGACCGTCGACATTCCAAGACTGTTCCAAAGCATGCTCGACAATCGCTCAACGCCAAAGACGTTATATCTACCTCTCAGATCACAATCTACACTAAAAATATACCCATAATTTCCATGGTTATGTTACAGTAGGTAGCATTCACAAATCGACGTCTAGTTGTCGCAGCCAAGATAACAAATTGAGATGGTCCACCGTACTTCCTTAGAGGGCATTCCACATTCACAGACAGGAGAATCCCGAAGTCCCCACATACAGAGCATGGCATTGCATCTGGCATGACCTGTTCTTAGGCAGTTTAGTTTAACCCACTGGTCTCTCTTCAGATGGAATCTCGGAAATCTGACTGTAGGATCTTCAATATCTTGATATTTCACAGGTGCAGAGTTCCAGATTTGATGCCATTTTTCCTTGACACTAAAGTCAGACATGCCATGTCATACTGGATTTCTAGATTTAAGACGAGTGGGGGGAGGGGGTAGGTCATTGACCATAGGACCTTGTAGATTCAGAGATCTTATGGGATGATATAACTTTCTCCACTCATGACAATTTTTCTAGTATGAGCACTACATTACCACCAGGGCTTGCAATCCAACAATGCGGGATCCCACATCATTTGACAGTCTGGTGGATCCAACACAAATTAATACAGATCCACAGTCTGTAAAATGGTATGAAAACATGTATCATTCTACGTGACGTTACTGTCTTGTTGTCACTTTCTGGCTATTCAGGCTCGTGCTGTTGCATTGCCCGTCACGCTTGCCCATACCCTTCCAGCAGACATTTGACTTGGGTCAACAAATGTCTGTGTTTTTTGTCTGTCATGATTCATGAATAAATAGATTCACTTTTACGTTTTTATACTCCCATTTGTTTTTGTTGTATGCTTTACTATAATATGAATTATTCTACCTGTTTAATACATCTTACTAAGGCTATCATGGGCTTAGTGGTAATACTTCTAAAATTCTAACAGTATTCTAAGCAACTTCTAAAATTTTTGATTCAGTCAGCATATTAATTTCTTAAAATTATTGAATGAAATAATAAAATTTTATTTGCATCAGCATAATATACACAATTACTTTTATTAATATGATATAATGCCTGCTTGTTTGGGAGTTATAAATATTCCCATGTTCAATTATATTTGTTATATTGCATGTCTTGTGGAGCAGTAAACTCTTTTTCGATTCTTTAAGAAATAAATTAAAACATGAAACAATAAATACTATTTATTTCTTAAGATTTTTCTTTCAAAAGCAGAAATAATTAATTGAATTACTTTTTCTTTAGTGCAGTTTACTATTTTTATTTAGGTGATTGACTGCCTAGTAGGTAGATAGATTATTTTTCAAACTGATATGATTTACTGTATGGCATGTGATATGATTAAAGACGGAATACTTGCCATATTTGATTATTTACATATCAACTAAAATTGGTTATTAAAAAAAATTTGTTAAAACACAAAGTTACTTTAATGCATAAGAAATTGATTTACAGTTATAGTTACAAAAAGTAAACACAGGAGAGGTTAGAAGACATTTTTCATGTTAATGTGTTTTGTTAGCTAAAATATTGTTCACCATTGGTTTTTATTATTTAACATTAAAAGTGATTTTAATTTATTAAATAAATGTTTATTATTTAATCTGATACCACTTTAAATAACTATGCTGGATCCCATGGGATTAATGCCAATCCCACAAATGTTCTGTGGGATTGCAGTCTTGTCACCACATTGGAGTGCAGTACTCAGATACAGGGTAAACGATGGTGAGAACAGTTGTTTGTAGTGAGTCTATATCAGCTTCCCATTAAGTGATGTTGTTCAGTGTCTTAGGTTTCTACGAGGCGCGTTTTTTAAGTAAGGTCTGTTTTGTTGTAGACACTAGTAGTTCACACGCATACTGCAGCGAGCGTGTGCGTCATGTACCGGCATGCCTCGGGAACAACTGTGCTCAGTTTCAGCTCTGTAGCTAACCTGTACGGTTCTGTTCTGTGCATTCAAAATGTTTAAGACTATCATCTCGCCCGCCGCATGTGAGGTTCGCTCAGTGATAAAGTTTTTGTCAGCAAGGAACCTGTCTGTTGCAGAATTTCATCGACAGATTTGCGAAGTGTACGGTGATACTGTTATGAGTGAAAGCAAAGTGCATAAGTGGGCACGAGAATTCAAAGATGGCCGTGATAACGTCCATGATGAGGACCGCTGTGGTCGCCTTTCTTCGATTATAGATGATTTAGTGGCTTCAGCGAGGAGCTTCACAATAACAGGTCTCTCAAACAAATTTCCTGACTTGTCGAGATCAGTTCTTTACAAAATTGTTTCTGAACACCTAAAGTTTAGGAAACTGTGCTCCCATTGGGTCCCGAAACTCCGAACAGAGGACCACAAAAACCAAAGATTTTAGTGTGCGATGAAGTTCTTGGCTCGTTATCACGAAGAAGGTGACAGCTTCTTGAGTCAGATCGTAACTGGAGACAAAACATGGGTTTCGCATATCACGCCCGAATCGAAGCAACAGAGCATGGAATGGAGACACACACACTCCCCTGTAAAGGTGAAGGCCAAACAGACTCTGTCCCAGTGCAAAATCATGGCGTCAGTGTTTTGGGATAGGCATGGTGTTTTGTTGGTTGACTTCATGCGATGAGGAACCACTATCAATGCAGAAGCATACTGCATACTGCAGGTCACACCCGCGGTTTGTTGGACAGTTTTGGCTGGGAAGTTTTAGACCACCCACCCTATAGTCCTGATCTTACCATCTGTTTCTCCACCTCAAACAACACCTCAGTGGCAACCGTTACAATGACGACGACGTGAAAACGGCAGTGAACTCTTGGTTATTGGAGCAGGCGGAAAGTTTTTATGAAGAGGGTATTTTAAAATTGGTTGAGAGGTATGATAAGTGTTTGAAAAAACTTGGCAACTATGTCAAAAAATAGAGTAAAGTATGTACTTCCTGAAAATAATTTTACTTTTTTGAAATAACCTTTCATTGTGTACTTATGTTCAAATGGACCTTACTTAAAAAAAAAAAAAAACTCGTATATTGTGTTTTACAGGTGGTTTTGGAACATTAAGGAGCAGTCTGAGGTGATGCCAAGGTACTTGGGGAGGAAATTGTGTTTTATTCTTTGTTTGCAGAAGTTCACTTTGAGCTTCTGATGTGCAATTTGCTTACTCAAATGGAATGCGCATACTTATGCCTTCATTGGGATTGGACAAAGTCTCCTCTTCACATAGTATGCATTCAAGGTTTCTAAACAATTTGAAAGAATGCTTTCCCCTTTCTCTAATGTGACAGGTTGGACTGCAATGGCTAATTTGTTAACATAGCAGAATTTGTTGCCGATAGTGTTGGCATGTGTCTGGTTTACAAGTTGTAGGGCAATGGAGCTAGTACTGCGCCTTGAAATAGATAGTTAATTTTCTACCACAAATGATGCAATTGTCTTTTAGCCTATGGTGACCTTGAAATATTGGGTAGTCAGCATGTTCGTCAAGAGTGATATAAGTTTCCAGCAGGGTACATGCTTTTTAAGTTTAAGTTGTAGTCCAACCAGGCAAACCATATCATATACCATTGTTAGATTTACAAAAGCTGCTGATATCTTAAACTTATTCTGAGATGCTGCCTCAATGTGTGATGTTAGTGCTAATACATGTTCAAATTATCTCCATTTAAGTCTGAATCTTGCCAGGTATGTTGGTGTTATGTTATTTATTTTTCCCTGAATACAGTTGAGGTTAAGGGTGTTCTGAAAGCTTATGGCAAATACTGAGTATGACAATGGGTCAATAGCTTGAAGGGTCTGCTGGTTTCCCTGATTTGATGATTGACAAGGTGTGAACTGCCTTGAATTCCTGAGGGGGAAGGGTGTGATCCCAGTATCCAAGATATCACTGAAGTTCTTGAACCATGTACTTCCCTGCTTCCCAAGATATCTTAAGAACTCTGTGAAAATGTCATCTAAACCTACACCCTTCCCATTTTTAACAATTTGAAGGCTTTCTCAACTGAAGAGATTAAAAAGAATAGGGTTATTTCGAAGGTTGTTATCCATGTCAGTCATCTCTGGCGACATCTATGGGAATTTTATCAGCTCTTGTATCGATATGTAGTGCCATTTCAGTTGGTGTTATTCCTGGCTCCTCTTCGCATCTGTTCATGGCTGCTCTGAGTTTTCTAAGGAATGTCCATGCTTTTCTACTGGAGTGAGTAAAGCTCAGTTGAGAAGTTATTTTTTTTTTCTGTTTCCTTCCTTCATTCAGTTTTTCTAATATTCTTTTTCCTATTTTAATTCACCAGTTTTTTTAAATAATTTGGATACTTATTTTGGGTAGATATGTCCCAGCATGGAATGTATTGTTTCCTTTATCCTTGGGGAATGTTTTGTCTAGCTGTAGCAGTAACAACATCTACAAATCTGTAGTAGTTTTCTGCCTTTGGAAGTATCCATCACAGGTTACTATCTACGTTGGAACTATATTGATCCCAATTTGCCTTTTTTAAGTTCCACCTCTGTGTGAATGGATGGTCTGGTATTTAAAGACCAATACTGATTAGCGTTACCTGCTTGAAAAATGCTGAAGGGTTTTCGTTGTGTGGTCTAAAGGTTTACTTACATCTGTGGAAACCAGATCAGGATTGGTGTCAGATTTCCATTTAGCAGAATGGAATATTAGCATCAAAGCTGAGGTGCAAGTCTTGACTTTCAGATTACATAGTAAGTTTATCTCTATGTTTATCACTATTTGGGTAACCCTAGGATATATGTTGGCTGTTAAAGTGTCCTACATATATGAAAGGTTTGGGCAGTGAGGCCACTAGTGGAGTTGTCCAGTTGGAAAGAGGTGATTTGTAAATTGATGCAATAGTTAAATTGTTGAGTTTGGCAGTAACTATTTCTACTTCATTGACTTTTTGATGGTTCACTTCCAAGATATTCCAAATGCTACTTTTGACATACATAGCGAATACATGTACAGGTGAATGAAGTCTCACTATCATTTTTGTATGCCGCAGTCTTGGCCCTGCTTTATAAATCTTTTTTCACTTGTGAATTTCTGGGACTGCCAAGAATTCAATTTACTAAGGTATTCACATTTAGAATTTGTTAATCATTCCACACTTATTTGAAGAATGTGAGTGCTGTGTCCAAATATTCTGGTTGGTAGGCTGTGATAAGTGTCATTGCTTAGTTTCATCTTCAGATGTTTCATCTTGTGATATTGCTTTATGTGTCCATGAGAGATCCGAGATATAGTTTATATAGTTTGGTCACTTACGGCGTAGATTATCAGTAGTCTATTACCCAGGGAACACCATGAGTAGGTTATCTACACATTGTACCCCACTTTAATTAGAGCAATACTGTAAGATAGATTTGGAGTTTTCAAACAGGTCAGTGGCCCATTCATTTTTTATTTATTTATTTATTTTTTATTTTTTTTTGGGAATGAAAATTTACAGTTATTTTGTAATTTTGAGCAATATGAAGCAAAAAATATTAATAATTCTGCAGTGTAAAAAGCACTAATTGTTTTAAGTGTTTATTTCCTTGCTCATAAATATCTCTAGTATTTTATGCACACTCAGTTAAAAATGAATAGGTCTTTTTTACAGGTTCATGGCACTGTCTATCGCCTGTTTCCAAAGTTACTATCAAAGATCACACTTCCTGGGCCTGGCAGAGAAGTATTACATGCCCAGTCTGTTTCTCTGAAGAATCAACTGAAGCTCTTGGAAAAAACAGAGCAGAAGATATTACAAGAAAATCATCTCCTTGCAGCTATTGGATTAGCAATGCGATCTGATGTTCTCAAGGACAGTTTTGAAATAACTGTTAAAGTTCATGATGGATCCCTTAAAAATGCTGTTGAATTTCAAGAGCAACTTCATACAAATATCCAGGAAATTGCAAATACAAACAAGTATATTCTTGAAATATTCATAAAAACTTGTTCTGATAAAGAATTTTCTACAGATGTATGGGACCTCCATTTAACTGTTCATTTGGCAAAAAGCACTATTCATAAAACAGTCCATCTGCAAGAATCTTTCAAGAAAGGAAATGATATAAAGACAGCACTTTATGTTGATTTGGAAAATCCAATTCACCCTGTAATACTTTCATGTGAATTAGTATGTGAAATGCCCTCAGCACATAGAATAGATCAGTGTGGAAGCCCCTGGTTGTTTGTTTCAATTGGGGCAGTTAAACTTGATATTGGGTACTACCTTACACCTTCACTGACACTCAGTGAAGATATCCAGAGCAACCAAATTCTTTTTAACAGAGAATTGTACCAAAATACATTGCCAAAGATCAGAGAAAATTATATGCCTACTAATGAAAACAAGACATTAAGACCTCGTGATGAGGAGGAATATTCCTATACATTTAGCATTCCAAGCAGTATGACTGAAAGTAATTTATGGTTACTCATCTTCAGGAAAAGTTGGCATCGATGCAGCAGTGATTTACATAAATGGGTGAGCTCATATTCTAAGATCTCAGTATTATTTGTCACATTTAAACACAATTTTTAATAAGCACTTTGCTATAGTCTGATAACTTCTATATTTCTCATTTAGCCATCTTCTCAATATATATCAGGGTATGAGAATAACCACCGTTTGCTACAGTTGAAGGTTCCCATGGTGTCAAAACACGGATAGGTGCATACTCACATGGTGTGTTGAAAGTTTTAGGTTTATATCCCTTCTTCAGCGATAGAGTGAGGTTACTGCATGATGGAGGCAGCTGTTCACTGCAGGTACAGACTGTTGGTCAGCAGCTTATAGTCGGGGAAAATAGCGAGAGGTATGGGTAGTGTTGCAAACTGAAAAAAAAAAAAAAAAAATTTTTTTCAGATTTGTGAAAAAAAAACTTATCAACCTCGTTTTTTTTCTAAATTTGTTTTTTTTTTCAGAAAACATATATTTGATAAATTATAGTTTTATTTATGGAACTTACATTTTACATGTGTGTTTTAAACCTTACTAAATCATATAACAACTTACATAATGATTCATAAATGTATCTATATAGGTAACATAATTTTTTATTCATCTTCTATGTCGGAACCACATTCACTAGTATCAGTACTACCAACACTGGTTCGGTCGGAGTTGGAATTTTCTGTTTCTTCTTCTGTCCCCTCTAGATCCATAACTTCAGAAATAGTTACATTTTCTTTTACTGGTTGTATTGCATGCAAAAGCTTTTGAGATTGCAATTTTAAATTGTGAGCAAAGTATACACTGTGAATGAAGACTGCGCCGATAGTTCTGTATTACGGTCTTTTAAGTTTGAATTTAAATATATTATCATACAAAATAGGAGCTTTATTTGTTTTCAATCGTTGGTTTACGCCAACGGTTGCAAGGAAATTATTCATAATTACTGACAATGACTCAGTATTATCACTATACGCTGCGAGTTTAACAAGTATACGAATATAAGGAAAGCACAACAAGTAATAAAAAGAGGCAAAAAACCGTAGTTAAATTTCCTAATTTTTTGAAAAGATTCGTAGGTCTACAGATAAATCTGTAGGGCCTAGCAGCACTAGTTCAAATAGCGAGTATCAATCCAAACAATGGGGAACGGCCGAACGGGGATTCCTTCTCACGCAACCTAGCCTTTTCGGGAAGTCCCCTTTCGTAAAAGAAAACTTCAGTCGATGTTACCAATATTTTTGTAATTTTTTTTTCCACTGAACCAGAAAGTTATAGTAGATTTAAAAGTAAGATAAGTACTTAGTATAAACTCTAAAACAGTCATATTAAATGATAAATGCCTTAAAAATTTGAAATTTAGTAGTTATGAAAAAAACATGTCCCAGAAAAAAAAACATGTTTTTTTTTCACAGTTTTTTTCCATGTTTTTTTTTTCACGTCAGAAAAAAAACTGTTTTTTATAAAATTGGGAACATATTGCAACAAGAAATAACAGGCTGGCAGAAGGAGTCAGCAGAAAATAAATTTCAGTTTAATTTTTGTATCAATATAAAATGTAAGTAAACTTGAATAAAACTTAAAGACATTACACATTACTTAAAAATTGGCTTCAGTGAGCAGTGGTTCATGTGGGAACAGATGGAGAGGGCAGGGAATGTATGAAAAAGAAAGAAGATTATTGTGTGTATCTTAAAATCCATTGCCTGTCTGGTACCCAATTTGTGCTGATTTTATTTGAAGGGATTTTGATTAGATTAACAGTGAAGTAAGAATTCAAATGGTTAGTCTTATGAGTGGTGGTATGATAAGATACTGGGTGGAGAGGGTTCTGGCTGAATACTGTTTTACATGGGAGTTTTAACAGGTGCCATGTCCTATGATGGGGAAGGTTTCCACAGTTACTGGATTTGTGAAGGTGGAGGAGGCATGGCGTATGTTCCACAATTTTCAGCAGTGTCTGTTTTTAATGGAAAAGAGCCTTGGAGCTCTCTTGTAAGACAGGAAAGCCTATGTGGACTAGGAGTTGGCTGAGGCTAGCATGTCTACTGAAGGATGTTCTAGGAGAGTATGCGAGGATTTTGTGGAGGAGGGATTTCATTTCCAGGCAGGCTTGAAGGAAATCATTACCTACTCAGTTATTTGATTCTACACCTGGAAAGAGCTGGGTGACCAGGACGATTGGTTTTTGAGGGTTTGGGGTGGTTGATAGTCTGAGATTCTCATGTGTGACACAAATTTTGTTTTTGAAGTAAATTTGGTGGTTAATTGTGGGACATCAGAGCTTGGAAGATGTTGTTGGACTACATGTGAGGGCCCACTGTTTATAGCATATACGCCTCCCATGAATACCAAGGCTGTAGGGGAGGGAGCATTTAGTGTGATAAGAATGGCAGCTGTCAAAACAAACGTACTGCTGTAGGTTGGACGAGTTTAGGTGGCCATCCATATCTAGGAAAGTGGCATGTGAGTGAGAATAGGTCCTTGTGAATTTAGAGTGTTACAGGAAACTGAGGTCATTTTCCCCATGGGTCCAAATCATGAAAGTTTCATCAATGACTCTGAGTCATAGGTTTCCAGTGGACCTTATCCAGAAATGATTTTCCCAGGCAGCCTACTAAGAAGTTTGCATAAGAAGGGGCCTTGATGCTGATAAATTTTGACCTCAAAGTTGTTAAATATTAGATGGGCCAGGATGGTGAGGAAGGTTGTGCTGAAGAGGCTGTTGGAAAGGTCTAGAAAATTTTGCGTGGTGCTAAGCCCATGACAGTGGGAAATGTTTGTTTATAAGGAAGTCATGTCAATCTTTACTAACAACGGGACCTTATGGTCTTGGAAATTCAGTTCAGGATGAGACTTTTCAGGTTAGTAACATAACTTAAGGGTGTCCACCCAGTGAAGTGGTAAAGTGCACTAGCCAGAAGATTCCAAGAAACAGAGCTCTGAAGTTTTATGTGCAGCTCATATACTGGTTGACTCTTATGCCCTGCCAGTGAAGCGAAGCAGCTGAGTCTGTAGTGAACTTGCTTGCCATGCGGGCGTTCTGGGTTAATGCTGCCTCAGGCAACTATATTTTTTAAAAAATATGATCAATTAAATAAGTCTCTAAAATGACTGTTACAGCAAATTAAAGTGTGAATTAAAGATAATGTGGAAAAGTAAAGTATAGCTGCTGCACTATTGTACATTGGCAGGTAGTAATTAATTTTCAAGACCTTAACAATACTAATCAAACAGTAGTTCTTGCCTGCTACAGTATGATATATATATAGTTTTACCCACCCTTATTTCTATACAAACTCGAACCAACGTACCAGTTCATGCTTGACTTTCAAAGAAATTCGAGCGTTCTGTACAATGAAATACTATCCGATTTTTAAAATACTGTAAATTTAAAATGTCTTTTAATGAATAAATTGCGACAGTATCAGAAATTGCAGATGAAATCAGTAAAGATTCGTTATACAGTAAAATGTCGAAATTAATGTTAAAAGATTCGGTCATTTATTACAAAATCTTGATTGTTAAAAATGGCTTGATTACATTGGAATCATCAATTTCTCATGAAGCAATCTTAATGGATGAAGAAATAGTTACCCCAGGTAGCATCAAACTTGGATTGCCCGCATGGCAAGCGAGTTTGTTATAGACTCACCCACTTCACTGCGCTACCATGGCATAAAAATCGACCAGAATATGAGCTGCACGTAAAACTTTAGACCCATTTTCCTTTGAATCTTCTGGCTAGTGTGCTTAACTACTTTACTGGGTGGACGTCCTTAAGATATACTACTAACCTGCGAAGTCTCATCCCAAACTGAATTTACAAGACCATAAGGTACCCTTGTAAGATGGAATCTGGGGGGCACAGTGGAAAGATGGAGGAGGAAGTGTTGTCTGTCTTTCATATGGAAGGAAATCTGGCTGACAATGTGTTGTAAGTACTGATCCACCAAGGCAGAGAAACATTTGATCAGTGAACCGTAAGCAGCAGCTATGGAGAGTCTACGAAGCAGGTACAGAGTAGGGATACTTGGCATACTGGAAGTAAGATAGACTGAGGGGTGAAGTCCTGGAGGAATCCATTGAGCTCTATCCTCTTGTTTACCACAGTTGTGGGATTATAGCTGTGGGGGCAGTTGGTGTTAGTATTGGACAATAGTCACAATGAATCATGGCCACTATCATTGAGCCCTTTATCTGCTGGGAGAATGACCAGATATGGATTTGAGGAAAGGTCCTTAATAGCACGGGTTTTAGCAGAATTCATATTGCTACCACTGGTTAGAGATTTCAAGAAATTGGGCGGAGCCAAACTGGTGTTTACGAGTCACAGATTAGGATGGCCTGATCAGATACAGGAATAGGAAAAAATGTGAGAACTTTGGTGAGTATCGAAAGTTAAGGTTCTGAGAGTGAAGAGGAGGATAGATTTATAACAGAAAGTTTGGATTTTGTGCTGAATTTAGGTTCGATGGGCAAGGGGTTTTAAGTAGGGTGGTTGAGGTATGTTGAATTGCTGGGTGACAGAAGGTTATGAGGATATGAGGGGAATTTACAAATTGGATTTGCAACCTGGTAACTTACAGGGAAGCGACTGTCCTGCTCTAAGAAGGGACTGGTACAATGCAGACAATTTCTGTAGATGGCTTTGAGAACCTATCCAGATGTTTAATTTATCAGCTTTATAGCACATTTTTTCCCCTAAATATATATAATTGTTAATTATCCAGTTTCAAATACTCTTAAGATATACTAGTAAGGGGGCGTCCAGGCATCGAGAGCATGAGAGCTTGATAAAAGGGGGGTCTTAAAAAGCTACAAGGCCGATTGGCAGGGGGGGAGGGTCCCATCAAAAATCTCACGTCATCTTAGGGGGGGGGTTGACCAGATCTCACCGGAGGGGGGGGGTGGGGTCTGGAATCACGGGAAAACACCTCACTTCATTAGTGCACACCCCCTAATGTAAAATTAGATATAACCATAATTTAAAGGTGTCTTGTATGTTTTCACCCAATGTTATTCAATTTACAAAGTAAAATAACCACAAATTAAGATCATAATAGCCAGTAGCTCTTAATGTTACGGTCAGTTAAGCAAAGTCAGATGACTGTTGGAAATGGAGGGAAGAATAAAGAGCAGCCATTGAATCACAATACATTGTGTCCTTTGATGACGGGTACAAAGTTTCAAGTCTATTCTATTAGCTTTGCTATGGAAGAGTTTCACAAGATGGTTCCTACAGTTCCACTGGGATACTGCATATTGGAAGGTAACCTAAAATTTTTGTAAGTGCATGACAAAATTTGTTCTTAGACGCAAGAGTTAAATTGAATAGAATTGCATATCATTTTTAAAGCCAGTTACTAAGTTAATTCAACCTATAAATCAGGTTTTTACAGTTTTGAGAAAGTATCTGAACAAGATAGTGTTTTCTATTGCAACATTCTCAAGCATTCACCTGGATTGATATTTACAAAAATTCATAATAAATCAAAATAGCAGTTAGAGACTTCAAATTTGCTCAGTAATCTTTTTGAATACAGTAGAATTGTTTTAATCTACTTTCGGAGCGATAGCTTCAATAACTTCTGAAATATTAATTAGATTCTGTTTTTGGATTACAAATTTTATTTCACCTTTTGGAAATAGTAAACATGCTTTGCTTGATAGTAAATGAAAGAGTAGCCCTTTAGGAGTAATATAAAATTTATTTCAGTTTCATAACTACAAAATTGTAAGAGTTACTATTGGGTCTTGGGAATCGCATAAAATAATTCTTTCATGGCTAAACTATTAAACCCACAAAAAATTTCATAAGGATAAAAATTAATGCTTTTTAGAAGATCTAGCTATTCTCAAAATTTCAGAGTGATATGATTCTTTAGTTGTCAAGGTCAAATATCTGATGCAAGTTTACAAGCATGAGATCTTATATCTGATCAGTTATTGGACGATTCTCTTTACGTTCCCACGCAAGTTTCTATAAATATATATATTTTTTAACTGCTTAATGTCTCTCAACAGCGAGGTCTTTAGAGACGGGAAAGGAGGAGGGGGGGGGGGCAAGGAATGGGAAGGAATTCGGCCATGGCCTTTTGAAGGAAGCATCCCGGCATTTGCCTGTAGTGATTTGGGAAACCATGGAAAACCCAAATCTGGATGCCCAGACAGGGATTCGAACCGCCGTCCTCCCGAATGCGAGGCCAGAACGCTTGCCGTTACACCACCACGCTCGGTTTCTATAAATGCTAGCCCGAACTTTTCCTCTTGGCCAGTCACTCGTCCGTGAAGCATTCACTCTCTCAGTCATCCAGAATTAGCGCAACCACACTCCGTTTTGGCACAATGTAGCTTGCTCAGTTTTCAAGTTTCAGTTAGAGTATTAATATGTAGTTGTGAAGCAGCATTTTTCGCCATGGGAGGTGTCAGCATAACTTAAGTGTTGGGCATCAGCGGATAAGGAGAACTTAAGAAACATGTGATGAAATTTTATAGGCTTTCATGTGTTAATTAGTTGGATTTAGAACAATGGGATTGGTCTAGCTCGATCGGTTAATCGAATTGCAACTTTATCTTCAGAAACATTGTCTGATGCCAATTCAGTTTGTGACTTTGCTAACTTTCAAGAATATAATGAGTATTTACCAGCAATTGACTTGTGAACATTATTATCAATCACCTTTCCTTTGTTTGGGGTTTTATCAAGCTAAGTGGTGACTACATTACATTAGCAAAGCAAGAGCTGAAATTATCCACGGTTATCCACAGTCACAGCTGAGACAGAACGTTATGGTTAACCCCCCATGAACGTTTTCGCCTCACAATATATAAGAACCATTTGAGACATAACGCTTTTTCTGTTTAAAATAATATGGAAAGATGTTGCAACAGTTTGGAATATGTTCGTTAGTGCGTGTAGTTTCATGCACATGTCAATCCATAAACTAAAAATAGATGAAAGTTGGGTACCAGAACACTATGCTAGCCACAGCCAATGGCAAAAATGTAGAGAAGGTTTAGAACACAAAATATCTAAGGTTAGATAGTAATTAGACACAGTGGACAGTGTGCTGTTATTCACGAAGAAAGAGCTTCAAATTCTCGACCTTGACCTGTGGCCCTAAGGGGGATGCAACTGTATCAATGCCAAGCTTTGTCTTATTTTTTACCTACAAGTAGAGCTTACTATTTGGTAACTTGTGGACAGAAGCCTGAGTACACCTGAGGAGCCACTCTGATCATTCAGCTCCATCATGGATTGTACCTTGGTCATTCATACGATAGCCATATGTTCTACCATCTGAGCTATGCCACTTGCCTTAAAGCCTTATCATAAAAGTAAGGAAAGGCAGGGAACTTCAACCAAACACTTACCATAGTTGATGGCATTTGGGATAGATGTATACAAAAAAGATGAACACAATATTTGAGATACTTAATGAGCAGATCAGATGTGATCACACTGATATCCACAGGGCCAGGGTTTCTTGGGATGGTAGTGATGGAGGAGGACAAGAAAATAATCAAATGTCAAAATGTGCATCCAGCTTTACATAATCCTGCCCACTGCACCATGCACATGCTTTAGCAGACCACCAAATTTCAAGAATATCTTGCAGCACAAATACTCACCTTGTAATTCTCCCAGACCACGACAAATCATTCCCATGAAACAGACACTACTGTAAAATGTGCATTATGCACTGGCTACTATCAGCTATTCCAATCCAACCACAGGGGAAGTGTTTCCCATCATTAGACATGCCATGTGCATTACAACTGCAACACCTGTCTCCACTGCACCAGTTCATATATAGTCCTCAATAGAAACAAACTTTTCATCAGAATGGATAGCCATAAGCAAATACTACATTCCAGTAACTTTCTAGTGGCAGCCCATGCCATGTCCCACATTTGAACAATTTTAACAACTGATTTACTGTGAGGGCTGTCATCTATTAATATTTTCTGTTAATATTTATATCTAATTACGAAGTCTTTCTCGGCGTTGGCAATACAAATAATGCTCTCGGGTGACTAGCCGAGTTATAGAAGTGTTATAATAATCACACAATATTTTGGCACTCTGAATCGCCGACGATTCAGAGTGCCGAAATATTGTGTGATTATTATAACACTTCTATAACTCGGCTAGTCACCCGAGAGCATTATTTGTAATATTTATATCCTTTCACATTCATTACTTCAGTGATGTCTCCAACTTCATATGATAATATTTCTCCAGAGTTATCAATTATTGATTCAGTATTTTCTCCTCCCCTCCCCCCCCACCATCACCCCAACTACACTGGCCATGCTACCTAGATTTCCCATTCACTCAGTGGGCGTGAGTGTGGTCACGTCTGACCTCCTCACTGTCTTATCTAATTTTCTAATTTAAAGAATAAGGTTTAATACCAAAATATTGTGCTGTGTGTGTTCGTAGAGCCCAGCCAACATCGTTAATGGTAAGATATTGGTTTAGTTTTCCTATCCTTTCTTAGTTTCATTGCCTTTAAGCATTTTCTTGGTCATAGCTGCAGTAAATCCTACCCCTTGAATGAAATGAATGAATTTTCTATTCAAAGCATGTGTTATGTGGTACACCAAAAAGTTATAAAATAACTTTGTTGGATGCTGTGTTAAATAATAACCAAAACAAATAATAAACAATAGAAAAGGTTAAAACGATAGCAAAATAATACATTAAACTGATGAATTTATCCTAATTGGAACACTACTTCAGAAGTGATTTTAATATTTCTGAAATGTGTTTGGTCAGGTTTTTAGTAAATCGTATATATTATTTCTGTTGGCAATAACTCCTCTTCTCATACAAAGCCTACAGCAATGAGGGTTCAGTGAATAATGAAAATAATACTTTACACTGAATACACTTTACTATTAGTGGATAGGATTTTTATTCAGACATCTGGTGTAGCATACTCAGTTTACATTAACTCATGTTATTTTCTTAAAATTTAAACTAATAATAACTCCACAGGCGGCTAGGGCACAGTTTACCTTACCACAACACTTGCGTGGGCAAGGTGACAACCAGCCATACATACCGATCTCTGTGGTTGCAGCCACAGGGGATAGTGGGAGTTACTACCTAAAGTAGCCTTTGCAGTGACTGTCCATAAGTTTTAAGGACAAACACTTCATTGAGCTGGGACATACTTGCTAAATGCTATATTTACTCATGGAAACTCTGGCCTGGTCTGGTACAGGTTCTAGAGTATTTCTAATCTCCTAATGAGAAATGTGTACAAAATTTCATTGAATTCACCCCAGCTATTTCTGGAATATAACAAAATATTTATCCTTACGCACCTTGAGGGTGTATCAAAAAATAATGTATGCAGAAATAAATGAAGCTCCAAGTGGGAAACAAATATACGGCCCTCAATACAAAAATGTGACACCAGATTTCGTTGGCTTTATACCTTTTCTTCTGCTATACGCATAGTAATTTTCAATTTACAAATATGGCAGCAAAAAATTTTAATGTCAAAAACAGATTTCCATTTTTTGCTCTGACGCCAGACCACATAGTGATAAGGTATGCCACAGATTTTAAGTCAGATCCCAGGCTTTCAAACTGTGAAGATGCAAATAAAATCTCTTCAGTATATATAGGATAATGGTGACAATGAAACTGCTGTTAAGCACTGGAAATAATATAGGATAGGAGAAAATAACCTGTCACAGATCAAGACAGGAATGCCAGACAAACAAAAGAAAACACACACTCTTCGCAATATTTCGATTTGTAATCTTAATCGTGCAAGAGGTGAGACATACGGCAGGAGGAAGATGTGTACATCTTAGGAACTACCGTATGAATGAACCAATGATGAAACAAGAGGGAAGAGTCATTGGTTCATATATATGTAATACAAAGATATATATACTACTGTACTCAAACATTAGCTACCCTTATTAATATATTTTTCTCGGGATTCCAGCCGTGTTAGTATATCATTAGCTACCCTTTCTTCCACAGACTGATTTAGCAAACAGTATCTATCCCTATACTCTCTACTTTTTTCTAGAAACACGTATTTTTAGGTTATAACTCCATTTGTATGACACATCACAAGAGATATGAGCAATCTTATATAGACTATTAATGTTTTCCCAAAGCTCCACTTCTCCATTTAAAATTTTGAAAAATTATAATAATATTATATAAAACTGGAGGTTACCCAAGAAAATTTTATTTATAATAATATTTTCAAAGATCAAGGTAAGTGGTTGTTCATTTCCCTACCCTGATTTATATCCAGCATGATGAGACTGAGCCCTGCCTAGAGCGTTTCAAACCTCCATCCAAACTAGATCCACCTCTCCTTCCTCAACACCGTCACCTCCTTATGTTCCAGGAATTACTCACTTCCAACCGGTCCTCAAAACCTTTCCTCAACTTTATTTCCCAGTACTTTTGAAACCCGGGCCATGAGAGAACTGTCTAAAAATAGGAACATCATCATTCTTCCAACCAACATAGGTTCAACGACCATAGTCATGGACCACAGTGACTACGAAGCCAAAGCTTTGAGAGAGTTCTCTGACACCACCACATACCTTCCACAATCCCTCCAGGCCTTCTTCCAACACTTAAACAGTGCCCACGACAAAATTAAGTTCACCATGGAAGTTGAGGTGGACAAACAACTTCCCTTTATGGACGTGATAGTGAGGCGGAAGGAAAATGCCTCCCTGGGCCATAGAGTGTACCGCAAGCCCACGCACACGAATCGCTATTTACATGCAGCCTCTCACCACCATCAAGCAGTGAAATGTGGAATTTTAAAAACTTTAAGTGTTCGTGCCGTGGGAAAAGAAATTTTGAAGCAGACGTTACTGGCCAACGGCTACAGCCTTAATGTTATTAATAAGGCCATCGCAAGGCTTGAACCTCAAGCACTATCTTGTGATCCAGCACCGGATGTTGAAGCCAGAAGACAAACAGACAGACCCATGGTAGTATTACCCTACGTTCAGGGGGTGATAGATAAAATTGGCCATCTTCTAAAGAAGAAAAATATCCGCCCAATGTACAGAGCGCCTAGGAAGATCTCTGATGTGCTCATAAAGATTAAAGACAGGAGGGAGAAACTGCAGGCAGCGGGCGTGTACCAAATACTCTGTAGCTGTGGCCAAGTGTATATCGGTGAGACTGGATGAACGGTCAAGGAAAAACTGTGTGAACACATAAGACATCTTAAAAACAACGACGTCAGTAAATCAGCTGTAGCACAACATTCGGCCTACAGTTGGCAGGCAATTTTATTTGGTAATACTAGTGTACTTGTTCATGAAAGCAGATGGTGGTCCAGGTGTATCAGAGAAGCTCTGGAAATTAAAAAGAGACCAGATAATATGAACGTGGACGGCGGGCTACAACTTGACCAAATATGGTCATGCCTGCGTAGGAAAATGCGGGACGCAAGCCGCCATTGGACAGGCCACGCTCATGGCGGTAGCTTGAGTGATGTCACTCCAAACGGTTAGCGTGCTTTCTGGGAGCTATATGTAGGCAACAGCGATCCCAGCCTTGACAGTTCTCTGAAGAAGGCCGCAAAATGATGGCCAAAACGTTAGGTTTTCATAAATTGACACGGTTCAACCCAGACAACCAAGATAACACCGACAACGACCGCGAAAATTCTGTGCACCCACTTCCTCTGGGTTGTTTACCATGCATCTTCATTTTGTGGATTCTCTGAACCTCCATTCGCTTTACATGTCCATACCATCTCAGAATGATCCTCTCTACCCTTTCCTGTATGTATGATAGCAAAATGAACTACCACTAACTTTAGATGATTGTGATTATGACATGAATACATAAAAGAAAGACAAGAACAAGAACTTTTTTTATGTGTTAACACTGTGCAACCATCATCTAAGATAAGTGGTGGTTCATTTCGCTGTCCTATTTTGTAATTCCTTTTTGCTGCTTAGCATCTATTTCCTAGTTACAGTATATATATATATTACCAAGATTACATATAAATTTGACCATTGGTATTAGAGCAAGAATAATGGTCAGCTGAAGGGTAAATGGTTTTTCATCGGTTACCTTCTGAAAACTGGCATATGTTGTAAGGGAACCTTTTCATACAACATTTTATTTTCATCAAATAATCTTCCATATATTACACTTGTGCATCTATGATGATTTAGGCAATGTGTACCAAGAAAGTCTCTTCATACCTTTTTTATAACCTTACTTCTATAAATCAATATTGCTAAATATTTGGTTTGTATAATGTTTAGTAAAAGAGGCATGACTAATGAACATACAAATAAAAGAAAACTGCATCTGTATCGGATCTGTGATTATAAGTGTGTTTACAGGATGGAGGCATCACATTTTATAATATGTAATAATGCTCCAATGAAATAAATGTCTTCCATATTATTTCAAATTTTTATTTTTTACCTAATATATTCAAAAACCATGCATGTGTAGTATTATAGTATTTTATGCCATTACATAGTTGAGATACCCTCTAGCTTGATAATGTTTAGTTCCAGTGTGGCATGGAAAGAGCCAAAGTAAGCCAGAGTATCTGGGTGAGGACTGGTAAGGAGAGAACTCGAATTGTCATCAGTCCTGGTGAAACCAGCATACAATTGGTTTCCAAAGATCCTGAAATTCTTCATGCTCTTAAAGCCTTCATAAGGGCTGAACTTACTGCTGCTTCCAAATATCCATCCACTCTTACCTACAACTCATCAGTTCTCGATATGGCACAGGTAAAATAGCTACTCTTATGTGAACTTTGAGTGTAGCACTAATCTGATAGAAACATAGACATTTGAAATGAAGTATACTTTGCATGCCATGTTATGTTGTTGAAGAAGGGTACAGCTAAAAAATTTAATGTTTTACATGTGTTTAAATATTTTTCGTGTGTCTCGGCAGTGGTTTATTTCCATATCCTAATGTTTGTTTTTTATTTTGCTATTCAGCTTCTTACTACCTTAAGCAATCAATTCTTATATACTGGTATCTTAGAAATAGTTGTAACAATTTGGATGAAATTTGATATTTAGATAACTTTTTATATCTAAATAGGTGCCTTCCCTTAAAAATGTGATTTAATAACATACAAACAAACAAAATCTAATGTTGTTCTATAATGCCATCTTGTAGAACTTAGGGGTACCATTAAGTCTGAATTGGCTTTATATATTTGGATAAAATTTCATATTCAGATAATTTTTTAATCTCCAAATTTAATAAGATTTGTTTCGTTCTTGAAAAAATGCAATTTTACACACAAAAATCTGTTAAAAACGCAGTTTTACAACAACAACAAATCTTGAGTTGTTTTATAATACCCTCTCGTAGAAGTTTGAGGTACCACTAAGCCAGAAGTCATCCTTCAACGTGGAAGGTGACAGAACAGTAAATAGCTGACATCTATAATCTAGGCTGCTTAGCGTGTGGTTTAGCCTATAATGATCAACAGTTGATAAATAGATTATGAGAAACTGCATTATCTAAAATACTTGTAGTAGTGTGAAGCCTTTTTATACAAATATTAATCTGAGGACCTCCCAAAAACCCAAGGCGATTATCGAAAATGCTTAAAGAAAATTTGGCAGAAGATTTTATACAAGCAGCCTGCCGAAATGAACAGGCTATAGAAAATGCAATTAATGCCCAATTATTGCCCATAAATTAAACGGAAGGCAGAAATTTCCAATACTGGATACAAACTTTTTGCCTATGAGTGTTATGATGTTTAAGTTAATCAAAATACTCTGAACACAGCAGTCATAGGAGAGCAAATCTATCAACTGCTAAGATGAAAACATTAATACCATCCTTCAAACTGTAAATGACACAAATGGTGAAACAAAATGATTTTTCATTGATTGTCCAAGGGGTACTGGAAAGACCTATATCTATAAAACTCTGTACTGCATGATGCTCACTGAAAATGGTGCAAAGTGATATGTATGGCTTTTACTGGTGTTGCTTCCATATTTCTGCCTAATGGCCGTACTTCTCATAAAAACTTTGAACTGAACGTAAGTGTAGGCCATCCCTAGTGAAGCCCATCTAACAAAGGCGTCCACAGGCGCAACCCCCAAACAGAACTAATGTTAAGTAGCACCTCTGTTTCTACATTTACCCATCTTACTGCATGGTTCAACTGTGGCCGGTCATGGCAGACTTATGACCTGAATGGACTCAACTAAAAGCTTTCCTCCTGAGTAAATGGTTAAAAATTATAAATATATAATGTACCACTGGAGCAAATACTTGGTTCTTTATTTGGGACTCTGGTAGAAACTTTCAGACTGTATGGTATTATTACAACCACTTACTTTCCTCTTCCACTTCACAGGTACTAACTGATAGATTTCAACTTCAATTAGAAAGGCCTAAACTTTAATTTTGTGGAAATGGATATATTTTTAAAGTACCTTAAATCTTACACTAGAGGTATAAGTTTCAAAACAGCAAAGCTCAAAATGTTATACTGAAATCCATGAACCAGCAGTACTGTTTGCTCATTATTACATCATTACATGCTGACATGTTAAGTGGAAGATAAGCTATGTGTCTAAAATTTATTCTTCAAATTAAGTGAAAACTACAATATTAAAATGGGATAATTAATGGTTTAATATGATCCATGGGCCAATAACATTCCAACTACATCAGTTTGGGTACAAAATAATGGATATCATCATATAAATTCAGCGAAATGTATTCAATAATCATATGCTCTGCTATGCGGATAAGGTTATATTTTACAAATGGCCAGAACTACTACATTTTTAAAGATACTATATTGGTAATACTGGTACATGTCACAACTGATATAATATAATGTATAGAGAGTCTGCACTCCCATATAACAAGAACATAATAGATGTAACTGGAGGAATAATATGATGGTCTTTCAATAAGATCTTATAAAATCCTAGAGATGGCACGCGTAGTTTCAAAAACTTTTTTTTTTTTTAGTAAGCATTATTACTCTATAGATGGCAGATAAGCTCTACCTCGATCATTGTCATTGTGGATTGAGGCAGACAAATGTAGTTTGTTTAGAAAAAGGGAAGAAACAGAGTTTTGAACAGTGATTAAACACTTTTATTTAAAAGGCATAAAATGAAAATAGATCAAAGCTGAGCTGGATAAAGTTCATGGTACATCTGCTCTTGCATTTGCAACTGTTTACAATTGGGTAAATGAGTTTAAACATGACCGCATATCCACACAAGATGAACATTTGAGACATCCAGAGAAAGTGACTACCCCCAAAATCATTGACATAATCCATTATATGGTTTTAAGTGATAGTTGAATAAAAGTAGGCAAAATAGTAGAGGCCACAGGCATATTACAAGGTACAGTGCGTTCAATATAGGTATGAAAATAAATTTCAGCAAGATGGGTTTGGTCTCGGTGGAGAATAAGCACAGTTGTGTAGTCAACTCTGAGGTTGTTTTGGCACCTTTCTGTCTGAGTCAAAACAAGTTTCAGCATTGGTATATAATTGGAAAAAATTTGGATACAGTACTATACTCCAGGAACTAAGAAGCAGTCTAAAAATTGAGATTTTCAAGGCATAGAGAGTGATATCGGCCAGCAAGGTGGTGGCCATGGTTTTTGGGATGCATACGGAACCAACTACATCAATTACTTGGAAATCCTAGAGATGGCACGCGTAGTTTCAAAAACTTTTTTTTTTTTAGTAAGCATTATTACTCTATAGATGGCAGATAAGCTCTACCTCGATCATTTTCATTGTGGATTGAGGCAGACAAATGTAGTTTGTTTAGAAAAAGGGAAGAAACAGAGTTTTGAACAGTGATTAAACACTTTTATTTAAAAGGCATAAAATGAAAATAGATCAAAGCTGAGCTGGATAAAGTTCATGGTACATCTGCTCTTGCATTTGCAACTGTTTACAATTGGGTAAATGAGTTTAAACATGACCGCATATCCACACAAGATGAACATTTGAGACATCCAGAGAAAGTGACTACCCCCAAAATCATTGACATAATCCATTATATGGTTTTAAGTGATAGTTGAATAAAAGTAGGCAAAATAGTAGAGACCACAGGCATATTACAAGGTACAGTGCTTTCAATGTAGGTATGAAAATAAATTTCAGCAAGATGGGTTTGGTCTCGGTGGAGAATAAGCACAGTTGTGTAGTCAACTCTGAAGTTGTTTTGGCACCTTTCTGTCTGAGTCAAAACAAGTTTCAGCATTGGTATATAATTGGAAAAAATTTGGATACAGTACTATACTCCAGGAACTAAGAAGCAGTTTAAAAATTGAGATTTTCAAGGCATAGAGAGTGATATCGGCCAGCAAGATGGTGGCCATGGTTTTTGGGATGCATACGGAACCAACTACATCAATTACTTGGAAAAAGTACAAACAATAATTGAAGTTTAATACGTGTCATTATTGCTCTGGTCAGGTGAAGAAATCTATATAAAAAAAAAGTCCTCATTTGGAAAATATCCTCTACCATAGAGACAATGAACAGGTGCACACCTGCACAGTTTCAGTGGCCAAAATTATGGAAATAATTTTGAATCATTACAACATCCACCGTCTTTGCCAGATTGGCCCATAGTGATCCTTTTTTTTTTTTATCATTTATAAACTTAAAAAAGTTGCTCGGTAGACAACAAATTCCTGTTTTGCAGAACTTCCAAAATCCTAATTTTTGGAGGGTATAGAGAAATGAAATAAGTATTTGGAAAAGTATAAAACTAAAAGAACATTACATTAAAAACTAAAAAATCTTCATAAAATCAGTCGGCCATTGCGAACACCATGTCAAAAATTCCACGGAATTTGTCAAGATTATCAAGACCATGGAACTGAAGGGTTCAGATATAATGGTGAGCTTCGACGTCGTCTCATTATTCACCCGCGTCCCATTGAAGGATACGCTGGAGCTGATACGCCACCAGTTTGAACCAGCCATTGTGGACCTTTTCAAACATGTACTGACGTCCACGTATTTCACATACTTAGGGAAATACTATGAACAGGTGGACAGGGTTGCCATGGGATCTCCACTTTCTCCTGTAATCGCCGACTTATACATGGAGCATTTCGAAGAGAAAGCCCTCCATGTTTTTACAGATATGTCGACGATACATTTGTGGTGTGGCCCCATGGAATCGAGACTTTACATGAGTTTCTAGAATATCTGAATGGAATTCATCCTAGCATAAAGTTCACTATGGAAATGGACGGTCGCCTACCTTTCCTCGACATCTTAATTAAAAGAAAACCGGATGGAATGCTGGGGCATAGTGTATACAGAAAATGTACCCACACAGACCAGTATCTGGGCGCCACGAGTTTTCACCATCCTGTGCAGCGCAACACTGTTTTAAATACTCTTGTGCACAGGGTTAGAGCGATTGCTGACAAAGACAGCCTGCCACAAGAACTCGAACACCTGAGAACTGTCTTCAGGCAGAACAGTTACTCCAATAGGCAGATAGAAAGGGCAATTGAACGTAAGCAAGGGAAAATTTCAATCCAACAGGAAGAAACGCCCAAGGCCACCGCCTTTCTGCCTTTCGCCGGAAACACCTCGGGGAAAATCTACAGAATCCTCGCGCAACATAGTATAAAATCTTTCTACCGACCACCAGCTAAAATACGGGACTACCTCCGTTCAGTCAAGGATGATCTTCGCCTAAGAGTTCCGGGGATTTATAGCATACCGTGCAAGTGTGGAAAGACCTACATCAGTCAAACGATCCGCACCATAGAAAACCGGTGTGAAGAACATAAACGCCACCTCCGCTTGGGACAGTATAGCAAATCAGCGATCGCCGAGCATCTGTACGACCATGGCCACAAAGTAGAGTTCAATAACGTTAGGATATTGGCTAGAACATCACATTTTTGGGAATCTGTCATCAAAGAAGCGATCAAAATTCGACTGGCCAACACATTTAACAGAGACAGTGGTCTACGTCTCAGTGAGGCATGGAAACCTGCCTTGGCAAATATCTGCAGAGAACGTTGTACTTCCGTCCAGCTGCCGCCGTAAAGGGCTTCATTCTAGCTCGAGCTGGAACAAGAACCTTAGCCACGCCCACTGGCAGCCAGCCGCCAGTTGGTTGCGGGCCTGGCTCATAGTAAGCCTTCGCCGAGGCCACGCGGCCGTCGGACGCGGACATGTATGTAAGGAAGAGTGGCACCCGAACCATCTCAGTATCTGTAGGTCAGCCGACCAGTACAGATGTCTCTACACCTGAAGAAAACGGCGGAGCCAGCCGTCGAAATATTGTGTTTCCACAACACTATCCGGCGGTAACCCGTGAAGACTACATTGCATTCATAAAATTATTTTTTTAACCTTTATTTTTTAAGGGTTTATTGAATGACCATCATACTATTGAAAGTAATAGAAATCAACTCAATCAGCTTTTTGTTGTTAACAAAGCGGGTTGATGCAGAATAGCAGTTTGCCCATCTCTAATTAAAAATACTAACTTAGGGAATTAGGATTCGGAGTGACTATTCATGCATGTCTGCCCACCGAGGTCATGACGGGATATAATTCTGTAGAAAAGTGGTGGTCTATAATGCTTCAGTCATTGGTGAGTTCAACATACCTCAACATGTCTATCAAAACTTATTAATGGATGCATTATGCCTCTTTGCAGCTGAGAAAACAGTTTGAAAAAATAATTAGTACACATAACTTTACACTTAGACTTGGCATCTAACTGTTTAGCTCAGCCTCCAGTTGAATCCAATAAAAATGTTCTCCCTTTTCCTCTTCAAATCCTAGTTGTCCATTCTGGTCTGTGAGAATTTGGTCTGCCAGTCCACTTGCGCAACAAGCATCCCAAGTTCTGGGTTGGTGGAGCATAAAACATTAAAGTCCTCAGTGTCTGAGTGAGGTTGTCAAACCAGTCTTTAATTGACTAAAGGCATTCATTCTATGCTCCACTAACCAGCATGCATGGTTTCCAAGCCAGGTCAGCTTGAAGTGTTTTCAACGAATTCACAGCCAGGTTAGTGACCTGCCATGCATATCCCTGTGCTGCCTCACAATTGAGTGGCCAACTGACTTCCCTAGCTCCACTTGTCTCTGAATCAACAGTCATTTTGCAAATTCACTCCCTAACAATTTCCTTTATTATAGCGCATCTTTCGGGGTTAGATTGCTATGGTTACCATACTGCCAGCGGAGGAGTTTGCACAACAGGACTACAACAAAGTAAAGTGTTTTTTTTTTTTTACTTAGGCCCTATAGTTTAACGTGGAATCTGAACCACAGAGCGTCCTCCCAGAGGAAAGGAACTGGCCGTCCTACCTCTGACACAAAGGCTTAGTATGCCTCCTTCGGGAGGATCCAACCAACCTTTGGGTTGTGGACTAAGTAAAAAAACACTTTACTTTGCTGTAGTCTTGTTGTTCAAACTCCTCGGCTGTCAGTATGGTAACCATAGCGATCTAACCCCAAAAGATGTGCCTAGCTAATGTCCTGAAACTAGAAGCTGGCAGGCTACCATAGACCCAAGATTCCCGAGCAGTTATAGGCTGATGGGTGGATATATCGGATTGGCTTACTTGAATATTGTTATTCGAGAGGGGTAGCACTTCGAGAGGGTTTGCGCTTCTATGGAGCTAATGCTAGAACTACCAATGACCCAGGGTTTGGATTAAGGAAGTATATTTACAAAAAGCTCTCACAGAGAGCAATACAGTACACATGAATGGGAAGGTTACTTGAAAGATCCTCACAATAGATTACGGTCCATTCGAACTCGATGGTATGCTTACATGTGGTGGCGACGGAGGGTGCAGAGGCTGGCCGGTCCCTGGGCTCGACCCCAGGCCGCTGGGCCGGGACAAGAAGACTCCCAACTCATCAGCTGAACTCAAACTGATCCACTGTTCCCTCCCCTATGGCTCGGTCGGCCTATATACCTCTCAAACAAGTCTGGGTGTGAACCAATATGGTAAGGGGCTTTGAGCTTTACCAGACAAGGTTGCGCGACTGCCAACTTGACATAAAATGGTCTCTCGTGCGATGAGGTGCCGATGACCACATAAAGTACGGTTACTCGCTCAGACCCATACTTGGTATTTAAGTCTAGTCTTAGAACATGGCTTGGCCATAGTGCGCCCTCCATGTGGTGAGGTGTCAATGACCACATAAAGTACGATTACTCGCTCACATCCATACTTGGTATTAAAGTCTAGTCTTAGAACATGGCTTGGCCATAATAACTTAATTGAAGGTTAAAACAGTATTAATTTTCAAGCAATCTATATTTCTTCAAATCACTGTTCTTAAAATATGAATAAATACTTTTTGCCTGAAAATAGTTCAAACCGTTGCTAAATAATGGAGTGGGTATGTGCTTGGTGCAATATTCATCCCAACTGCTACGTATGCACTTATACTTTTTGTGGCAATTAAACCCTTGTAGTTTACATCAGGATTTATAAGGAAGCCACATTGTGGATGATTCCTCCACTAAGGTAAAGCATTTTCCCTCAGTAAGATGTTTATCTCTCTTCCCTTGTGATATCTATACTATTATAAATTTGTAAGCAAGCTGCGTTTGTAGTGAGGCTTGATCTCTAATAACGCAAAAACTACCGCATCAATTTGCATGGTGTTTCCAAATTTTTAAAGCTAATGTTGCTGATCAACATCTGCAGAAGTAGCTAACGACTAATATGTACCATGGGAAGAAGCAAGTCAGTAAAAAACTTCAGAAATGTGAAACTGTAGACCACAGATAATTATACACATTCAGACGGTCACTCCTTTCATAAAGAGACCTGACAAAATTTAGGATTTCCCTTTCTTTTTTTTTTTAGCTTCTGCGATTCATTTTTCTGGACCGCAGTACTTCAAAATAAAAAGAATACGTGAATCAAGTATAATCAGCATTTACTTGAATCGTAACAGGTCTGTTGAATTACGAAAAAGTTGTATTACAAATATTGAAGACGTATTGTCTCTGGTAGACTGTTATACAGTTTGTCTCTGGAACAAAATTGCTACGTGAATTCTGTACAATACAGCCACAATAAGCCAATACTTAATACGAAATTCAGTTTTTTCTCGAAGAGCGATGTCTGAAAAACAGCTATTATAAATATCAGCAAGTAATAAAACATACTTCTTTCATAATGACTTGTGCGGAATTGCACATATTTGGAAGTACTTTATTCGATTAATATGTCTCGTGACTATAACGTGCAATTATAACTAGGCATCCGAAAATTCAAGTACATGCGACTCAAATAATTACACAGAAAATACGGATATATTGAAAGAAACTCAAATAAAAAAATTTTCGATCCTAATGCTACACCGCGTAAATTATAAAGCTAAAAGAATCATCCCTTTGGCCTATAACAAAGCATATTAGCTGTCATCACTGTCCAGGTTGCATTTCAATCGATTTACAACTTGCGATAATTTTGCCACTCAGAAATAATTGCGTGAGTTACATGCACATTAGTACATATACTGTACCGTGATCCATTTTGACATTTTTGAATTAATTATATCTGACTGAAATAATGACAATAATGATACGACGGTTTGAAACCAAGATTAACTCCAATTCACGTAAATTTCTATTTTAAAGCAGGAATAATTGATGGTATATCAACATAAAATAAAACCAATATCCAAACAGCAAAAAATAAATAAATCAGAAAAAATTGAGATGCTGTGATTATTGGTAACGAATTTTTATTTCAAATATAACTAGGCATCCTAAAATTCTATTCTACACCGCGTAAATTTTAAAACTAAACCCGTTATGCCTGATGCTAAACAAAACGAGTCAATTGTCATCTGGTCCAGGCGGTTGTTTCGCCAGGTACTAACATGCGACTGAAATAATTACATAGAAAATACGGCTATATTGAAAGAAACTTAAATTAAAAATGTTTCATATCCTAATGCTACACCGCGTAGATTATAAAGCTGCAGGCATCATCTCTTAGGCCTATAACAAAGCATCATATCAGCTGTCAGGTTGCATTTCAAGCGATTCACAACTTGCGATAATGTTGCCACTCAGAAATAATTGTTTCAGTTACATGCACGTTACTACATAAACTGTACCATGATCACATCTCGACATTTTTGGATTAATTATATCTGACTGAAATAATGACAGTAATGATACGACGATTTGAAATCAAGAGTAGCTCCAATTCACGTAAATTTCTATTTTAAAGCAGGAATAATTGATGGTGTATCAACATAAAATAAAACCAATATCCAAACAACAAAAAATAAAAAACAACAAAAAATAAATAAATCAGAAAAATTGAGATGCTGTGATTATTGGTAACGAATTTTTATATTTCAGCACACTTCCAATAAACTTTTTTTAGTTAAGTATCATGGAAATAATATTTTTCATTAAATCCACAGATACAACCTTAACAAAGCTTATACCTAGCTATATAATCCCAGGCAAAGTTAACACATAAAATCGCAAAAAAAAATTACACATAATGATTATAATATCAGCTTTCTTAACGTTACAACTGTTATATATCCATTTAAATTTTCGGTACCACGGTTAACGTGGAATCCTCCATATCAGCATTTAAAAATATTATGTTTTAGCTGAGTTAAATATTGCTTTCAGAAATAATATTCGGCTAAATGAGAGTGAAATAGACCGACAACATCGTCTGCAACGTCAAAGAGAACTAGATGAAATAGCTAGAGCAAATGAAAGTAACCTGCACCGAGAAAAGCGATTGACCTATAACCGGGTTCTATACGCTAAATTCATAGCTTCTGAAAGCGCACAGAAGAAAGAACGTCGTTTGAACCGTGTAAGCCTTTCTAAACAATAAATGTTTATACTTCGCACAATAATTACAACCACGAATTACTACTGTTAATTTTTCAGGAACCTTTTCTACTATTGAATCAATTGCATCATGTTAAAATATGAATAAAACAACTCTCTGACATCAGTATGAAAACCGAACCTAACGTATTAACCGAAACAAAACGAAACTATTCAGAATACATTAACAGTTCATGCCTTTCCACGTTAATGTCTGATAAGAGAATAAAATCGGTAAATAATTTCTACACCTACCAAGGCACGCGCGCGTGAAGCAGCGGGCAAATGCTAGTTAATGCTATATTCTTTCAATGGCACGGAAATGGGATGAATAATACATGGAGCAGAGGAAGGAGGTGCAGGTAGAGGAAGATGGCATCAGGCTATACACCGTCCTGTATTTTTACTAATGAAGCCTAAGCCCCAAAATTTCAGTATTTATGAAGATGAATTGATAAGCCCATTTCGTTTTAATGAAGAAATAATTATTTGCAAATAAACTTTATTTATCAGCGTAGTCTCTTTTCAGTTCAATACACTTAGTCAAGCATTTCTCCAATTTTTTTACATGTTTCAAATGTAATTTGTTTCAAAATATGAGTAGGTTTCTGCAATGATCAGATGATTGTAAAATGTAGATTGTGTCATTCTAAATTTCATTTCATCATCCATTAATTCTGTAACTACGGCTGCTACATAAAACTATATTTCTGTTTTGGGATAACAAAAATAAAGTACATTGTATGGAGAAAGAATATATTTGTTATATTATGATTTGAATACATGTTTTCCATTGCTTTGATATTTGGTCTGATGACAGATGGTTATGGCGTGCAAATGGGGTACAGATGGTCCCTTGTTCAAATCCTTGGTTATAATTTTTACAGGCCTTAAAAATGATCTTCACCTCTGCCAAAGCTTTGATTTGTTAATGCAAAGATGCTAGGATGCTCTGTTGTTCGAATTCCACATTAAACTGGTAGATCTCCCTTACCTGATCGAAGAAAGTAAAATTGCAAGTGCCACAGGGTAGCGTATTGGAACCATTGCTATTCATTATTCTAATGAATAATTGTGTTGATTGTTTACTGTGAGAAATTAGATTGTTTGCAGAATGCTATATAGAAGGATCAATATGGTAGAGGACTGTAAATAGCTGCAGGGTGATTTGGACAGGATATCTAGTTGTGTTGGTAAACATGGGATGAAGCTAAATGCAACGAAGAGTCATCTTATTAGATACACAAATAAAAAACTAAAGGTTGATTACGATTATAAGCTGAGGAAAGAATTGCTTGTTGAAGACTTAAAATGTAAATATCTTGGGATTTACATTTGATAACAAGCTTAACTGGGCATGACACATTGGTCAGGTAGTAGGAAAAGGTTTCAAAATTCTGCTCATGTTGGAGAGAGTGATGAGTGGATGTACGAGAGAAGTAAATGAATTGGGTTACAAAACTTTTGTCAGAGCATTGCTTGAATATGGTAGTGTTGTATGGGACCCTCATCTTGCGCTTCATATGCAGCAGTTGGAGAGGGTGCAAAAAAGATCTGCTAGATTTGTTTCTGGAAATTACCGCAGAATGCATTCAGTAACAGATATGATAAAAGATCTGGAATGGGATTCATTGGAATACAGGAGGAGGGTGAAGAGGGTCATGGGAGTGTACAAGTCATATATTGGTGATGAGGCATGGAAAGATACTGGTGTAAGAATTAAAAGTAATGCATGGAAGGAAAAGATGACCATGACCACCAGCTGGCACTCAATTTCATCATAATGGTGTATGTTTTCTTTTTTTTTGGGTAAGGGTGTCAGGGATTGAAATAATTTACCAAGAGAAATGATGAATAATTCACCAAAAATGTTGAAAGAATTTAAAGCTAAAATTTGCAGAGGGTGGGTGCAGGAAAGGGAGAAGATGGGCATGTAGGGAAATTTCCACCGGGGCTTGCACTCCATCGCAATTTAATTAAGTATTATTATATTACCAGATTAAGTGGCTATTATAGCACAGCCACTAAGAAACCCCGTGACTAGATCTTTGAGACCACATGAAATTATTATTTTTATCTTTGTGGTATATATCTAAGTTAATATTAACAAAAACAAAAAAAAACAAGATAACTGAAAGTAATCTCAAACAAAACAAACAAGTCAGTTGTAAAGTGTATGACGTTCGACATTTCATTGTGATTGTGTACAGAAATGCAAAGACCATAGAGTAAAGTATATAAATTAATTTAATTGCGATGGAGCTAACACTCTGGTGGCAATTCCTCTAGTCATCTAATTACCCCTTTTTATATACATATATTTAAAATTTTCTTTTATAATTGGAATGTTAAATTCCTCCCCATTTACTATTATGATTTACAAATTTTAATTTTAAATTCCTTAAGCGTTTCTGGTAAATTATTCATCACTACACTTGCAGGGTGGCCACAGACCTGGAAAACCTGGAAAATATGGAATTATCAGGGAATTTAAAGCAACCTTGAAATATCATGGAAATGTCAGGGAATTCAAGTAATTTCAAAAATTATCAGGGAATTTTAATTGTAACAATCCAAAATTTGGAAATTTTTGATAATTTATTTTAATATTGACCTTTTGCATTAAATAATTCAGCTTATATATTTTTGACACAAAATAGCTAACAAATGCCACATTTACACTAGCAACTTGCATCTCGTCTTGCGCCTCATCGAGATAGGATGACGAGATGTTCGTACGCGAGCGCTGACATGAACTCTCTCTGGAACTCAGCATTCGAAATTATATTTTAAAAAAAGGTGGATGACATCTAAATCAGAATTATAGTACTACATGTAAACTCAGAAGTTATATTTTTTACTGAATAAAACAGCAATCGTAGAGTAGTAAGTTTATAAAGATGTTTTTATGTTTCACTAAACAGTTTTACAATATCAAGCAAAGTGTGAAACAGATGTGCCAAAAATATTGAATTTGTGGAGAATCTTCGAAGTCCTGGTTTTGAACTTCTTTTGAGAAAAATTGAACCTATAATATCAAAACAAAAGCCTAGATTCCAGATACCAATGCCAGCAAAAATGTGAATAGTGATAATTATACAGCTTTAATTCGCCTTATATCATTAATACGAATAAGTTATAAAGCAGGAAGAAAATAATATGTAAAATCATGTAAATACTAACCAGAGGTCTAAATAGGTAGGATTTATAAAGTTTTGTGTCATTCAGAGCTCTTTCAAATGCTGAATTGATGCGATAGTATAAACATCGTGCTTGTGCCTTTGACTTGCACCAAATAAACCGCTGCCAAAGCGAGCGGCACACCCAAGCAACTACGCAAGGTGAGCCTACACGATTGCATGGTTTCTACAAACTCGTGTTCATGCTATCTTGCATAGACTCGCGGAAACTTGCGCGTAAGTTTTAACTTGGCAACAGAAGAAATTGAAGATGGAACAAAAGAAGCTACAATAACTGAACCAGAAGATTTGGAAAGAAAAGTGTAGCAAATGATGAAAGGCATAAAAAAGCTAAGCTTTTGACTGAGTCAAGTTACTGATGAACAATTTAAAAATCTTCAATTATTTTATCTACCAAATATTGAAAGATTACTAAATTTTTCTAGTTCATATTCGTCATTATCTTATTTTTGTGCTACTCATTTTTAATTATGCTTCATAAGATTACTAAATTAGTTATAAAATTTTTAAATAAACATTCTTAAACAAGTTTCTTTTTCTAATTTTTTGAGTTTTATACCAGATTTAATTATTTACAATCAAAATCTAATTAAAACTTTAAATATCTTAATCATGCAAATAAACTTTCTAAATCAGGGAAAAATATGGCAAATTTTTCTGGAAAACCTGGAAATATCAGGGAATTTTTAAATTACTACCTTGTGGCCACCCTGACTTGGTAATTTGTTCCAATCCCTGACACCCTTAACAACAAAATAACATTTTCCCACTCCCTTATGCATGAAATCGAGCGCAAGCTTGTGGTCATAGTCCCCTTTTCCCTTCCATGCACTATTCCTAATTCTTTGACCAATATGCCTCCAAGTCCCATCACCAACATATATGCCCTGTACACTCTCTTCACCCTCCTCCTTTCCTCCAATGACCCCAATCCAGCTCTTTTATCATATCAGTTATTGACTGGGTCCTGCGATAATTTCCACAAACAAATCTAGCTGCTCTTCTTTGCACACCTTCCAATTCCTGTATTTGACAATCAAAATGTGGGTCCGAAACTACATCACCATATCCAACCAATGGTCTGACCAAAGTTTTGTAACCCAACCCCCCAACTTCTCTGGTACTTCCTCTCATCACCCTCTCCAGTAAATGAAGGATTTTGTAACCTTTTCCTACCACTCTGCCCAACTGAGTTTGTTATGAATGTTATGCCAAGACATTTACACTTCAAGCTTTCAAGCAATTGACCCCACCCTATAATCATAATTAACCTTTTGTTTTTATCTGTGTACCTAATAAGCTGACTCTTTTTCACATTTATCTTCATTCCATGCTGACCTACCATTTAGATATTCTATCCACGTCACCCTGTAGCTGTACATAGGCTTCACCTGTTTGATACATTGTATACCATTATATCATCAGCAAAATATGTAGATTCTGACTGTAACCCATCAACACAGTAATTCATTAGAATAATGAACAGCAATGGTCCCAATACACTATCCTATGGCACTCCCATATTTACTTCCACCTCTTTTGATAATGTGTTTCCTACTCTTACACTTTGCTCTGTGGCTTTTAAGAATTCCTGTACCCAGCAAGTAACTTTTTCATCCAATGCAATAGATTTCAGTTTATTATTTTATGGCTCACTCTGTGCCAATGTACGAGGCGTATTTTTTAAGTAAGAACCGGTTGGCAATAAACTTTTAACAACGAAAAATATTTTGGTAATTTATGCAACATGACATTCTGCAACCTTACGGCTACCTTTCCACATAGTTGCCATTATTGTTCAAGCATTTGTCATACCGTGAGATGAGTTTTTGTATACCATCATCATAGAAGTCTGCCGCCTAAGCGGAAAACCATTGCTGAACCGCAAGTTTCACTTCATCATCATTGTTGAAACACTTGCTGCCGAAGAACCTCTTAAGGTGCAAAAAGAGATGGGACACCCAAGTCTCGTCTCCTGTGATGATGTGGTCCAAAAATTCAACACCTTCTTCTTGATATCGGTCAGAAATGTCAATGCACTAACACACCTCTTTGTTTTGTGTTCCTCAGAAAGCATCTTTGGAACCCATCGGGAGGACAACTTCCTGTAATCCAATTTCTCCGACACAATGTTGTAGAGGACGGATCTTGAAACTTGTGGAAAGTGCAAGGACATCGTGGAAATTGAGAAACGCCTGTTTTCACGAATTTTGTTGTCTATCGCACGCAAAAGATCGTCGTTGATTACGGATGGCCGGCCCGAGAGCGGTTCATTGTGCACATTCTCCCGACTTTCCTTCATTCATTGCATTGGGGCCATACACTTGACAGATCTGGCGATGAATTTCCGCCGTTGTCACATTGCTTGCTGACAAGAATCAGATGACTGACCTTATTTCACATGCGGCGGGATTCTGAATCGTCTTAATCACTTCCATCGCTCACCACGAAGTATACACTCCACTGACTTAGCGATAACTGCGTCTACGCGTGGTCAGAGGATGCCAGAATAGTGTGCGCATGTGCTCAATTTAGTTCGTGGGTGATTTAAAAGGATATCACTGACCGGTTCTTACTTAAAAAATACCCCTCGTATTTTATGTTCGTTTAGACGGTGTTGGAATACCGTTTTTATACATAAAAGATGTACCAGTGAAGTGATAACTTTGAATCAGGTAAAAAAGGTACTTTAACATATTTTATTACTTTTGTACACCTACCTAAAATAAAGGACAATACTATATATTAAAGTACAGATGGCAACCCTAGCTGTGACCCCAAACTAACTTTTACATAAATTTTTGAACATTGATTCCATGAAACAACCACATGAAAACGTTACAGAAGACTGAAGAGAGTATGAACACGTCCATCACATGGATGAGTTACAGTAAAGTATGGGAGGGAGGTGTGTTGGAGATTGAGTACTTACATATCATCTGTGAAGTGAATTAAGAACACTTATGCATTTTCTGTGAATTCAGTTTATAGTTATCTTGTAGTTACATTGTTGTTAGTCGGAGAATTTAATAAACAGTGAAAGCACATTTGTTTACATGATTTAATATTCTACATTTTATGGTGCCGAAATGTCGGGTAGGACGCAAAGCTGTTTTACAATAAAAGGAGTTTAATATGAAGCATGACTTCCACATGCTACGACGTGTGAGGGAAGTAAAGCAACAGCTTCCATCCTGTCATCTATACCACGTAAGTTTTAGATGAGTATTATACTGACATTTAATAATTTGCAGTGTGTATTAGAATCATTTTCATTTTAAAACGTGCGTAATCTGAGATAATAAAAATTTAACAATTATAATTTGTATTAAACTGGTAAATAGTACGACGTCAACGCCATTTTACTGGCAATTTATCAAGTCAACGCTGATTTGTGTAGATCTAAATTATTTACAAAACAATATCAACACCATCTGCAGAACTTTTAGGATGTCAATGAAGTAAAGAGTTGTTCACAATATCTGAAGACGCTCAGTTATGTAATTTGAGGTACAAATGGGCAACAGAAAGAAGTTTAATAACAAAATTCAGTTCTGCTATTAATTATGAGACTTCTGAAGATGAAAACAAATAGAATTTGACAGGACTTCAAGAAGCATTATGTGACATGACAATCTTTGACGACAAAATACATGATTTTCTGTCCGATGATGAATACTATGAAGATGTCATATGATGTGAAGAGTATGTGGACATTGCTAAGAGAGCAATTCTTAAGGCTGTGTGAAAGATTGAAGAACTGAATATTTCACCAGCAGTGTCTGCAACGCCTGCTCCAGTTCAATCTGTGACAGCTACATCAATTACTCACACCTCAAGCTATCGGCTATTCATTTGGAGCCATTCTCCAGTGATTTAGAGAAGTTTTTTTTTTTGTAACAGTTTAACGTCCCTTTTTAACAATGTGGTCTTTAGAGACGGGAAAGGATGGGGGCAAGGAATGGGAAGGAATTCGGCCATGGCCTTTTAAAGGAAGCATCCCGGCATTCACCTGGAGTGATTTGGGGAAACCATGGAAAACCCAAATCTGGATGCCCGGACGGGGATTCGAACCGCCGTCCTCCCGAATGCAAGGCCAGAACGCTATCCGTTACACCACCACGCTCGGTTTAGAGAAGTTGTTAAGGTTCTGGGAACAATGCCAGTCCTCTGTCGATAGTAACCCATCAGTCTCTACAATTGACAAACATGTTTTCCTGTGTGACTGCTTAGAAGGCGAGCCTAAAAATTTAGTCGAAGGCATACCAGTGACTGCTGACACCTACAAGGAAACAAAGAGGATTCTTGTTTCACGCTACGGAAAAAAGTATCGTATTATACAAGCCCATCTAGATTACCTTGAAGGGCTAAAGCCAGTGTTAGATCACCTGAATCACTCAATGTAACATACATTGGATGTCATTGAAGAATTCAAGCTTTGCAGGCCTTGGGAGAAGATGATGATGACTACAGGAGAATATTAGCTCCAAAGATTTTACGTGCCATCCCTTGTGACATCCTTAGATGCTGGATTATCTACTCCAGGAGACAAGGGGTTCCCGAAAGCAACATCACGCAGCTGATGGATTTTTTGAATGATGAGGTAGAAGGTGCCATTACAACTCACAAAATAAGAGGAAACTACAACATAGCAATATTTCCTTCTACAACAGCTGCTCTTCAAGTAGGCACAAAACAGGACAGGGGCCATAGAAGACTGAAGAACGTATCACCATTTTGTTTTTTCTGCAAATCACAAGGGCACTTGGCACAAGGCTGCACAAAAATCCCTAATGTAAATAAATGACAGGAGAGACTGGAGTCTACACAGAGATGCTTCTTGTGTCTCAGTTGAGGACACAGTATGAAAGTTTGCAGCAAAAGGAATAAAGTGGCTAGTGCTATTTGTAAGAAACTGCATCATGTATCAATCTTTAATGGCAGTCAGCAGGTAGCAGTGGGCAAAATTGACATTGAGTTAACTCAGTTCACATACCTTCAGACTGCGTGTGTTTGTGTGACCGGCCCAACAGGACTTAATGCACATACCCGCTGTCTATTTGACGCCAGAAGTCAATCGACTTTCATTGGCACGAAATTGGTAGAGCAGCTCAAGCTAGACATTATCAGTCACAGAAAACTATCCCTTACTGGTTTTGAATCAACACAGTCAGCGTCTAGAAGTCGCAAACTTGTCCGCTTCAGTATTAGAGGGATGTGGACTAATGTGACAGTGAATAGCACTGGTTTTGATAGCAGAAATACATATTCCTCACATTCAGCAGCTCCACAAGACGTCCAATCTCGCCTAAGAAAACTGCAACTTACTGACCCTAAACGAGATTGAGAAGACCTCGAAATCAAGATTCTTATCAGCAGAAACCACTACTGGAAGGTTATGAAAGATGATTGTCCAATTCGTCTATCAAGCTCCGCCCTGCTCCTCCTATCAAAATTCAGCTGGGATTTAAGTGGCAGTGGAGTAAACAATGTTTCATTGAGCCACATACATATAAATGAGTTCACACTAACAGATAATGACAAGTGTTTTTTTGGGATTTGGACATCATAGGAAACATGCCAAATCAAGAAAGATCGAGGCGTGGTAATGATTCGGCGATACTACAGAGATTTCTCGATTCCTACCAAGTTGAGAATGATCAAAGAGTAGTTTCTCTCCCCAGAAAAGCTGACATTACCATACCAGACAAACATCGCAATGCCGAAAGACGATTTCATTCACTGCAAAGGCGACCCAATAAATACGAAGATGTGAAAGATGTTTACTGCTTGCAGATACTGAACTACATTAGGAATGGTCATGTAGCAGAACCTGGGGCATATGGATGTTACTACTTAATCCCATCATTTAGTGAAAAGGGAAAAAACACATAAGCATCAAGTGGGGAATTGTCTTTGATGGGTCTTCATATGAAACTGACTCACCTTCACTCAATGATGCTCGTGAAATGGGACCGACCGAATCTTAACCCAGAAATCTTTTCTGTTCTACTCAGATTCAGGAAGTATCCTGTAGCAATTACTGGAGATGTCAGTCAATCATTCTTGCATCTCGTTCATGACCAAAGGGATAGGGACTTAACTAGGTTCTTCTGGTATCGAGTGATTGGTAATCATGACCACCATGAAACCACACATAGTGAAACGACATACCGTTTCCAGAAACTTCGCTTTGGCCTGACTTGCAATCTCTTCTTGCTTGTAGCCAGGGTTCACGAACTCACTGAGCATAATAAGGAGATATTTCCTCACGCTGCATCTCTTTTGGACAATAGCACATATCTCCATGATTTTGTCATAGGTGCTCAAAACGAAATACAAGCAATCTCACTCTATTACGAGCCCACTTCCCTCGTGAGAAAAATCCAGTTGCCCATGGCTAAGTGGGCCTCGAATTCATCACAGTTACAAGGAATTTGGATGACTGAGGGACGAGAAATCACCACAGAAATTCAAGCATTAGGATTCGACTGGAACACAACAACAGATAAATTTTTCTTTAACCACTAAGCCCTTACAAATAAAGTTGGAGGGGCCCTCAATGAAGAGAAACGCGCTGCAGAGCTTGCTCACGCTATATGATCCACTTTGATTAGCGTCATTGGTTTCCATCACTGGACAGATTTGGGTTTTCCATGGTTTCCCAAATTCCTCCAGGCAAATGCTGTAATGCTTCCTTCAAAAGGCCATGGCCAAATTCCTTCCCATTCCTTGCCCTCCATCCTTTCCCGTCTCTAAAGACCTCGCCTTTAAGAGACGTTAAGCAATTTAAAAAACACTGGAAAAATATTGTTCCAAGATACCTGGTGTAGAGTAATTGGATGGATTGACAGCATTCCCACAGACTTAGGACAACGATGGCCTATGTACGTGACAGTACTTCCGTAATTATCACAGGTATACATTCCACATTACATAAAGACTAATCAGTGTTCTCATATCGACGTCTTCTGTGACGTATCAGAAAGAGCGTATGGAGCTGCACTTTGGGACAGAAATTGATGACAAAGCTACAGTTCAGCTGGTTTGTAGCAAAAATAGACTTGCTTCCATCAAGAAAGTGATGTTACCCTGACATGTCGTGAGCACTGAAAGATTTCTACAAGCTCTGGGGAGATTCATTGCCATATGTGGCATGCCACACACGATTTACAGTGACAATGCTCTAGCCTTTCATTTCACCAATAAAGAACTGGCAGATGTATGGTCAAAGAAAACTTATCAGCATCTCGCACAGCAAGAAACCATGTGGAAATTTATTGCGTCATGTGCAGGTTGGTGGGGAGGATTTTGGGAGCAAATAGTTGGCTGCACTAAACTCTACCAACGAAAGGTGCTTGGCTGCTCCATGATGGGCACAAAAAGATTGCAGACAGTACCGACCAGCATCGAAGCTGCACGTAAACTCAAACCCCTGACACTGTTGGCAGAACGTTTTTGGAAAAAGTGGAGTAAGGAGTACTTGTTGCTCCTTCAACATTTACACAAAATGGGAAATCACAGGAAAAAAAACTGGAGATTTTAAAGCAGGAGATGCTGTCCTTCTTCAAGAATATCTGCAGCCACGTCACGTGGAGGAAGGCAAGAATGCACGAGCTGAAGACCGGAAAAGATGGGATCTACATCAGAAGGAAGACTAATCATCAGATCTGTTCAGCTGGGCATCCTCCAGGAGACTGACCAGGCTGGGGAGGAGGTTGGAGATTAAGAGTACTTACCATCTGTGGACTGATTTAAGAACACTTATGTATTATCTTTGGGCTCAGTTTATAGTTATCTTGGAGTTACATTGCTGTTAGTCAGAAAGTTTAATAAACAGTGAAAACACGTTTGTTTACATGATTTAATCCACGACAAGGTGAGTCGTCACTTGGCCAACTATTCTGTGTGGTGACATGTTAGCTCATTGTCAGTCAAGTGTGGCCCAGTCTTAAAAAGTATCTTTAAGTGCTAACCCAAAACATGAGCTATCACTAAGTATAGGTTTGTTGAAATCCGTTCTTCAGTTTTTGCTAGATCTCTGTACAGACACAAACAATCATGACTCTGGCTTCTTTGTTGTAGAGAACTATAGTTCTAATTGATATAGAAAGTATCCTATCTATCCTATGACATAAGCTGTCATTATATGTGGTTTTGTTAAAATTGATTGATATGTTTTGGACAAAAATTCTAAAATTTCCGGTTTTGATCTCTGAATTATTGGTAACATTATATCATATGGGTACAAAAAGTATCCTGTATGTTAACACAAGATATAAGCTACATCCCTCACTATGTGCAATTTCATTAAAATCCATCCATTAGTTTTTGGGTTTCATGCACGGAAAAAGGGGAAAAAATCCAATTTCAAGGTTTTAGCATCAGCAGTGTACATCACAATTACTCTTTTTGTAATAAACATTAGGTACAGACATAAATTTTCTACGATTTTTTTATGCAGTATACATATACACTAGAAGACCCGTGCGAAAATTTCGCAAATAAAATGCTACGAATAGTGAGGTTTAATGCTTGTAATATAATGAAAAGTAGAACTGTACTTTTGTAGCATATATTTATTTTTTTAGTGTAATAGGTACGCATCAAAATACTCACAACATATTACGAAACAGTTAGGAAAATTTAAATCGCTCTGTATTTATGACAAACTGTCACTGAACTTAACAGAATACAACCAACCTGAACAAAATGCACAAATCATAACAACATCTCTGTGATATTTGTAGCTGTGCAAATAAAATGTTTACATTGGAATTGTATAGCAAAATGAAAGTGTTTCAATAACAGAAAAAAAAATATCCGAAAAGCTACTTATTGAATAAAAAAAAAGTTTCTTGACATCTCTGTGATATCTGCTGCTGCAATCTAGGGACTTGGCTCTGAACTTTATCATAAGCGCTACCACTTAAAGCACCAAATTGCAAAAAATTCTTTCTTTATTTACGATTTTACCTAATTGGAGACCTTTAAAACAATATGATATTTATCGATTTCGGCTAGGTACCGAAGAAGATAAATGGTTTGACATTAAAAAAAGCACGCTGTAGAAATAATATTGATACTTTTGCCCTTTAAGGGTCGAATTCCAAAAAAAATTCTTTTATAAAATATGGTGTGTTCAAAGCAGCCACCTTGGTCTTTAAAATGATACCTCATTTATCGATTTCGGTTAGTTATCAAGCAAGGTAAAAAAAAAAGTTCTAGAAATGCTGATATTTTTGCCCCTTAAGGGTTGAATTTGGAGAAAGTTTTTTCTTAAAATATGATGTGACCAAAGCAGATAATTTAATATTTAAAACGATACCTCATTTATTTATTTCGGTTAGGTAAATAGCTCCTGACAGTAGAAATACTGATATTTATGCCCTTTAAGAGTTCAATTCAGAAAAATTCATTTCTTAAAATGTGATGTTACCACAGCGGAAACCTGAATTTTTAGAATGATACCCCATTTATCCATTTTGGTTAGATATTAATGGAGATAAATGGCTCGTGACACAAAAATGCGTTGTGGGACCATTTATACTTTTTCCCATTAAGGGTTGAATTCCCCCCCCCCCCCCCAAAAAAAAAAAAAAAACAAAAAAAAAAAAAAACAAAAAAAAAAAAAACAAAAAAAAAAAAAAAACAAAAAAAAAAAAACTTTCTTAATATATGATGTTACCAAAGCTGAGTCATTACTCTTCATACTCCAACTTCATTTATCGATTTTGGATAGATATCCAGGGAGATAAATGGCTCATAACACAAAAAACCGCATTTTAGAAATATTGACATTTTTGCCCTTTAAGGGTCGAATTACGAAAAATTCCTTTCTTAAAATATAATGTTACCAAAGTGGAGACCATAAACTTTAAAATGACACCCTTATTCATTGACTTCGGTTAAGTATGAAGGAAGATACGCTTGTGACCAAAAAAAAATACCTTATAGAAATAATATATATGATCTGGTGGTTGTGTTTTGTTACTTTTTTCTTCTTTTTTTCAGAGTCTTGCAATGAACTTGGATCTTGAAGCTACCTATCCAGATGCTGAGAATTTGAAAAGACTTAGGCAAGAATGGAGAAATTCAGTAACATCACAGCTATTTCCATAGTTGAGTGTGATAATATAAAAATGTGAAAAGTTTTGTATTTTACAAAATAGCAACAATTCTCTTGCCAGTGAATTGTCTTTGTTTCTTTCCATCTATTATTGTTTCTAATAAAAGCTGTTGTTTAAACTGTGTGTATATTGCATTATTAGTTATGAGTCTTATCTTTATTCAGATTTTTATGTATTGCCCTCATATCTGTTCTTAGTGAGGATGCAGGTTCGAATCCCTGTCTTGGCATCCAAATTTGGGTTTTGCATGGTTTCCCGAAATCACTTCAGGTGAATGTCGGGATGTTCACTTCAAAAGGCCATGGCCGAATTCCTTCTCATTCCTTGTCCCCCAAAACCATCCCGCCTCTAACATCCTTGATGTCGACAAGGCATAAGTAAAAAAAAAAATTATCCCAAAGGCTTTAATTATAAGCAATATGTTTTCCATTTCTACTGTGTTTCAATCACATATCACCACAAGTAGGATGTGGATAAAATACCAATGCTGCTTAACTTATAGAAGCATTGTTCCTAGCTGATTACTGTTCATATCTTGATCTTATTACCAACTGCGAAAAATCATTTTTATGTTAAAAGGTAAATACTAGTTCCTTGGCTTCAGATGAAAACAACTTAATCTTATATTGAATAAGAAAAAAAATGAGAATTTTACTCTCCATGCCCTTAATTTGCAGAATTGGTGATGGTAGTAGATCTCAGTATTCTTCTTTACTTTTGCAGTAGATGTGATCTAATCAGTATTTCTTTCCAGCCAAGTTACCTCACAAGGAAACTGACACTCATTTTTAGCACACAGAGTGCATTTAGCTATGATGAGAAATTCTCAGCTCGACTTAAACACCATTAGCCCTGTGCCAAGCCAGTCTTGTAGGAATAGGAAGTTACCATGGCATACAATAGTAATTACAAGGAAATTTTAACTGGGATTATTTTCTATTGGCTTCTCCTGTATGGTTAGTGACTGAGTGTGTATGTGTGCGACTGATAAGAATGAGAGATAAAACAAGAAAGGGTGTGAAATCTACTGCCAACCCTTCAGACCTGCTCCTCAGAAATACACCAGGAGGGCTGCCAGTCTAATAATCATATACACTCATTCCTTACTCGCTGCAGAGAGCTTTCAGATTTAACCCAAACCTTTGGTACACAATCAGTTTCTTAAAAATTGTACACCACCACCTATCTCGCTCCATTGATCAAGAACCAAATTATGAAAATGTTACACGACTTTAATCTGGTAATTTTGAGGGGTACCACAAAAAAAAAAAATAATATAAGAGGTTACGGCACGATTTATTGTACTCAGTTTCAAAATCATGGCTGTTGCTATTATACTACCTGCTAAGCATTTCATTAACATATTTATTCAGGTAATTATTTTTTTACTTTCTCCATATGGTATGATCATCAATCTGCTACCTACCTCTCATTAGTGTAGTATTTAGGATTTGGTGATGAAGGTCCTTATCCTTGTTATAAATTTGTTCTCCTGCAGTATAAGCAGGGGTACCCAAAAGAAACTGAACTTTCTTTTTAATTCATGTACTTAATTTTTTTATATATAGAAAATACAATCAATCCTTTTCAAAGTACTCTCCATTGGAACTGATACACTTATCCAATCTTTTATTCCATTGTTCAAAACATGTTTTTCTGCTCTTCAGAGATGCCAGACAGTATCTCCGTCATTTCTTCACCCTATCTACGTTGGAAAAATGGTTTCCTATCATGTCTCTTTGCAACTGATGAAATAAAAAGTTGCAAAAAAAGGGGGGGCGGGAGACATGGGGTTCATGACATTTTTTGACAAAAATCGGCACACTGAGAGGGCTATGTGAGCAGGGGCATTACTGTGATGGAAGAACCAGTCACCCGATTGCTACAAATCAGGCCTTTTGTGTTGCACATCGTTATACAATATTTTCAAAGCATCCAAGTAAAATGTCTTGTGGTGGACCAGCTACTATATTTTCACGCTAACCACCACCGAGAGGAAGACTTTTATGTCTGTCATGTGAGCGGTAGAATGCATAAATGATACTCCAGATGGTTATGTAAAAGTATTTACATTTATTCATTTATGTACATGATTACCATTCAACAACCCATTAAACCGTTTATTCCATTTTTTACAGCCAGGTCAGTTTTAGCTTTGTGACTAATGCCAAAGACTATCTTTCAAAAAAAAAAACATTCGACTCAACCATCCGCAAATCTATCTTCGGCTAGACAGGTTCGTTCCCACCTGTCTTATGGTGAAGCTGGAGTGTTGCTCAGCGAAGGCTGTCTCTGTGACCCGTTCGCCGCCTCTCTGCTACCTATGACACTGCAGCTCGTCCTGTCAGCCAATTATGCACTCGGCGTTCTGCAAGATGACCTCTCACCGCACCCTGCGGCCAAGTCCTGCTCGCCTTCCTCCACTACCTTTTCCTAAGAGGGGGATGCCAATCGTCCCCCCTCCTGATTCGGTCATATTGGCCAAATTATGCCGTCGATTGCATGAAATTGCTGACAGTCCTGTTCTACTAAGCAGGTCAACACCCCTCGAGTTTACACATTCATCCTGGCTCGCCTGTTTACAGCATCTGTCGCAACTGACCTAGTACTATTACATAGTCGCTATAATTCCCAGTGAATCCCTAAAAACTACAGTCTGGTTAAATGTCTGACATGTGGAACCAACTCTGAATGGACAACTCATTGCACATTGTAGAAACAAATCAGTATTATCTTGATATTTGGTTTCACTTGCCTCAAGCTTTTTTGGTACAAGGCGAGCTTGGAATCTGTTAATGGCTCGATTATTGCTTCATTTCAGGATCATAACTGTAGCACCAGGATTTGTCACCTGTGATAATCTTTAAGAAAATGTTTGGATCATTTCCCATTCAAAGCACAGCATGTTTACAATTGTTGTGCAGTCAGCAGTTGAGGCATATATTTGGCAGCTACCCTTCTCATACCCAAATCTTCACTTAAAATATGCTGAAGTGAGCTCAAAGTCACTACAGACAGCTCCACAACTCCTTCAATTGTATATCATCAATCTTTTAGGATGATTTCGCGAATCGTGACATTTTCGTCATTTCACGCTGTTGAAGGCTGTCCAGAACGAGGTTGGTCTTCAATTCATATTTCACCTCTTTTGAAATGGGAAGATCACTCAAAAACTTGGGGTTTCGCCATAGCATCATTCTTGTATGCCATTTTCAGTATTTCAAGAATTTCTGTGCCAATTTTTTCGAGCAGGCAGCAGAACTTCAAGTCCACATCCTGTTCACAAGAACCAGCCATCATAAAAACGATGAGCACACAACAGTCGCAAAAAAAATTAATGCCAGCCAAACAAAATCTTCTATTATGATGACAATTGATATACTGACTCAAGGACCGACGAACTACACGCTCCAAGTGGCAACAACTGCTACTACAAAATCTCCACCCTTTGCGACAACAGTTCAGTTTCTTTTGGGTACCCCCTCATATTGAATCTTCAGCCAACTGATATTTTTTTGCAGTTTACTTTGTAAATTCATCTCTAAACTTTGAATATATGTAATACTAGCTGGTACCCACGACTTCGTTCGTGTTTGTAAAGAATTTGTTTTGACAGCTACCGACATCTAACAACCATAGGGTACGATGGGAGACGCGATGCTATTACCACACACAAATGCCAGTCATCTGCGCTATATGGTTCAGGCAGCAAAGTAAAATTTATGGACACACATGTATTGGATGAAATACGAAAATATCCTTGATCTACCACTTTCAACCACCATATCTCCCACAGTTATCGTAATTCGGCCAACGTTGTCATCAATGGGCGACTGTGTTACTACGACACACAAACGCCAGTGATCTGCGATAGATAGTTTTCGCTGAAAAGTGATACACCATGACACATGCGTCTTTGGCAGAAATATGAAATTGACGCATGTTGACCACTTTCAACCCCCATATCTCCCACACCCCCATACCTACAGACATCTAACAACCATAGTGCACAACAGGAGATACGATTCTACTACCTCACATAAATACCAATGGTCTATGCTATGTAATTGTGGCAGAAAAGTGGCATATGCGGAGACACGTGTCTTTCGCCGAAACACGAAAATATCCTTGATCAACCACTTTCAACCACCATATCTCCCACACTATCACAGTTACTGAAATTCGGCCGATGGTGTGATCGAAAGGTGACTCTGTGTTACTACCATACACAAAAGCCAGTGATCTGCGATAGATAGTTTTCACTGAAAAGTGATACACCATGACACATGCGTCTTTGGCAGAAATATGAAATTGCCGCAGGTCGACCACTTTCAACCCCCATATCTCCCACACCCCCATAGCTACCGACATCTAACAACCATAGTGCACGACAGGAGACACGATTCTACTACCACACACAAACACCAATGGTCTATGCTATGTAGTTGTGGCAGGAAAGAGAAGTATAAGAAGACACAAATTTTTGGTCGAAATATTAAAACGCCCTGCATTGGCTAACTTTAATCATCATATCTCCCACATCCCCACAGCTATTGACATTCGGCCAACGTTGTGCATGACAGGAAACTCCATGCTACTTCCACACACAAAGACCAGTGATCTGTGCTTGGTAATGGTGGCTGAAAAGTGAAATATATGAAAACTCACCCATTTTTTTATTTATATACATATATAAGATTTAACAGTACTCTTCTCAAAATATATGTGTCTACGACATAGCAATGAATGAGCTCCACATGAAAGGTAAAAGTTAACTGTGCATAAGAAGGCTGAAACTTAGCCACCATCCATCCTTCAATTTTTAAGATACGATTAGATTAGATATGGAATGAACTGGAATATTCTGGAACAATTAATGAAACCCAATATCCTAATGGCAGCCTGTCAAAGTATCAGAATTTTGTTACCAATCAATTTGATACAAATTAAGAGCCTCCAACATATTAACTGTGCAAGACATTATTCAATGAAACCAAGTCAGTAGAGAGAACATCTTACTCCAAAGCATTCAAAATATAGAGCTTATTCCCTTTAATGTTATCAAGAACTGTATGAAGGATTGTAGGCTTATACAGCATTACCATATATTATATACCACAATTAAATGTAGTAAGGGAACATCCATAAACCATGTAGCTCAATTCTGGGCCCCAGTGAACTCCCCTCAAACCCTCAATAAGAAGCTACGTGGCTTGGCTTAGAAACCCTCTCTTCCTCCACGAAGCTGAGCGTATCTTTCCAGCCAACCCCTCACCCCCCAAGATAGAACCATGTGTTTTTTGGACGCTCCCTAAGTGGTAAGATCTATTATATGGTAAAACTTTGACAATACCTCTAAGAAAGAATTTTTGTTTTAATTTGATTAGAACAGAGGCAATATCTCAACTTGTCTACATTTTCATTTCAACATTTAAATTCTTTGACCACAATATCCCTTCCCATCCGCTTTTACCCTTGTTAAATTTCAGTTGTAAACTAGCAGAGTACCCTCCATTGCTCGCGGGCTGGATATGAAAGAACTTATGTTTTATTCCGTTTGATAAAATAGTCGTAAGCATTCTCCTTAACGTGCGTGCAGTTTTCTAAACCAAATTGTCCAATCGAAATCAGTAAAACGCCGTTTAATAGGAAATTTTATGGGCTTTTCGAAATGTCATGGGTCCCTGTGCCAAATGCCTCGGAGTGATACAGTGCTACACTATTAACTTTGCCTTCCTCGTCCACGGCATGTGAGACATCTTGTATGAAGCCCATTGAGATTCAGAAGAACATCCTCTCCTAAACCATATTGCTATTTTGCAATTTTTTTCCTCACAGACATTTCTGATGTGGTTGCATATCAGTCTATCAACATACATACCACTGAAGTAAAACTAATAGACCTGTAATTCGAACCTATACAGTCCTTTATTGATCCTTTCTACTGTGGCATTTTTCCAGTGCTCTAGTAATCAACAAGTCAATCTAAATATTATTTCAAGTTATATTAAAATGGTGCACCCATATCTTTACTATATATGTGGTAATATTATCTATATCGTCCTCTTAAATTTTTTTTAGCTAGTCCCCTCATATCCCCAAGATCTATTATAATTTTTGGTCTGTTCATATTTACTTGTGTGGAGATGTACCTGCTCTGATTTTCACCCTTAAATTATAGTCCCTCATGGACTTATTAAACTATTTACTTAATGTCTGCTTTTTCCATATCCCTTATCCACAACTGATGAAATTCATTCTACTCCCCTTAGTTTTCTATGATATTCATAGAAATTTCTAGATGGATCATTCTGTCATTATACTCTTCATAAATCAATCTTTAGCTATCCTCTCTACTGCTATTAGCTCACTGCTTAGTGCTTGCAAGTGTTTCCTGCTGTCTTTGCATTTACTAACTCTATTCTGTTCTGTTCTCTGGTTAGCCTTTTCACACCCCTATTACTGGTTCTGCCATCATCTTCAATCTGCAAGGGTTATGCCATTGTGGTCTTTTCCCATTCAAGTTAACAAACATAGCCATTGTTTCGTTCTTCTAGTATGCATTTCTCATGATGTTTGTGATCTACAGTTTAAAATTTTCTGAGGGATCCATTTGTTGTCCATGTTGCAAACATATTGGTACCTCAATTTTGTCAGTTAATTTGAATTTTGCAATTCTGTGAATGTTTCTATTTTAGCCATTAATCTCAAGTATTTCATCTCTGTCGCCTCAGTAATATCTCTATTACAAGACAAATTAAGTGTCAAAAATTCTGAAGCTCACAACATTGGCACTGACAGTACAGAAATTAGTCAGATTTCTTTCCTTACTTTCTACAGCATTGCCCTTCTTTTTGTACCATAAATCTATTGACAGAGGTTGTGGTATAACAGGCTACCTAAAGAAAATAATTACTCTGTGAAAGGAAATTGGTTGCTAGGGTAATGTTTATATAAAAAAAAAGAGAAGATAGATATAAGATCGGACAAGCTTGATAAAAACCGTTGGTGTGTTCGCTTTGAACTTTAAGTTGCTGCTAAAAAGAACTTGTAAATATTCGGATAATTAAGGATTTTATAACATGATAATAAAAGGGAATTAAGTCATATTTGACGTGGCTAGAATCCCGAGAGTGTTATCTACAGTGCTGCCGCCGCGAAAACGTTCACAGTTATTTAAGTCATATAAGTTTACTATTTATTTGAAGTATGAAAGAAGAGTCTAATAAGCAGTAAGCTGAAAGTTTACTCACTCACGAATTAAAACCGATCATGTACCCTGGCTACGATGCAAAAGGAAGAATATAAAAATAAAACATCAAAAAGGAGTACAATTATAGAAAATACGACGAGAGGTAATAAATAAAATACTACAACGTTCAGTTTGTTAATAATATCCTTTGTTTTACAACCCCTACACATTCTCCCAGATAATTGAAGTCTATTTACTTGTTCCACAAATTTGCTACTAATAATTTATTCTTATTGTTTTTTCCCCATAGAAGGCAATGAGATTTGCTTTGCTATCTGATAGCCCCAAATTGTACGTCCAGCTACTAAGCCATAGAAGACTCTTTTGCAACCTCTCTTAATCTGTAGCTAAAATTGCCTGGTCATCATCAAAAAGAAGGCAGTTACAATAAGAGCTTAAGATTTGTACTGAGTAAAATATGGTTTTCTGTAACAAAGTATTGGAATACTGTGTTTATTGATTTATAAACCAAACATTTGAGAAATAGGTATGGAACAACACATCCAGTACATGGCCACGAATTTTGTAACTTTTTGTGCTGGAAGGCTAAGCTGAGCAACGTGGGGGGAGGGGCAGTGGCGTAGCTAGCGTGGATGACACCCGGGGCGGATATCGATGGTGTCACCCCTTGAAAATTTAAATTCAAAATTAAGTAAAATATAATATCTTGTAAGTGTAAAATATCACATTAATAAAATATAATTAAATAAATATTTATTGTTATTAAAAATTATAGTTAATAAAATTGTAATATTAACTTCATTTAAAAGATATACAAATAAAATAAAAACAATTGCTTTCACAATCTTCTCTTTTTAGCTTTACAGCTGCAAACTCGTAAATCACATCTTCAAAATTATCAATTTTTGTTACTTCATGTTCAATAGTCAATATCGCAAGATTTTAGCCACGTGTTGCTCACCGGTGATCGCAAGTGGCGTTAGAGAGGCTTCTGAAGATCTGGCCTCAGACCGACACTCGGCCGTCATTGGATAGGTTTATGTTTTGACGGTGCGCATCAGTATCGGCCTGCTAGATGTAGAGAAGCGCATCGAGAGAGTTAAAAAATTTACCTTCCCGTACGACTAAATGTTGTTTTTATGTTATTATTTGCCTTAAAAAAAGTATTTTTTTTCATTCATGTTCATCAGATGTTCGTAGAATGTAGGAAGAGTCCTAGCATCTTCGCATTAAAAAAATCAGAGCTTTTCCAGAGTTGAAGACCAATTTTACGACCCACAAAAATTGCAGCCGAAATCCGCATTTGTAACCGAACCTCCCACACCCGAATCGCACACTGTAACCAGACGCAAGATTAATCTAGAAGTACTGAAAATATGTATTCAAACATATAAAGGTTGATTCGAGTTTTTTGATAGCAAAAATATATGGTATAGCAAAAGAGTGTGTTTATTTTATCATGTGTGAAAACTTATTTTTCATCACACCTATATTCGGGCTGGTGACTCAAATGATTACTGCGTGCGATTTGTAAACTGAAGGTCCCGGTTCAAATCCCGGTCTCGACTGTAATTTTTGCGGGCCTTAAAATTGACTTTTACCAATGGCAAAGCTTTTATCTTTTAATGCGAAGGACGCTCGGTGGTTTGAATTTCACATTAACCTGTAGGTCTTCTTTTCAAGTTAGGTGACTACGATACAGGTGCACTGCAAGTTTCCAAACAAGAAACTCTGAGACTAGAACATTGAGATAACATGAAATTATTATTTTTACTATACAAAATCTTGACGACCTATATTTAAATTAAAATATGTTATAATCTCGTTCTTCACTCACAAAAAGTACTGAGTGAATCCAAAAGAACCTCAGACAAAACAAACAAGTCAAGTGCGAGTGATTGACCTTTCATTGAGATTGCGTTGATACTGTTAATAGTGCGCTGGGATACTATTTTTGTACATAAAATATCAGCCAGTTAGGAGATTACGTGAGTCAGATAAAAAAGTATTTTAATGTACATTCGTACCAAAACTGTGCAGAATAAAGTACAGTACTCTATAATAAAGCAAGGTGTCAAACCTACCTGTCATCCCCAACAGTGATTCCCTGAAACAATCACTTGTAAACGTTAAAGGAGACCAAAGACCGGGTAGGAACACGGGCGAGCTATGGAAAAGTGTGCACGCGAGGGGGCGAGCCGTCACTCGGCCGGCAGACCAGTATTCCTTCCTTCAAAAGGCCATGGCCGAATTCCTTCCCATTCCTTGCCCTCCATCCTTTCCCGTCTCTAAAGACCTCGCTGTTAGAGAAACGTTAAGCAGATTTAAAAAAAAAAAAAAAAAAACAGTATTGGCAAAGTGTAGTTCGACCTTTACACTTAGCAACTGATACACAAACTGGTGCAAATTAAAATCCCAGCACCCAGACGGTGTTGTGATAAACGAATGAAATTTGGCCCCAAGTATGCCCGCATGAAGAGTATTAAATGATTTAAAATTAAAAGTTTTATATGTAATAATGTGAGAATTACCGTGCTATATATTATGTAAATTGCATTTTTTTTAAAAAAAATTTTTGCGTATAAGTGGCGAACAGTGTGGTGTCACATGACACGTTGTTGCCCACAAGTTTTTGTTGGCTAACTATGCCAAGGCGAAGAGTGACAACTCTCTACACCCAAATGTCTAACAGTGAGAGAGGTCGGAGAATTGACATGTTTTTAAAGGGTGCATCATATGATGAAATCTCCCGAAGGATTGGGTGTAGTGAAATGTCAGTATACAAACTTGTTACACAGTGGATGAAAGAAGGCTCTAATACTGCTTGAGCAGGTATGGGTCCATACAGATGGATAACAGCACGTGAAGACCGTCAAATGGTGTGGGTGCCTGTTGCTGGCAGATGGTTGACTGCAGGCCAGATCCAAGTAGTGGTTACACATAGTCATCCCCCCCCCCCCCGGCCCTCCCCGGATGATTGAAAACTAATTTCTTGAAGCTGGGCTACACTCTCTGGCCTCTGTGCATTGTGTCCCATTAATCTAATTTCATTGCCATCATCATCTACCCTGGTGTAACGCGAAACACAAATGGACATGTAAATGGCGTAAATTTGTGTTTAGAGATGAGTCTCGATTCTGTCTGTGGCAAAGTGATAATCGACGATATGTTCGCAGGCGTAGTGGTGAAACGCCTTATCTGCTGCGATTTCAGAACATCACGCAAGTGCTGCCACCGGTGTCATGTTTTGGTGGCAATCAGTTTCGATAGCATAACTGAGTCGGCTGTTGTTGAAGGCAATTACAGCCCATCACTATGTGGACGGGGTACTGCATCTTATTGTGATACCCTACATGTTCAACATCCGAATCGCATTTTCCAAGATAATGCCGGGCCATCGTCACACAAGCCTTGCAAGGAGTTTTGATCACAATATGGACAGCACGGTCCCCAGATTTGTCCCAAATTGAGCATTTCTAGGATACCAGAAGTAGACACATTAGGTCACATGGTCACCCAGCACAAACTGTGCAGCAACTGACTGCAAAAGACATGCATGCATAGTGAGACATACACCAAGATGACATCCGAACACTTGTTGTGTCAATGCTGGCAAGGATCCACGAATGTATTGGTGCTCAAGTTGGGAGCATTTCTCACTGACAACTGTAAAAGGTAATAACTTAGCCTGATCCACTTCCATTTGTTATTATTTCTTTTAGGTATGCCCTGGATGTATTTTCAAAGTTTCCTAAAATTCTACCATTCATGTATGCGTGTTGTGATTTTAATTTCCGCCAGTGGAACTATATGGTGACCATAAGATTACGCTATAAATTTAAAAAAGTCGAAAGCTACCCATTTGTTATTGAAACGTTAACATAGGCTGTATTTAAATGACTTCACAACCTCGGTATTTCGAGGACCAAGGGATATTGAGAGGAAAGTTAACAGAACTGGCTTGATCCAAGTAGAAGCAATTCCAGACCCAGATGGGGTCCCATTGGTGCAAACCCAGGATCCGGGTCCCACAAGTTGTGAGACCCTGGGGGATACTGTATAGTCAGAGAAGAAACTCTACATTAAGTTCCATCATAAAAATAGAGGAATAAATAAAATATAAAATCATAATTAAACGTAATTTAAAATGAAATAAAAACGGTAAGGTAATAAAAGAACATGCCTTTGAGATATCTGCCGGCTTTACATGAAGTACTTAACAAGTGAAGTTTTTTACTACACGCCTAAGAAATAAATAGTTACAGACTCCTAAATATGATATGTATCGAAGCCATGGGCGCCGGCAGGATTGCTTCTAGGGGGGTGCACCAGTGCTGCATTGGTGCCCCCCCCCCCATCGGCCCAAAAATTTCCGGGGGATATAGGGGGGTGCACCAGGGCTGCATTGGTGCCCCCCCTCCCCTATCGGCCCAAAAATTTCCGGGCTGGGCGACCTTTTTTTTTTTTTAGCTCTACTACTGCCCAGACGGCGACCCGGGATGTCATGGGGGTGCAAGTGCACCCCCTTGCACCCCCTCTCCCGTCGCCCATGATCGAAGCCCATCTCCACGTGTAAATTTAGATTTCTATCACCGCTCAGTAGCGTATAAATAAAGATGTTGTAAACGGCTCAAATGTTCGTTCAGTTTATGACTAAAGCTCAATTTTTGTTCAGGACAGAAGTTCGACATCCCTGTCAATTTAAGGAACCCATAAGAATGTAGGTACCTGTATTCGACAAAGAGGTTACCCTTAATGGAAATCTTCTTCTGTAAATTTATTATGGAAAATTCTTAGAGAATAATAGGCTTATTTATTTGATCGCGATCATATTTGTATATTATCAATCAGTAGAAAGCATATCAAACTTACATGAACCTAGAGTTAAAGTGATTAGGCGGCATCCATAAATTACGTGAGGTGAAATAAGGGCGGGGTCCAGCGAAATCTTACCAATTCTCACGTGAGATTTTTTAAAATTGTGTTGGACTGTAGAGCTAAAGAAAAAAAAGGGTTTATGCCGCATTTACACTCTCGCCTCGCGTCTCGCCTCGCGCCTCGTGCACGAGCGCTGACGCGAACTGCCGTTTACACTCTCGCAAGAATTCATTCATGGATGACTAGTGGGCGTGCCAGCTTTCGTGGTGGACTGTGGGGGTTTGGTCCAATAGTTAAACGCTTTCGTTATTTTTCTAAAAATTAATTGACTTTTTAAATAGATTTAATGATTTATTTATAAACGTTTCTCGTGAACAAACCGAGTAATATTATTATTGATGCACAATATTACTCGGTTTGTTTCCCGAGAAACTTTTATAAATAAACAACGCCGAGAAAAATTGCATTCATTTATAGATTTAATTATGTTGATTTGCACCTTAAAGGAGCTAATAAAACGCTTATAGGTTACCAAAATGTTCTGTGTGTCATTATTTATTGAAAACTTTTAACTACTGCGTTACAATCTATTAAGAAGAAAATTTCAATAGCTTCTCGAAATATTATCTATAAACGATAATAACTCCAGAGGATATTGACAGATTCAGTACCCACCTCAACTAACTTTAGACATGGAAAAATGATTTGTAGATATTTTGAAATTCAATGTTTATGACTGAATGAAAAATCCTTCTACCGCAAATATTGAAGAAGCTGTTAGAACTTGACAGGAAGAAGGTTGAGAAATCGTATATGACGCAGAAAGTAAACATAAATCGATAGTGATGGATATGAAAACCCGTGGCAAAATAATAAAAAAAACACCTGTCATATCAAAATGTATGACAACTGATATTCAGTTTAATGAAAACTTTTCCTTCATATCTCATGTAATCAGGCATTTGTGCTGTTAATCATATTATAGCCAAAGAAAGAAACCGAAAGAGGAGACCTTTGTTTGTTCCTTGCAAAATTGACCAAGATATCCAGTTTTTATTTTAACATAATCTGCCTTAGGAATATCATTAATAAACCAAACAATAAAATCTAATTTCACCAAACTTCGTCCTTTTATATACGCAAAGTATAAATAAAAAGACAGATTTAACTACAGTGAGAGGTTTTATAAAGACTTATTGTGCCAAACGTAGCGAAAGTCAGACAAAGTATTTGGCAAATTATTATTATGGGCTTTAACTCGCTGTACGTCTGTTTCATAAGGTATACATTGATACAAAAGTGGGCGGTAGGTAAAAAGGTTGACTACCTCTGCTGTAAACAATGTGCTCGCGCCTTTGACTCGCGCCAAGAGACCGCCACTGAGGCGAGCGGCACTCGCGAGCTTAGACGAGGCGAGACTAGGCGAGTGCACCGTTTACACTCTCGCGTTCGCGGTGTCTCGCCTCGCCTCGTCTAAGCTCGCGCGAGAGTGTAAACGCGGCATCACAACTGACGCGAATGTCGATTTTATGGGGGGTATTTCGTCGAAAAGTGGGGGTGTAACCGGCTTTGGGAGGGTGACACCTAAAAAAAAAGGTATCAAAAAGTTGCGAAGACGATCAGTAGGGGGGGGGGGGGTCGAGCCAGATCTCACGAAGTCTCACCAGAGGGGGGGGGGGGGGAGGAGGGTCCGAAAATCCGGAAAAACACCTCACGAAATTTATGAATGTCCTCTTACTAATGTTACGATTTCGCTAGCAAGATACGCGGTTCCGAGTGTTTCAAACACATGCCCTACAAAAACTGATTACCGACAGACGATAACACTTGGACTCGTCCGGATTGACTTGAAACCTGAACAGTATTGCTAGTTTAATGCAGTTTTCCGAATCATTTTATTTGCATAAATTCGAACATGATACGATTTCATATATCGAGTATAGGTGCACTGTCGACAAAAGATAGGTACGCAGAGTGGTATATCGGATAACACGAAATGTACTCAATTCGAATCTGTCAGATGATAAATTCAAAAATTACTAGAAAATACTTCAAGGCACTTTTGAATCTTAGCTAGAAAGCTAATAGAATTCTAACAAAGCAAAACAATTTTGAAGGCTAGACTAAGCGTATTCCAACATACACTTGGTCCCTTTTTTTTCATTTTCAAAGGAAAATCTAACATTTTTCCTGAAACAATATCGAGGAATTACAATTTAACTGCCTAATTACCGTGATTTTAACAATTTTAGATATATATAATATATCCTTTAATTTTAAAACTTCCTCTCTTAATACACCGCCGCTCATAACAAACCAAACAACTGTGACGGACGTCAAGCACAACGAGTTCCTGTGATTGTTGGAGCAACAGAGCGATACTCTATTGTTTAAGCGCGCGGTGTAGCCAATAATATTATTAAACTCTACTGTACTGGATCGTATTTGAAAAAGCGATAGATCATCTTAAAAAGAAATATTCAGAACATTAAAGGTAGACGTGTTTCGACACCAAAGGATAAAAGAAGTCTATCAAAAATATCTTTTTTGTATCACACTAATTTCGATTACTATTTTCGAAATGCGGGTGTCACCCCCAAACGGGTGACACCCGGTGCGGACCGCCCCCTCCTAGCTACGCCACTGGGGAGGGGGGTTTCCGAGCCAGGCCACGTAGCCTTCCTTTCATAACATATTTCACACATAAAATGAGGAACAGAACACACAACAGCTTGTGAATATTTATATCCCACAGTTAATTATCTCCATATGTAATTTACAATAGTCTGACAGGCAGAGGCGGCCTTAGGGGGTGGCGAACAGGGCAATCGCCCAGGGCCTCGCTCTTGGAGGGGCATCGCGCAGCTAACCTAGTTGATCAGAATTTATGTTTAAAACAATACTTTATCTTTAGCTATTAGTGATAACAATAAAATAAAGTTGGTTATTTGATAGAATAGTATTTATTAATAACTACCTAATCAAAATTTCTCATTTAGATTTGTTTATCCGTGTATAAAAAGAAAACAACAGCGTTATTTCGGTGTTGAAGTAAGTAATAATGGAAAAAAAAACATTAGCTGAACTACTACTGAAGTGTACCCGACTATCGCAGTAGCCTTGAGTATTATTGTCACCAGACATAATTCAGTTGCGTCAGCGGAAAGAAGTTCTTCGTGGTTAAAAATTATTATAACATATTTGAGGAATTCGATGCCACAAGATTGGTTTTCAGCCCTTTCTATTGTTTTAATTGAAAATGACATAGCTCATTCGTTAGATTCTTGTGCTTTAATTAAATATTATACACTCAGGAAAAGCCGCAAGCATCATTTTTAAATCCCTGCGTATATCTTTCAAGGCCTTATTGTACTTCAGTTTATCCTTAAAAATTGTCATCATTATGTTTGTTAAGTTTTAATAACTCTTCTGATATAATATTTTAAAACTCGATTTTTTTTATGACGTTTGTATTTTCGTCGATCGAGTGAAGGACTCATTATTAGAAGTCGCTTCCACCATGGTGATTTCCCCAGTCACTTAAATCGAATACGGCTCAGAGAAACTCCACAATGCGACTGTTCAGAAACAGCAGTAGGCGATTTAAACCACATTCTATTTTCCTGCCAGAAATATAGAGCACAACAAGACAAAATGTTGAAAGGACTAAATAATCCTCGGGCCGACCCCGGCAGCGTAGGGGTAGTGTGCTTGCTTCGCGTTGCAGGGGTCACCGGTACGAGTCTGGCCGAGGGCATGGGTGGTTTTAATTAAGTGTTGTGTTCGTCTTGTATCGTCCTTACAAAAGAGAGAAAACAATCACACTTGGATGAAATCTATACACTGTAAAAAAAAGCACATTGAGCTGGCTGAATGGCTAACATGGCTGAATGCCATATATATATAAAAAAATATATAAACCCCTCGGTGTTCCTTTACCAACGAACGTGATTATCTTGCTAGCCTCCAACGACAAAACCATTTATAGGACATTAATGACATATTATAAGGATGGAGACATATTTATCTGAATTCTTCCCATCTAATTCTTAAAACGGCACCATTTATGTGCCCAAAAACTACGTCTTTAATGTGTGCTAGAGATGCAGTCTCATTGTAAATATATTACGACTAAAATTAACGTCTTACTGGCAGTTAATTTAGATAAGACATAACTTATCGACAAAAACATTCACTGTTAGTAAATTATATATCTTGAAGATGGAATTACACCTATCTTAGCTTTACTTATACACAGTACAGAAGTGGACCCTTTATACCAATTAGAATTTTCTTGTTTAATGCATCCTACATATACAGGGTGTTACAAAAAGGTACGGCCAAACTTTCAGAAAACATTCCTCACATACAAACAAAGAAAATATGTGATGTGGACATGTGTCCGGAAACGCTTACTTTCCACGTTAGAGCTCATTTTAGTTTCGTGATACAATACGCCATTCTCCAGGGCTGCATCAGCGCATCAAGGATTCCATGCGACGGAGGGTGGATGCATGTATCCTCGCTAACGGAGGACATTTTGAACATTTCCTGTAACAAAGTGTTTGAAGTCACGCTGGTACGTTCTGTTGCTGTGTGTTTCCATTCCATGTTTAATGTGATTTGAAGAGAAGTAATAAAATGAGCGCTAACATGGAAAGTAAGCGTTTCCGGACACATGTCCACATCACATATTTTCTTTGTTTGTGTGTAAGGAATGTTTCCTGAAAGTTTGGCCGTACCTTTTTGTAACACCCTGTATGTGTGAATGCAAGTAAACAATGTCAAATTATAATGTTTGAGAGTGAGCAACCGATGAGTAAATTGTCAGAAATGATGTAATATAGGTTGTAGTCTAGCAAATAATGAAAAACCCATGTAAACAACAATATTATGTTTGATAACTAAATGAAACTAATATGTACACATCAATGTAAAGTTTACATAAGCTGGCTGTATGGCCGACAAGTCCAAAGGCCAGTAAATAAATAATTTTTTTAAAAAAGATGTTTTGTACAAAGGATAAGGTCCTCGCAAAGATCTGCCGCCCAGGGCCTCGCAATGGCTAAGGCCGCCACTGCTGACAGGAGAAAACAGTACAAAATGTCTTCTGGAATCGAAAGGGAAGAAAGCTATGTGGGTGAGGGGGGGTTCACAGGAGGTCAAAATTGAGCTACGTAGTTTATGGACACTCCCTAACATACAAAAGTAAATTTTACCACTCCTGTATGCCAGAAATAGTGGCAGCTTGTGATCATAATCTCTCCTCTTTCATGCACTATTCTTATTCAGAATTTAATTAAACGATTCACACCAAGTGTGGAGGGTGAGTAGTAAAAATCTAGCCTCTCATTCGGGAGGATGCAGGTTAGAATACCCATCTGGGCATCCAAATTTGGGTTTTCCATGATTTCGCCTAATTAGGGCCGCCGTAAGCGGACGTGCACTGCACGCGGGCAGCACGTTGAGGGGGGGCGGCAAATCGAGTGATTGACAGTCGGCCCCCCAGTGATCATTGCAACTCCATTGATGCCGTGACGAATTTGCAGGGTATTATATAGTGCGGGTGACTTTTTTTTTTAACTCAACTGCTGCTTCAGGTGGGGGGTGTGACACTTGGGGCGGCAACAATGGGGGCAGCACTTTTTTGACCCAGTTCGGAAAATTCCTAGATCCTCCACCATGGCTGTAGTTTGACTGGGGGCGGCATAATCGGTATTGCATGTGGGCGCTCAAACAGCTAGCAGCAGGCCTGCCCCTAATCACTCCAGGTAAATAATGCTTCCTTCAAAAGGTCGTGGCTGATTTCCTTCTTGTTCCTTGCCACCTCAAATGACCTAGTCGTCAGCAAGGTATAAAGATATAAGCAAAACAAAAAAAGATTTTCTACTGTAATGCAGATACATGTGGGAGGATGGTGTTCTGTATATGTCTGTATGCTGAAATCTTGACTTGAATTTCTTAGAATAGGTCTTGTTTATGATAAGACTATTTATTATTATTATTATTATAAATTTATACTTGGTGTTTTTCATTTGGTTTGAGATTAATTGTTCAATGATTTTGAAGTTGGTTTCAGCTTTGTGTATATAAAGCCTTCTGAGAACTCTTTTGAAGATTTTACTTCCACAGTGAAGCATACATGGGCGTAGCCAGGGTGGAGCACTCCTTGAAGTAGTCAAGAAAGAAATATACGAAAATAAAAATTACTTCTTTCAGTATTGAAAAATTAATTCTGCCGAAATTTAATCAGAACTCTCACAGACTAGTTTTTTAAATAAGTTAAATGAGTAACCTGAAACTGCTCTTGAAAGGATGTGACAGTATCTTGCTGAGATATGAAGTACTTTTAGGATGGAATAGTGACTAATCTCATTCGGTAGATACAAATGTCAAAATTTAATAGGTGATGCAAGAAAAATGGTATTGGCAGTGATTTTTACAATCATTCCTAACAATCCTTATTAGTTGTATTCCAGTTTTCTCACTCACTAAAATGTATTCTTAATATAGGGAAATATTGTATTAAGCATAAGAACAGTTCATCATATTTTAATTACTGTTACCACCATATTCCTGACTGCTGCTGTTATAAGAATTGGTCCACACTGTAGTGCCTGCTTTTAATTACAACCAAGTTGGAATAAGTTTTATTTATTTAAAATTTCTAATTGCACGAAGGTTTTTTTTTCTCTCTCTCTCTTAAACGTCTTTCATACTCTTTAAAACAATACTTTGCTTAGAAAATGGTGGTGTCACCAATGTGTTAAATCTGATAGGTTTTAGTAAGTAACTGAAGCAGCATAAACTGAAAAAGTGAATTTATAATTATACAATCTACTATAACTTTGTTAAGTTAGGTCTGCTTATATACTTTCATTAATGCAAGATGTGCCAGAAGTATTGTCAGACTGCATTCAATCTCCCAGTGAAGAGTGGTTCTAGTGTTATTTAACACATTGTATCGTATCTTGCCTTCAAGAACTATTTGCATTTGGACAACCGGTTTTAGCCATTGTGTGATAGAGAAGAGGGAATTGTTCTCAAGGTTGGTTACCCTTCCCATCAATTAAAAAAAAAAAAATCAATCTCTGGGCTGGTTTTATGCAGGTCATCTATTCCTGTCTCAAGCTTTATCTTAACATAACCTACATCCATTATTATCTACTTCGAATAGTATAGACTCACTCTGTCTGTCAGTTCAGTATTTTCCTCTGCTGTTCTCTCCTTAAACAATTTAACTAATCGCACATTCTATAATGTAATCCACCATCCAGTCTTTTCTTTCTGCAAGAGATTTCTACAAACTACTTCTCTCCTACCACCGAGCATGGTGGTGTAACGGCTAGCATTCTGGCCTCGCATTTGGGAGGACGACGGTTCGAATCCCCGTCCGGGCATCCAGGTTTGGGTTTTCCATGGTTTCCCAAATCACTCCAGGCAAATGCTGGGATGCATCCTTTAAAAGGCCATGGCCAAATTCCTTCCCATTCCTTGCCCCCCCTCGCTGGTAGAGACGTTAAGCAGATATATATATATATCTATCCTACCAAAGTAGGCTCTTTTTCTTAACACTATTCTGCTTTCAACACAATTTTGACTTTATTTTCCAAAACACATAATTAACTTCTTTCTCTGATCCTATTTCCGCATTTAACTTTTGTCTTGTTTTGATTTATATTTAGTCCAAATTATTCCCCAAGTATTTTGATGATGCCATACAATAATTTAATATCTTCACTCTATTCCATCAACAGGCTAATGTCAACAAATCACATTGTTTCTCCTTGAACACTTGTCACATTCAATTTTTTCCTTTTACTTCATTCCTTACTTCCTCTGCATAAAAGTTTATTAACGGAGATCGACTACAACTTTATTTGTGTCAAAGATACGCTGGGAAAGTCTTGTTTCTCATGCAACTTTGTCTATTACCCTTTTCAACTGATGCATGTGTCTCATTCTTTCCTTTCACTATAGCCATCTAATTCTTGTATAGGTTATAGACTATCTTCTGTCCCTATTGTGCAAGTCAGGTTCTTTTACTTAAGAAGTGTATAGACCCAAAAATCTCAATGTTTGTGTGTGTGTACATATATTTGTTTGTCTACACCATCACATCACCACCTGCAATAAATGGTGGTTAATTCCTACATCCTCCTCCTTTTCCACTTTGGCCTCTATGGAACACACAGTTCTTAACTCAGGTGAGCTTTCTTTTTGCTCAAAATTCTTTTATTCTTGCACCGCATTTTTCTTGGATCAATTTCACCCCAGATCCAGGGCACAGTGTTTTGGCTGTTAATCAGCGTTCTGTACTTATGCCTCTTGTAAATGTCGTGGGGGTCAATTTCCAGTTGCTCAAGTTCTTTTCTGATTAGCCTTGTCCATTTTGCGTTAGTCACTTTCTCCCTAGAGAGGGTGTTGAAGATTTTGGAGGTGAATCTACAATTGTCCATCTGAACTATGTGACACAGAACATTAATCTTCTTATTCTCATACCTGAGTCTGTATTTTTCTTCTTCTTTGACAGGACCCATGATTTTTCTCAAGATCTTACATTCCTTTGTTCCAGTTTTCTGAGTTGTCCCTTTCTAACCATGTTCAAGCATTCAGGCATACATTACTATAGTATTATAGTGCCCAAGTTCGACATTAAAGGAGAGAGATTTAGATCCATACATGTTCTTACAAATGTGGTATGTTTTCTCCATTCTGGCACATCTACTATTAATGGCCAAGTCCACATGGACATTTGGAGTTATCCATTCTCTAAGATATTTTAAGGCATTAGTCCTTCGTATCATTGCATTCCCCATTGGGGTTAAGTTTGGTGCATTTATGATGAACTCTGTTTTGTTTCTGGAAATCTTAACCAATGTGTTATTGAAGTATAGTTGGTGAATAGCTTCCTCCATACTAGAAGCTAGGAGAGCAAGATCATCTACACCCTTTCTGCAACCCGGGGCCATCATGAATGGCTGTCTTTTTCCAATATACGAAGAGGATTGGTGACAAGACATACCCTTCTCTAAAACCTGTTTGAATTTGAAAGACCAATAGTTCCCCTCTGAAACTGACTTTAGTGTTAGCGTTTGGAAGAGGGCTTTCCTACCTATGGAGTCACAAACGTTGTCATATAGGATGAGGCACTTATAAGTGAGAATTGTTTTGAGATTTAGGAACTGTTCAGCACATGACCTCGTCTTCCAGAATCCAGCATGGTATTCTCCTATCATGCATCTAATTGAGCCTCTTACAAGATTCTTTCTACTCACTAGAGTATGACACAGAAGGGAGATCCCTCTATAGTTGTTTATGTCCAACTTATCTCCCTTCTTGTGAAGCAGGTGGATGATAGAGGTCCAATCAGTAGGTAGTATTTCTGTCACCCAGATGTCAGATATGATCTTTAATGTGCACTTTGGATTGACTCGTCATCAGCACGTTTGCAAAATTCAGCAAAGATGTCATCTTCACCTGCTGCTCAATTCGACTGGAGTTCAAAAATCACATTTCTAAATCGTAATTATTATATTTTAAATTTACTTTTATGCAGTGCTAATTGTCTAAACTGAACTTTTCTTGGTGGGGTGAAAATTTACAAGTCCCTTGCATCTTACCTCAGTCAATTGCAGTGATGTAGTCCGTGCCATTCCTTCTGTTTAAGAAAGGTTAACTGATTACCATTGTTTCTATCATTAACTCACTCATTCCCATATAAGAATATCTGCAAAAGTGTTTAATAAAAAAATGTTATAGCAGGATTATTGTATACGGCACTTTGTCTAAACTGTAATCGTGTCTGGTACCTTTACAAATTCTGTTTAGTGGTCACCAATCCCAAAATAAAACTTGGTACCAGCGTAATAGAAAAACATGACTACTTCTATCCGAAATAAATGATTGCAGGTTAAACCATCCTCTCACAGTAAGCAACTTCCTCCTAATTCCTAGATACACATTAAAGCTAAAATTTCATCTCAAAGGAAGAGCACAATTTCTGTCAGACTACTACTGCTGCTGCAATCATTGTCACCTTATATTCATATTGGTCCAAGCATACTCAGCATATATGTGATTTGACAGGGAGGGAAACTTTATTCCTTTTTTTTCTGATCATTAGCATGTTTTAAATGTAAATTTTAGTTATGAGAATCTTTCTCCCAGGTGTTGTGGTTTCAGAGCTAAAATTTACTGAAGCTTTAAATCTGTTATCATTCCTACAATTCTAGTGTCTGAACTGATTCTGCTGTCAAAATATTTCACGATAATTTCCTCATCTTTTGACATATAATATGGCTTGATCCAAAATGTATTTGATAGTGAAAACCGACTCCTGACTATAAATGCAAAAGTCAGCTAAAACTTTGACATCACTTATCTCCAAAAATATGAGTGCTACCAATCTGTAATATATGTAAACTCTGCTAAATTTAATTCTTTATCTGACTGTAATATTTCATCATTATCTATTTCCTTAATGCTAATCCTTTGTTTCCATACTAATGCCTTGTAGCCACCATTCCGTTTAAATTTCACTTTTACAGTTATATCGTCAGAATCTTTAAGAAAAGCTCTGCATGTTCAGTGAAAATCTCTCCAATTTGAATGTGGTTTCTATGCCCTCAGACCTGTATTTACACAGAATGTCTGAATTGCAAATTAAGTGAAATCTCATTTTGTCTATTAGTTATCAATAATGTTTCCATATGTTTATTATTTTATGCCAAACATTTTGACCTAAGAATCTTTAATGTACCCTGAAAATTAAGTCTGCAAAGTTAAAACTGATTCTGGTGCAATCTTTTCCGTGCACTTGCGAAATCGCAAAGTTCACATCTCCTTAATATAATTTTCTAGACCTCATTCTACACCTCTGAAACTGAATGTGGCCAAAAGGCTTCTAAACAAAAAAAAACTTACAATATAGATTAAACTCTCCTTACTAACATGTTTTCAGACTCTCAAACTACTGGAAAATGCTTCCAAAATGATTGTTGGTTTTAAGGACCCTTTAAACTCTTTTTGAAGGTATACTGACAAAAGTAAGGTTTCTCAGACAGTGTCAAGTCTCCATATGTGGACATGCGGCCATATTTCATGTGTCTACATCAATAAGAGTTTAACCTAAAATACTGTTTAATTTCTTCATTGCTGCCCTCCTGCCTTCATCTCAGTTAAGTAATGGCTGTAGAAAATTGCCATTAAAGGTAGTCAGTACAGACAGTAAGTAGGATGCCAGATTTAATGCGCGGCATCACTACCTATCCGATCAAGTATGCAGCCCCTCAGGCTGAATTGCCATATTGATAGGCTCAAAAGAAATCTGATATATTCTTAAATAATATGGTGCAACACTATCAGTTAGGTTGCTATGATAGATTTATTGCTTATGTGAGGGGGAAAATGCCTAAAGTTTTGTGCATTGATTTTGTGTGGCACAAACATCTTTTAGTGAATCGTCCATTCATCGAAGTATAATAATTAGAGCAATACGTGGGATCAATGTTTAAACAGATGCACCAGTTTTTCTTGCTTATGACTAAGCCTCCTCAACATCGAGGTCATTAGAGGTGAGAAATGGGAAGGAAATCTGGGATGGCTTTCTGAAGGAACCGTCCTGGCATTAATGTGGAGTGATTTGTGGAAACTATGGGAAACCTCTAATCTCGACAGGTATTGAACCCTGCATCCTTGCAAATGTGAGGCCAGAGCGTTACTACTCATCTGCCACACACTATGGATGCATCAGGACAGTTATGTGATTTTTCGACAAAAAAGTTGACTGCTTTCAGAATACACAAGTTTTCCCAATTTGTTGCATTATATAAGATAGTTTGTCTCTACCAACATTAATGGTAAAGGATTGATCAACTAAAATTTCATTGGTGGAGTGTATTATTGGACTATCAGCAAGATGGTGTAATAATATTAGCGGAACTGTTGATATATACCTTACTACTAACAAATATTTAGGATTTTGGGAAGGACTAAATACATTTCAGGTAACTCCCACAACAGATCTGGTTAATAGATTCTACTCCAGGAAAGAACTGGTGATGAATATTGGGCTGCAGTCAACTTTCGGAGGTGCAGAACAGGTGTTGTGGGTGCAAATGATGAATGAAATTTGAGGTTTTTAGTAATGCCTCAAGAAGGATCCCTGACTACCTGAGAAATAGTTCCCAATAACCGATTATTTACAGGAGTGGCTAGCGCTACCACTTCAAAATATTTATAATTATAGAAAACAATATAACGCAAATAACACTTGTGTTGTCATAATTTTAACAATAGTCTGGCAAGATGACTTTATAAAACTGATTAGGAAAAAGCTTTGTTCAACACGAAAAAGGGGGGGGTGGTTTCCAATGTAAAAGCTATGTCATGTTAGGTGGGTGCCACATAGTTTATGGCCACTAGCTAATGATCCTACCCTTTTCTTTTCCACTTTTTGTTTGTATATGCCATAGATTTAAGTAGTTTCCTTTTAAAGCCATTGTTTCAGTAGGTCTTATTCAGAAAATCCAAGAGGTGTCCTTAATTTCAGCTTCCAACAAAGATAAAGCCACAGAAAAACGTGATACCTAAAATTTCGGATCAACTGTTTCTATACAAATGAAAGTTTTCAGTGAAGCTGTATAAAATCACTCATCACTAAAACAAGTACATTAGGTAGTATAAATAATGATTTTGGTAGGTTATTGAAAAAGTCAAATATAAGAATTTTACAGATCCTGAATAATAGATGCATCCATTTTGAAATTTTCAAAATCATTTAAAAAAAATTATCTATACAGTTCATGCAAACAGAAGGCAGTTCAAAACTACAAAGACAGGGCAATCCTTATAATATTTTTTATTTCACTGCACTTGGATATGAATCAATTTACGGTAAAAAATGTTCAGGCATGAACATATATGTACATAGAAAAAATTAATACTGGATATTAAAGCTAAAGCTTGAAGGTCGCAGGCATAGAAAGTATATCGGCCTGAAAATTTTTTCATAAAAGTAATTAGTTTCCTAAATTGGTCTCCATCCACTTCACTTTCAGGAAGTTCAGAACATGTACAATATTTTACAACAGAACTGACAATATAGCAACTTTCATGTAACATAGTTGCATGCACTTTACAGGCTTAATACAAAGGTTTATGCAAAGAAACATACCCATTTACATTTCCATAAAGTGCTGTGGCAAATACAATTTACCACTGCAAGAAGAAATTTCGAAGTTTCTCAGATGTTTGCAATCTACATTACATTACGCAACACATTTACCTTATAACACAAAAATGTAGACAGCACAGGAAAAATGAGATCTTAAAACATTTTTATAAGAAATCAATATACAACCAACTTATCAACTTAGATTTCACCAACATGCTCAACGCTCATATCATGTAGCCTTTCAATCAAATATAAAATAACTGATCAAGGGATTGTCAAAAACAACAGTCCCTCTACCCCCAACAAATTACTACAGTGCGCCATCATTCAAGGAAAAAGAAACAAATTTCTGAAATTGCAAAAAAAGTTGCATTAATACTGAACTGTAAAACCTGAACAGATATAAATTTTGCAATATAACCTTAATATAGTACCAAGTAATGGAAGATGTATAAAATTTCTGGATTAAAGATGTACAGAGCTGATGGATAATGAGACAGCTTATTGATCTGCAATAATTATAAAATTTGAATTTCACATCCATCCAAGTTTTCAATGAGTCATCAAACCGTATTGGTAGTGGGGGACATTTGATACAGTGAAGGAAATCTCTACATACAGACTGCATTATTTATTTTAACGAGGCAAAACAGGTATACCAGTTTCTAAAATGAATGCAAATGTCACGGCTCACAGTTTTGCAAATCTTAACAGTTATGAACACTATGAATCAAAGCAAAAATGCATGTTATATGAAAGCAAAGCTATATGAAATTTCTTCAGACAATAAAGACAATACCAATACTTTTGAAACATTTTAGGGCCTTAAAATTTCCTCTGCCTCACAAAGTAGGCCAATTCCAACAAACAGTGAACTATTTTATGATCACTCATACATAACTTCCAAGATTTAGATTGTAGATGTGCTCATCTCATTTTCCATCTACTACAATATTTAGTTTCTAATTGTTTTAATTACACTTTGGTGAGGATAGGACTCAGTAACTCTCAAAAAATACAATTACTGTACCTATAGAATATAATAAGAACGTTGTGTGATAAGCATAGATTACACATATCGGCAAGCTCTAATAAACTGAACTGAAAAATTGCTTATAGGTATTTTACAATACAATGTGTACAATTGTTAGATAGGTAACCTGTCTGTAATTCTGACCTTTTTCCTATCATGACAGAAAAGCTCTGACAGTTGCCGTCACTTCTTTACGACATACGGCACATGTAGAAAGTGATGGAGCACACTTAACGCATGCAACAATATGTCCGCACGGAAGAAACAGAACACCCATTTCTTCTTGAAAACAGATTTTACACAGACGTACGTCATCGATTTCCTTTTCTTCCTTAGGCGTTGCAGACTGTTGCGTAGGTTCTGAAGGATGGATAGGTGCCTCAGAGGATTCACTTTTTAGTGGCAGCTTAATATTTTTTGCTTCTTTTGCTGTAATGATTGCTTCCTTATTTTGACAAACATTGTCCACAAAATCTTTTCCTTTGACAAGATTAACAAACACACACTTCGAAAACCAAAGGGCGTGTTCCACCCATGGATCATCGTTCTCTTCCCAATCCTTTAGCCCACCACCACAATGGAAGCAAACTGTCTGATCTCCTTTGCCTGTGTAAAAGAAACCAGCCTCACTAAGTTTGTCAGGTCTTTGTTTGATGGCTAGTGGCCATCCGTCAAATGAAGCAAATCTGGCTTCTTGGGTGCTATATTTTTGCCAAGCAGGGCCAGACCTGCTAAGAACACCAAGCTTGTCCAAGGATGTGTTTTCTTGCGACTGGATGGTGTTGGTTCCGGAGAAGAGTTTGGCCGTATTTGAATACCGTATGGCCCACAAGTATCATAGGATATGGTGCGAGGTGCAACAGCTGGCTCCATATTACTGTTACTGACTGACCTAAAAAATATTAAACCAAACATGTAGGTCCAGTTGAAGAAAAATTTATTAGCCCCTAAAAGGTTTACATGCAAAAATGTTTAATTAGATACAAGGAATAGATTTAAACTGCTTTCATCACCAACTTCTTAAACTAAGATGACATTAAAACAGTTTTTCAAAAACCTTGTGACAAAAGAAACAATCCAAGACTCCAACCAGGTCACTAAGGTTCAGACATGAATGGACTATTTGTTCACTTCATTGCAGCCATGGGGGAAGCTTAACAGAGATTAAGTCAGAAAAGGATCAAAATTTTGTTAAGTAGTGGTGCATTTAAACCTGATGCTCCATTATGTGCAATAGTAAAGACATTTTAAAATTTGGGATTTTAACACCAGACAGCTATGTGATTATAGGTGGGGATAAAATCTACAAGAGTGAAGCTAGAGCATAAAAGTCTTTAGTAGAAACATTAAGAAAAATGAACACTGTAAATCTTTACATTGCTAGCATTCCACACAGAAATGACTTGATACCATTGTCACGTGTAAACAAAGAAATCAATGCCACAAATCAAAAATATAAAAAGATTTGCAAAACTTTTCCAAATGTTGAATATTTAAAAGTGGACTATCCCAAAGAAGAATTTACAAGACATGACTTGCATTGAAACTATAAACATATATTGCTCCATATCAAAACCAAAAATGTACAACATGCCAACCATGCATGTAGAACACAAGAATTCTATTGGACACTATAGAATCATCTGTTACAACAGTGGTTGAAACAGCAGCAGCATACAAATAGGTATTCTATATTCAACAGACTGACCCCGAACTACTGTCGACCAAAAATCTTTTAGCTGCTACTGAAATGGACATAAGAACAAAACAGTCTGCCTAAGAGCGTCAGGGATTGGAATGAGTTACCAAGAGAAATGATGAATAATTTACCGAAAACTTTGAAAGAATTTAAAGATAAAATTTGTAGAGGGCAAATGTAGGTAGGTGCAGAATAGGGGGAAGATGGGTGTGTAGAGAAATTGCCACCGGAGCCTGTGCTCCATTGCAATTAAATTAAATTCACCCATCAAGTGAGGGTTTTTAATGGTCACAGAGGAAAAATTACACGCATATGCAATCTTTAATGGAGATCAGTTAAACAGTGTCGACTGAAGAACATTGGCAGGGGGAGAGGGGTTCAGTTTTGTCAAACCAAAAGTTGACATTATTTTTCTCTTATTTTTGACTATAAATGTCTAAATTTCAATCGAAATCAGATAAAAAAAAAAATGCTGGTTGGTATAAAAATTAAGGGGTGTAAAGGGGTAAAATGGGTGGTTTCTCAATGAAATTCATATGGAACCACTTTGGAGGTACACCCTATCCACTAAAAAAATATGATTTAAATCAGTTCAAAATTGGCAAAGATATCACTGAACATACATACAAAATAAAAATTGAGAACCACCACCTTTTCTTTGAAGTCTGTTAAATGCACCCATAATACCCCTTCACCCCTCTTAAGACATACACATGCAACTTTTGTGTGTTTAGCATTTATCTCCATAACAAACAAATTTTTTGTATATATGCTGAATGGGACCACCAAAAATAGTTTACTCAAGACTATTGTAATGAACTTGAAATTGAATTGAACAGTAATTAAAATTTATATGTAAATATCTAATTTTAACTAAATACAAACTTGTGTACTCAAGTCTAGCAATAGTGAAGCATTGCCAGGTTAGCTAGTATAACATAAATAAAACTATGTTATGATTCCAATAGGAAATGTGTGAAACTGCAACAGACCAAATATACTAGCCAACAACGAAAATTCTTCAGACACGAAAATAGTTGTTTGTAGTTAATTTTAGCCCGGAAAACACTAATATGACATTTAAATACAGAGTAAGCTCTATGTTCCGAGATACGATATTTCAATAAATACTTCAGGGATTTTAGGGGGAAAATACTAAATTTTTTTATAAATAATATATACCTTGGCAAAATTCAGTACAGGATTTGAGAGAGATTTGTAAGCCATATTTTTGTTAATAGCGTCCATTTGTAATTTACTGGGAGAAAAGTCAGGATGCCACATAGATGTGTGAATACTGCTGACAATTTCGGTTATGTGTGAAGTGACATTTTCCAATCAGAAACCACAACTTATTACACTTGAAGACTTCTTACTATCATTTTGGGGTCAAGGTAGGGAACATGGATAAACCTTGGGAACCTTATATTAGCTGCAATATGTTCAGTAAATCCACATCAATGGTTAAATAAATTTAAAAAAAATGTGCAATGACTTTAGCAATTCCGATGGTTTGGAGAGAGCCCTCAAACCATACTAACAATTGCTACTTCTGCAAGAGAGCACCTCGTAAGTATGGCCTTTCAAGAAAAAAGAAAACTGGATTACCCCAACATTCTATCGGTTACCCATCCAGTACCATATGACAACCATCTGCTTGTACCTCAATCCCCAGAAAATTTCTGTCTTGAGTCAGATGAGCTTCTTAGGGAAGAAATACCTGAACCTTCATCACAGGACCCTAATTTTCCAACGTTTAAGCTACCGAATGAGAGACAGACCTAATCAGGCTGAAATTAATGACCTAATTAGAGACCTGGAACTAACACAAAAAAGGCTAAGCTTCAAATACCAAGGTTAAAACAGTGGAATGTTGTACAAAGTACTGTTAAAGTGTGTACCGGAGTAGGCCAAAATTAATTCCATATTTAAAAAAAAACTTCATTTCCTGCTGTAATATTAATGGATTGATGGCTGCTTTAAATGTGGAGTACCAACCACAGAACTGAAGGCTGTTCATTGATGCTTCAAAACTTAGTTTAAAAGCTGTGTTGCACAGTGGCAAATAAAGGTGATATAAATTCTACTAGGCATGCAGCTGGGATATACAAAATACTGCTGTTTCCTCTGTTTATGGGACAGCAGGGATAGGCCTTCACACTACAGCAGAAAAGTATGGCAATCTAGGAAAAATTTGTGCCCTGGGAAACAGACGAAGTCCTTCTGCCTCCTTTACATACCAAACTGGGACTTACGAAAAACTTTGTAAAGGGGATGGATAGGAATGGATAAGCTTTTAAAACACACGAGCAAAATTCTCAGTGGTGTTAAAAGTAAAAGAATCCCCAAATTCATTTCCTTCTTAACAACGAAAATTTCGATCGAGCCCTCCGGGATAGAGAAAAAGTTGTTTTGGAAGCCTTTGGAAGTTTTGTAAAAGGTATCTTGGGAAACAGAAGAGATGAGATTGCAAATAACCCCTTAGAGAAGTCTCATAAATTAAGCTGAAAAATTCAATTTCTGCACGACAAGCAAAACGAATACTCTCGTGAATAAATTAAAATAATTGCTACTTCTGTTGTGAATAAATACATAATACTGTGGTTTTTAGTACAGAAATACATGTAGCAAATAGTGTAAAAATTCTAATATATTTGGTTTTCCTGAACCAAATTTAGTAAAAACTTGCCATTTTTATATAAGAAGCAAATGAAAAGTTTATGTAATTGTAGGTTTTCTCAGCAAACGTTTTTTTGTTGGCTAGTGATATTTGCGAACAACGAAATATGTAACCATGGCGTTACTATGATAGATATGCGTTTATATGATTACCTAGCAATTAAATTGTCCCTAAGGAAAATCAGTGAACAGTATTGAGAGTGTAGGTGCATTATGACTATATGCTTAAAAATATGAATTGGGAGGTAAGGCTCCATAAGAGTATCGATGATAAGTTTAATTGCTCAGTAAACCCAAGGAGAATTTACCATGAATGAGAGTTCGTTTTGGTAGCAATGGAAAGCATATATGGGTCAATCCATTAAAAAAAAACACCCAGATTAAAAAAAAAAATTGTTGCTCAATATTTTTGTTTTTCTTAATTTTTTTACCAGTTACTCCCCAATACTAAGTGAGCTCAAAACCGTGCTTAAATTTTTTTTTGGCCTTTTACTTTTTTTTTGGCGGCCATTTTAAGTTCGCTTCGAAACCGATTTTTAGCTCAAAACAAGTTTTGCGTAAATGTTTATAACTCTGTTAATTCTGAAGATATCAAGACAAAATAAAAACCAAAATGTTCAGAATAAAATGCTCTAGGTTTTTTGTCATAACATAGTTTTACCTAAATAGTAAGTGGAGTGGAGAAAAATTATATAAGTTCCAAGTTTAAATTTACTGAAAACAGGAACTTCAGAGCTGTAAAATCACTAAAAGGAACAAAGACTCACCTTCAATTTTTTTTTCTTTTGTAGATTTGTTATAGGTAAGCTTGCTGTAAAAATATGAAGCTTGAGAAACTTGTCCATTTTTTTATATAAATTTTTAAAAATACCTAAATGGTGAACTTTTTCAATATTTGAAGAAGAATATCTCAAAAAGGACTGAGTCAAAAATTATGAAATTAATTCACAAAGCACATCTTCATGGTATAAACAATTGTTAAAAATTTGGTGACTGAGACTCAACTGGTTCCAGAGTTATGTGGAATCAAAGTTTTCAGAAAAACTGTATTGTATGCACAGTACGTATAATGGTAAATTAGGTTTGAAATTTACTTATTCACTAACAAACATACTTTTTCAGTTAATAGCTAAAAACATTAAAGATTCTCAAGTTCATGCTGAACGTTATCATTGATCTAGCCAGTCTTACTAAGCATAAATAATTAGTCACATTTAGATGAAAATAAAACGCATACTTGACTGATGCAATGTTTTATTAATATTTTAACTTGACCAACATGAAAAAAAGCTTGGCAGACCATTTACACAATTAGGCCTTAACATGAAAGTTCATAATTTAATTAAAATATTTAAAAGTGTAGAAATTTCATTGCACAGTTTTTCACGAATGTTGTGCGTTCTCCCAGAAATTGTTGTTAGTTTTGTAGGAAAGATCTTCCTTGCAACTTTACTCACAAGCCCCATACCGCGTCCATTTTAGATATCTGGAAGGCAGTTTTTGGGCCAGCTGGTTTTAAAAAGTGCACCAGTAGATCATTGTCTTGATTGCTCGTCTTTGACAATACCCAGCCACCACTGATCTTCATAAATGCATGCAAACAAAGTCATTGTTTGTAAAGGACGTTGTGTTAGTGAAAACGATTGAAGTTTTGTGCTAATCAAATTCTTTACTTTTTGATGTGGTGTAACATCTGATTTCATTGTCAGTCACAGGAGTGAATTGATGTACCCTCTTGTACCTTTCTCAGGCAAGAAAAGCTCAAAATCTTTTTGTTAGTTTGTCTTCCATTTGTCTGATTTCTTCTGCAGGAACAAAGATGTATGTAATTCAGTTATTTTTTTAGTGCAGTATTTGTACATGTCCTCTGGAGTAAGAATTTGGTCATTGTAAGGTCTTTGCATGCCGGCTCTTGTGACTTCCCTTTTGGTAGTACCACCTATACCATCACAAGAGTTTTTTCCATGAGATGTAGCTATCCACTCAGCTATCAAGCCAAAATCATTCTCATGTTGGAACATAGTAACAAAGGTTTTCCTATTTTTGTACTGAATCTTCTTCACTTTGGGTAAAGCTTTCTTTACTTTTATGATAAGATGCTTTTGAAATTCATAAACTGTAGAAGTGTCAAGAATGAGATAGTCACTAATGATACTTTTGCAACAAAGTTGTTCTTCTTTTTTAAAGTAAATAACAAATGGGTATAGCGTTGCTTGCCTGTTAGTACAGTGAAAGCTTTGAATTTCAACCTGAACACAAAATGTAAAGTTTTCTGCAAAGTCGCCAATGGCTAAACACTCATTGTCTTCGAGTTTACCTTTAAGTTCTTTAAAAAAATCAGATTGAATTTCTGAAATGAAATGGTGTGATTTTAGTTTTTCCATTTCTTCTACAAGATGATCTAAAAACTCATCTTTTGGTAATAATCTTGTGATGAGATCAGCTGTCAGTTTGTATCCACTCCTTGAAAACAAGTTCTTCTGGCAAGTTGTCAATTTCATTTGCCAAAACTTGACGAAGTCCTTCTGATCCAGGATATTCTGAACATTTGTCCAGCATTCAGCTGTCTTTTGTAACATCACACACGAGATATACCATCAAGTCTCTGTAACTTGACTCCTTCAATTATGAGTTTGACGTTTTGATGGTATTTACATACGCAAACGCTATGGGTACCAGACGATCTGGTAGCACACACCACTTTGGTCGCAGGGCACAAAACATTAACTAGCCAATTTTAAGGTTAGGATAAGTCTGTTTGAAAAGACTAAACAGCTCATTTAAAGGAAGCAGAATCAGCCTTTTTTGTTTTTGAAATTTGATATTGTCAACAGTTATAGAAACGTATTCTTTTTTCCCAGGGCACAAATTCTATAACTTTTTTAATAACTTCATCACCTACTTTCTGAAATTTCTTTTTAGAAAGACGTGGAGGATACCTTGTTCTTTCACAAGTTCTTTTGTTACTTTTACAAAATATTCAGAAACACCAAATTCTTTTATTATTTTATTTCTTGACCATGAACTAGGCAGAAGGCTGACAATTTGGATTTGTTCTTCATTATTAGCTGAACTGCATTTTTCTTTAAGTTTTTGTATCAAAATATCATATTTGTTTTCTTTTGAATTGCTAGCAAGGTCTTCTTCAGCTAATTCCTCATGAAAGATTCTTCTAATTTCCTCTTAACAGCAGTTATGATTTGAACTGTCTTTTTCTTTAGGGCTGAATGTCTTTGCTCTTTATTTAATTTAGTTATCTTACTTAAAGCGGACAGATCTACAGAACGACATATTGAGCTAACTTTGTGTAAGGGGGATTCATTAACTACCTCATATGCTTCAGGTATGAAATCTGTATCCTTTTCCATTTCAGTCTCTGCTTGATATGGTTCATTTACAAATATTTTTGAAAAACATGTTGGACATAGAGCTTTTCCAGGTATTGAATCAACTTCAAAGTTTTTTTCCTTACAAAGGTGATCCAAAAGAATTTTTTTCAATCCATTTTGAATAGGCTTTTTGTGTACACTCATGGGATCGCAGCATTTCTCCCAAAGATATGATTGAACTTTTCAAAATATTTAGTTTTATGGTAACGGCAAATATTATTGATTTCATTGTTCACTCTCATATTTAGTAAGTTTTGTTTTCCACCATAAGTATTTCATTTGGCACAGCTTTATAGGCCTGCTTATGACACTCCTCATGAATTAGTTCTCCCACAAAACAACTCATTTTCATTAACACAAATGCACTGGTTCAAATTATCAATGAGTTCACTCAATAATAAAAAATTATTAAAGAATATTTTTAAGTATTAAAAATATAAAAAACTTTGATTAAAGCACTACAGTAAAATATAAAACATTGCTACACAACTTCACTACATGTTCACTCAGAAAGGTTCCAAGAGCTACTGGCTACTGAGTCATTGCAACACTTGGAGAGGATTGTTGAAATCTGAACATGCAGACTTCTTGCAGATGAAGACTTATACAGGCAAGAAAGCTTTTGTATGAAAACTTCAACCAACAAGTAATAAACTGACTATTGCTTACAGGTCTAAATGAAACATTAAAATTTATTATTTAGACCATTTATGATTTTTAGTAAAAATATAAATAAGTATAAATTAATACTTATTAATTTATTTATTTTTCCATTTAAACATATGCTATCTTCTTTTTCATGTTTATGCATATTTATGCAATGTGGACTGATTTATAATTAGTTTCTTTTAAAAGAAAAGCATGTTCATTCTTCATTACCATTCATTATGCGCGTATTGCATAGTTTTTCTGAAAACTTTGATTCCATATAACTCTGGAACCAGTTGAGTCTCAGTCACCAAATTTTTAACAATTGTTTATACCATGAAGATGTGCTTTGTGAATTAATTTCATAATTTTTGACTCAGTCCTTTTTGAGATATTCTTCTTCAAATATTGAAAAAGTTCACCATTTAGGTATTTTTAAAAAATTTATATAAAAAAATGGACAAGTTTCTCAAGCTTCAATTTTTACAGCAAGCTTACCTATAACAAATCTACAAAAGAAAAAAAAATTGAAGGTGAGTCTTTGTTCCTTTTAGTGATTTTACAGCTCTGAAGTTCCTGTTTTCAGTAAATTTAAACTTGGAACTTATATAATTTTTTCTCCACTCCCCTTACTATTTAGGTAAAACTATGTTATGACAAAAAACCTAGAGCATTTTATTCTGAACATTTTGGTTTTTATTTTGTCTTGATATCTTCAGAATTAACAGAGTTATAAACATTTACGCAAAACTTGTTTTGAGCTAAAAATCGGTTTCGAAGCGAACTTAAAATGGCCGCCAAAAAAAAAGTAAAAGGCCAAAAAAAATTTTAAGCACGGTTTTGAGCTCACTTAGTATTGGGGAGTAACTGGTAAAAAAATTAAGAAAAACAAAAATGATGAGCAACATGGTCTGGGTGATTTTTAATGGATTGACCCATATGCCAAGAAAGTTTTTTATTCTGGATTAACAGTCCATAAGCTAAAGTGATAGGTAAAATGTTTTGGCACTATTTAGTGTTGCGCAGTGTTATCCACAGCTAAGGAAGTGTGCATACCCCACGTAGACCCATTTTGGTCTCCTATGAACCCTCCCTTCCCCCCCCCCCCAAGTAGCCCTCCGTGGCTTTTAGCTCTTCTCCCCCCCTCCCGTCCACATAGCTTTTTTCCCTTTTGATTCCAGAAGACAGTGTGTACTGTTTTATCTTGTCAGACGATTGTAAATTACATAAGGAAATAATTAACCGAGGGAAATAAATATTCATATGCTGTTGTGTGTTCTGTTCCTCATTTAAATTGTGAAAAATGTTATGAAAGGAAAGCTACATGCCTTGCTCAGAAACCCCCCCCCTCCTCCCATGTAGCCTTCCAGCTAACTCCCCCCCCCCCCTGGACCAAGACAAGTAGTTTGTGCACGCTCCCTAATGGCCACTTGCGATTGGCCGCAACATCTCCACCAGTAGTTCTTCGACTGTAGGTATTTACTTATTTATCCGCATTTTAGGTACTAACCATTTACTGTTTTATCAAGTAATAAAATTAGCTATGAAACTATTTAATGAGAAGAAAGAGTGAATTTCTCAATAGCAACAAAACTCTAGATAAACACACTGCATGGGTCTACAAAAAAAGAAGTAAAAGAGCTTCTAAAAATTTTCTTAACAGTTTTCAATGCAGTGGACTATGTTAAATCGTGGGTTATTTTTATACCTGCGCATGGCTGTTGACCTCAATAGCCATGATATTTTACTAATAAAACTATATAGTTACAGGATTCGTGGTAATGAATATGACTGGTTTGAATCTCATCTCTCCAACAAATACCAGAGAGACAAAATGTTGCTTAACGGAGAATACTATTTCTCAGAATATTGGAGAGTTGAGCACTAAGTACCCCAAGGGTAAGTGTTAAGACCCTTACTTCCCTTATATAAAATAATGATTCGACAAATCAATTATTAAAAGCAAATGCAGTGTTATTTGCAGATGACTAATATTTTTGTAGAAAGACAGCATAAAGTTGTCCAACAAGAGAATTACAGCAACAACTGAAGTTGAAAAGTTTTTCAATCTAAACAATGAAAAGACAGTCTGGACTATTTTCAGTCATGTAATGAATAAAAATAACAGTAATAATTTTGTGCAGATAGGAAATGCCTATATCAAACAAACTCACAATACAAATTTTTTTATGAACATGGCTGAATGAACATTTAAGGTTGGATAAACGTATCAAGTCATAACAAACATTTACTTAATGTTATATTTTAAGAAGGTTTAAAGACTGTTGCTCTTTGTGGACAATGTTATATTCTATTACTCATATATACATAGCTTAAGACAGGGTATAATTCTTTGGAGAAATTCAAATTGTGCAAAACTGGTATACAAATTTCAAAAGAGTAAGAAGGAATTATGAAACACATGACAATACTGCAGGGAAATTTTTAAAGAGCTAAGAATATTGACTATGTATATTTGAATGTGTGTACTTTCTGAAATCACATCAGAAATATGCTACACTAAATATGGATAACTCTGCACCAACACAGTGTACTCTAACAACCAAAAATTCTTTACAATTCTCTGCTTTAAACATAAAAGGAATAGCAAATTTACGTATCTCTACAATATAAGCTGCAAAATATGTATTAGTCAATAGCTTCTATAGCATCAATCAATACATGAGCCAACAGAAATAGCATCAACATGCTTGAATTATTCTGTTATGCATGTTTCAAAATATCAATGTTTACTTTACTGCAGTTGAACAGAAGTACAGTATTTCATACGAGTCTGTATTGCCAGAGTAATTTTACTAGTAGTCGTTATAGTAACAATATATGATCTTGAATTGTACTTAAAAACATTGTAGCTCTTACTGTAATTGTTACTGACATGTGCTGCATTGTAAAATATGACCTCATGTATCAAAAACAATACAATACCTATTCCTTATGAAAGGACACAAAGGAGCCCATCGCTGATGTTCTCGCAATGGGTCGTCACCTTCCTCCCAACGGCCGATTTCCACTCCACAGAAAACACATTTTACAACGTCTCGTTCCTTATACGTGAATCCTGCTCGAGCCAAATCTCTCTTGTCAATGAAAGGTACTGGCCAGTTTTCAAATGTACTCAGTCTCTCCGACTCACTGATGAAACTTCTGTCCGTTGCTGTGTTTACTACTGGGTTGGATGGAGGCAAAACTTCTGCAATACAATAAAATAGACAATGTAAGAGACTGACTCAGTGGTAAGTTGTTAATTTACAGATAAACAATTGCATAACAAAATAGATGAATACACCAAAATATATACAGTCTGAACAATAAACTTCAGTGATACAAACTACTGGCAAATCACAATTATGCTACATCAACATTGCTCCCCACTGACTAAAGACAATACTGCGACAGACAATTGCAAGATATATTATTTTCAAGCAGAACTGTCATCTCCAGGAAACCCGATACCTCAGGAATAAAATCTCAAATATCAAAAGTTATTTAATTTTTTTTCCTGAATTTGATCTGATCCGTGCTAGATATTTAAAATGTGTAGGGATCTGAATATCCGTCACCTGTTTTAACAAATGACGACATGTAATCCTTGTTAAGACCATTTTTACTTCTAGTGTCATAATTGTGTATTTTATTTTTCCAAATTGGAGACTACATTAATGTGTAAATATACTCAGTCATGTTAAAATCTACAGCTCTTTGAATGAAGTTCTACTGCTAATGCTACACAATTCTTATTACTCACTTTTGGGCAATGAGTAATTTGTCTCGAGTAGAATTACCCCCAGAATCATGCTGCACATGACATTAAGGAGTAAAAATAAGCAAAATAGTTTCTACAAGCTGAAATCACCCATCGCAGAAATTGTACAAATTGCAAATATGACTGCGCCAAATGACTTCAGTAAGTCAAAGATATGCACTCTAATTTAAATTATGATCAATATGCAAACCTAAAAATTTCACACTCTACCTCTTAAATGAACTGGCCTGCAAGTTTTATATCCATGTATGGTGTTAATCTCTATGATAAACTGAAATGCATATACACAGTTTTATCGAAGTTTAAAAACAAGCCATTAGCTGTAAACCAATTTGTCATAAGGTCAGACAATTTGACACATGTTGGGTAGAGAAATCTGGGATAATTTTAATTCCTTTGCTTGTGTTGTCTGTACGCAGGACAAATTTTCAGATGTTATACAAGGCAGATTGTTTCCATTTATATTAAAAAACAGTAATGGCCCCAATGTAGAACACTAGGGTAATCTGCATCAGATAAATCTCCATTCATAGGACACTGAAATACATAAAAGTAACACTGTTTCTATTCAGAAGGTAAGAACTAAACCATTTATTAAAAATGTGATCTATTCTTGTTTCAGAATTTCATGATCAACAGTCAAATGCCATAGGCAAGTCAAAAGTTCCTAGAGATAAATCATTTATTACTTCTACAATATTGTCAGCGAGTGCAAATATAGCTTGCGCTGAATGGTGATTTCGATATTGTCATCTAGCAAGAATATTTTTATTTTTAATATGTTGGTAAACTATTGTACACTGCTTTCTCAAAATTTTTGTAGAACGCTGTAAGCAGGGAAACGGGACAGTAATTTGATATTACTAACTGTTCCCTTTTTTTGTTAAGATGGATGGCACTAATGAAATTGCTAATAACTAAATTTCTGGTGCTTTATGCAATAACATGAACATTCTTGTTCAGGCTGCATTTCAACCTTATCACAATCTCTAATACTGCCACAATAAAATCAAATAATGCCAACACCTAAAAACACATTGCGACATTTAGAGTAATAACACCGTCTACACCAGTGTTCCTAGTTCATGTATCAATAACTGTTAAAAAAATGTTTGGCAGAAGTAAAATAAGAATGAGGTAAGAAGGAATTGTTCTATTAGTTTGAAATTTGTCACAAAAGTTCCGTAAGTCATACATATTGAGAAAAAGTGTACACAAAAACAAAATGAAACTTACCATAGACATGGTGCCACACGAAAGTTATTAAACGGTGCACCATAAACAGTGCAGACCACCATTTCCATTAAGTTGTTCACGCCAAAGATGAATGTAAATCACTGTCAAGTTTACATGATAACAGACCAGCTGAACCAGATTGAAGAAATATGTAAATTGTTACAGCAAAGAAGTGAAGAATTTAGTTTTCATTAATAAATTAAGGTCCCCTGATTTTTTTCGCGGCAATATACTGGCATGGCGGTTAGGTTGTAATGCAGCTCGCACCACAATGAAAGAAATACGTACTTTGTTACAACAGTAGGCAGTTCTACCATTACCATGGTGCCACAATCTGATGATTTTTTGTAGAACTCGACAAAACAAATCGAAAATAAAGATTTTATATATATATATATCGCTTGGTTTTAGAGATATAGCATGTCAAAAAATCAGTTATACTTGTGCTTCTGGTGACGTTTCTTCTGGTCCAGGTTGTACTTCAACCTAACAACAACCACTAGGACTAAAATGAAACACCTAAAGTGCATTTCCATCGCGTAGATAGTGTTTTGTTTTTTTTTTCTCCTCCTTTGTCCAGGTTGGATCTCACTCTAACCTCCTTACTTTTGAGATACAATATCTTCAGAACTAAGAGATATCAAAATCATTTATTCTTTACTTTCGATTTGTCTCGCCAATTTACATAGAAATTTTTCTTCTGGTCCAGGCCGCATTTCTATCTAACCACGTCAATTCTGATACGATATTTCGAGAACTAAACGAGATATTCTTTACTTTCAATTTGTTTCGCCGAGTTACATAAGAATCCATCATCAAAATGCGGCGCCACGGTTATCGTAGAATCGCCCAACAGTATTAGACGTGAGGAATTACTTTTAGATTCGATGCTGTAGATTGAACATACCTACTATCTTTGGCAAGAACAATTTTACTGCAAATGGCGGTTTTTTATTATTATTGAAATGCATCATTTCGTAACTTTTATGAAGTACCAACTCTAAGGTATTTATCATTTCGCCTTCATGTACACTTTTTCTCAGAAAGTATGACCACAGGAACGTGTGTCAGGCGAATAGCCAAGTCCTTCTTACTTCGTTCTTATTCTACAGTCACCAAGTGTTTATTAAATACATCGGCAATTGAAACACTGGATTACACTGAATTTTATTATATATGTGTGTATATGTGGTTTTTTTGACAATATTTTCCCCATATCAATATTCACAGAATCCCACGTTGTCTTGATTTTAGTTTCTGTTAATCTTATGTTTATACTACATACTCCTAGATTCTTTAATAACCTTCAATAATTTAGAGTACTAGGCCTACTTGTAATATGTTTAGTGCTAGCATTGCGACTGTTCCTAGAGGCAATCTAACTTTCTTTTAGAAATGCATGATATAATGCCCACAGTTATCAATGGATTTTGTTCTTTTCAAAAAGCATGACATTTTCATGGTGAAGCAACTTGCAAAGTAATTTAACATAAGGCTACCACGAATGCATTTTCATACCTTGTACACTGTAAACACGTTTCCAGTTTGTGACATTAAGGCAATTTCAAAAGTAACTAACCGATTTATCACTAATTACCGCTAAATGATTATAATTCCTATGATATAAATATTAGCAAGTATTGTCTTGAAACACATTTTAAAGCCTACACTAAGAACTTAATTTTCAATTAAAAAAAAATAAATAAAAATAAAAAAAATTAAAAAAAACCCTCTGAAAACTTTTTCTGAACCATTTTTAAGCAGAAAAAAGCCAACAGTTATATGGAGATTTCAATAAAGATTTAAAAAAAAAAAAACCTTACCCTATACAATCATGTTGGAATCATAACAATTTAACTCGGGAAAGTAATTTTCGGTTAATTCTAGACTGCAGATAGAGCTATGCCACCAGCGCTACAAATTTAAAAAAAAAAAAAAAAAAAATCACTTTACAACAAGCGAATTAACCTACATTTAATGTGTTCTTGACATTCCAGCTTCTCCCCGTCACAAGAAATAGACCAACAACATAGTGTCCACGACTTAATGATCGATACGTGCCGCCATGTTGAATCGATAGAATGTAAATACCGCATTTAAATAGCTTTTACGAAATTTTTCTTCTGATCCAGGGCATTTCAACTTGATCACAATCACTAAGAACAAAACATTTAAGATTGATATGATCCCTGTACTGACAATGATGCTGGCGGAAAGCGTTTACCACGTTATCCCAATCGTAATTTAGAATCGAACCATTTTTCCCCACTAAGAAAAAAAAATATAAAAATACACACGTAGTCCACAAACCTAACAAATATTGCAATACTGTTAAGAGATCTATAGAAACACACAAAAAAATCAGGTATATAGAAATGCGCGGATGGGCTAAACGTTGAAAACTAATTGTATTTAACCATAAGTAATGAATATATTACATTTGGTTTGTTGCCGCTCGAGAAAACCTGCATATTCCATGCAGGTAACTGCAGTGACATTTGTAGTTGTCCGCGTATTGAATAAGTCACATCCAAAAACAATGACTTCATAAGCAACATCAGCAATTTGTTTAAATTGTTGTCCGCGCGACGAAACGTAGTGGTAGCGGTAACAAGATTTAAAATTAACCCAAAAATTTAAGTTATATTGATTTTCGAGCAGCATTATTAGCAGCGCTTGCGGATTGGTTGAAATTCAGCCTGGACAAAAATTCAGACTGTTACCAACAAATTTTAGCTACGCTTTACTTTCGAACAGAATTATTAACGGCGCCTGTAGATAGGTTGAAATGCAACCCGCCCAAATTTAGGATTTTATTTAAAATATTAAGCTATCCTGAATTTCAAGCAGAATTATTAGCGGCGCCTGTGGATAACGTATTCGTGTACGTAATCTTTATCAACTTTGCTAATCATTGCTGCATTTTATTGCACGTTACATTTAATTTCATCGGATGTCATTACAAGTATTTGATGACTAAATGAAATAATGTTAAATAATATCATTCAAGAAACGTGTACAGAATCGTTTATACCTTGCAATATGCCTATTGCAAGTCTTTCGCAGTTTAATATTAAATCAGTTTTTATTTGCCTGCTTTACAGCTGCAAGAGCAGCATATTTAATATAGTCCAACGAAAGTGTGTAACAATTTTCAGACCAAAAAGGAAAACTCCTTTTTGGAATCTCAGTGACAACGCCACTACTACCATTTCTAATATAAGCAACAACTCCCCCTTTCAAGTTAGTTCTACAGCAACAAGAAGCTAAATTAAAGTCAGTTATATTTGACATACCTGTCGTGGGTGGTGGTCGATTTTCACTTGGAGGCTTTGGAGTCTGCGAAGGCGGTTGTCCACTTCTTTCTTGCTGCAAAGTCACGCGTGTAACACTAGGAGCCATGAACGTTTCACGTAGCCCCAATGAATGACTTTATGCCAGCGAAACGGCGCTTGCGCACGCTGAACAAACCGCCGACAAAGACAAACCGCCAACGACTGAGAACTGCTGCAAAGACTATTCCACTCGCCACAGAGATATAACTGACGTCCCCACTCCACCCTCCTCCATTCATTCTGTAGACCAATGAGCGAGGCGCACTGCACAACAGAGGATTGATACCGCGCGCGAGCTTGCACGAGTAGCGAGATGCACGAACATCGTTTAGGCTCGAGCACATTTTTATTTTCCTTTTTTATTTCATCATTTAACACAGTATTTTACAAACTTCATATAAAATTACTGAGATAGCTTCGCTTGAAATAGTCAACAAATAATGACGACTTCTGAGTAGTAGTAGTAGTAGTCGTATTTTATTTGTCCTCTAAATCATATACATGTACTTTATACATAATGATATGAGACATGTCAATTATAAAATATGATTTACATTTATATTACATTATTTACATTAAATTAATTCATACAATTAAAATATTCTTCTACAGAGTAAAAGGAGTGGTAATGAAGGTAGGCTATGACATCAACAATTTCTCAAAAATTTCCCTTTCTGATGTTGCTTTCATATTATGGGGTAATTTATTTAAAAGCTTAAACCCCATGTGAAATGTTCCATTTTGATACATTTTTGTATGCATAATACGCAAATCTGATTGTTTCCTTGTGAAATGATCATGTACCTCGTAATTTGTTTTAAGAGCTGCATCTTTACCTATGACATTATTTCTAAAAAACATAATGGTTTCAAAGATGTAAATGCTTGGTAGTGGAAGAATATTCATATATTTAAATAAGGGTCTACAAGATATCCACGATTTGTGATTTGTCATTATTCTTATTGCTCTCTTCTGAATTTTGAAAGTACTTAGTGCATTTGACGATAAACCCCAGAATATAATTCCATACTTTATTTGTGAGTGAAAATGGACGAAGTATTCATTTTTCAAAGTTTGTTTACTAGTGGTTAATTTTAAGATACGTAATGCATAACAGATTTGATTTAATTTAGAGTTCAAATATTGAATATATCTATTCCATTTAAGATCAGACTGAATCCATAAACCTAGAAATTTTGAATCTAATTTGTTTGTTAAAGTCTGATTGTTCAAAATAATATTTGGGTTGGCAGGGTTCCTGTTTTGAACAGTATGGAAATTTACTGCAATGGTTTTTCACAATTTATTATTAAATTATTGTTTTTGGACCATTCAGATAGATGTTTAGTGGTTTTATTAATACTTTGCTGAAGAACTTCTTCGGTTTCACCTTTCATTATAAGTGTTGTGTCATCAGCAAAGAGAATATTATCATGTGACTCAACATTTTCATTAATGTCATTGATGTACAAAAGAAACAGGAGGGATCCAAGAACCGAACCCTGGGCTGTGGAAAACTATCTCCAACAGCTAAAAACTGTATAGTTATGGCTAATAGAAATTTTTTTGGTGTTGGTATCCTAACTCTAGTCTTTTGTTTGAAATAAAGGTTCAATTTTTTTTTTCAAAAGAACTTCAAAATCAGCTTGTGAAATTCTACAAAATATTTTGGAGACTTTCCAGAGTCTTCACACGGCTTTTTTTTTTTTTTTTTTTAAACATGTGTTTTAAACTTCCCTTGAAAGTGTAAAACTGTTTTCGAACGCTAATTCTACCGAAAGTGTAAACAGCAGCTCGTGTCAGCGCTCGTGGAAGAATATCTCGTCTAATATCTTGAAGAGGCGCGAAGCGAGACACGAGTGTAACAAGGCCGGCCTACACGCAACGTCTTAACTAGCGTTGCCAGGTGTCCCGATTTGCGCGGGACGTCCCGATTTTCGGGGGTCTGGGGATGCGTCCCGATTTACCGTCGGTCGGGACGCCAAATGTCCCGATTTTTTAGGTAAGTCATAAAAACCATTCACTCGTCGCAAAAACTGAAATCGCGTGTTCACGTTAAGGCCAGTCTCCACGTAACGTCTTGACGGAAGTTTTACATGATCAGGCAAAACGTATCAGACTAAACATTGTGTGTGGACAGCAAAACGCAAAACAGACGTTTTACCTGAACTGAATGAAGACGGACGACTTCCAGCAAACGGATCGGCGGGAGAGTCTTTAATCATCTCTCAGCTTGTAACTATTATTTTGTTTTCCTTTTCGAATTCTTTTATAATTTAGGAGAGAGATTCGATTCGGAATTTTTTGAGTTGTATCCTAGTTATCCTTGTAAGCGACAGCGACTGTATCAAGAAAATTAAGCATATGCTATGGTTGATAAATATAAGAAAGTGTATCTTGGAGATACAAAGGAAGCGGATATGAAAAAAATAGTAAATTCTTTTCGTTCAGTGTTTCTTAAAACGTTGCAAAAATTTAAGCAGTCGGCAAGTTTTGGTGCTGGTGCTGATTATATTTACAATCCTTCTTTGTGGAATTTCGACCATCTTTTATTCTTAAATTATACAGATACCCCAAGAGAAACAATTATCAATACAGAGGATGATTCAGAAGTTAAAATAAGTTGTTAATTTACAGAACTTTACGAACAAACGTACATATAAAAATAAAGGAGATTTATTTAATAGCTAGACAGTAGTAGTGCTAACTATAAATGAAAGAAATAATTATTGTCTTCAAAATTATTTTATTTTATCAAATTCTCTTAAAAGAGTCACGGCGTTGTCCTGCCAATGTCATGATCCTTACACGTTTCACATCTTCCATAGCAAATCCAAGTCTTCGTAATTGAATGTTGTGTATTTTTACTGGTTTCAACATTTCGTATGTAACTCCATAAAATTCTGGTCTAAGGTGGCTAAGAGATTGTTGCGCCATTACAGTTGTGAACTCAGGATCTCGAGAGTGTTTCGACATTACAGTTGTGAACTCTAGAGCTTCGTAGTTTATAGTTGGGATTATTTCAAGTAAGGGTCCGTAACCATTCGTAAATAATGACGTCAATCTTCAGGTTCCGAAGTAAATTCAGATGAAAGAATTTTTCATCTTTAGCAACCATCTTCTAGATCTTATTACTTTTTAATCTCATCGGACATAGCGATATAACCACGAAAAGTAATACTTTACCCATGATTGCAATAGAATTGGGCTAAAGACGGAAGTCAAAAACGTAAGAATGTAGACACGAGAGTTTTTTGTCAGTTTTACCTGACGTCTTGCCCGATCAAGTGAAACGTCAGTCTAGAGTGTCTAGACGTTGCATGTAGGCCGTCCTTTAGACTAATCACATCCAACCAGCTCACGGCTTGCAGTACAACTGACCCCACTAACCTGCACATTGTGCCAAAAACAGGTTGTCGCATTTCAGAGTGGCAAAAATGATGTAGCGTAACACCAGAAATGTAATGAACACAAGAAAAAAGAAAGAAGTGTCAGTCTAACAACATCGCTGATAGTACCTTTAACACCGATCAAATGAGCAACCAAGAATCAAGAGGAAGTGATAGTTGCTCGAGTCACAAAGACATATCACTCGGTCAAGCACACCTATTCATTCGGTTGTTAATCAAAACTCGATCGTACTTTGTACGATTCCAAAAATGCTTAAAAATTGCCTCTTGGAAGAACAAAGGCCAGTGGGACTGCACATAATGGTTTAGGTTCGAATGTGTTGGGGGCGGGGGGGGGGGGGGCGGTATGTTACAGAAAGTATAATTTATGGGGAAAATCTTTTTTATTTTTGGATATAATCGTTATGACAGTAACAAATACTTCTGAGGAAGAAACAGTATTTCACTGTCTATGTGTGATCAAATTTCACAGTGAAAGTAATTTTACACATTTTATAATACACAATGCAATCGTTTTCCTTATGCAGCCAAGTTTCAAACCCTGCATTTGACAGCCACTCGTCTCTGGAGCGACACTAACGTTTTTATATTTTATTTGCTAAGTCACTCATTATTTATTTGTAACGTACAACTTAATTACACTATTCACTCTTTCATTCTACGCGAACAAAACGAGTACGACGTTCCGTTTCGACATAGTGTAGGACCAGGGGTGGCCAACCCGCGGCCCGACTTGAACTTTTTACCGCGAGATTCATCACACTTTTAGAAAATATTTGTTAAATTCCTTTTTCAGTGTTATATATTTCTTTACAATGTGCGTTTAGTACCATTAGTGTTATATTATCTATGTTTACAAGCAAGAATAATAGTAAACACTTAATAATAACTCATCTTTCAATTTTTCACTCCAAAAAAATGTATGTAGTAAAGATGTATAATTTAATATGCGGCCCGCGGAGTTATAATGCACTTCCAAAGTGGCCCACAAGATCATTTGGGTTGGCCACCCCTGGTGTAGGCGATTGAAGCAATCCTCCAACTGCTTCACGATCATCGGATTTGTAACTGTTCATAAACGTTTTAACTATGAGCGAAAAAGCAAGATGGGATGAGGAGCGAGATGCGGCGACCATGTTTACTTCCTACACATTTGAGAAAACGTCAACCGTAATTTTTAAATTTCTTAATAACCGGACAGTTTGTGTCCGGTATGTGGTGAACCCGACAGGGACAGATCGCGTTAGAACCGGACGGTTGGCAACCCTAACTCATGAAGCGATAGAAACTGACAAATTTTATATTGTTACAGACGACTTTAATCACGGTAGTACAAAAAAATTTCTGCTGATGGTATAATTTTACACCACAACTACAAATATAAATACTTGAGATTATTTTATAAAGACGTGAATGGAGCTGCATCACTCAGGTATAAAAATTTAGTGAAAAGACTGAAGGAGCCCACTGTTGATAGTAAACATCTTACTAGTTACATTGCAAACAACGCAGAGGTGAACTTTAGGCGCCGCAATTCTTTGTTTCAGTTACTGCACCATGATAATGATTACATCAGGCGGATGTCCTGCACACATTTTGAATAACAGTGTAAAATATGCTTTGGGTATGAGTAAATTTCAATTGCAGAATTTGATCCTTAAACTACATAGTCAAATTTTAAAAGACTTTTGTGAGACGCATGAATCTGAATATTCGCCTTCATGGTATCAATACCGGTTTCAAAAGCGAAAATTAAAAGGAGTTTTTCCCAGGCTGTCACAATTTGGTCTAACTGCTCGAATCAGGCTACATAACATCCTGACTAAACCTACCCTACTGTACAGCAGCAACGCCTGGACATTTCGCAAAGGTGATGAGCGGAGAACAGCTGGCTACACATTATGAGACAGAAAGAGATCTGATGAAATCCTTAAAGAACCAGTTCTCCAAACTGAGCAACCCTGCGGAACATCTTGAACAGACCATGTACTAATGATGAAGACCGACCGGATGCCACGAAAAATTCTCAAATATCACACCACAGGCAGGAGAGATGTAGGAAGACCACCAAGAAGGTGGATTGAGCCCGAAACAGGCCACCAGGCCTAACACTGGATAGGAAGAAAGAAGATAATGCTCGGATAATCACTCGAGCAAGCCAAACCAAAGATACAAATTAAAATCAGCTTCAATCTGTCTTGTGCGGAATTTTATAATTACCTTATTAAAACAAAACAACAACAAAGCTTTGACAAAGGCAATCTAATACTAAATAGAATTTTAATAAAAATAAATACTTCATACTTATTAACAGAATAAATAAATACTTGAATTTCCATAATATTTTTTTATTAGCCGTAGTCAACAAGTCTGACTATTGTTATTATATGTATATTGTTATATTGTTGTATGTGTATATTCTTATAATATATTATATTCTATAATATGGCTAGACAGGTACATATAGAAATTACCCCTGTCCTCCATAAATTATAAAAATAACGTGAATGATATAAAAACCTATTATTTGGGGGATGTCCCGATTTTTAGCCTCGAATCCCGATTTTTTTGACCCTCCGTCCCGATTTTTAACAATTTTGACCTGGCAACACTAGTCTTAACTGACGTTATACTTGATCAGACAAGACATCAGGTAAAACTGACCAAAAACTCGCGTCCATACACACGTTTTTGACTTCCGTCTTTAGCTCAGTTCTGTTGAAATCGTGGGTGAAGCATTACTTTTAGTGGATATTTCACTATATTTGATGAGATTAAAAAGTAAGAATAGTCTAGAAGATGGTTGCTAAAGAGGAAAAGATTCTTTCATCTGAATTTGCTTCGGAAATTACCTCATGAACCTGAAGACTGGCTTAATTATTTACGAATGGTTATGGACCCTTGTTTGAAATAATCTAAAAAACAAGACACAAATGTGAGAAGGAGAATCTCACCCCTTGAGAGACTGACTGCTATGCTAAGATTTCTAGTAAAAAGTGGAAACTACGAAGGTCTAGAGTTCACAACTATAATGTCGAAACAATCTCAAGATCTTGAGTTCATTGCTGTAGTGTCGCAACAATCTCTTAGCTGCCTTATACCAGAATCTTGCCGAGTTGTATATGAAATGTTGAAACCAGGAAATATGCACAACATTCTGTTACGAAGACGTGGACTTGTTATGGAATATGCGAAACGTGTAAGAGATACATTCAAGATGTCCTTTAGTAACCAAGGATCATGACATTGGGATGACAACGCCGTAACTCTTTTAGGAGAATTTGAAAAAATAAATTTTAATTTAATTTAAATTAATTGCAATGGAGCACAGGCTCCGGTGGCAATTTCTCTACACCCCCATCTTACCCCTATTTTGAAGACACCCGGGAAACTGGAGATGGTCCCCAACGATAGTGATGAATTATTTCTTTCGTTTATATTTAGCACTACTACTGTCTAGGTATTAAATAAATATACTTTACTTTTATAAGCACATTTCTATTTACAGTTCTGTTAATTGGCGGCGGTTAACTACTTACTTCGACTTTTGAATCATCCTCTGTATTGATAATTGTTTCTCTTGGGGTATCTTCATAATTTAAGAATAAAAAAAGGTGGAAATTCCACAGAGAATGTTTGTAAATATCATTGGAACCAAAACGTGCACACAGCTTAATTAGGTGGAAATTCCACAGAGAATGTTTGTAAATATCATTGGAACAAGCACCAAAACGTGCACACAGCTTAATTTCAAGCGACCTTTTAAGAAACACTGAAAGGAATTGATTATATTTTTCATAATCGTTTCGTTTGTATCTTCGAGGTACACTTGCTTATTTTTATCAACCAAGGCATTTCCTTAATTTTCTTGTCTTGGTCGCTGTAGTCATTTGACTTTAACTTGCCTTATGCAAGGTTAACTAGGATACAAATCAATGAATTCCGAAACAAATCACTGTCCTAGATTCTACCGCGTAAAATGTTTCCGAATAGAAAAGCAAAATAATAGTTATCTTAGCTCCGCACAAGCTGAGAGATGATTAAAGACTGAAGGGAAGACGTCAGTCAAGACTAAAGTTGGCAGGTCCAGCTTGTTAATAAAATAATTTTTTAATAAAATATAAAAACCGCCTTCAAAAAAAAAGCGCACTAAAAATTTTAAAATAACTTTATACCTTGCTTAGAAGAAAGTAAATCTAAATGGACAATATTTTACATTACTGTTAACGAAATTTTTACATTAATTAGTTATTTTTGGAATCGGTGCCAGCTGTCACATCGCAAATATCGAATTACTGAATCCTATTTGGTGTTCGAGGCAAAACGGGGAGTACGAACAAAAATTCCAAATATTTTTAGAATGTCGTGAGGCAGATAGTGTTATTGCCCGAGGCAGTTTAGGGAAACAAATTAACAGTATTTTAATCTGTGGCTTGGCCTCGTTGGTCATCCAGGCATCTCTCTGGCGCTACAGTGTCAGTTGGTAGGCTGCATCACGGTCGGGCCACGCTAGACCCAGCCGATCCTGCACCATCAACTCACCGACACTTTTCTTATTTTTGTCGCTCTCACGGTTCAAACGACACCGCTTGTCGGCCATGAGTTATTTGGTTTATTTTTTGACGGTGTCGGGCTGGTCGATATGGAGAAGTGTATAGAAAGACTTTAGAAATTTCCGGTCCTTTACAACTAAATGTTGTTTTAGCGTTACTGATTGCTTTAGAAAAATATTTTTTTTTTCCAGCTTCACTTTAGGCTCATCAGATGTTCGTAAAATGTAGTAGAGTCCTTGCATGTTCGCATTAACAAATCAAAGCTATGCGAGCGGTGAAAGTCGATTTTAAGGCATGTTTCCGAGATCCGGATTTTGAACCGTGGACCTTCTGTACCAAAATCACACGCCGCAAGCATGTGAATCTAGAAGTACTCAACAATATGTATTCAATCATATAAAAGTACATTTGTGTTTTGGGATAGCAAAAATAAATTATATAGAGTATAAGTACATTTATTTTATTATATTTGAATATTACTTTTTGATTACATCCAGATTTGTCTCTTGTCTCAGATGGTTGCGGCGTACGATTGGGGAACTGAAAGTCTCAGCTGTAATTTTTACGGGTCTTAAAATTGACATTCATGTCTGGCAAAGCTTTGATTTGTTAATGCTAATATGCCAGGACGCTCCGTGGTTCGAATTTCACGTTAATCTGTAGTTTTCCTTTTCAAATTAGGTGACAACGATAGAGGTGTACTGCGCCGCTGATAACTGTGTGATTGGAATTTATAGAGCAAACGAAATTATTATTATTTTACAGAAACTTTGCTGTCTACATTTAAATAAAAATGTATGATACTCTTATTCTTTTTTGTTAAAAAAAAATATTGAGTGAATCGAAAGGAACCTCAACCAAAACAAACTCGTTAAATGTGAAGTGACTGACGCTTGATATTTAATCGTGACTATATAGAGATGGACGAGAATCTTTCAATCTAATACAGTGTGACGATCATTTGTTAAAACTGCTTTGGAATACTATTTTTGTCCATAAGAGATCAAACAATTAGGAGATAAAAGGAGTCAGACAAAAACAAATTATTTTAACGTACTTTATTACTTTTGTAGATTATAAAGTACAATATAATAAAGTACAGGTGGTAGCCGCAGCTACGATCCCCAAATCACTTTTAATGTAATTTTCTAACATTAATTCCGTGTAACAGCCAGGTGTATACGTTAAAGGAGACTGAAGACCGAGTAGGAACCCGTTAGTCACACGGCCGTGCTACGGACCAGTATGGACGCGAGGGAGTCAAGCCGACACTCGGCCGAGTGTCGGTGCGGTGACGGTGCGGCCTCGGCTCGGTCTAGTGTGGCCCGACCTTCATGCAGTAAACGCTTTACAGTTAGTATAACATCGGCATACCATCTGTATGTTTCAGTTTTGTTGAAAGATGTTTCTAGCATTAATTGTAGGTAAAAAGTAATATGATTTTTATGTATTATTTTTATTCAGTATTGTTTTTATCTTTTTGTTATTCTTGCTTTGGCTGGCACCGACTCCAAAAATAACTAATTAATGTAAAAATTTAAATAACAGTAATGTAAAATATTGTCCATTTAGATTTACTTTCTTCTAAGCAAGGTATAAAGTTATTTTAAAATTATTAGTGTGCTTTTTTTTAAGGCGGTTTTTATGTTTTTTTAAACAATTATTTTATTTTTAAATTTTTGTGGTATAATAGTTTGTTTTGTACTTTAAATATGCCTCAACAGTTCTCATTTTGCGGACTTCCTGGTAGCTCAGTGGTTAAAGTGATTGCTTTCAAAAAATCTGTCTTTATATCCCCCAACAACTTCCAGAATGCGCTGAATTGGATGTAGTGTTAAGGAATGTCAGTTTACATTTTGGTCGAGGCTGTGTTTCGATCTAATCATAACATCTGTTAAAGCTGCTGCTAGATAATAGAAACATGTAACATCTGGGCATTAATACATACCACATACACAAATCTGTCTCTGGAATATGTCTGTTCGGCATCACACAGAAAATATAGATTTTTAATTGGTTTCACAACGTGAAGGCTTGGGGTCCAAGTTGAAATAAGAAGTACATGTTGAAACATTAGGACACATTTATTTTATAAATATTCTGCCATGTCTTAAAAATAGCTTAACTGATTTTGACGGGATTTAAAACTGTGGATTTTTGTAAAGAACATTGGAAATTAAAAGGGGTGGGGGGTAAAGGAGCAGAGGGATAGGGCTTTTGTATACCAAATGTAGACTGTCTTTTCTGATTGACTTAAAGAATACGTGTGTAAATTTCTATTGATATAGGATAAAAACTGTAGGTATGTATAAAAAAAAAATAAAAAAAAATATGGGATGAGGAGGCGAAGAGTAGTTTGGTTTTTATAAAGCCAGTGTGGACAGTATTTTTCTCTTTGTTTTAAAGTATACATGTGCAAAGTTCCATCTAAACCATATAAAAACTGTAGCTTCATGTATAGAAGGGAGTGAGCGGTTGGGTTTTGTAAACAGAATCCACGTTATTTTTAAGATTTATAGAGGACATTGGTAATTTCTACAGGTATCTGTTTATCATATCATCTGAGCTTATGAATCTTATTACTAAACATTATATTAATAGTCAGATCTGTTGACTACGAGAGGTATCAAAATATTATGAAAATAATGTATTTTCAAGTTGAATTCATAGTATTTATTTATTAATAAGTATACAGTATTTATTTTTTATTAAAATTGTATTTAGTGTTATATTTCATTGCTTTTATGGTAGGTTTTTTTTCAATAACTTAATTTGTATCTCTGCTTTGTCCTACTGGAGTGATTATTCGAGCTCTTTAACCTAATTATATTAGCCTTTTTCCTTTTATTTGCCGTGTTTGAAACCGGTATTTGTGCCAACAGAGCAAATATTCAGATTCATGCTTCTCACAATTAAGTGTTTTAAAGCTTGAGCTCGTTTGGCATAGTATGAGAAATGACTAGGCAGTTTCAGGATGAAATTCTCCATTCAAATTAACTCATACCCGGAGCGTATTTTACACTGTTATACAAAATGCGTGCAGCCGCAGGACATCCCACTGACATAATTTGATCATTATCATGGTGCAGTAACTGGAAAATCTGAATTGCGGCACCTATAGTCCACATCTACGTTGTCTGCATGGTAGCTAGTAAGATGTTTATTATCAATATTAATCGTGTCACAAAATTTTTATATGTGGCGTTATCATAAAATTCAAGTATTTGAATTTGTAGTTGGCCTGTAAAATATTACCATCAGCAGAAATTTTTTTGTTCTACCGTGATTGAAGGCGTCTGTAGCGACACTATAAAATGTATCACTTTGAAGAGCTTCGATCGCTTCTTGGGTAGATGCCGAACCAAAACCACTATGTGCAATCCCACTGGCCTTTGTTCTTCCAAGTGACAATTTCTCAGCAATTTTAGAATCCTTACACAAAGTATAATCGAGTTTTTATTCACAATCGAATAAACTAAATGACACGCTGTGCTTGACCGAGTGGTATGTCTTTCTGACATATAAGCGCTTATCTCTTCTTCTTGCATCTTGATTGCCCGTTTTGTCGAGGTTAAAAATGTTTTCAACGATGTTGTTAAACTAACACTTTGTTCTTTTTTACTGTGTGCATTACATTTCTGGTGTTATGCTAAATCATTTTTTTCCCATGTGATAAGCTAAACTGTTTTTGCACAATGTGCTGGTTAGTGGAGTCAGTTGTACCATGAGCCGTGAACCGTGAATAGCACTGCTGCTTGGGCGCGATGCGTCTCGATGTTGGACGCGCGACTATTCTTTTGCGACAAGTGACTGGTTTTTATGACATTGCTAAAAAATCAGGACATTTGGCGTCCCGATCGAGGGTAAATCGGGACGGGTCCCCAGACCCCCGAAAATCGGGACGTCCCGCGCAAATCGGGACACCTGGCAACATCACTCAGGACTAGTGTTGCAAACTGAAAAAAACAACAAAAAATGTTTTTTTTTCAGCTTTTTGAAAAAAAAACAAAATTTAGAAAAAAAAACTTAGCACCCGTGTTTTTTTTCTAAATTTTTTTTTTTTCAAAAAAAATTTTTTCTTCAGAAAACAATATATTTGATAAATTATAGTTTTATTTAAGGAACTTCCATTTTACAAGTGTGTTTTAAGTCTTACTGAATCATATAATGTCTCACATAATGATTCATAAGTGTATTTATATAGGTAATATAATTTTATTCATCCTCTATGTCAGTACCATATTCACTAGTATGAGCACTACCAACACTAGTTCGATCGGTGTCGGAATTTTCTGTCCCTTCTTCTGTCTCCTCTAGATCCATAACTTCAGAAATAAATTTCTTATACTGGTTGTTTTTGTATTGTACCCAAAAGATTTTGAGATTGCAATTTTAAATTGTGAGCAAAGTACACACTGTGCATAAAGACTGCACCTATAGTTCTGTATTACGGTCTTTTAAGTTTGAATTAAAATCTATTATCAAACAAAATAGGAGCTTTACTTCTTTTCAATCGTTTGTTTACACCAACGGTTGCAAGGAAACTATTCATAATTAGGGACCGTGCACAAACTACGTGGCTCGGTCCAGAGGGAGGAGGGGTTAGCTGGAAGGCTACGCTGGGCTACGTGAGGAGAGGGGGGGGGGGTTCCGAGCCAGGCCACGTAACTTTCCTTTCGTAACATTTTTCACAGTTAAAATGAGGAACTGAACTCACAACAAACAGCATGTGCAAAAAACTGTGGTTAAATTTTAAATTCCTAATTTTTTTAAAAGATCTGTAGGTAATTTTGTAGGGCTGGCAGCACTATTTCAAATAGCAAGTATCAATCCAAACAATGGGGAATGGGGATTCCTTCTCGCGCAACCTAGTCTCTTCGGGAAATCCCCGTTCATAAAGAAAATTTCAGTCAGTTTTGCCAATATTTTCGGTAATTTTTTTTCCTACTGAACCAGAAAAATATAGTAGATTTTAAACTAAGATAAGTACTTAGAATAAACTCTAAAACAGTCATTTTAAACGATAACTGCCTTACAAATTTGATATTTAGTAGTTGTGAAAAAAAACGTGTTCCAGAAAAAAAACATGTTTTTTTCAAAGTTTTTTTTCATGTTTTTTTTCAAGCCTGAAAAAAAACCGTTTTTTTACAACACTACTCAGGACCTAAAACAATGCTCTCGCTGATCCGTTTTCTGGAAGTCGTCCATCTTCATTCAGTTCAGGTAAAACGTCCGATTTGCTGTCCACACACAATGGTTTGTCTGATACGTTTTACCTGATCAAGTAAAACGTCCGTCAAGACGTTACGTGCAGACCGTGATTAAATGCGGTGTTCCACCAAACTTTGCCACCAACAATCAGGTACAATTCACTTCACATACATATTGTCTCTGGCACATACAGTGTATACGAATGTAATACACCAGTGTGGATGTAGAAGTTAAGTGAAAAATAAACTGAGAATACGCGATTGCAGAAAACTAACTAAATACATCAACGCCGAATTCTTCTTCCGATTGAAATTTGTTAAGGCTCAGTTCTGGCCTCGCATTTGGGAGGACGCGGGTTCGAATTCCCGTCCGGGCATCCAGATTTGGGTTTTACATGTTTTCCCCAAATCACTCCAGGTGAATGCCGGGATGCTTCCTTCAAAAAGGCCATTGGCGAATTCCTTCCCGTTTCTTGTCCCCACTCCCATCCCACCTATAATGAACTAAGCGATCGACGAGGCGTAAAGCCCTAAGTTAAAAAAATGTTAAGGCTCAGATTTGTTATTATTGGAGCGCAATTGAAAAATAAATGAAATTTAAAGTATTTCATTATTTTATGAACCTGTACTGTCGGGTGACCATATACTACTAGTGAATACCTTCATGTCAATCTTTCTTACCGTAGCATTGTTTTTACTTTCACTGTGAAGACGTCATAAACATTATTATTGCTCCTCTTGACAATTTTCTATACTACTTAGGTAGATCACAAGACTAAATTTTACTATATAATTCTGCCTTACAATTTTTAATTTTTAAAAATATTCTGCTTTTTTTTATCTCTCTTTGTGATAAGGGAGCGTCCATAAACTACGTGGCTACGTCTGGTAGGGAGGGGTTGGCTTGAAAGCTACGTGGGGGGGGGGGGGGTTTTCCGAGCCAGGCCACGTAGCTTTTCATTCATATTATTTGTCACACATAAAATGAAGTACAGATCACACAACAGCATGTGAAAATTTATTTCCGTCAGTTAATCATCCCTGTCTGTAATTTACGATAGTCTGATAAGAGAAAACAGTTCAAAATGTCTTCTGGAATCAATAGGAGAAAAAAGTTAAGTACTACGTGAGGGGGAGGGGGGAGGGAGGAGAGGCAAAAGCCACGTCGGGCTACGTGAAAGGGGAGAGGGGAGGGATTCACAGGAGGTCAAAATGAAGCTACGTGGTTTATGGGCGCTCCCTAACTGTGACCTCTCTACTTGTATCCATCATAGTTTGCTTCGTCCTTAGACATGAATCTTTTAAAGGAATTTTAGTTCTATTATTAGTTTTTATGACTTTTTACTAAAGGACACCCTGATCCAGACACCTAATGAAACTTGAGCAAAAGATTTCCCAGGGCCTATTTACATCTTACAATGCCGGGGCAAACCGGAGCGCTTGTCCCGGGAGGTAAAATCAGGTTTGAAGTGGCGGTACATGACAAATTCGTGTTGCGGCAACCTTTTTTAGCTCTACTGCCGCTGGCAACAATCAGGTAGCAGCAAAATCAAAGAATAGCCCTCTCTATACCGCCCCGGGCGGGCGGCAATCTCAAGCTTTTGCCCCAGCTCTGAAAATTCGTAGATCCGCTACTGACATCTTTCACATATTTTATTTCATACCAGTTAACTTTTTTTTAGTTATTCTATAAGTTGAGTACATTGTTTTTAAACATATTTCTTCCTGATTCAATTATTCTTTCATTTTTTTATGGTGATAAATGGTATAAATTCCTGACCATAACGAGCAGAATCAAAATTTTCTACCACTTCTGCAAATATCGCCGAAAATATTTGTGATCATAAAACGCAAGGGAGTCTTAGAGCTACTTTTTCCCGTGTGGGTTCCGTAATTAAATTATTTAAACAAAATGCAACGATGATATCATTGAACATTTCCACCGATCTTTCTTGTGATAGCTTATAAATGATAAAATCCTCTCCGTGCTACTATAATCTTTTTGTAGTCAACAGTAATTTTGTTTACTAGTTCTATAAACAATCTGAAAGGAGTTAATATCGCCATTTTGAGACCTGCAAAGTCCAGCTACAAGGATATTAGTTTCTTCTCTTATACGTACCTCAACCCCTACAACTTCAAAATCCTTCTCTTTGCTACAATCTTTTATCAACCCTAGTTCTTAGCATGTCATGTTTATGTTACAATATATACAAATCCCCTCACTTATAGGTTTATCTCTGCAGAAGAAACTTGTGAGAATATAATTCTTCATTTACACGGCACAAATCTCTTTAAATTTACAGCCATTTTCTGCAAATATATGTACAAGTATGTCATATTTCTTTCAGTCGTTGCACAACTTTCTCCGACTGCCAAAGAATGGCGTTAACACCTTGAAATTTGGATTAACTTCTTCTATAAAACCTTTTCTTCGCATTCCTCACTCTGATTTTACAAAAAAAAAAAAAAAAAAAAAAAAAAAATGAGGTGGCTAGGCAATTGAGAGATATTGCCACATTGCAAAAATACCAAAAATATTGTATTATCAACTTAACTGGTTTAGTTTTTATCATAGCTGTTGTGGTTACGTTTGAAATGATCGCTGAAAAAAAAAACAAACTTAAAATCCATATGCATTTTACATATTTTTTCTTGCTGTGACTTCCATCTTGAAACACGGTATTTGTTTATAGCAAAAATTATTGATTGCCTCTATCGATTCAACATGGCGTCACGTGTCTATTATTAAACAGTGGAAAATATTTCGTTATTCTAAATTTTTAATTTTTTACAACGGAAAGAAAATTGAAATGCCAAGAACGCATTACAGTAAAGGAATTTATCAACAATTTAAGAGATTTTCATTAATTTTGAAGCTCTGGTGGTTATATTATAGCTGTGCGACACTTACATATTTCTGTATTTTTAATTTCTGAGGACGTTTATAAAATGTGAGTGGGGAATGTGAAGAAGACTTTTTATATTCAAATCTCAAGAGGTTAGTTCAATTTTTTGTTCGGTGGAGAAAGTTGTGCAATCCCCAAAATTTCTTTTAAACTACCTATTAAATTACTTAAATAATCTATATTTTTTCTCCAATTCGGCCACCAGGGACGACATGGACAGTGGCCAGAGAGAAGGCTTTTACCTAGCACATCTTCCTATTTTATTTGTAAGTCGAACCTTATTCTTATCCGGCCAGGCGTTTGATGTATCAATCATGTAGGTGTGTATAGCGGTGTAAGCCTTTGATCAGTTCCTTGTCACAAAAGCTTCTATGGCCTTCCATCGCATGAATTCATGGTGCAAATTTTGTAGACATTGGTTGCACATAACGTAGGGTTATTATTACATAGGCAGATATTCATCTGGTGGCTGAGTGAATCATTCTGAAGAAGTACTTATTACACTTGCAGATAATGCAGCAATGGAAAGTAAATTAAGGGTTAAACATTGAGCGTCTGAGAAGAAGTTCCACGAGTGCGATACGATTATTGATTATTTGATGCAATGAGTACTGTGCTGTTATTAATCAAGTTGTCATTTGTAGGAATAGCAATAAATCATGATGTTTAATTCATTGTTGACAAACACAGCGGCCTCAAGCGTACAACATCAGAGGAAACCTCTGTGTTGCATTCATTGTTGGCGGATTTCTTTATGATTCTGTGTTACAAATGTAATTCCTTGTCATCTGATACCAATAGCCTGAAAAATATCAAATGGCACAGAGAGACCGTTGCTTTTCTGCGAGATTCCGAACATTACTTCATAATGGAATTTAGCGTTATTGAGGTTTTACTTTTCTTTGATATTTCGGGAGAACTCCGACAAACGTACGCCAATGTTAACGGGAGCGTGAGTTAAATAGATTTTAATTACACAAATAAATTTAATTACAATCCCACAAACAGAAGTTACAGCATGCTGCTTTGTGTCATTGAAGATAACGATAAAGTTCTATGAATAAGATAGCTTATGTAATAAAATGTCTAAAATTTCGTATTTTGCATCCAGTAATTCTATTTTCGGCCTGTGTGGATTGCAGTGATAAGGGACCGTGCACAAACTACGTGGCTCGGTCTAGGGGAGGGGGGGGGGTTGGCTGGAAGGCTACGCTGGGCTACGTGGGGTGAGGGGGGGTTCCGAGCTAGGCCACGTAGCTTTCCTTACATAACATTTTTCACAGTTAAAATGAAGAACACAACTCACAATAGCATGTGAATGTTTATTTTCCTCAGTTAATTATCTCCGTATGTAATTTACAATAGTCTGATAAGAGAAAACAGTAAAAAATGTCTTCTGGAATCAAAAGGGAAAAAAGCTACGTGCTACGTGGGGGGGGGGGTAGATGCAAAAGCCACGTAGGGCTACGTGGGGGGGAGGAGGGGTTCACAGGAGGCCAAAATGGAGCTACGTGGTTTGTGCACGCTCCCTAATAGGGTCTTTAAAAGTCAAGATAAATTATTTTACTTAATGAATCGCGATTAATTTCATTTAGATAAATGAATAGCAGTCTACCAATAATAACCCCGGAAGTGTGTGACGTTTTTAAATTACATTTATGAGTCATAACTCACGGAAATAAGACATAAATAAATTATAAGCAAGAAGAAACAAAAGTAGACGTAAGTGCAGTTTAGTGCTTGTATCGGAACTCCACTTCTAGTGAAAGATTCATTCCCTCAGTCGCAACAGAAAAGCTAGTTTATGGGGTGTTATTTTGTATGATACGTATAGAAAAACGTATGTCTACTAAACAAAGGCCATTTTTAGAATTCCGTTAGCCTACCTTTTCAATGAAATACAGAAACCTTCACTAATCACTCATTTGTCCGTTTGCCACTTTATCTTATAAACCTGTAATTGTGCACTAAGGGGGCGTCCATAAATTACGTGAGGTGAAATAGGGGAGGGGGGGTCGGGCGAAATCTCACCAAGGGGGGGGAGGGGGCTACGGAAATCTCACGTGAGGTTTTGGGAAAATTGACGAATTGTAGAGCTAAAAAAAAGGTCTACAAATGTGAAACTCGATTTTAGGGGGGTTATTTCGACAAAAAGTGGGGGTGTTACGGGCTTTTTGAAGGGTGAGACCTAAAAAAAGGTCCAAAAAGTTGCGTAGCCGATTTCTAGGGGGGGGGGGGTCTCACGCACCAGATCTCACCAGAGGGGAGGGGGGGAGCGGAAATCCGGAAAAACACCTCGCGTAATTTATGGATGCCCCCTAAGCAATCTTAATTAGTTGTTGCTAGTCAAAACACGACTATAGAACAAAATCCAGAAAAAATCGTCGCGGTTAAAATAATTACGTAAAATTTAATAGGGAGTTGATGGGATTGGCGAAAAACTATAGAAAGAATATTTCCTTTCTTATTTCCAAAACTAACGATTCGAACATTCGTTCATAATTCACAACGATGTGTAGCCATCTGAAGATAGAGGTGAAGTATTCTTAGCGATCTTTCTGACGTTTATGGTTTTCACGAAATCATCATCGTCGTTGGGAACCTTCGCCATTTTCCCGGGTGTGGTTTATGACCATTCCATTGTTCCATTTATGGTGGTTATAGACGATCATCACACATAGTTTTCTTGTCTCGAAGTTTCAGAGTCCATACAGATTCCGAAGTTCATCTCCAGTTCTCTATATAACATCCTTCAGTTGAGTTATTCTAACAAATTTGATTATTCAGCAGACAATTCGACAGTGAATTATATGTATCATTCGGCAGAAAATTTTATAACAAATTCGTTATTATTTTTTAAAATAAAAAATTTGTAAGACCCATTATGACTTCTTTGTGTTTAATTTATATATACCATTTCGCAAAACGAACAAAGTGTTCAATTTAAAAATCAGTTACTGCTGCTTTTTTAAAATGATTTTACAAAATAATTTCTCTGTGAATTCAACTTATTTATACATTAACTCACACACTTTTCTTTGCGCGAATATAACTCCTGGGAAGCATGGACTTAGGAATACCAGAAAGAAGGAAAATTGAAGAATTTGAAATGTGGTGATTTAGAAGGAAGCTAAAAATTAAATGGAAAGATAAAGTACGAAATGAATGTGTTTTGTAAACGTTGGATGAGGAAAGAAGTTCGTGGAGGAGTCTTACAAAAAGACGAGACTGGATGGTGAGTCACATTTCAATACAAGCGGGATGGTTAATTTACCAGTGAAAGGAACGATTAAAGATAAAGAACTGTAGAGGAAGACAGAGATTAGAATACATGAAGCAGATAATTGAGGACTTAGGTTGTAAGGGGTATGTTGAGATGAAGAGGTTAGCTCAACATAGAAGGAGATCGAGGATTGCTTTATACCAGTTGAGAGATTAATGATAGCAAAAATCAGAAACAAGTCATAGGAATGGATAGTAAATTTTAAATTAAGTAATTCTGCAACTTGTTACGCGGGTGTTTCGGTATTCCAGAGTTGCTGAAAAAATGAACACTCGATGAAAACAATAGATGATTTCACTCAACCAAGAGTAAAATCTCAAATAGCATATAAATAAATGCCCACCAACTAAAGAATAATATAAATACTAACGAAACTTTCCACTAAATGAATAATATGAGACGACAGAAAAGTTTAGTTCCTGCTACTTAGCTGTTTCATTAACAATTAACATTTAAGTGTTTTTCTTTCTCCCTTATTTATTCGCATTGATATTTATTAACGAATGAAATCATTTATTCTGTCATCAGTTTCTCGTCTGGTTTTATCCAATCCTTCATCTTCCTATCTAAGCTGTTATTTTCGTCTCAGCGTACCCATTGCATCCTACGTCCTTAAACATAATTTTAACTAGGGTTGTAACGGAAGTCATATTTGGGGATGCGGATGTTTTGCGGAAGCGCAAAACTAAATTTATAATTATTTAGATTTTAATATTTTGTCAAAAATAAATTTAAAATCAAAATAAGTATATGTTTTATGTCAAATTCTATCTTTTTTGGTAAGTAAAGTCTATTTCCATATAATATTGCCATACTGATTTATTTTTGCCTCATCTTTCAACAGAAAAAAACGTGAGATGATTTCACAAGTGAATTAAATAAACCAATCTTTGTCATACGAACTTTGCGGAGTTCTTGGCGCGACTAATTCAAGAATCAAGCACAAGACCACGCCTCCGCACATCTCCGGGCTCGCTTTTTCCCCCCCCCTTTCTTATGAAAGAAAATTAATGAATTCCTATTGACCATCGATAGTGACAAAAATAACTGATTAATTAAGAACGATTCTGTTTTTGTTGTTTCATTTGTACTCTAAAAACGGTCTTAAAAGTCCATTCCGTACTTAGAATCGAACCGAAGAACTTCGTGTTGCGAACAGGGGCTCAGTTTATTGAACCACTGGATAGATGGAGGCTACAGATTCCCTCCAGTCTTTTGCATATGAATATTCATTTGTAAATCGATAAGCATATGACAGGTAAATAGAAGATTTTCACGCAATACATAAAAATTGGTTCCCATAATTAGAATCTCCGAAGAAACATTTTCTTGACTCAAGTATTATATCAACAAAGGTATCTAAACAAAAAAAGAGCCTGAACACAAAGTTTATGTTGTACACCAGAAGCGTAGGCCTAACCGACGCGTGAAGCAAAACGTAAGAAGTCATATCCAACTTCTAGCTCCCTAGGTGCATAGAACGCGAACTGTGATTGCTAATATAAGATTTTAACGGACATAAAAATATTAGGACACAATCGTTGTAAAAACAAGCTTACGGCGATTAGAGGAAAATCAATATTCCTCATTCAAACAATATACCAATTACTACATAGTTCATCATTAAAAAAGTGGTCTTAGCCCTTGGCGGTATTATTGCATATGCATAAAAAAACTGTATTTTATCTTTATTCCTTGAATAGAAATTCAACTTCTGAGCTATAACAAAATCTTACTTTGGACAGTGGATGAAAGATCACGCGTAACTGCAAATGCCATTATTGCTATTTTATTCAACATTTGATTAAAAACAAAAAGTAAATTACACTTTCTGCTGTATTTCTCTCAAGTATAGCAATAAACATAGCCAACTCTTAGATCTAGGAATGCTAAATTTAAAGCAACTTAATGCTGCTTATAATCGTAAATCCAAGAATAAATCAATCAATTCACTTTTGAAAGACCATGTTACATTTCAGATTGAATGATATAATCTAAATGTTAATAAGTTTTATCAACGAAATATTTAGGAAAAAGCTGGGAGAAATGCACAGCCTCAATGAGATTGACTTAGGATGCTCACCAAAGAGATGATTAACTAAAAAAAAATATAGAAACATTTTTAATACGTCAATGTTTGAACAGTCAGAGCGCAGAGTGTACACATTACGATATGAACACCCTGTCCGTCGCTACTATTTGTGTGTGGCACACGGCGCACGTGGTTAACGAAAAGGCACATTGGACACACGCCAAGACGTGGCCATACGGCAGGAACACCAAGCCCATCTCATCCTGGAAGCAGATTTTTCAAAGACGCCGTTGGTCACTGTCCGCGCGCCACTCGCGGATGTGTGAAGGAGCTGGAACAGTCTGTAGCTTCTCCTGTCTGCCTTCAGCCGTGGCGGCTGCTTTGCCGATCAGTCTGACTTTTTCGAAGAAGTCCACGCCCTTGAAGAGATTAACGAAGGCGCAACTGAGAGACGAACGAGCGTGCTCGACGCACGGATCTTCGATAGGTTCCCAGTCTCTTATGCGCATGTCACAGTGAAAGCACACCGTCTCGTCTCCTCTTCCCGTGTAGAAAAAACCAGCTTCGCACAATTCCGCAGGTCTCTGCTTCATGGACAGGGACAAGTCTGAACGTTCCTAGTCGTGATTCCAGGCCACACCGGAGAGCGACTGTTTTGTATGCCCAGACTTTGCAAAAAGTTGTTATCATCTCTTGAGCTATCAACGAACGTCAATTGTCGGCTAGAGGACGCACCAAGATACATTCCTGGTGTTGGTAGAAGGCTCGCCGAACGTCGAACTTGGCCTTCCTGGTGTCTTCTGAGAGTTAAGAGCACTGAACGCCGACAGTGAATAATCAGATGTCAGGTTGAGCGTCACAGTTAAGTGCGGAGATCCGTCACCGAAAATCATCGGCAGAACACTAGATTGTCTTCCTAACGTCACTGCTGAGTAATATGATATCTCACTGATCGTCGGTGGTGGGTTGCGGAATGCCCCACCAATCGCCGCTGGCACATTAACTCGAGGTTTACGTGATGCTTGTCCGTGGATCCCTGGTGAGTTAACGAAATCCCCACCAAACGTCCTTGGCAGATTAGCAGATAATCTGCGAAATGTCGGTGGTAGGTTATGGGATGTTCTACCGCGCAATCCTTGTTGATTACAACACGTTCCTTGATGTCTCATAGCCAGTGGTATGGCATATGGAGCCCCTCCAACCCTCGGAGGAGGCCTAGTGACGTTTCTGTCCAGAAATTTCAACCTCTTCCTGACGAAAGGACAGGACGGCGACCAGCGAAAGTGTTCGGTGAAGGGGTCATCACCGTCGTCCCAGTATCCGATTTCCACGCCGCAGTAGACGCACTGGACGATGTCCCTCTCCTTGTACCGGAAACCGGCGAGGACAAGGTCCACCCTGTTGATGAAAGGCACGGGCCAATTAGTGAAGGTATCCATCAACTTCGCGTTGAGCGCTGTTTTCCTGGCGACCTCCTTCATATGTTGGCATCCAAATGGAACGGCTTTACCATATGGAAAACAGGCATCGGCGCTGGAGGCGAAGAACTCGACTATCCGCGAGAGATGAGATCTGTCGGATCTGTGTTTGTCACCCATTTCGTGGATAATAAGAGAATCCACCCGACAGTCTGCGAATTTATTACACCGAGAGTGATACGTTATCTGTTGAATTATCCCTGCAGCCTTTAACGTAGAATTATTCAAAATTGCTGACATCACTTCTGGTTATCAGCGCTTTTACTGATTAGTGTAGCTCGGATTCATGTTTTACAAAACAAACTCAGCTATCTGGTGCTGCCTCATTTAGCTCTCGTTCTTTCGTTGCTCACTGCATTAACTTGGCGTATTAGGTGCTACAGGAAACATTAAATTAAAAGTCCACATAAAAAAAATTAAATTTAAAAATATTCTCTGACTTTCATGTTTAGTAATCCCAGTATGTCGTTATGCCCTACATTTTGAAATCCTCGATATCTGTGCTGGTAATAAATAGAAGTAGTTCACACGGAATGTATAAATGTCATAATATCCAGTCCAAACGCAGCAAAAATGTAAGCTTGTGGAACAATAATTGGGGGCTGTATTCTTTACTGCAAACAGTCATCATGCTTAAAATATATGAATTTATTAAATTATATCATGAAAACAAAACAATACTCATTTACAGCACTGTATCTTTCATCAAAACGTTGTTTCTAACAAAGTGGCGATAAATAAACTACAATAATGTATAATTTCCGCATCATTTCCTAATGAAATCAGCTATTCTTTCCATTAGGACAGGGCACAACATCCAAAATGGATCCACAGATAAACAGAATAACAATAATATGCGTCATTAATTGGCATTATAGGAACAAATTTAATAATTTGTTCTTCAGAGAGATTCCCTCCACCGAGACAAAATACAGAATTACAATATACTCAGTCCTGGATCCGGGGGGAGGGGGGAGACAAATCGGGGCCCTTGCCCCGGACGGCAACTTCAGGGCGGCAAAATCATGTTTGACGGGGCAGTGGCGACCTTTCTAATGGGGAGGCATAATAATGTTTGAAGGGACGACTCGGAAAATTCGTAGATTCGCCACTGAAGGTGTAAATAACTTAAGAAAATTACTGTATTTTGACGACAGTCATTAATTAAAGTGAATATATTCTAAAGAATGGTAGTTAATGTAACATGTGTCTCCAGATCAATGTTCGTTGTGATAATTGGTATGAAATGCGCAAATTAAAGACCATGCTCCTATGGGTAAAACATCTGCTTCGTCTTTCTGGCGTTTATGAGGCACTACTCTGTCCCTCAAGCGATATACTGCAGAATTAAATGTTGGCGTCTGTACGAAGGAGAAAAGTCAGCATCGGTAAACTGTGGCGTATGTATTGCGTTTTTGTTAACCTGTGAGATTTGGTGAGATATGGTCGGATTTCCTCCCCCCCCTAAGATGACTTGAGATTTTGACATGGCCCTCCCCCCCAACCTGCTGATCAACCTCATAGTGTTTTAGACCTTTTTTCTAAGCTCTCCTGCTTCCGAGGGCGGTTATAACCCCCCCCCCCCTCAAGTAGACATCTGAGTCATTTTTGGAACCTTTTTTTTTTTTAGCTCTATTTTCCTTCAAGAATTTCAAAAGCTCACGTGAGATATCCGTCGATCCTTCCCCCGCCCCCCAGCCCTTGGATTTGGGGAGATTTCGCCGGACCTCCCCCCCCCCCCTCCCTCATATTTCCCCTCACGTAATCAACGGACGCCACCTTTATGAAACAACGTACTGCCCTGTTCGAAGAGTTATCGGTTTCTACCATAATTGTGGATCATTTACATCTTTGTATTATTCGTAAGCGGTCACGGCTTTAGTAATCAGTTTAATATTATTGTCTGTTAGTTTCTGGTGGGCTATTACTGAGAAATTATTGCAAGCTTGAAAAACTTCTATCTTGAAATTTTGGATACACTTCAGAATTTTTGATTGCTTTCAGCAATTATGTTCATATCCTAATAACATTAGCGCGTATGGCAGTGCTTTTGACATTATGATTCGTCGTCATCGTGAACATCGGGACCACACAAAAATTGCGGCAGTTCTGGAGCTGAAGAAAGTTTTAGCTGTTCGTACAAATCTAAGATTTCTATGCAAGTTTCTTTTGATTTGCAACGAACTTAACATTTATATAAAAGAATTTCAGGATTTAAAATAACGAAGAAATGAGTTTCTGCCTTCGAAATTCTGAGGTACCAAAATCACAACAATACCGTATTGTTAAGCAAACGATTCTAAAAACTGAATCATTGTTCGGATTCATACTCTCGAAATTATGCTCGCATTTAGGGGGGGGGGAGACAAGAATCAGGAAGATATTTGGCCATGGCCTTTTGAGGAAACCATCTCGGCATTCGCCGGGAGCGTTTGGAAAAACTATGGAAAACCGAAATCTGGATGGCCGGACGGGAATTCGAACCCGCGTCCTCCCAAATGCGAGGCCAGAGCGTTACCGCTACCTCACCACGGTCTGTTGTCTTTAACAATGACGAACCCGAGCGTTTCCGCTCACGCACCTGTTTAGATAAAGAGGCTTTTGAATGATGCTGATAAAAAGATTTCATGGTAAATAAGAGCGATAAAAAGATATTGCCTGATACAAAGTCTCAGGCAGGTCGTTGTCATCATATGAAAGTCTTGCGAAAAACTATCGGTAGTCAGGCAAGTCTTTAAAAGGAAGTGCTAAATTCAAAAATACTTGGTTCCTGTCCATATTACGGGTAACCATCAAGCTTTATGTAAGTCGAGCCAGTACAAAATGATATTGTATATTGTGCTCAAGGTTATGCAAGCGACACGAAGATGTGAAAACTAGATCTGGGAACCCCAAAATTTGGGACCGGTGAAATCATGAAACAATATATAGATTTTTTTTATCACTGAGTGTTGACTACTGTTAGTAAGGGAAAAGGCCTGTTGCTGTGTGTTACACATCGCCAAAGCCCACGCCTCGTCATTCTGAGCCTTGAGGCAACACAAGATGCTAAAATGTTGTTGATGTCACACTAGTTAAAAACATTCAGCTTAAGTCACCAGCAAGACTGGCATCCCTGTTTAAATATAATACAAGGACACAGATGTATTGTAAAAATATTCCTTCTTGAACTACTAAGTCACTTCGTTCGTGGCAGAAACACTTCACAGACGTGATTGTTATCCACATTTAACGCGAGATATATGGTAAATGTACGCTTTACATTTTTTTTTCAATAAGTAGCATTTAACTTATTTTAAATTCAAAGTACTACTACAGTTAGTGACAGAATCTTAGTGTCCTATATGTAAATGACTGAAAAGAAACACGGTCATAATCGATATTAGATACATATTTAAGCTTCTAGGTAATACCGCTTGTGATATAACCCCGCCAAAAATCCAAATTAAAAACTTTGGCAGCCATACGCGTCTTTATTTTACAGTGCAACAATTGAAAAATTGTACTTGACGAGCTTAAAACATCGACATCGCACACGCTGGGGTAGAAATGATTTTTTTTTTTGCCTCCCTTTATTTCTATGTCATCATCACCAGCAAGTTCAATCGTTAATTAATGAGTTCAGGTAGAGTTTGAGCAGTCTTCTCCAGTTCGAACGATCTTGGGAGATCCTCTTCCAGTTAATTCCAACAACCCTGCGAATTGTCCTTGCTCCATCAGTCTGGTAGTCTACCTGTTGCTCTCATGATCTGTTGGGCTCCACTGTTACACTGTTTTTGTGCATTTTTGTCTTTCCTCCGAGTACATGGCAGGCCTACTGCCACTTCAAGGAGGCTGCCTTTTCCAAGATGTTTGTGATCCCTGTGATTGATCTGTCGCCTGTTCTATTTAAGCCTAGCATTGATCTTTCCATATCTCTCTGTGCTGTTCAAAGTTTTCCTTTCCATGCATTTCCTTACAATATAATTTTACGAAATTTTATAAATACCATATCAGATTTTGTGCAGCGAAATACTTAACATATGGTATTGTGTAAATTTGAGTTGTTCCACTTATTCCGTTTAAGTGCCAAAGAGCCGTGACGGACGTACAGGAAACGGAGCGTATCGGGTTGTGAGGGGAAAACAGCCTCGCAGCAACCGCCTGGAAGATGTGGGATACTCCGGTTTGTAAGAAAAATGGCTGAAATAGTAGAATAGAGTGTTCATTTCAATTTAATTTTGATCGTATGAAATTAAATCAATCTTCGATTTCAAGTGATATCTTCCCTTTTTTGTGGATGAGATTAGTTTTAAATTCACAAACGAACACAAAAGAGGATTATTTTTTCTTTTTCTGAACAGCATTAGTAGATTTGATGTAGAACTCTTGATGAATGTATTCCGTACGTAAGGTTACTTTTGTTCGAACCCTTTTGTTAATATCCTGTTCCATCATGCTTCACTTCGATCTGTATAATCACTGTGCTCATAGTCTGCAATGTTGTATTGTATTGTTCCACTGTGAACAGTGAGTTATTGTCTGAGTGAAACTCACTACCTCTACTAGTTAAATCTGTAGACTTGTCTAGCCGCTCCCTTTTAGAACTAAATGATGTTTCGAAATTACTAAAACTCTCGGATTTCCTATTTTGAACCGTTTGACGTTACTTTTGTTTTTTATTCCTTATATTTGCTCCTCATATTATTTTGACGGTGTTCAGAATACAGGCTAGTAATGTTTCTCCTTATAGCTCGCTATTAATATCTTTTGAATCTAAATTATGTGTAATATCTTCTTCAGCTCATTATAAAAAGATTTACATTTATTATTGAACAACACTTGCCGAGTTTTAAATGTATAGGCCTTATAATCAGCAAATCCACGCAATTCACGCCACGTTACTCCTATTTCTTTCATAGCATAGTATGACTAAAATGTTCAAGTTGTGGCAGTATTTTTATCCCTACCTCCTCTTATAAGCTGCGAAGTCGTATATTTTCCATTAAAAGAAAGCGATAAGTTGAGATCTTTTTTACTTATGGCTTTACGCCTCGTCGACGTCGTGGTCATTAGAGGCAGGATGTGACTGGAGACAAGGAACGGGAAGGAATTCGGCCATGGTCTTTTTGAAGGATTCAATCCGGCATTCGCCTGGAGTGATTTGGGAAAAACCATGGAAAACCAAAATCTGGATGCTCGGACGGGGATTCGAACAGCCGCCCTCCCGAATGCGAGGCCAGAGCGTTAATCACTCACCCACCACGCTCGGTAAGTTGAGAACTGTTGCATTCTACTGTTTCCATCCTCTATCGTATCCTCTAGAAATACATTAAAGTCTAGATTAACAAAATAATTACAAATGCGGCAGGAAAAAAAATGGATAAACGTAAAAACAATACTGCTGTTTAAAAATCTTCTTGTTTAACATAAAGTTATTGCGTTGGTTTCGTTTTTCGTCGCATCGCAGTTTTCAAGAACAAAGGATAAGCAGCTTCTGACATTAATCTGCCCTGGGATATAACATTCCCACTTAGGGTACGTACACCACAACCGACAACAGATGTCAAGGTCAGAGTTACAAGAAACCCGCTCCGCTAACAGAAATTATTGTCTGTCGAATCAGTACGACACAAAATTCAGAGATTAGTAATACCAGAAAACGATTCAGGCCTTGCTGCCTTTAAATGACGTATGGGGGGACTAATGACTGAGGCTTTTTTTTAAAAAAAAAAAAAAAAAAAAAATTAAAACGGTTCTTAGCGACGTATGCAGATGATTGTCACATGAAAATCCTTTTTATGGATGGAAAATCTTTACAGTCTAGAAAAAAATTCGATAAATAAGAATCGTGCATGTTCATCTAAAGAAGTATTCGAAATGGTCTTACAGGTTGATAAATACCACCGACCAGCAAGGTTTATGGTTTTGTGGGTTTCTTAATTTGGGGTCACGGATTTGTATTTTTTTGTTAAAAAATCAGCCAAAGCATATCTGGCACCCGTCCAGGAAAACGTTGTGAAACGATTGAACCGGCCCTTATTTCAAAATCAGCTGTGGACGTTCCAGCAACATTCTCATACGACTCGTATGGCCAAAACCACCCAGACACTCTATTTACCACGTTAGAGGGTACTTGAATCTTCACTGATGCCTTTTGGCATTCTGAAGTACACATGATCGAATCCCGTTCTACATAACCAGATTTTGGCTTCATACAGTTTGCTCAATGCTAATGCTAATGCCGGGATGGTACTCGTACTATTCCAGAACTTCCCGCAGTGAGTAGCAGTGAAATGGAGATGGAGCTTACGACAGCAAAGGCGAGCGTAGCTGTCCACCCACGGCCATGGCACGCTGCCTGGACTCGACCCTACAAGGCGACATCACGTGCCTCGACTGCACGCTGCACCACTGCACGATATGGAGCAAACCACAAAGGAACAGGAGGATAGTAAATACCCGTGACCAAATTATGAATGACGTGTAATGCAGCAGCTATGTAGAATTAAAAAGGAAGGCAGTGAAGAGGCATACATGGAGAACTGATACAAACCTACCTTCGGATTGTTAACTGGAAGAAGAAAATGACCAGGATAACAACGCAAGATCACAACTTTCAGATCTCGAATCTTCGGTTTCTGTTGAGTTCGTTTTCACTACTCTGGGCATGGAGTTTCTCCGTGACAGTCACTAACTATCGTCTGATTTACATTAAATTTCACTCACATATTAGCTGCTTAGGTGGAATATAAATGAATGAGGAAGTCCTGCACTAACGGCATTTTGTCTCTTTTCTGATGATCCAATTAAAATTCTAAAATTAATGGATTCATTTAAAGAAGTGACACGCTATCTTATGTCGTCTCCAAGATTATTTGTTGGATCATTTCGCCGTATGGGTAGGACGGATAGTTGGTTACTTTCCTCCGTCGATTGTTGTGCCTTTTTGGATTTCTTTTGTGAATGAAGTATCTGATCCTAGTATTTACTGCGGAAGGAAGTGATGGCGTACTGCGGCGGGAAGATTGAGGGGAGCTTTCAGCACTTCTTCACTTCGGTCAATGCAGTAGAGGAATATCGTATTTTGATTTTCCGCTAAACGACTGTGCCTGCTATTCTTTGGATGAATCTTTCCTGACAGGAAACAGCATTGGTATGGTTCGTCGGGTGATTCTATTTACTCCCAAGTCTCCATTATGGGAAAACCATGGGAAGGAAACCGATAAGAGTTACTATAGTATGTCTACTTCAAATGCTTCAAAAAAAATGTATTTAATCACTGCTAAGAATGACATCTATCTTCCAGGTGAATAACTATTTTTTCAATTCAAAGATCCGATAGTATTCTAAGAAACTCTCCACAAAAATTTTAGAAACGTTTCTCTGATAAACATTATCAACAGTTAAAAATACAGTATGAATCCGATCGTTATACATAATAGGTTGCCTCTATGTTTAATTTCGGTTTCATAAGTGGAGTAACCCTGATTAATTGAAATGGAATTTCATAAATAAAAGTATCTACTTGAGTATTCGACATGGTGTGAAGGTCATTTTTGACCCAAGGGTTTGATTGAGAGCAATTGTAATTTTTCGGAATAGTTGCTGTATTTTGTGAATCTCACTTGCAACGGGTCTGATCGGTGAAGACAGACGCAACTCAGCATAGCTACAGCAAAGTCACCTTCGGCTGGTTCGTTCCGGTCAGCTATGACGCAAATACACGTTCAATTCGGAAGATAAGTATTATTACTCTCTCTCATTCTTCGTGTAGACTTGAACCAGTCAATATGGGTTAACTAACCAATCACGACGACTCTCGTAACCTCGCCTAGCGCTAATGCCTTCCAACCAAGCTGCCATGTCTCGCATCATAGTCATCCAATCCATCAGTCAGTATTGGAAGCAGTAATTTAACTTCGAGACACTAGCATTCGGAGCAACCCTTGCAGGACACGTTATCGACTGTACATGCACAGTTTCCAGTGGCCATTAAACAGACTCACTAACAGTTAGCCGCCTTCTCATTGTTATAGGATAGTTCATATCAGCTAGTGCTAAACCTGTCCTAGCCTTCACTAACCTCGGTTCCCCTACCGTAAAACGGAGTGGTGTCAGGTATCCTGATAATTACCACTATTAGTGGCCCGCAAGATGAAGACACGGAAGAGCAGAAGACTTAGAAGAGGCCTAAAAACACGAAGGTTAGTCACTCCACTTAAGGTACACCACTCACAACGTCCACAAATAGACCAACAAGCACTCGGACCCCTGACAATGGTTATATAGTTATTTCTGTATGGCTATTTAAACTCCTATAATCATTGATAATCATTGTTTTTATACAGTATAGCAGGGTTTCTCAAACTCATAGCTCCACGTACCCCTAAGAAATTTACCAGACAATGGCGAACCCCCTTAATTTTTTTTTTTTTTTTTTTAAATGGATGGGCTTGTTTCTCGTTGCAAGTTTAACCGATTTTAGGAGCAATTTTGGTCATTTTTAATCCCAGTTCACTATGTTGCGTGTTGAACTCTCGAGATACCCAGTCAGCTGCCATTACGTAAATCCTGTCGCGAACCCCCTACGTTCAATTGGCGAAACCTTAGGGGTTCGCGTACCCCACTTTGAGAAACCCTGCACTATAGTAATAACGTTTATCTTAAGCTACTTTTGATTAATCTGGTATTCATATATACGAGATCACTGCACATGTAGGTGGGAAGTCAAATGACACTATAGTGCGTTCAGGTAACAGAGGCGGCTCAAGGTTACTGTGCTCTGTCCCCACCCCGCTGCCCTCGCCCTGCCCCCTCCACCCGCTTACATGGACACAGCATTCATCTCGAGAGGTACGAAGGGAGGGGGTGAAGAAGTGAGGAGCGGGACAAGGGAAACATGTCTTGAGCTCCCCAGTTGAGAGTGAACAAACTATAGCATACATGGATACAGTTGTTCATTAAATAGTAACACATCGCAGTTGAAACTGTATATGGCGTTGTTTGAGTTTTATTTACTCGGCAATATTTTACCGTCTTCTGAACATAGATAACTACCAGCAGAGTCAGATAGTAGCATTATAGAAGTTTCCTGTTTCAACTGACTTTAATAATCCTTTTCCCTAACAGTTCGATCAATTAATACACGAAATACATGAGTATCATACAGAACAAATATGTGTCAATGTGAAGGTATGCTGAAAACCTGAAATATTTCCAGACAATATTTGCTAGAATGAAATACGGATGACCTCCTGCTTTAAAATGTGGGAAGAAAAAATAAATTTTGCCTTTGATTCCCCTTGTATTTTAACATTTGGCTGCTAAATTATCCCCATGTTTTTCAGAGATGGGTGACCATTCGGAACCTGGTACATATGAGCAGAATTACTTCATTGTAGTATTATGTATCACACTAAGTAATCGCTATAATAAACATTTGAACACGTTAAACATTTGAATCTTTGATTTTTTTAACATCGCCCAGTATTATGGATATTTTATTTTGAACTTCAGGTTTTTGACATTTTCTATTTACCTAGATTTGGCTTCACCCGGTTTCATTGCTTTCCTTGGGCCCCTCCGAATGCTTCGAATTCCTAGTGACGCCCTAGCTTTTAGTTGAAACACTCGTAACATGTTACTGACGTGTGTGTGTATATCACAGAGTAGGCCTTCGATTGTTAATATCAACTAGTGGGCTATGGATTTGTTGAAGGCAGTGGATTCTGCAAAGTAGCATCAGCATGCATATATCCCATGGCCACTGAAGTTGTCTACGCTACGTACCATTGAATCTGACTATGCGAAAAGCATGTTAAGAATTTGTTAACGCTTTAGAAAATTTTAAAAGTTGAATATGAATTGCAAAATGTATGGTACTTGATAAGAATAATCTTTCAACTCTGTTCTACACTGCTGACATTGGTGATTACTGAGTGATGAATCAGCCTAATGCTCTTACTTAGTTGTGTTCGGGAACTGCGTTAGGCGGTATCTGTAACAGAAAAGAACGTCTGTCTGCTTGTAGGAGAAAGCTCGAAAGCGGCGTGGCATTTGAGGCGGTAATTAAGCACCAGGTTCTAATTGGCGGTAAAAACCATGTTGCGCAACGGGTTATGTCATTCAGTTCTGCAATACTTTGCCGGCAAAAATCAAGCGATGGTATGTTACGTTCCTTTAAAAGTTCTCTCTTCTCGCTTCAAGGGAAATAATGATGAAGCCTAGATATTCACTCCCCGGACAGTGAACCAATGACCTTTTACGCTACAATAGCGTTGAATGAGTGGTTAATTATGATCAGAAACCAGCTTTGTGAACTGTATGTCGTAAATGTCGAGATTCAATCAAAATTTGGTCTGGGGAATTGAACCGGTGACCTGAGCATGCAAGGATAGCATTGAATGAGAGATTAATGATGCTCCAAATTCAGATTTGTGATTTTTTATAATGTAAATGTCAAAAATTCGTTTGAATTCCGTCACAGAATATGGAACCGGTGAACCTAATCACACAATAATATTGTTGAATTTGATTATACTAATGTTCCGATACTGATTTTGTTGGTTGAAGTGTGAAAATGTAAAAAAATCCATGGAATTTTCATCACCATAACACTCAATGATTGCGATCCTTATTTGGCCTTTAATTATTGTACTGCCTCACTTCTGCATATGAAGATTATGCCATTTATAAGATTTTGTTCCAGCATATGGAAAGTATCGGCGCCACAATCAAAATGAATTGTAAATAACTTGTATGTAATTGCAGGATATTATTATCGGTGTATTATTAATGTTATTCTGCAAAATCAAATAGCTAATTGCATGATATTAATATTGTTATACCAGACATGTTAATCTGTAATTGAAAGTGGCTGTATGGGTGCAAGTCCAAATGCCAATTAAATAAAATATTCAAGGGCTAATTTTCAGTTTTTAAGAGGTAGCTAAATGCAGGCTCTGAACCTTAATAAGATGATAAAACTGGCCGACGCTGCCGACGCTGCCGACAATACTTAGGTTAGAGGTATAAATGGTCTCTTAACGTGATGTAACTGCGGGTTCAAATGATGTGTTGAAATATAATCCCCTGGCGGATAGTGTCAAGAATGAGAGAGAGTCGCTCCTACTAATCTTCAACCTTCCCTCGAAAGGCACTATTTCCTTAGTACTGAATTGTACTGAAAGATTCAGGTTATATCGTTGATCTGAAGCAATACAATATAACGTAATACATTTAGGGACTTATCGAGAGGTTATTTAAAAAAAAAAATACTCCTCTGTGTTTATATGAATACGTGATACAATTTATACTATTATCAGCCTTGCGCATTTTACAGCATGGACAAGACGAAAATACTGTGGTTGCAGTGCGTGCGACAGGTTGTAGCAAGAGGTTCCGGTGATGCTTCTTTCCCGGACGTAAGTGAATAAAAACGGGCAGACACAAGTCCAGTCGGCCGTGGCAAGAATCCGCCTTTCTATTACAGTCAGCAGTCAGCAGTCGCTCTATTAATAGCAACACTCTTACTGCTCTCTAGGCCAGCATCACTCCTACTGCAAGTCTCCTATGTCAGCGTTTGAGATGGTTATCAGAGACAATACTTTCGGGTTCCTTCCCGATTTTAATAATTTTTCCATCTGTTTCAGTAGAATCAACATATTATTGTTTATCAGCGAAAAAAATGTTTAGGCAAAGAAGTAGTCCCGACGTTAGGGTGTAACATTAAAATTTCACTGTGCCATAAAGGGAAAAGCAAACAGTTTCGACGAAATAAATTGCGAAATGTTTCCTACGAGAAAGGATAAGAAATACAATTTTCTCTAACCGATAGTTCAATTTTCAGAGGGTGAACCAGCTCCCTCATTTTAAAGATCGCCACATAAAAATTGCAAATACAAACAGAAATATCTAAAAAAATATGTTATGCATGGCTACAAATAAACGTTTCTTAATGTTCCAAAGAAATCGAAAGTTGGTGGTAAATACCACCAAATCATTTCGTATTACATATATCACAAAAGTGATTTTAAAACCCCCCCCCCCCCAATTTCGATATTTTCGGGGTATACTACAGTGAATTAAAAACTAAACCTGTAATAACTTTCTTATCTGCGGGAAAAACGTTTCCTTGTGGTGAAATTCGGGGAAAACAAGATAAAATTTGGTTGTTTCATATGGAATAAATAACCAGTTTCGATGAAGCAGACTGGAAAATGCTATCGTAAAATCGTTACACAGAAGAAAAAAGACTTTCAGTTTATTCCGAATTTTCCGGCCAACTTTTCCTATTTTACATTAACTAAAAACCTTATTCAGACTATTACGAACGTTTAAAAAATTATCCAAATCGTTCCACAGAAAACTTTCAGTTTTTTCCCGACTTTTCAAATTTACCGGACAACTTTTCCCATTTTTTCACGTTTTCATGCATTGCCATCCAGTTCTAAGCTACGGTCGAAAATTTCAAGTCTCTAGCTCTTCGAGAAGTTAGCTTAAAATTCATTACTAAATTCCACCCGGACAGACAAAGCGCAAAGCGAGTTAATAAAAACACTTTAATAATTTTAAAAAAGCACAGTTTCGTTTACCAATACTCACTTTTTATAGGATGAATCATCGAGAAATTTCCAACGTTTCCTGAAAAACAGTACATTCAGACACAAAAAACTGTAAATATATGGGTTTTTGCGTTTCCTTAAAATTAATTTGGTCAAACTCATGAAAAAAATTACTTTTGCAAAAAAAATTGGTGAAAGTGTATTGAAATGCTTACGTACCTAATTAGGACATTAATGGTAACGTGGATGAATCACCTGTGAATCGATAACCGCTGCCCAGTTAACAATTTGCAAGAATTTTTAAGCTCATCTATTTACACTTTGGAGTTAATGTATTTAGATTAGAAACACTAATACTGATCTGATTTTCTGTTCTTGTTGCTGCCTGCGGTTATACTCATCTCTGTTCATACTAGGATTTAGCGAGACATGGCGTCTTAGAAAAAGATGTAAATAAAAGAGCTCATCCGCAGATGAAATATACCACTACGTTAGTATCTCTACATTATTGAAATCGAAGGTGATCAATAAAATCTCTGTTATGTGCGCGAATAATTGATTTTAGGGATGGAATAAGTTATGTGGATCTTTTGCTCGTATTTGGAAGATTCACAAAAACACTCTTAAACCTTTAATCCCGCCGCTGAGTGGCTTTTTCTTGTTTCTTCTTTTTTTGTAGAATATTTTGTTTTAATTTACAGTTTTGGTGGGGTTTGGAAAAAGGTTTTTTTCCTTTCAAAATTGAATAGCCTGACTAAGGAAATTGTGTGTTCTTTTTAATACCTTCTCATGTTTAATTAACTAACGGTAACTTACTTTACTTCGCGTTGAACGACATATTGAACTGAAATGAAATGCGATGGAGCGCAATTTCCCTAGTCATCAAATTACCACTTTCTTATTTTTTTATTAATATTATTATTATTATCTTACATACTTTGAGTGCTAAATTCCTTCACCCATTTACAAATTTTAATATTAAATTTCTTCAGCATTTTGTGGTAAATTATTCATCATTTTCCTTGATAATTTATCCCAATCCCTGACAGCCTTGCTCACAAAAGAAAATTTTTCAACTCCCTTATGCATGAAATCGAGTGCCAGCTTATGGACATGGTCATCTTTTCCCTTCCATGCACTATTCCTAATTCTTCTACCAATATTCCTCCAAACCCCATCACCAACATATGCCTGTACACTCCCAGCACACTCTGCACCCTCTACCTTTGTTCCAGTGACTCCCAATCCACCTCCTTTACCATATCAGTTACTGACTGGGTCCTGCGGTAATTTCCACATCAGATCTCTCTTACTTACCATACCCTTCCTTTAGTGCTGTTTCCAGCGGATAAAAATGTTTCAGCCTTAGGTTTTAAACTACTACAACAGGGATGGCCAACCCGCGACCCGCGGGCCACTTGCGGCCCGAGGAGCTGGACCATTATACAAGGTGTCCAGCATTGAAAGGATAATCCTGCAACCACAGATAGGTTATTTTAGTAAAAGACTCATCATTTTCGAGATACTGACATTTCTTTTTTTTTTTTTCGAAACCTGTGATTTTGTTCAGTTTATTCCATGCCATTTCTACAAAATTAAGACTTTTTGCTGCTTTTATAATGGAGCACGCCAGGCATGTAAATGGATGGTCGGCGACCTGTCCTCAAGCCGGATGTTCTGAAGGACAAATGTGGCTAAATATCACAACGCAGTACGGTCTCACCCGAAATCGATCTGGCCAATCGTTTTAGCCGTAACTAGGAGCCTCTAGCGAAGCCAATCAACGGCGGACAATTCGCCGGGCAATTCAAATTTCTGTGAATTTCTCTGCATGCTTTTTTTTTTTTTTTTTAACTGTTTAACGTCTCTTAACAACGAGGTCTTTAGAGACGGGAAAAGTATGGGGGGGCAAGGAATAGGAAGGAATTCGGCCATGGACTTTTGAAGGAAGCATCCCGGCATTCACCCGGAAATGATTTGGGGGAACCATGGAAAACCCAAATCTGGATGCCCGCACTGGAATTCGAACCGCCGTTCTCCCGAATGCGAGGCCCGAAGGTCTAACCAATACACCACCACCCTCGGTCTCTGCATGTTCGAAACGCGTCCTGGGAGAAGCATGGCTAACCACGAACACGCAGAGAGACTGCTCTGGATGACTTCTGGACTTACTTGGTATCCAACTTCCGAGATTGGAATTACTTACTTCGTGTCTAAACTCCAGGGTTGGAAGGTACACTGACTTGGCGTCGAACCTCCAAAAGTTCGAGGCGGTACTCAGCGGCGTAAGTGTTACAGCATATTAAAGTGCAGGACACCCAGCCACTGTCCATCCGCACCTACTTCCAGGTAACGTACAGAGTATCACTACTGTGCTGTCGCAGATTTTCGATAATCTCGTCCTTTGCATTGTAAGACGCGTCATTTCCTGGTGTCCTCGCCAACGTGCGACTAAGAGAGTCTGGTTTGCACTGCCGCTTGATCGAATATGAGATAGTCATTTTGACATTCAGTTTCTTTCCCGGAAGATGGCTTTGTTATATGAGCTCAATTATAGCAATACATACTCTACGCCAGAAAACGGATTTTTGCTTCATGCAGAGCAACAGCCTGTTATTCATTCAAGATACTACAGAGGAAATATCGCTTTTTCAATTTGGGTTTTAATTAATTTTTAACTCTAGGTGGGGTGTACGACACAAGGAAATTTTATAATTTGTACAACAATTAGGTAGCTACAACTAAAGCAGATAGAATGACAACTAGACAGGTACTTAGTTAATTAGGAGTAAAGAGAGGCTGTAGTCGGTTTCCAGTAATATTCTGCTTGTATGGAGAGGAAGCAATCGAGGAAGGGAAAGATATTTTGAATGTAACATAAGGAATCTACGAGGATGCCACTCACCCACCTCGCTCGGTTATGAAATGTAATAGATATGGTAATAATAAGGGAAGATTCAATATAAAAATAGGATTAGATATAATAGCAGAAGAAAGACAGATCTCTTGCGCAGGAAATAAATTTACGACCTATTTCAGAATCAAGAACGATATCACAAGATGAGTAGCATTCCTTCAGTAAAACACAAACCTTTTAGTTTCAATCTTTGACATGGAATTCAGAAATAATTTTATATATTATATCTAAGGGCTTTATGGAGGTGAAGTTTGGACTTAAGTAATGCCAGAAAGAATTAACACTGAAGCATTTTAAATGTGATACTGTACAACATTAAGTGCGAGAAATGATGGGGAGAGAGGAAGGGGGGAGAGAGAAGTTTGTAGAAGATTCTCACAGAAAGAAGAGGTAGGATGGCGAGCAGGGGCGTCGGCTTTCAGAAAACCTCATGGGTGCTCATGCTCATTTGTTTTAAAAGAATTGGCTACTTTTGAAAGGTTTTCATTGGCAGATGTTGATTTTGCAGGAAATAACTTAAGCTATCTTTCATTCTGGAAACATTTAAGATTTTGTACCAAAAAAAAAAAAAACCTTGAAAAGCTTTTACTAAACGAAAGAAGTCGCGGGCATCAGCTTGTCTTACGTAATCATGATAATCGTACCCAAATCCCTACAGTAGATTCCAAGTTATAAGACATCTTAGCACAGCAAGATTTTTCGGTTTCTAAATTCTATTCCACGTCAATAAAACGGGTCCGGTCTTTTTGACGTGATTGGGAAGCAAACTTTCAGATTTTCAAGTTTCTAATATCAGTGAATAGTCTACTAATGATTTTGTATCCCTAATAGAACTCAGAATTTTCTTATTGCATCTGTTTTAAGTCCGCTAGCAATTAGTACAGAGATACAAAGGAGAAGGAAAAAAATACTATTAAAATGCTAGTTTAAACAATGAAGAACGATTACCTATCATAGTACAACTGACAAATTATAAATGAAACAATGTCTTCCGCATTTTTCAGATTGACATTTTTTACTCGTGTAATATTTAAAAGCATGTTGCGATGAAACACAAACAAAGTTATCTATATAGAACTGTTTCACATATCTGCTGCTTGCTCAGTAAGAAATACTGCAATTCCATGTTACTCAAATGTGACATATTATTTTTAGTAAAGCGCTTGTTAATACAGCCTACGACTTTATCTAACACTTCAAAACATATTTTTCGATAAAGTCAGCTGACTAGGTAAATTGAAGTTTACTTAATGAATCGTCTATCTTTTGAGAAATCCTTATTTTTGAAGTTTTAGGTTCTTCCAATTCCAAGATAAGAGCTAAGTTCACAGTCAGTTTCCAAAGGTTTTGAAATTTTTCGTCAGTTCTTTGGGATGATATAATGTGCTTTGCAGTATTAATATTACTGACAACTTTTAGAAAGTGTAAAGAAATTTTCCATAAAGTTTTATTCAGAACTTCGACAAGATAGAGAATTTCTATCAGAAATTTGATAGTAAAAAGAGATTAAAAAGACTGAAGACTTTTTAAAAACCATTTTGCTTTCACAAGGGCATTACCTTTTGACTTTTTCTGTCGTTCAAACAACTTAGCAGGATACTAAAATTGTTTAGATTAGTTTTAAAGGAAGATATACAACAACACCATATAACTGGGCAAACATGCCGCAGTCGTGAACTGCCTATAGTGATTAAAAACCAGCTTGGCGTTTCCTGAACCATGTACTCAGGCAGTAAGCTCTCTTACTAACGCTAAAAAATCTCTTATTGCAAGCACTATTTCCAGTTAGTCTCGAACAATCAGGTGTAACGAATGTGCGATGCAATGCACATGAATTGCCCTTGCTTCGACTGCTTTAACCCACGATTGAAGGCCAGTATGCGCTCCACTAACATTAGCAACGCCATCTGTACATAGTCCCTTACACATCTTGATATTTATGTCGAATAACGTGTTAGTGGTAACGTGTGACAATCGTCTATATCCGCTGCCCTGGAACCACGACTTTAGCTCGCAACGTCCTGTTATCGCAGCTTCAAGAATCGAATGTAATTTGAATGTTCATCCTCGTGGCCCTTAAAGCTAGGATTCGGTTCATTAAATAACGAAAATTTGAAATGAATTTTAAGAAGGCGCATCTAGCTATTTTCGTATCTTAAGTTTATTTTTTGATAACATACAGTGTTTATTCGCGCCACATTCTTAACTGGCCTTATGCAATACACAAAAACAGTGAAGGTCGGAATTTCAACAGTTTTTTTTAAGCCTTTCAAAAGCTTTATTACTTGATGAAAAAAGCTACTTTGAGTGAATGCCTTAGTGGACTCATCAATTCTCGATTTTTTTCGGCGAAGAAATGTCACTAGATCATGATTTTTTACAGATTGGTCGAAACACTTTATCTATATCTCCATATAAAACAGCCAAGGAAAAATTGTCTACCACTTGTGAAAACTGCTCCTTTCTCGTGACATTTTTCAGAAATAACATTTTCTTGTCGGACTTGTCGAGCTGTAACTAAGTTGAGAAGAGCTACTAGCGTAAGGTTTCAGATTTGGGCACTTCACGATTTCTAACGACGAATTTATCCATCTAAGCAATCAATTTTCTGGAAATAACCAAATAACAACACGCGCGTCGCGATCTCGAAGCACGCGATTTATTTACTATATAGGCTGACTGACAGAGCCGCGAAGCGCAGCAGTGGAGAACGGGGAGTGGCGCGACGGAGGGCGGAGGCGAGTTTGCTTTACGTGCTCGTCACAGATCATACCACTTACTAGTTGATGTTAGGTATTCTCCTTGGTATGACACCCAGTCGTGCAAGCTCTGCCACGCGGCTCGTGAGTCGGTAATAAAGTTATCGCTCAAAGTCGATTACAGATTAGTTTTGATATCTATGTTCATGGGTGCTCCGCACCCACTAGTTACTTCTCACGGGTGCTGGAGCCCCCGAGCACCCACAGAGTCGGCGCACCTGATGGCGAGTCACATTTATTTACTAGTAGAAGCAACAGTACTAGGAAGGAGCTGCAGAGGAAGACAACGATCAGAATGTACGAAGGAGACATTTGTATGTTCAAGGTAGCTCAAGATAAGAAGAGATGGAGGACTGCATTAAACCAGTCCAAGCATTGATGAGAGAAAGAAAAGTTAAATTGTTACTTGAAGACGTTTTTACCGTTTTCGTCGTTGTTTCATTCCATTTCTAATGAATACCCATCAACACATTAACTCTAAAAGTACTAAACAGATGAAGGCTACATAGTGGAGACATTTACCGCATCCTGAAGACGATAATGTAACAGCGTTTCAGGCCACTGCTATCATGTATCAGCACACAGATCGACAACAACCTGGTACAGGCCTTCGTTCGACAGGCTGCTCCGGAAACTGAGACTTGGATTCATGGAACGGGATTTCATTCACGTTCTCTAAACTGATATCGCAGCCTATCATCCTGTCGAAGGACGGCTATCAGTAGTGCCATTTTGTATCAACAAACACAGTTGAGATTGAGCGGTGGTCGGGAATTTTTTTACTTTGCCGGCCTCAGCAGCGTAGGGGCTAGAGTACTGGCTCCGCGTACCGAAGGTCGCCGCTTCGAGTCCAGCCGAGGGCATGGGTGTATAAGTGTTATGTGTTTGTTAATGTCGTGTCTGTCCTGTTGTGTCGATACTTAGTAGCAACAATTCACTAGAGAAAATGATACACTGGATGAGTCATGATGATCACATTGAGCTGGCTGTATGGCCTCAGTAGCTAATGCTTTATGGCAAAAGAAGACTTTTTACTGGTTTCGCCTTGTCCATATGAGTACACTAGGATGCACCGTAGTTAGGATTCTACGACACACTAATCACATCAGAGGCCGAATGTGCGGCAAATCGTTTGTAACCAGGTCATAAAACCATACGAATATGCTTTTACTTTACCGGAAACTAGCTGGTGCCCACGACTTCGTTCGTGTTTGTCAAGATTTTTGAAGGTATTTATGTTTTTGCGCGGAACCTTAAATATTACCACGATAAAAGGTAGCCTATTTTGATACCTTCCAGTGAAAGTCCCGTCAAAATGGGTTCACAAACTAAAAATGTTGCATATTAATTATTTATAATTGTTAATAACTTAAAAAGCAGAAAAATGTGTCATATTCTAGAATATTCTAGTTCATTCAAGAACATTTTAATACATTATAGTAAATTCTAGAAGATTCTTTAAAAAGTTTGGAACATTTTGGTGAAAATATGAAAATGCCCTAGGTCTTACACGTTAAACAACCCTATCTACCACACTCCCACGGCTACCGACATGCAATCCCCATGAGATTCGAGGCTACTACCACACAGAAACACCAGTAGTTTGTGCTTGCTAGTTGTGAATGCGGACTGAAATACGTAGGATTAGTCGATGAGGCCATGTGTCTTAAGTGTGAAAACTTTTAAAAAAATCTTCAGAATCTATTACAGGAAGCGCCATTTACAACAGGGCGCTTTCCCAGAGAATTGGATGACTTCAATAGAACTTTTCCTCAAGACATGGTACCGGAACAGGAAGTCCGCCTGGACGGCTCCCTTGCTTAACTTCCTCCAAGAGTACACGAGACCATAAACATTCTACAAGGCAGAAATATACGAACCGTACTTTCTTTACTATCAAATATTTGTGAACGATGATTAATTGGAACGGCTCAGGTTGTCGGTAAACAGTATAATTTATATAGTTTTTAATTAAGATATAATACTTTCGATACAAGTACGAAATAGTGACTCTCGAGAAATTAAAATTAGAACATCGGCGCCAGAGAATACAAGTAGAACTAAAGAATTCCTTCTGCTTTGTAAGAATGAAATGTGTCCAGTTGTATGTGTTCTCGTAGATCATTGCAAACTCAAGGCCAAGTGGTGGACAGTGACTTACCAGTTCCGTCGTTTCTTTCCACGTATCTTTCAACCACTCAACACTTTACGTATGTATATATAAAAAGAATAGGCTCACGTTTCCTCGAATCATTGAAGCAATACCTGTCTGTTCAAAATGTTAACTAATCTGCTCAACGCCTTGTATCTCTGAAGGCGCCTACAGACGATCAACTCGGTTGTCAACCTTATCGTCAACTTGCCGTGTTGAAGACTAAGTTGAACGTCTGTGGGCAGGTTGAGAATTTAGGGTTGTTGCAGATGTCATCTTTGCGGGTGCGGATGTTCAGTCATTGACATCCGCGGATACGGATGTTTTGCGGAAGCGGATGTGGAAAATAAATTTATTATTATTTAGATTTTAATATTTTATCAAAAATAAATTTAAAATCAATCTTTTTTCACAAGTAGATTCTATAACTATATAATACTGCCATATTGATTTATTTCTGTCTCATCTTTCAACAAAAAAAAAAAGTGGGAAGATTTCACAAGTATGCAATTTTTACAGGCCTTAAAATCAAGCTTCACGTCTGCCAAAGCTTTGATTTGTTAATGCGAACATGCAAGGACTCTACCTACATTTTACGAACATCTGATGAACCTTAAGTAAGGCTGAAAAAAAAGGACACTTTTCTAAAGCAATCAGTAACGCTTAGTGTTGTAAAAAACGTTTTTTTTTCACATCTACTAAATCTCAATTTTGTAAGGCAGTTATCGTTTAAAATGACTGTTTTAGAGTCTATTCTAAGTACTTATATTAGTTTTAAATCTACTATATTTTTCTGGTTCAGTAGGAAAAAAATTACGAAAATATTGGCAAAATTGACTGAAATTTTCTTTATGAACGGGGAATTCCCGAAGAGACTAGGTTGCGCGAGAAGGAATCCCCATTTCCCATTGTTTGGATTGCTACTTGCTATTTGAAATAGAGCTGCCAACCCTACAAAATTACCTACAGATCTTTTAAAAAAAATAGGAATTTAAAATTTATCCACGGTTTTTTGCCTCTTTTTATTACTTATTGGGATTTCCTTATATTCGTATACTTGTTAACTCTCAGAGTATAGTGGTACTGACTCATTAAATTGTCAGTAAGGGAGCGTGCATAAACCACATAGCTCCATTTTGGCCTCCTGTGAACCCCCCCTCCTCCCCCACGTATCCCTACGCGGCTTTTGCCTCCCCCCCCCCCCCCCTGCTCACGTAGCACGTAGCTTTTTCTTCCGTTTTGATTCCAGAAGACATTTTTTACTGTTTTCTCTTGTCAAACTATTGTAAATTACATATGGATATAACTAACTGAGGGAAATAAATACTCACATGCTGTTGTGAGTTCAGTTCCTCATTTTAACTGTGAAAAATGTTACGAAAAGAAAGTTACGTGGCCTGGCTCGGAACCCCCCCCCCCTCCTCTCCCCACGTAGCCCAGCATAGCCTTCCAGCTAACCCCTCCTCCCTCTGGATCGAGCCACGTAGTTTGTGCACGGTCCCTAATTATGAATCGTTTCCTTGCAACCGTTGGTGTAAACAAAGGATTGAAAAGAAGTAAAGCTCCTATTATGTATGATAATAGATTTTAATTCAAACTTAAAAGACCGTAACACAGAATTATCAGCACAGTCTTTATGCACAGTGTGTACTTTGCTCACTATTTAAAATTGCAATTTCAAAATCTTTTGCGTACAATACAAGAACAACCAGTAAAAGAAAATTTAACTATTTCTGAAGTTATGGATCTAGAGGAGACAGAAAATTCCGACACCGATCGAACTAGTGTTGGTAGTGCTGATACTAGTGAATGTGGTACTGACATAGAGGATGAATAAAATTATGTTACCTATTTAGATACACTTATGAATCATTATGTGAGACATTATATGATTCAGTAAGACTTAAAACACACTTGTAAAATGGAATTTCCTTAAATAAAACTATAATTTATCAAATATATTGTTTTCTGAAAAAAAAAAAAAAATTTAGAAAAAAAACACGGGTGCTAGGTTTTTTTCATGTTTTTTTTCACAAAGCTGAAAAAAAAAACATTTTGTTTTTTTTCAGTTTGCAACACTAGTAACGCTAAAACAACATTTAGTCGTAAAGCACCAGAAATTTCTGAATGCTTTGTATAAGCTTCTCCATATCGACCAGCCCGACACCGGCCCGCACCGTCAAAAATTAAACCAAACTAATGACGGCTGACACACGGTGCGGTGTCGTTTGAACTCACTTCAATCGAGTGAGCGACAACAATAAGAAAAGTGTCGGTCGGAGACAGTGCTGGCTCGGTGCGGTCTATTGTAGCCCGACCATTACTTTTCATGCAAGTTCAAACTTGTAAATTCGTCGCTTAAGGGGCCCACAGACGATCAACTTGGTTGACAACCTTGTTGTCAACTTGGTTGTCAGGGTTTGCCACAGACGAAACGAAATGTTGGTGACCAAGTTGTAAACATCACATTCGAGTATGTGTCATCATCGGGTTTTATTTGTTGAGTGTATTCTATTGCTGAATTTTATTATTTTGAATTACTGTTTTTAAGTATTTTGGTTATAATACAGCTTTATATTGAAAAAATGAGTGAGGGAGCAATCCAGTTTTTAGTTTTAAGAGAGTGGCGTGCCGATAATGTGTCTCCTGCTTGTCACAAAGGCACGATATTTAAAACCGTTGTAATGTCCTACAGAGCACGTCGGCTCGCTGGCGCGGAGGTATGCTGCCCGACACTGTGTGTATCTGAGGGCCAGTTGATGATAGAAGGCAGACGCCTGTCCCCAGAGACATGTTTGGTTTGGCGAAGGGGCGCGGGACACAGACCGCCCTCTCTTCTCGCGATATTTTTGTTTTTTCTGGAGGGCTTGCCGTATGTGGTACAGTGTGTGGGACAGCCAGAGGATGGAGGGGATGGCATCTACTCCTCCGAGGTTTTTCTTTTGCTATGTTCTATGTCGTCGGGAGAGGGAGAACGTTGCTGGACGCCCGAGAGCAAGGTTGTGGGCAGTGGCTGCTGCGACAAGTGATAAACGGAGGTAGCTGTGTGTGTCAGCCGGTCGCGCTGGTCAAACCCTGGCCCGCCGCCGCCGACGCCGCCGCCGACCAGTGTCCCTGCCGGGTAATGTGTACCGCCTACTGATATAGAGACATTCTGCAACATCTCAAAACCCTGGAAACTGCCCTGAGTGACTCATGCCAGAATTAAAGAGCTATTAGCCTGGGTACCTATCATATGTTTGCCATACATTTGTGATCTTGAAATGACATCAATTTTTTCTTAATGAATAAATTCATTTTCTTTTAATGTGAACCCATTTCTTTTGTGTGATCCCCTGAGAATTGTCATGTGAAGAGCCCATTATAAATATTATTGAATTAAAATGAATTAACTTGCTACTTTTGCAAGCTGGCACCATACAAGGTATTTCAAGTCAAAACTAATACCCCGGCCAACGAGATATTATAACATGGCGCGCCAACCTGTGGCCTGACTGTTTGAGATGTTGCAAACGTTTCGTTTTAGCGAGTAGAAATCTCTATGTGTTTTTCAGCATTTTTGCGGTGTGGCAGTGATAGCAGAGGTCCAGCATATACTATGTATAATGATAAAATTGAGTATGTGTAATATTTGTTATTTGTAACAGCAGAGGACTCCTGTGGGCATCCCGAGCAAGGTGATTATCTGTTCACGTGTATGATATTGAACAGCTGTTTGTTTATGTTTCATGGGTTGTTGATGTATATGAAAAAAATACGACGTTGCATAAATTGTTGGTCAATGGTGGAGGAAGATGTAAAGTAATGGTCTTTGGTTATGTCTGAGTTGTCCTTTTGTTTGTAATTGTTTGTTGGTTTTGATGGTTATTCTGTTGTGGGAAAATGTTTGGAGACTAGGGAGGTAAGATTTTCACAGCATCTCAGCGTCGGAAAATTATGCTTGTTTTTGCCTGTCTTCTGTGACGAGTATGTTTTTTATAAACTTTTCTTGCTTGTCGTGTTTGTCGAATGCCCCGAGCATCTATGCTCTGCATAATTGAGTTGTGTGCGTTTGAGCGTTCATTCCATCAGTAATTGTGCGTTTGAGAATTAATAGAATGTTCACGCGGATTTACCGGCATGAGTATTGAATTGTGGGAGGAGAAGTGTGGTGAAATATTTGTTTTACAAAGTTTCTAAATTTTTGGGTGCTTTTGAGTGGATGAGACTGAGATCCGGAAAATCTACCGGGATGGCACAAAGTCATAGTCCGTTAGACAAAAAAGATCAGGAATACGCAATGGAAGAAAATCGCGGCCAGTTAATTGACAACGCCGGAGTTCGAAGTGTTGAGCAAAGCATTCAACAGTCGGCCAGTGCAGAAGGCGTTACTAGCTTTCTTCCGACTGCAACTAACAGTCAGTGTGTATCGCTACCCGAAAACCACGCTAGTGGGATGGTGACGCCACAAGATATCTTGCTAATGTTACAGCAACTGCTGCGTCCCATTAACGAGGAACAAAAGAAAACTAATGAGCAGTTGTCGGCGTTCAGGAAGGAATTGATGGCCACGATGGAAAAAGGGGTAGACGAAATTAAGAAGTCGGTGCAATCGCTGCAAATGACGCAGAAAACGTTAAGCAGTGCTGTTGATAACCCTAAGGAGCAGGTGTTGGACGCGCAAAGACGAGTGTCGGAAGTAACCGAAGAAACAAAAGCACGGACGAACCTGCTGGAAACTCGTGTCGTGGAAATTGAGAGGAGCCACAGTGCGGATTTGACCCAACTCGGAGAAGAGATGAGTCAAATTCGCGTGAGCGTTGCAAAGCTGAAAACAGAGTGCGACACGCATGAGAGCTTTTCGATGAAAGAGTCCCATAAACAGTGGGATATCGGTGTATCGGCGTGTTCGGAATCGGTACGAACGGACAGACGGATCAAACCACCGAAAATGCCAACTGTCGGACACGAAAGACGAGACCTGCGATATTTGTGCATATTTGGACAGGCGGTAACAAATGCTGAACATCTGTCCCAGGCCGAAGGCCTCAAGAGAGTGCCAAGCGGCGAGCGATGTTTTCCGAACGCATGCTACCCTCTGAGCAGGACGCTTTTTTGTGACTGTGTGAGCGAAACGCAGCTGGGGTGCGATTATGAGCCGTATGTGGGAGGTTTCGAAGAGAGAGATTGTTGCGGAGAACTGAGAGGCGAAATTAGTGCTAACTTCATGTACAGTCAATCAGTGTACTTTGCTGAGAGGAAAGATTTTGCTGAGAATTTCCGAAACACAAACGCCAGCGATAAGTATGAGTTTTGGATGTGCGTAGTACACGGAAGGCTCAAAACGGGAGCTAACTAGGCTTAGCCCCTCCCCGAAAAAAAAAGAGACTTGGTTTGGACCGCAGACATACCCAAGGATATGAAGTAGAGAATAATTATGGTAATAAATAAGTATAATGTTAGTGTCATATAGTGGATAGTTCGCAGAAGGGCGTAAAGTAAATTCTGGTAGCATCTGAGAGTTGCGAGAGGAGGGAATTTTGGTTGTAGTTGAAGATTACCTGAGCCATAAAAACAGTTGAATTGGTTTGGTACATGGGATGGAATTGAAGAACAGTCACTGCGTGTGGAGAATGCTAAGATGCGATGATTGATGTCAGGTGAGAAGGAAATAGTTTTTAACGATTGTGGGAATGAATATGAGATGGTACGTCATTTTTCGTTGCTAAACTTCTCTGGCTGCTCTTGTGAGGAAGTTGCTGAATACTTGGTGGACCTAATTTTCCAGACATTGGAAAGTGGTTGGTGGAAGTTTTGATGTTGGTAAAGTTTAAAAAATTAAATAAAGGAAGGTATTTTTGAGAGTCGGTTGTAGCCAGAGCGGCACTGATGTATGGAGAGCACTTAGACTGGAGTAAAGGAGTCAGTGGATGAGTCCCAATTTGAATTTGCATTTTTCTCGTGCGAAGGACAAGATTTTAAGGTGAAAGGTGAAGAGACAACGGACGTGCATGGATTGGAAGGTTTCAGACGTTCCCTTTGGCAACGGATAGAAGGCCAAGGACGCATAAGCAGTCCGGTTGTCGTTTAATTAATGTGGTGGCAGTAGGTCGTGGACGTTTCATATGAGGGACAAGGTAATTATCCCCTGGGGCTCCGTTGATTTGTGCTTGAGGTGTTGGAAGTGTGACGAGTCTGGTATAACGATGTTTTGTACACTCTGGATTTTTTTCATAATAGTGGGAAGCGGGAATAATGTGGTTCCACCAAGTCAAACCAGCATCATGTTTCTCCAGCAGATATTTCATTCCCTGACATCACTCCTTTGTTTTAAGAGTCGTCTGTTAGCAAAGTAATTTTGCCGTTCGGAGGAGATAATTCATGACAGGTGAGAGTATAGAAAAATGCAAATCCCAGATGCAGATTGTCGTTGAATACTGCACATTAGTGAAGGTATTCTTACTTGTGTCCAAGCGGAGTTACTTCTTCAGCACTTGAGAATTTTTAGAGAAAATTGTGGTTTTGTAAGGTAGGGAATGAAGTTCGATTTTAAGTGGAGGTATTTCTTTCTGCGCCAGACATGACGCGAGATTTTAATTTAGATGAGGATAGGTGCGAGTTATACATTGTTAAAGTCTTCCCATATGATTTCTTCCACTGTTAGATATTATGCAAGGTATTTGACAGGGTGACGAACTTCTTATGATTATGTATGCATTATTCAGTGTGAAGGCATTTTCTGCAGGGTATAATATGTTTTTTTAATGCTAGGTTAATGAGGCTGTAGATTTGACAGAATAGGTCGGTGAAACATGGCTTTCGAATTAGGAGCCGAAGCATAAGAGTGTGTGTTGTTTTGAAACTGGGAGTGTCAGCTGAGGCAGAGGGTGTCCTTGACTTCACCGGGGTGCAGGGACCTGGGGCTCCATCTCTTTGGGGGCAGGCACCTTACCATCTGCGTGAAGGTGGCTGTTTGTTATGAAGTCGGTTCTGCTCTACAGTGAAGCGTTGCGACTGTAAATTCTGTTAGCTGCAAGGAGTGTATGCGCATGAAGAGAATATGCCGTCACCTCGTGTAAGCTTAGTTATTGTCAGATAAAGTTTGAAGATTTTAAAGTTTTTATGGATATTTAAAGCTGTAGTTAGCGTTATAAGTAGTCTATGAGGAAACTAGTGGTTTGTTTTAGGGTTCTTGATCATTACTGCGTGGCCCTGATTCATTGCTCACTTGTTTTCGGACACAATGGTTTTCTCTGTTTGGTTATATGGGCATTGTGGACGATAAAGCCTTTATGTGATGGCTTTGTGATTATTTTTATATTAATTATTAATTATTTTGCACTCTCATTTGTAATTTTGTTAACAGAGAGTACAGGAAGGATGATTTGTGAGGCCACAATCTGGGAGAATTAATTTTTTTTTGAGCCACTGTGTGCTGGTATTTTATATGTATTGTATTTTACGTAATATCTGTAACCATCAGAAAGGCTGGACAACGGCACAACAATGTATTTTTTGAGACCATAGCTTCTTAGGATTAAGTATTTTTCTGAACACTGTGTGTTATTGTTTAGATGTTGTGTACTGTTCAAGTTGTATCTGTAGCCATAAGATAGGCTGGACCCAACTGGTATCATTTACGCCATGCCCATTGTAATGAATGTCACAGAGAGAGGTTCATGCTCGTAGCGGAGCGCAGTGTAAGATCGAGCAGTCACTGCAGTGGTTGTTGACCAATGAGACAATCCGCATGACTTTTCAGCAGAGGGATGTTTCGAAATGGGTGGTTTTTATCAAGGTATTGTATGACTCGGGCAAACGATAGGTTGAAGAGACAATTCTGGCTAAAGAGCGTGAGGATGAAATGTTTCGGGACAAAGTGAGAGGATATGTCACATGGACTGAATGAAAAATTTGAACTTTAAATAGGAAATTTCAAATTTTTGTGGAGGTGGCAGTTGAAGCTGTAATGTCCTACAGAGCACGTCGGCTCGCTGGCGCGGAGGTATGCTGCCCGACACTGTGTGTATCTGAGGGCCAGTTGATGATAGAAGGCAGACGCCTGTCCCCAGAGACATGTTTGGTTTGGCGAAGGGGCGCGGGACACAGACCGCCCTCTCTTCTCGCGATATTTTTGTTTTTTCTGGAGGGCTTGCCGTATGTGGTACAGTGTGTGGGACAGCCAGAGGATGGAGGGGATGGCATCTACTCCTCCGAGGTTTTTCTTTTGCTATGTTCTATGTCGTCGGGAGAGGGAGAACGTTGCTGGACGCCCGAGAGCAAGGTTGTGGGCAGTGGCTGCTGCGACAAGTGATAAACGGAGGTAGCTGTGTGTGTCAGCCGGTCGCGCTGGTCAAACCCTGGCCCGCCGCCGCCGACGCCGCCGCCGACCAGTGTCCCTGCCGGGTAATGTGTACCGCCTACTGATATAGAGACATTCTGCAACATCTCAAAACCCTGGAAACTGCCCTGAGTGACTCATGCCAGAATTAAAGAGCTATTAGCCTGGGTACCTATCATATGTTTGCCATACATTTGTGATCTTGAAATGACATCAATTTTTTCTTAATGAATAAATTCATTTTCTTTTAATGTGAACCCATTTCTTTTGTGTGATCCCCTGAGAATTGTCATGTGAAGAGCCCATTATAAATATTATTGAATTAAAATGAATTAACTTTGCTACTTTTGCAAGCTGGCACCATACAAGGTATTTCAAGTCAAAACTAATACCCCGGCCAACGAGATATTATACCGTGTTCGGAATTCTAATTCCAATTTAATGAGCGAACAACATGTCACTGCAACTGACAATGTACAAAACGTTTTAAGAATGGAAAGTAAAATTTTCAATGAATTGGATAAAGTGCAACCATTTATTTAAAATGATACGAACATGAGAATTGTATTAATGTGAATAAACGATTGTTCATTTTTTTTTCTTTTTATTACGCTCGCCGTCGTCAAAATCATGAGGCAGGAAAGAACTGAAGGCAAGGAACGGGAAGGAATGGTCTTTTGAAGGAACCATTCATGCATTCACTTGGAGTGATTTGCAGAAACCATGGAAAACCCTAATTTGGATGGGCAGATGGGGATTCAAACCCGTGTCTTCTCGAATGAGAGGACAGGTCACCGCTCACCCAGAACGCTGTTCGAAACCCTGATTTTTTTAGCTAGTGGACACAGCGTCGAGGTTTTAAAATTTCTAACCTCTATATCGCCACACACTATCATTGAGACTTGTAGTGTATCGTAGGAATTTCAGTGATCTGAAGTACCATTAACTTAGCACGTACTCCTCTTCGGCTCCGGCTCTAGTTCTTTATCTCAGTTTCACGTTTTTCAGTTCCCTCCGGTAACAAGTTCTAAAATTTCTGACTGTATTCTTATAACTGTCAATATACGCATTTAGGTTAATTTGTTTGCAAAGAACTAAATTGTTTTGGTCACTCATTCTTCTTTTTGTTGCGATCCTGAAAAATTTCAATTCCACAGCTTCGGCAATTCTCTTAAAGTATTAGAAAATTCACCCAAATTTGAATGTTCGGTACACTTTCCATATTCAATAAACAGTAATTGACCTCAAAAAATGACAATTTAAACATCAACTGATGAAATGAAAACGTAGTCACCAAAAACAATAACATAGAAAGAACAGCTCCAAGTTTACAACTTCCCCACAGACGCTACAACAAGGTCTCCAACATTAGGCTCCGCCCACCAAATATCAAAACTGTTTGATCTTACTTCAACCAAAACCTCAACCTGAATTCAACCACCAACCTGCCCACAGACGTTCAACTTAGTATTCAACACGGCAAGTTGACGACAAGGTTGACAACCAAGTTGATCGTCTGTGGGCCCCTTTAGGTAATAACACCGTTTAGTTCACTGTTACTTTTATTGCAAAATCGTCAGAAAACAACCACATTTGTGCATTACAGATCAAACAGTGATTCAGGCAAAAAAGTATTTTAACATACTTTATTACTTTTGTAGATTATAAAGTACGCCTATGCAAAATAAAATACAGTACTCTACAATAATGTGCGGGTGGTAGCTGCAGCTACGATTCCCAAATCACTTTTAAGGTAATTTTTTAACATTAATTCCGTGAAACAACCAAGTGTATACGTTAAAGGAGACTGAAGGCCGTCCGTCACACGGCCGAGCTACGGGCCAATGTGGACGCGAGGGGGCCGAGCCGACACACGGCCGAGTGTTGGCCCGGACGCGGTGCGGGCTCGGCTTGGTCTAGGTTGGTCCGACCTTGATAAGGGTCTGTCGGCCAGTAATGCCACACGTCCTTTCTTTGTTTCTTCCTGAAACCTTTTTGTTGATTCACTACTTTCGTATTCAATTTTCAACTTCCTTCTTGCTTTTGTTTGCATTTTTAGTTGTATTTTCAGAGTCCAGCCGTGGTTTCAGTAAACTGCTGCGCACAGTGAAAAGCTGTACTGTTTTTAAATGCTGGCAGAAGACAGCGCCTTTCACATGATGTGTGCTCAACAGAGATGCAGTTGGCTCCAGTGGTCCTGGCAGCTTTCTCCACCAGGGTTGGCAACTTCTGCAAACTGCGAGACATATCCGAAAGAAAGGCAGAAACATATACCAGATGACAGCAAATGTTTCAGACGTCGGCAAGGAAATTGAAGCAAATCATGCTTAAGAAACAATGAATAAACACAAATAACTCTAATTCATAAACAATAATTTCAATACTTGATTCAGAGAAACGATACTAAACGAAATATCATTGTTTTAGTTGCCTGCAATTTTACCAACAGATTAAAACGTGACGGAAATAACCATGTACAACTTTTTAAATTAAATATCCACATATAAATAAGGCAAACGTAGCTACTTGTTTAGTCCAGGCTATGTCAAATCTAAAAGAAGCATTTTTTTAAAAAAAAGTTCTTAGGATTGTTTCCCGCAGTGAGTGATTTGTTATTCTGTTAGTTTCTTTGCAGGTAAAAGTCTCAAATGCAGAAATTGCTTGGTCAAAAGTTTTTAATGCTGCAACAATATTTTCTCACGAAAAAATTGAACATAAGTAAGTTCTGAGTTGAACTTGGCATGCTCATGCTTTTAAATACGTATACTCCACACACAAGAGGTAGTGCATTAGTACAAAATTTCTGATTTGCGATTTCAATATGTTGGAGTCTCTTGATGTTGTTTCGACGATTTTCGCAATTATTCATGTTACAGACTGATATTAATAATTACTTGCCGAGTTTCTAAAATGACAATCCCTTTAAAGTCTCCGCTGAAATATGAGCTACATGTTGGTGCAATTTATATGGGCAACAGTGATAAATGTCACAATAACAGCTCCCAACGGAATTTTGTTTGCTTCATAGTAATCCCGCCATGTTATAAATTAATGCTGGAAAGATTGGTGCAGCCTAGAAAAATTATTCCAGCGATTTCTTCGTTGATAGACCCAATGTTCTCTTGTTCATCGGTTTATATGTTTTCACAGCCCTCTGAATTCTTGTAGTGGACAGTGATACTTGTAACATAAGAGTATAAAAATTTCATGATATACCATATTTATCGGTAACAAACCAAAGTCTGTGAACTGTATCTTTCGTTTTAACGAATCGTCTTTAGTTTACCTGAGAACTTTGTACCCATTTTAGTAGGTTGTAATGAAGTTCGTGGTGATAAGATTGTCTGAGATATAGCTGTAATACTGCCGAACAACAGGACCGTACGGTGGACTTTGTAATGAATGTCTACATTGCTCACATGTTTGTTCTGTTGTTACAACAAGCTTAGCTGAAATGAAATTCCAAACAATTACACCGACATGTCTACAATGCTGTTTATTCACTGCCTTAGGGCCTTATTACACTAGGCGACTTGGCGGCGCCACCAGCCGGGCCACTGGTGTCTCTGTTGGCGACGCAACCAGGAATCTGGTGGCGCCGCCAGCCAGCCACTCGTTGTTTCCATTCTCGCACAGCCGAGCTGTCTACCGGTCCTTGCATTGTACGCGAACTGTGTAGTTCAGTATGTCCAGTGAACTACAGAATGCCACTGTGGAAATGAGTGTAGAGAATACAAAAGGGAAAAGCAAAAAGCAAGAAGAAGCCCTGAATCAGTGCCAGAAGTTATTGGACACAAAAGTGATTACTGAAGATTTCATTTGTGCAATTGAACAACAATCCGCAATTTGGGATGCCAGTTCCGAAGCTTACAGTAATAAGCAAGTAAAACTGAATGCTTGGAATGAAATTATTTGTACATTCCTACCGGATTTCAACCAGCGGTCCTTGGCTGAGAGGAATAACATCAGTAAGTAATTAAAAATTATATTATTCTTTGGTAAAGTCGAAGTTTTAATATATCAAGTTCTAACTAAAACTGTAATTTTTGGTGATGGCTTTGCTTCATCTGTCTATATGATTCTGGCTTTCAAATAAAAAACTGCAGCTTAAGTATAAGAAGTACAGAAATAATTTTTATTATGTATGTTGACAATTTAAAAATTGGTTAAAGAAGGTTAACATAAAAAAAGTGTCAGTTTAATGTTTTTGACAAACATTCACATGGTTTTAGTTGGAATGCAACAAAATTAAAAAAAAAAAAAAGTAGTCTATATCCACTAACCAAAATAGTACATGTTTTTGCTTCAGCAGTTGTGCTATTGAGTTCATTTATTTAGATTCTGTCCATTTGCCAAGGTAAAGCTCCTGCTTCACTGACAAAATAATCACAAAACCTGTCTCTGAGCTGTGTTGCTTTTTTTGTTGGTGGTTGACGGTCTTCACTCAAATCATATAAACCTTCGACCGACAAGGTGTCTTCAATTTTGAAACCATCACGTTCTCTGACAAAGTTATGTAAAACACAGCACACTCGTATTATGGATTCGCACAAAGGAAGGTCAACATTCAATGGTCGATGAATAATTCTCCATTTATTGGCCAAGATTCCAAACGTACACTCTATATTCCTGCGTGCTCTGCTGAGATTCAAATGAACCGAGCGTGGCGGTGAAACGGTTAGCGTTCTCGCCTCGCATTCGGGAGGACGGCGGTTCGAATCCCCGTCCGGGCATCCAGATTTGAGTTTTCCATGGTTTCCCAAATCACTCCAGGCAAATGCAGGGATGCTTCCTACAAAAGGCCATGGCCGAATTCCTTCCCATTCCTTGCCCCCCATCCTTTCCCGTCTCTAAAGACCTCGCTGTTGAGAGACGTAAAGCAGTTAAAAAAAAAAAAAATATCCTTGCCTATAGCCATGTTGTCGATCTGAAAACGCGTTTCTTTCTTCACAGACATTTCTGATATACTTGCATATCAATCTCTCCATCATTCTGCCTATCACTGATGACAAACTAATTGACCAGGAATTTTCACCATATTTTTAACCCTTCCTTTATGATCTGGTACTACTATCGGTCTTTTCCAATCCTCTGGTAAGCAGCAAGTCTCCAAACTCATTTTAAACAAAATTTTAAGGTAAGGTATAATATCGTATCCTACAATCTTTAATAAATCTGTAGTAATATTACCTACACCAGTTTTAGCTTTCTGAGTTACTTCGCAATTTACTGAGAATTTATTTCAAGTGTTGTAGGTTCGTCATTTATACTCTCCTCTGATTCATTCCCTCCCATCACCCCACCAAACCTGTCACTCAGTATCTCTGCAATTTTAAAATTGTAAAGTAGGAAGGAGTATATGAACAGTAGACTGAACGCGTGTTGGCGAGTCTGGCGGCGCCGCTTGGTGGCCTAGTGTAATAAGCTACGTAAGATGCAATGCCCCGCCACGACTCTCGGCCACCAGTGGTTGCCCGCCTGGTCGCCGGGCAGGGCAGCCAGCCGGCCACCAGTTTCTGGCGGCGCCACTGGCTGCCCTAGTGTAATAAGCTCCATAAGATCCTGTGCCCAGCGACGAGCAGAGCCACCAGTGGCCCGGCTGGTGGCGCCGCCAAGTCGCCTAGTGTAATAAGGCCCTTAAAGCCTCGTATCCACTTGAGCACACTTAGGCGAATGAGCCGCTCATTCATTTGAGCGCGCTCGTTTGAACGTGCTCAAGAAAAAGTAAATTTTGGTCGAACGAGCCTGGTGCCAATGCTCAGAAAACGCTCGGCTATTGACGTGTCGTCACGCATAGCTGCGGCCTTTATTATTATCCATGCGATGTCAAAACAGAAAAGAAAATTACCAAGTTGGTGGATTAGAGAAATTCATCGTCAGCGAAGAAATTATCTTAATAATTTAATTCGCGAATTGACTTTAGAAGGAGACAATCAGCTATTTCAAAACTTTACCAGATCGATTTCGAACATTTGCTGTCATTAGTTGGACCTCATATTAAAATGCACGATACGCCTATGCGTGAGGCGATCTCACCACAAGATAAAATTAATAATAACTTCAAGATTCCTAGCCTCAGGAAGTCCCTACTCGAGCCTGCAGTATATGTTCAAAGTATATAAACAAAGCATCATCCGTTTAGTACGGTTAGTCTGTGATGGCACTATTGAGTCACTCCAAAATTATATGAAGGCTGGTACCTATTTTTAATTTGTTTACAAATATAGATTTAAAGGTTATTTTTATGTTTTTTTTTTTAAATTATGGCATTGATTTCAAGTTTTTAATAAAAATTGGTAAATCAATATTATTTTAGGCACTTAGGATCTGAATTTCGTAACACTAAATTCAATCAAAATCCGTTCAGCTGTGAGAAATACTGTTAAAAAAGACTTACCACTTCTCGTTAATATAGAAGTTCTCTTCTGTTTTGATCGTTTTCGCCTGAATGACTTTAGCTGGCTTGTTATTTTTTTCTTTACATCATCGATACTAAAGTTTAATATCTCGCCGATTTCACGCCATGCACCTTATTTTTTAGTTCGATTATAATACTGGAGCTATCCCATAACACCCTCTTTGATTCATACGCATCAATTAGAGTTAAGCAAGTTTCATTGTCCCACGTGCTCGCGCTCATTGTAGAAACCGCCAAATACCGTCCACACTGAGCGCCGAACAAACACTGGCTCGCCTTTGAGCATTCCAAAATACCGACAACCGATTCGTTGCGAGCGTGCTCAGGCGTCCACACTTGAGCCCCTCGCTTCACTGAGCGGCTCATTCGCCTGAGCGTGCTCAAGTGGATACGAGGCCCCGCTCTGAGAAACCGCATCCATAACCAGTATCTGATAATGCTTTCTATCAGTTTTTATAAAGATTAATGATACGCCCATAACATCAACGTGAGAGCCCCGTTTTGCCCCCTCCCCCTAGATCCTGCATTTACTAGCCGAGTCAGTTTGTGAAACACGGCGTTCGGCGATCATATATTCTGCTGTCATTGCGAAGTGGCGGCTAGTTACCCGATAGAATTTTATCTGATAGGGACAAAATTTTAGTAGTCTATTCTAACTGTTCCACATACATCTATACTTTCTGCTAACATTGTGTTTCGAGTAGCAATCAATCAATTTTTAGGAAATATCACATTGAATACACTTTTTTAATGCGATTGTATTTTGAGTCACTACTTTATTTACTTGTTGAGGAACTTTCATTGATATCATGACATAAATTTTACAAACTTATAATGGAAACCTGCAACAAGTGTGATGGGACTGATAATTATCAACGAAACACAGCTGTAATGACGCGGCAGATGGTTGTAATCTACTAAATAAAGAACATCTCGCAATCTGATGACCGACATTCGCAAGATTTATTACTTACAATGTTTTTCTCTTGAATGAAATAAGAAATTTACAAGGCTAATTACATTGCACTTAATTAGTGTTATGTTGTACACTTACACCTAATTACGCTCCTAGGGTTGCCAGATACAGGATTATAATTTCCGGGACATTTCTGGTGTTAAAAAGATTTTTTTAGTTATACAGGATTATAATTTCCGGGACATTTAGGGGGTTAAAAAGATATTTTAGTGGTATGTTTAAGGAGTGAAAAAATATTCAGATTAATTTTAAAAGTTGTATTTTAGGTAAAAACAATGCTACATAACCTATATTTATGTATAGCACCTCTTTTAAGATTATTAATTCAATTTTCGTTGAAAATCACTATGTCATGGTTGAACAGTCTATATATATAGTCTCTGGTCGTCGGTAAGGTGGTGCGCTCTTCCTGGACACGGGACAAGACACAAAATTCCGGGACATTCCCGGATTTCTCGGCCATCTGGCAACCCTATACGCTCCAGTTGGGTTATTCGCATTCGACGTTAAACTGTAGATCCCCTCTACCAAGTACCATTACCAGATAAGAAACTCTGTCAAATAGGTCTTTTGAAGTCATTCGAAATAATTAAGCAATCATTACAACAGAGCAGTTACCTGTGGAAGCCTCTAACATCTACATGTATACTCTGCAAATCACAAATACTGTGGGTGGCAGAGGGTGCTAAGCACCAATCCTAATTCAGTGCATTCCAATCCCGAACAGAACGAGGAAAGAAGGAATACATCAATGTATCAGTACGGCATCTTATTTCTCGAATCTTATCCCTCCTGTCATTGCGACCTAAATAGGTTGGCGGAAGAAGTATTTCATTGCACTCGTAAATTAAAGATTTTCGCATATTCTCCAACAAATTCAAACGAAAACGACGTCGTCTGTCCGCCAAACAATCCCAGTCCAACCCAAGTATCAGCTCTGTGACATTTACGTAATGACTGTAATTAGCAGTCACGAATCGAGCGGCTCTCCTCTGTACTTTCTCTAACGTGTCAATCAATCCCTTGTGATACGGATCCCAAATTCCACAATAGTAGTCCAAATGCGGACTCACTAGTGTTTTGTACGCTATTTCCTTTGTATCAGCATCACAACTTCTCAACGACCTATAAATCGTAGTTTAGAATTAGCTTTGCCTACGACGGAAGTTACGTGGAAGTCCCATTTCATGTTGCTTTGTACTGTAACGCCTATATACTTCAGGGAATCCACAGTGTCAACAATTGAATTGTTAACTTTGTACTCGTAAGCAAACGGGGTCTTTTTATGACTTATTTGCATTGCATTGTGCTTTTTGCAGTTAAGTGTAAGCTGCCATTTACGGCACCATTCCTAACTCTGTTGATCGGAGCGATATGATGCATGTATATGTCAGCTGCTTATAAATAAAACAAAAATAAATTTTTATTATTAAACTAAGATTTGCTTGGATATTTATAAAGTGTTTGGTTCATTGCGACCACTTTTACCTTGCTCTCTATGTGTTTTATGCGCAATATTGCAGTGAATGTTGTAAGACGTAGTAAGCGGCGCTTGGGTTGGTCTGGCGCCCCCTCTGAGTGATTCATGTGGAGGGAGCTCCCCTAGCCGCAGCCCTAATACGAAGGCAGCGCGGGGCCCTAAATGAAACACCAACACGAATTTCTTTTCTTAGTAAGAATGAGTTCTTTGTTTGGTGAGTTAATGTTTCTACTGATTTCCCTCTCAGATCGCTCGCAGAGCACCCAGTTCGCTGTTTGCTGATACAGTTCCAATTGGAAAGTTCCTGTTGAGGCTATCTAATAACCCGTGGTATTAAGCGGGATCCTCTCTATAAAAAACAGATCTGTTTGAGTCAGACACGGCATTAACAAACAACACTAAAATCTTCTTTGGGACTTTGTGATTTTTTTTAGATAAAATAAAGCATCATCGATTCACGCAACACAAATGAGGGGCATAAATGTGCTGCTGCAGAACTAAGATATTTAGGTAAGTATACTGCACGTTAAAAATGAAGACATCAAAGTGAGAAGAATTGTCGCTGGAGACTTAAAACAGATGTAAACTCAACAATTAACAGTATAAATGATGGCTGACCATGCACAAGTCTCTATCCAAATTTACTATAATATAATGATAGCAATAATTTACTTGATGCAGTAGTAAAATAAGACTGCTAAAATCGCTTATTGTGTATGTATGTTGTCGTTTCTGTTGACTTCCATCTTCGGATGCCCTAATCATTTTTTATTACCCTGAAGTAATCAGTTTCACCGCTTTTAATGACACCAGCAATTCTCAAAAACATCCAGCTTGCATTGTTACGTATTGATGATCGCTGACGATTTTTCCTCGATGGTAACTATCCGAAAAGGTTCTTAAGTGCCCAGAACGAAAGTCCTTGGGTTAAAATGGGGGGTTCATGAGGTGACCACTCCACCTCCTTTTGGTTGCCCAGTAGGGGGCACCACACCTTTATCTTAACTTGGTAATCATTAGCATAAACTAAATAACATTGTTCGTTTACTTGCTTACAAACATGTTTACCAACAAGATTGTATCTGATCTCGTATGTTAAATGTAAATAGGACGGGAAAAGAAATTAATACGACCTAAAACGCTGCGTAATCGTTAAAATATGTTTGCAATTTTAGTAAATTTTTTAAATTTGAATTTTCAGAAATATGACCAAAAGTACTTATTTCACAGGGTTTTTTTTCCATTCTATGAGACTATAAGCAATGATCAATTTGGTTTTGTTACAAATTATCAGAGTTTGTAATCTATTCGGAGTAATAATTACGACTCACATATCCGTAGAATACATGTTGGTTCTAAGGCAATGGCAACTCTTGTAGGTTAGTTACAAATGGCCATCTAAATTAAATTTTCATTCTCTATTGAAATAAAAGGTGTTTTTTTTCAGTTTCTAAGTGATATAAAGTGAAGTGTAAATATTTTATTGTAGGGAAACATTTTGGGTTATGTGAGTCACGTTACTAACAGATTAGCTGCATCAGTTTGTGGATAATACAGAATGCCTCGAGCTATTATAAAGTAATGAAGAAACCCAAACAGGTCAGTTGTACTAACTTCACCTGAAACACCTTGTTAATTTGTATCCCACTAAGTTTTGTGGAATATAGAAATAAACCATGTTACTCTAGGTACGTATTTCGAATTTTAAATGAACCCTGTTATTTGGAAAACTGAGACTCGCAATTCAAGAATACCTGTAAAAACCAATTAAGCACATATTCAAAAACAAGTGCTGTACTTTCAAGAAATTCGTTCTGTGTGCTTGTGAGCCGGGCCGTTGCGTTGCAGGGAGCAGTAACAATGGCTTGGTCCCATGACACGAACAAAGGAAAGACCGTTGCAACCGTCTGTGGCCTCGACAGAACTCTCCCATGGACGGAGTGCGTGCTGTGAAATGCTAAACGGGGATGATTGTTCGGGAGATGTAGAAATGTACGTCGGTTACATTTCAATAACGGAAAATTTTGCCTCCACTGTCGTACCAAGCATCCATTTTGTGCCTACCATAAGTACAATTGTCCGGTACCTCAGTCGTACTTAGAAAGCAAAGTTCCTAAGTTCAATTTCCATTACGCGTCAAAAAATTTTACCGACCGTTAAAACGAACTTTATCTGTTGAAAAATTTGTTTTCGCATATATGAAGGACGATGGGCTCGCTCTGTGGTTCGAATTCCACGTTGAATTGTCGGTCCGGACAGAAAAGAAATTGACCCAAGATGTGAACTGATAAAAGTTGAGTTTTTATGACGTCAACGCTGCGATTAAATACTGAATATTCAGAATGTCTGTTTTGTAGGTTGTTACGAAACCTGATGTTTTAAGAAACCTGACCGGCAAAATGAAGACGCTTTCGGATTATCGTGTTGGAGAAAGCTCTTCCGTATTCAATGGACCAAGGTAGCCAAGAAAACTGTTCTAGAGCCATGAGACAAAAGCCAAAATCACGAAACACTAGTTGTGTTCAGCGACCTATTTCCGTAGAACTTTTCATTGGTTTTACGCCATTAACGCCTGTGATAACCGCAAGTATTGGTGAGAAACAGAGCATCGTAGAAAAATGTTTTAAATTATATATCGGAAATTATGTACATGGCACATAGAATGGTCTTGTAGTACCGCATGATAATCACACACGCATAATTACGTTGCACGCTGCTTAAAAATTTCCTCACTAAAATCATTTCGTGAACTTAATGATTTTAAATTTTTAATAAATTTGCCAATTGGTAATACTGATTGTTCTGCTTAACTTAATAGCTTGAGATTTAAAATGCCTAACAGATTAACAAGCCAAACAGCATTTGCCCTAGTAAAATACAAACAAACGTACACTGAAAATGTGTAAGCATATTAATAGACTTACCTTTTTAAATCTTGAAATAAAACCATATAATCAGGTCCGCATTTAAAATCTGTAGACCCCTAGGCCCCGTGGTGCGGGCTCTGAAATATATATACTAGCTTCGAGCCCGTCAAAGATGAAGATTTGAACGCAATATTCTGGCAATTCATTTTTTTGCATTTGGTTAATTATATGGAATTGTTTGGGGTGTAAGGGTTTGGGAGAGGCTATACTAGCCTTCTCCAACAAAATGTCAACCTCTCCTTCACGTGGTGCACCCTGTATGCACGGACGAGGCTCTGGCGACTGAAAGATTCCCGGTATAAGGAATCACCCACTGCTTGCCAAAGGCCTCTGAAAGGAGGGCGGAAGAGCGGGGAGCAGTTCAGGGCACACTCTTGCCCTTGGGTTTGGAAACGGCCCCTAAAGGCGGATGAATCAGAAATGATCTACGGCATGGGGATGCAGAAGGCAATGGGAAACCACTGCATTAAAGACGCAAAGGGTATCCCGAGGACATGTAATCCTCTCAAATTACATATATCATGATGGCTTCTTCCTGGGTAAAATATTCCGGAGGTAAAATAGTCCCCCAATCGGATCTCCGGGTGGGGACTGCTCAGGGAGGAGTCATCAGAATGGATAGAAACATTCTACGAGTCGGAGCGTGGAATGTTAGAAGCGTAAAACGTTTTTATGTAGAACTTCTTCGATTACAAGAATGATTGGGAAAATGGGCACGTCCATGTTAAGTTGTATCATTCTTAAAAACAGAATTGCCAAATGCGAAATACTACGATGCACAAGTAATTTTTAAACATAATTATTTAAGCGTTTTGTGAATTTATATTTCAAATAGCATATATCAGCGTTTCTCTATCTTTTTCAACTCCAGGTCCAGTAAAATGTTCTTTTTTAACCTCAGGACCAGTAAATTCAAAAATAATACTACGGACCATTTGTTTGGGCCTAATTTTTCACTTCAATATTTGGGAAATATTATATTGTGTCATTATATAACACAATAAATCTAAAAGCATCTTTTGAATTCCTACTGACAGTTATGAAGTTGGAAGAAAATAGTGAACTATGTAGTGAACACTTAATATTTATAAAATAATGGATAATAATGATATAAATCTATAAAAAAGATAGTAAACTATAAAAAAGAAAGAAAGATCAATAATGTAATGTTATTACTTACTATTAATTTATTTTTTGTTATGATATTTTTTATTGATTAGACTCAAATGTTTAATATTTTGTCTGCAAACAACGTGTTGGAGAATCACTAGTATATTTTAATTTAACACACACAAAATCAATCAAAAAAGAAATTATCGTGGGTCTTGGATTAAAAATAAAAATATATCAAATGTATATTTTCTTGAATCCAATTCATGGAATTTTACATTGTATGACATTTTTTAGAAGGTTAAAGGATTGAGAATGTATGAGGCTGTGGATGGACAAATTAGCGAATCTGTACCTGTTTTTCATCCTAAAAATCTGATTTGAGATTTCTTATCAAAGTATCGGGAACAGACGCAGTAATTTACTTATCACTGCAATATGCGGCAGAACTTGAACCCACTTAATACGAGTGCAGCAAACTGAGAATTCTCTGATACAAATGGGAAGATAACGAAAATAGATTTAGTTGGCACTCAGTACTCAAGTGATACATTAGTTTTACTTTGCTCAAATAAATAATTAAAAATACAGAGTACGATTAGATATGCCCACAGGTCTTGTCAGAAATGCAAAGACGGCAGAAACGTGTTAGAATAATACTTTAATTTTTAATTGCAATGGAGCACACGCTCCGATGGCAAATTTCCCTATACACCCATTTCCCCCTTTCCTGCACCCACCTACATTTGCGCTCTACAAATTTCAACTTTAAATTCTTTCAACGTTTTTGGTAAATTATTCATCATTTCTCTTGGTTACTTATTCCAATCCCTGACACCCTTACCTAAAAAAGAGAATCTTCCTACACCCTTGTGCCTGAAATCGAGTGCCAGCTTGTGGTCATGGTCATATTTTCCCTTCCATGCATTACTTTTAATTCTTACACCAATATCTTTCCATATCTCATCACCAAGATACGCCTTATACACTCTCATGACCCTCTTCACCCCCCTCCTGTCTTCCAATGAATCCCATTCCAGCTTTTATCATATCTGTTACTGATTACGTTCTGCGGTAATTTTCAGAAACAAATCTAACAGCCCTTTTTTGCACCCTCTCCAACTCCTGTATTTGATACTCAAAATGTGGGTCTCATACTACACCACTACATTGAAGCAATGGTCTGACCAAAGTTTTGTGACCAGTTCCTCTACTTATCTCATAATTCTCTGCAAATGCAGAATTTTAAAACCTTATCCTACTACCTGTCAAATGTATCCTATCCAGTTAAGCTTGTTATCATACGTAATGCCAAGGTATTTACATTTCAAGTCTTTAACAAATTTTTTCCGGTTGAAACTTAGTGCACGGCTCGAAGGATGGTAGCGATCTTTGCAGGACTCAAGCTATACTAGCAGTAGAAACATTTTTATTTACTCAGGAGGCTTATCAATATTCAGACCAGCGTTATATGTATATATATATATATATATGCATATATTTATTCCAACGTATCGTCATCATCGGAGAATCCGAGCAGTACGTTTTATGCGCTTGGGTTGCCATCACGTTTTGGGACGGTGAATTGCAACTGCAGAAATATCGTAGTGTGTGACGGGGTTTGACTTCCTGACTGTGAGGCGAGTATAGATAAAACATGTTACCGTATGCAGAAACGTTAGGGAATGCTAATTATTTCAAGAGTAGAGACATTTTCTTAGAAAATACAATGTCTCAAAGAAATGTGATTCTGGAGAAAGTTGAGAATCAACAAAAGTTTAGATTTTTTACCAACTCTCCTATCTCTGAGCATTCACGAAATGAATCAACGTTAATCATTCGTTCTAATGCTGTCTTTCATTCCCGTGTTCATCGTCTAGCCGAGATGACTAGGGCCTAATTGTTATAATTGTTTATCGTTTTGTTTACTTTTTGTTTCTTTCTCTTCTGGATTCTTCTTCTCTAGTAACGTTACTATATGGTTTAGAAAGATTATATATGGGGAATGATTCACATAGAGAAACCGCGTGTTAATGTTTGAAGTATGACTCATATCCAGAGAATTGTTTACTTTCCGATGGCCACCAGGTAAGAAGGTTCGTCGTAGTTTCTTAAGGCCGAGGTTCTGGAAGTGCAGAGACCACCTGATGCAGCGATCATTATTCTTTGCTGGACGTCTTACTTGTTTAAGCATCGGCAGCGAGGATTATGTCCAGTGCTGTTTGAGAAGGAATTTCTCGCTGGAATGTTTTCGACGCGCTGAATTGAGAGCGGCATGTGGAAGGAATGGCGATACTACCCCTGTCATGCTAGGAATTTCTGTGCGTATGAATCTGTGAAGTAGCACGCCTGAACACTACCAGTGTTTCTCGTTCGTGTGCAGAAAGTTAAATCGAACGTATCATATCCTGCTTACGAGCCATATACTTTTGAACCCTTTTCACCATCCTATAGTGGCGCTTTTGCGTACTTCTGAGAAGGATGTTTCACGATTTTTTCAGTTTCTGATAAGCATATGGTTACAACATAAACGACGTTTTCCCATTGCAAAAGACGTTGGCATATTTTCTCATTCAATTGCCGTAAAATGCTGGCTAGTTGCAAAATGCTCATTAATTTAATTTTAATCAATTTAACGCAACCAAATCCGAATTAAATATTTATTTTCTTTCACAGGATCTGGACTCAAAGATAGTCTAAACATATACTAAACCGGTGGCCCGTAACTTTCTTTTATTCGCAGTACGCCATAAATTATCCATGAGTAAAAGCGGCACACCACTGTAAAATCATCTTTTTCCAGAGTAAGGCCTAAAAACAACAGGCATAGGATAGCTGAAAATTAAAAACCAGGTCCTTTATACTATTATTGAAGGAAATAATTATACTTAGACTTTCAGCGTCATATTAAAAAAAAATCAAAAATTATTTAATAAAACTAAAATCAACAACAACTGTGAGTAAATAATTAACATTAAATTTCTTAGAATACGACAATACGCAACCATGAAACTCATAAACTGGAACAAAATTAGCAGTAAAAAACTCGGCAGTTAACTCCTTACAATAGGTAAAATTTCGCGACAAATCTTTCACCTTGTGGTGGCACACCAAAGTTCCGCGGCACATCGGTTCGGACCATTGTACTAAACAATTAGAGATCAGAATCATGACTGAAATTTAATACAACGTTACAAAAATAATCACAAAACTGCTTTGTTTATCTCTCGAGCGGTGTGTTTGCTCTGTGGTTACGATCCTTGGTTCGAAGTCTGACGCGGCCAGAAGTTTTAAGGGATTTTCTTTTTTCGTGTAACCACGCTAGATGATCCGTGGTTCATATTCCGCATGAATATAGGTCCATCCGTCACATAAGCAAATTGCGTGGAAACTATGTCTCCAAGTCATAAGACCACATAATTTCTTTTGATTCATCACTCTTTCACTATGTAAATTAGTGAGTAAAATTCCTATTTACTGTGACGTGGAAAAGCACTGTGGTAACGTGCTTGATGCTTACAGCAGGATATGAGTACATACATGCGACATGATTCACACACAGTTATGGCTGTCTCCAAGAGTTGAACTGTCTCTCCACGTCACAGGATGTTGTGGCGATTGACAGTTCCTGGAGGCAGACTCCCGCAGGACACGCAGGGGAATTACCCCGGCCAGTAATAGGCTATTTGTATTCAATCATCACTGCGTTTCTCAACCTCCTGCATGGCAGGAATCACAAACGCATTGTGTACTGCGCACCTGTCACTCAGCATACCTGGTGGTGGCCAACTATGGCGGACGGAAAGAAGAGCCTTGACCATTAACTTGCCATTTATTATTATTATTATTTAATTGTTGCCGAGAACCTCATACTGTATTTATACTAATAATCAACGAATATAAGCGTCGTATCATGTTTTTTTAATTTATTTATCACTAGAAGGAGTAAATGAACGCATAAAATTATCTGTTATCGAGGGCGAGAATCTTTCAGAGCACTCTTCGGTCTTCGTACGTAAAATACTGCCTCCAACACCTTCTCTTTACCCGTTTCCTATTTTCCAATAACTCCTAATCCAACTCCTGTATCATATTAGTGTTCTGTGATAGTTTCCCTACTTCCGATTCCTGTGTTTGACACTACACTACCATATTCAAGCAATGGTTTTGTAACTCAATTCCCTCACTTTCCTTGCACATCCTCTCATCACTCTCTCCAACATACCAAAGATTTTGAAACCTTTCCCTATGACCTGGCCAGTTTAGTTTCCTTTCAAATCTTATGGAAAGCTATTTAAGCTAAACGTCTTCGAGCCCCTATAATGTCAACACTTTTATTATGTGGAAGGCAACGTGAAACAATGCGAGTTATGTTCCCAGAGGACGTTGCTAAGGGAGCGTGCATAAACCACGTAGCTCCACTTTGTCCTCCTGTGAACCTCTCCTCCCCCCCCCCCCACGTGGCTTTTGCCTAACCCCCCCCCCCACGCAGCACGTAGTTTTTTCCCTTTTGATTCCAGAAGACATTTTGTATTGTTTTCTATTGTCATGCTATTGTAAATTACATACGGAAATAATTAACTGAGGGAAATAAAGATTCACATGCTGCTGTGAGTTCTGTTCCTCATTTTAACTGTGAAAAATGTTATGAAAGGAAAGCTACGTGGCCTGGCTCGAAACCCCCCCCCCTCCCCCACGTAGCCCAGCGTAGCCTTCCAGCCAACCCCCCCCCCCCCTCCTGGACCGAGCCACGTAGTTTGTGCACGCTCCCCAAGTAGTGGTGATGCAGTCTATAATAATTGCATACGTTTGGACACAGGGTAACGCACACGCTTGTATAATAGAGGTGGCCTGCCTTATGGACTCCAATCAATACCGTAGCGCCTACCTAATCGAGTTGATAACATTTCGCTCTGTGTGCTCCATGTGACGAGAACGCTGTCTGTACTTGTGCATGTTTTAAATTAACGTGTTTTCAGAATGCGTGACTAGCTGCTTAAGCATTCTCGCCGCATGAAATTACTGTATTGAGTCAATAAAACGGCATATCCAATTCATGACATACAAATCTATTTTGTGTTATTTTTTTACTTCGTTTCGCCTGGGATTTTATCTTTTCTGTGTAGTTTTGTTTTGTAGACGTAAAACACGCAAAAGTACGACCGAGCGTGTTCTGTATCAGCTTTATTGGACACGAGTCACCGATCTAACCGATTACTTTTTTTTTTGATAGTTTACAGCGAAATTCTGAAACAGTCCTCAAGTCTGTTCACAAAACTCCGCTGAATAATCTACGTCATACTCCGTGGAATTTAGTTTTGATCGGGGTGGTGCCACAACATCGCCAAAATAATTACTTGTCCTCTCAATGTTTCGCACCATTATTACGGTTTCTGATTATTTACGATGTCATGTTAGATTTTTTTGATCGCTATTAGTGTTACAGTGGACCGATTATAATGTATTTTATTTTTGTTGAAATATTACAAATAATTACGTGAGTAGTACGCACTACTTGTTATTATTATTATTATTTCATTACAGAATATAATAGAATCCTTTTAAAAATGTGTACTTTGTTTCAGAATAAACGAGCGTCCAATTTATAGAGGTTATACTATTTTTGGCTTTGTAAGTAGAGTTAAAGCATCCTTTAAATCTAGGTTCTCCAGGATGGTTAGTGACGCCTTCTGGTTCGGTAGACCATCATTTCCAGTCTGGCGTCGCCTAATGATGCTTTCGTGTTGCTTTCCAGTAGCACCTAATGGGCCGTGTGGTAATCACCTTCTTAAGCTTAGACACGGTGTTAGCGTCAGTGAACCAACTAAAAGATGTGTTAGGCATGATGATCTCATCTCTCCAAAGCTGTTTTCAGGTATCTTGCAGATGAAAACCGAAAAATTAGTTCAGTAAACTTGAGATTCGCCGATGACATTGTAGTACTGCCCAACGACATTGAAGAAATTCTAACTCTGGTCACTGATCTTCCCTATGAATGTGAGTTAGTTCGTCTGAGAATCAGTATTTCCAAAACAAATGGCTCACAATGAGGAACATACAAACAAATTCCACACCTTGAGAAAATGTCAGTAAAAACATCCATCTTCCTAACATTGCAAAAGAGCGGAATTTCTCTGTTTCATAAAGTCAGAATGGAAAGTTTGCAGTAAGCATTCTGCAGTTCTCTGATGAAATACGACCACGAATTCGAAAAAGGCAGTTTAAGACCACGACGTTCTTCATCGTGTTAACAAACGGCTGCAAGACATCGACACTGAATTAATTTAGAAATGAGAAATTCAGATTAGCCCAAAGAGCTTCAGTAAGATCATACTTTTGTTTCACTATGAAACGCATGGAGGGGATAACTGGCATTAGCTCACTTACAAATGGTAATAACATCTTGGAGATAATAGCATCTTTGAAATGTCAGAGGGATGGCCATGTTGTTCGGAGATAACGTCAGAGTCCAAGGGAAAGACTACAAGACCGACGAGGCAGACATTTGAAGGTCGCTGGAGTTAGCTGGCATAGTATCCCCCACAACTGTTCTTTCTACCTAGTGAAAATTGTTGAATACTGGGCTCATAACTCATCAGTTAATGAATCTAATGGCTAATATTGAGTTCAATAATCAATGAGTCAAATTAATGAAGTCTTTCTGAAGGAATAAAAAAGAAAACTGACAGTAGAGTTAGATTTTATTCCAAAGAAAAAGGGCAAACTAAGAACACTATAGGATAAGTAATCAAAGGCAAATGAGGACGAGTGTCAGTCCAGTAGAATTTTCAGAAATTCTGTTTAATTTATTGTTCTCGCAGTTATCGTATGGAATGCAGGCAAATCGTGTCGAGGAAAAGAATAGAATAGGCATCCAAAAAAAACTCAGGCACTCTGTAGACGTTTATTGTGTGGTGGCGTGTCGGTATTTAATGACCGCCGTTAATCTGCCGTTACAGTCCACCTTGTTCCCCCGCCTATAGAGCACGCCTGTTTAGTCGATAACGGAGGTCTGGGCTACACGCACCAAGGACATCGACCCCTTGCAAACGACCGCCAATTCACGCCCGGTGCTTTTCGAGTGAACCTGGTCAGACGCAAGGTAGAGGGCAATGCACCTGGGCTCATACAAAGCTGTAAGGCTCATAAACATTCAGCATTCCATCAGTTGTCCTGAAACATCCGCGAATAGATGCGTACATTATTTCAATGGCGTCGTGCGGGCAACACTCCTCAAGGTCTTTACAACAAATGACTAAATACTATGACAAGAATTCTGACGATATCGTCATTTGTTTTCCTGCTGGTACCTTAAGCTTCACTGCTTGGTACTCTTTACGGGGAAGGGGGGAAAACTGCGTGGCGACAAAGCTTCAAACTGCTGCAAATTCTTCCATATCTCGGGGTTGACCTACTCTAATGAAGCTTTCGGATAAAGAGGACAAACAGAATTGTTTTCAACCAAGCATCGTTCACACTCCAATCCACATATCTCTTTTCGCAGTAGAAATGCCCTAAACGCCGAAGATTCGAAGAGAAGTCATGTCGATTCTCAGTCAGTCACCTGACCTCTCAGAGAGAAGTGGCAGAAACTGATTTTCAGCTGCAGTGGTTGAATATTATTTGATTGACAGTCATCTAAAAGTTTAAATCATTTTCCTCTCTCAGGATAAAAACCGCGAAGAAAGTGAATTATTTTCGTTGGTATAAGTTATCGTCGCTTAGCAGGTTTCATGCTAGGAGGTCCTCAATCTCCTTACCACGGACAGACAGCTAAGAAGCGGCGTGACCAACTGGAGTATTGTTGATGACAGTTTCTTACAGCAGTAAACCAAACTGCAATTCACGAGGAAGACTAAGATTGTATGAGCATTCATATAGTCCCACGCTGCTGTTTTTTGAACGGAGTGTAAAGGACCAATATCAGCATGGAATCATAGTGCCGGAAGATGATATTTGAAGTACCTCGCCACATTGCTAAATAACGTCGAGCTATTGTTGATGGAGGGGCTTCAGTCTATGTATCTAGTTGTTAACCTTTGGTAAGGACACATGTTACATACACTACATCTTGCGAACAGGTATTACTAACTTGCACCAAAACTGAATTATGTCCAGGCAAGGAGAGAATTCAAAATCATATTCAAGCGAAATAAAAGCGAACAGTCCGTTTCCTAGACAATTATAAATGTTACACATTCTCCAAAATTATTAATTTATTAATAATGAATGCATAAATTAGAAAACCGCTGATGGAAATAAAACCTCCTGGACACAAATAACTCAAAATGAATCGAAACGATTTGTCAGGGGATCACAGTTTTAGGATCTTACACGAAGCACTGGATAACGTTCTTCCAATCTAACGGAAACCGCTCACCAATGTGTACTTGATCTGACTGAAAGAACATTATCGAACGAATCACCAAATCGAACATCATGTGAAAGGAGGGCATAGAATTAGTGGGAGAAAACTATAATCATGGCACAACCGAAGAATTTTTTATAACGTAAAATTAGAGAATCCGTAGAAATTTATAAACATCCTAAAAACTTCAACAAGCACGGCGGCCACGGATTAAGTTAAATGTTGAAGTGTATACTCGCAGAAGCCGCGTTGTAATAACAACAACGAGCGCAAACCTCTCTGGAATTGCGAACACTCTTTGAAAGAACACATGTTCTGACCAAAACGATGGCATCATCAGCTTGAAAAACGCAGTGCCAAACCCGAAAAAATGGCGCCTACGAGTAGTGTGAAATTTCATAAACTGCTTAATTTATTAGAAGGCAAATCGAAGAACTGTATTAAAACATACAATTAGTGACTCAAAGGAACTCAAAGTACAGTAGAACTCCAATTATCCGAATCAATTGGGGCCGAACCCCATTCGGACAATCAAAAATTCGGATAATCGGATTTTTTTCAGAAAAAGGATCTATTTTAATTAATTATTGTATGTATGTTGAAAATGCCTTCTTTTCCATGATATTTTTGGTGGTTTTCCACTTCAGGGATGAAAAATTCGCCGTACTACTTGGTAAACAAATCAGCAGTCTTCCGAACTTTGGGTTGGTTTTTATAAAAGAGGGGAAGCCTTTTCGCAGTACGTTTCCGCCTTAGTTAAAAAAGTGATTCGGATAATCGGCGATTCGGATAATCGGAGTTCGGATAATTGGAGTTCTACTTTACTCGAAACTGTGCAAAGTGTATAGACCATATAGTCTACGAATCGGATTACGTGCAATTCCTCAAAAACCATCCCATAGGTAGGAGATATGTAAAAATACCACCAAGAAGGTGTATTGAGATCGTAACAGGCCACCAGACCTAACACTGGTTAGGAAAAAAGAGAAGAAGAGAATTAGTGACGAGGATTGTGTTGGATATGTGGAGATGAAGAAACCAATTCAGGATTAATAGACATTGAACGACTGTACGAGATGAAACCGGTCGAGAGACATGACAAAAGAATAATTTGCATTTTATAACTAACATGGCCTTCTGTGTTGCACTATTTTTAATTACATTTTTTTGATTTAGACCTTTAGGGATAAAATCGATAAAAATAATTGTATGCGAGTGTATACAGAAGATAATAACTTCCAAATACTGAACTAAATAAATAGGAGACGATGACCAACATTTTTTCCGATCCTTAATTAAGCACTGTTGTAGTCACGATATTATTAGAAACTAGCTCCAAAGACCGTCAAAAATGACGAGTTTAACTGAGTGTTATGGTAATTTATTTCTCTGTTGCTTAACTAAATAGAATTGTTACGAGGGTTGATATTTATATTTTTGGCCTAATAATGAAAAAAACAAATATTTATGATCGAAATTGGTTTTATTGTTTCTCAAAATATTCTCCGTGAAGATCAATACACTTTTGCGTGCGTTTGAACCAATTTTCGAAGCACTTTCTCCACACCGATGGAGGTAACTCCAGAACATGCGTCTTGAGTGCATCAACCGCTTCTTCGGGTGTCGAAAATCGTTGACCACGTAATTTGTTTTTGGGTGCCAAATCAGGGCTGTACGGCGGATGAATCATCAATTCGGTGTTTTGACTGGTCAAAAATTCCTTTGTTTGAGCCGATGTGTGACAGCTCGCATTGTCGTGATGAAGAATTATTCGCCTCTTCTTCGACTTTTTCCGAATTTCTCCAAACACTTCTGGTAAACAAATGGTCGTGTACCATTCAGAGATGACCGTCCTACGTTGCTCCAACGCCACTGTCGCCACGTGACCGGTAATACCGAAAAAAACAGGCAACCATTTGCTTCGATGTGCTTCTTCCGCGAACAACTTTTGTCGGATTTGGCTCGTCTTGGAAGACCCATACAGTCGATTGCTGTTTTGTTTCGGGCTCGTATGCATAGATTCATGATTCTTCACCTGTGTAGATGTTCTACACAGCCTTTAATGCACCTTGAACGTATATATATATATATATATATTTTAACATTTTCTTGCACCAATCGACACGAGCTTCCTCTTGAGCGTTTGTCAGATTATGCGGGATCCAACGCGAACAAATCTTTTTTTACGGCAAAATGATCATGCAATATTTTATTGATGCTTGTCATACTAATGCCCAAAGATGCCTCAATATCACGGTATATCACATGACGATCTTGCTTTATCAGTTCACACACAGCATAGATGTTTTCTAACACAACAACCGATTTTGGACGACCCTGACGGAATTCGTCCTGAAGCGAACTTCGGCCACGATTGAATTCGTTATATATTTTTTTACAGTGCTATAGGATGGTGCTTTATCGCCGTATAAATAATTAAGTTCATCGATGCACTCTTGTCTTGATAATCCACGTCGAAAGTTGTGAAAAATAATCACACAAAAATGTCCACTAGTTAATTCCATTTTTCGCCCGAGATGAATTTTTAAAGTTATTGTAAACAACAAATCGCGCTCAAATGACACATTGGTATGATTAATGCTATGTCAACAATGTCAATGTTTCCAATGGAAACGTCAGACGGCGCCTGGCAACACTTATTGTTGACAAGGCCAGAAATATAAATAGCAACGCTCGTATAAAATAAAGCTCATTGTAATTTATCGTCCCTTGTGCTGTAGCAAAAAGCTTCAGTTGTCAACTTGGTCCAGGATGCATTTCAGCCTAAACCCAACTCCGCTAATATTGCCACTAGAAATGCAAAGCGTAAGTCATACGCTAATTAACACATTCCCCTTATCGCATGTCAGTGTCATCATGCATCGCGATATAAATTTGATTCCAAATCTTCACGGGTTCTTATACCTTTTTTTCTTATTACCTGTGATGAAAATCGATGTTTTAACGGCCGACACTGGGATTCGTAAAGGAATTGTCCTTTTTGTCTGAAAATTGTTACACACGATCGACAGATTATATTGTTTAATGTGTGTTGCTCTTAGAGTAGTAAAATATATATATATTTCACAAACTCAAAATTTGCCGTAACGCTATACTGAGAGCGACTGGGCGAAGCCTGATGGCGAAGTATAATGATCATGTACACGTTCTTCGAACGATATTATTCGGGAATATCACAGCCATCAAAAATATAAATATGTAACAAATTACACACAACAAAAACTGCAACAACTTTGAACCGTTATCGAACGAAGGAATTTAGTTTTTATTGTTGAAATGCAGCTTGTACCAAAATAGCGTTTGGTTCTTGTTGTTAAAGCATAATTCGCTAGAAATTTGGATTTATTAAACATGTAAATATTCATGCTTTTCGAGCAGAATCATTAGCGGCGCCTGTTGTTAGATTGGAATGTAGCTTGGACCAGAATTGGCATAGTCGCTTCCTTTTGTAGCTTAATGGACTTTGTATTTATTATAAACTTGTTGGTCATTGATGCATTTTGTTGCACGTAATATTAGTATCGCCGGAGGTCGCATGTGGTAACAAATAGCGTACTCTAATCGGTTAGTGTGTAACGTTACGGCTTTTTTTTTTTTTTATTTTTTTTTGCTTGTAGTTTGTGCATTATATACTATGTTGATAGGTGTAATAGAAACATATTACTTAATAATATAAAGTCGAAGGAACGTTTGGGTTATCCTTATACATCACTATATGCCTTCTCCCAGTAGCTCACCGCTTAACGCCTCTGCTGTAACGTCAAATGCCAGTTGTAATTCTGATCCAAGCTAAGTAACAATCTAATAAAAACTTTCGCTAACATTGATGCTCGAAAATAAAAAGCTTTTATCTTACATATCTCTGGACAAAGAATTTAAGCAATAATTCTATACATCAAAAGATTATCACGTAAATATAAGCATCTAATGATTGATATGTCGATTTAAACGAAATATATACTTTTATTTCAGTGTTCTGGCAGTTAATTTATTCGCGGATGCTTAGAAATGTTATTAAATAACGTGAATAACCAAGAACAATGGAGTAAAGTGTGACGTCATGGCGTGACATCATATAGCTACGTCATGGCGTGACAGGTGACGTCATAGATGACAGAAAGTTACTTATTTTAATATTAGATAATGCGCCAGCCACCGTAATATTCCATAGATAGACATAAATGCGTTATCAGTGGCCACGACGTTCGAGTCCACTATTCAAAGTAGAATTTTTTTGTCTTTTTTTCGTTTTGAAATAATACTACACAAAGACAAGTAAAACTTGCGTGCAGTGAGAGTTGTTTAGCGCCGAATCGTTTCGAAACCGTAATTGCTGACAGCTGCTCCAGTTTGATACACACTGACATCCAGACGGCCCTGACATGGATTGAACTCTAGAACTAACAACAGGTAGCCTATGCCGTTACTCTTACAATCACTTCGCCATACACTGTAAGCGATTTTTAGTACACACAAACTAAAAACGACCACCGAACTTTCCTCTATTACAGGGGTCGGCAAACGCTTTTAGAAAAGACCAGAACGCGTGAAAAAATAAATAAATAAAATAAAATAAAAACAATTTCGGGCGTTGGGCTTGGTTACAAACTTTATTTTATTCAAACTTTCTGATTTTGGCGATCGTTCCTTTTCTGTGAGATCTGAATATTGTATCGCATGCTTAGTTTAGTAATGGCAAAGTATGTTAAATTCTTTTCGTATAACTATTATGTCATTACATACTAAACTTAACATTTTGTCATTTAACTCTATAACAAAGTAAATCACACTTAATCCTACTTTAAAAGCACGACATTTTTCTCTTCTTATATGGTCTTCATAGTGACAAGACAACAGTAGTAATAAATAAATTTTTAATTTTTAATTTAATTTAATTGCAATGGAGCACACCCATCTTCCCCCTATCCTCCACCTACCTACATTTGCCCTCTACAAATTTTATCTTTAAATTCTTTCAAAGTTTTCGGTAAATTATTCATCATTTCTCTTGGTAACTCATTCCAATCCCTGACACCCTTACCTAAAAAAGAGAATCTTCCCACACCCTTGTGCCTGAAATCGAGTGCCACCTTGTGGTCATGGTCATCTTTTCCCTTCCATGCACTACTTTTCATACCTATTGCAATATCTTTCCATTCCTCATCGCCAGTATATGCCCTGTACACTCCCATGACCCTCCTCATTCTCCTCCAGTCTTGCAATGAATCCCATTCCAGCTCCTTTATCATATCCGTCACTGATTGCATTCTGCGATAATTTCCAGAAACAAATCTAGCAGCCCTTTTTTGCACCCTCTCCAACTCCTGTATTTGATACGAAAAATGAGGGTCCCATACTACACTACCATATTCGAGCAATGGTCTGACCAAAGTTTTGTAACCCAATTCCTTGACTTCTCTCGTACATCCCCTCATCACTCTCTCCAACAAGTGCAGAACTTTGAAACCTTTTCCTACCACCTGTCCTATGTGTCCTGCCCAGTTAAGTTTGTTATCAAAAGTAATTCCAAGATATTTACATTTCAAGTCTTCAGCAAGCAATTCTTTCCCCACCTTATATTCATAATTAACCTTTTGTTTTTTATTTGTGTATCTAATAAGCTGACTCTTCTTTGCATTTATCTTCATTCCATGTTTAAATTCTCAATAAACAAAAATTTCGCATAGGGGCGTAAAAGATAGAATTACTGACAACACGTGGTATTCCAGTTGTCACTGAATTATCAACACCTACTAGCGCCACGTGCCATTATTATTCAAAACTTCTCAGACAGACACTACCGGGAGTAATGAGAATGCTGCCGCCCCAAACAGCTTCGCCAGTGGCGCGTTCTGTAATTAGTTTATTAACGTGAATAACATTAGGTAAATAAAATACACTGATTTACTTGAAATTTTATCATGTAAATATAAATTAATCTGCGGGCCGGATTGAAAACAAGCTGTGGGCCTGATTTGCCCGCGTGCCGTAGTTTGTCGACCTCTGCTCCATCATATCACACCACCAAATATCTCCATCCAAAAATAATAGTGTTGTATCAGTAGCCACTGAATAAATCAGAGTGCCATAAGACAATAATCAAACAGTTTCGCTCATTTTATGAGATCCTGAAGCATTACAATTGTTTTTAGAGTGCTTATTTGTCACGGATAACAATATCAACACTGGAAGTCGAAGCACGAATATGTATATATATTTAACTACTTTCCACTTTACGTGCCATCCATACATCTCAAAATTTACTCATAACACTACGTAGTTTGCCACGTCACTGATGATGATCACAATTACACAAGACAAATACATTTGAAATAATCCGTGCATTAAGCATTATTCCAACCTGTGATTCTAAAATCACGTAAACAGTTGGGCGTAATGATCTTTCATTGAATCTGCTTTTGATATTTTGAATCTGTAAAACATTTTAGACATATAGGTCTATGACACACAACGCAAAATATGACTGTAAAGGCAGTTCCAAGAACACTATGCTTCAGTAATCTATTCCCATGTCATGTCATATACTATACACAATCACTTACGTATATCATCACTAAACAGAGTAATCATGTTACAAATGCCTCTCTGATTGTTACTCAAAATACAGAAAGTTAATAAATAAACTTCGCATGGCCTTAATGAGTACAAACGCCTGAAATATTTACCAAGATTCTTTTTACTCTCCTTTGAAGTAATGACGATGGTCGTGAGTAGGCAGAAGCTGGAACACTTCTGTTTATATTTTTATTTGCTTAATGTCTCGGACAAAAGCTAGCTATGTGCAGGGCCGACGTTAGGGGGGGAGGAAGAGGGGGGTTAGGGGGATGATTGGGGCAAAAGTACCCCGGCCCCGGGCTTCCGAAGGGAGCCAGCCGCCCAGAGTGCTTAGCTAAGTAGAAATCAAACGCAAGTTTTAAAATCTGCACCTATGAATCTGAAGATTTTTGCATTAGAATTTTCTGACTTTAAAAAAATGAAATTTTAAAGCAAAAAATGTTGTCGGAGAGGGGGGAGGCTAAGAATGCATATCCGGGACCCGAGAATACTAGCGCCGTACCTGGCTACGTCAGTCCCATCCTCTTACTCTCCCATCATTTTATGTATTACTATTTGAAAGGTTGGCACCTCTGTCCTCAACGACTGTGACCACTGCCAACCCGTAATCTAAAAAAAAATTATCAATACAGAAATGACACGTTCATGCTTTCTGAAGTATAAATTTATCTGTGCGTCGAAGGTCATGGCTAAGAGTGCTGATTAGCTTGAACACACCACGTATGATCACGCGTTACATGATACTTCTAAGCAGCTAGAAGGGAAAAGGGGCATTTAATTATAAATATACGTCGTGAGGCGGGACTTCGTATGTCATTTGATAACTTGTTTTGATAAGTGTTTTGTTCGAGGATATCTGGTAGCGAGTCCCATTTTAAGAACAGTTTCAACGATATACTCCTTCTTTTATGATCCTTAAACATTACTAGCTGCGTGCGAGCATTTTTTAGAAATTATATTCCTTAATAAATAATCGTATTTTAATAGTAAGTGATCCAAATGTTTTTACTTTTACAGATATATTGAGAATTTTTCCTGGACATCATTCAAAATGATAATAATAATAAATCCTAAAACCTGTATAATAATAATAATAATTCCGCGTGGTCATATGGCTTGGTGACAGAGTTTCTATGGACTGCGCATTCATCCAGGTAGTAGCCGCCTTAAGGGAGCATCCATAAATTACGTGAGGTGTTTTTCCGGACTCCCCCCCTCCCTCTGGTGAGATCTGATTCGTGAGACCCCCCCCTGGAAATCGGCCTCGCAACTTTTTGAGACCTTTTTTTCTAGGTCTCATCCTACCAAAGGTGACACCCCCACATTTCGACGAAAAACCACCCTAAAATCAAATTTCGCGTCTTTTGTAGACCTTTTTTTACCTCACGTAAATTATGGACGCCCCCTAACCTATCCCGGTAGTACTACCGGGTACATGGAATCACAGTTTAAGGTGGAATCCTAGCCACGGAAATGTTCTGTCGTACTTAACATTGCACAGCAAGCTGGACCAGAAGCGAAGGTCGGGTTAAGGTCCTATGAAAATCCCCGCCGAGACAGGGATTCTAACCGGGGACCTTTCGAGCACAGTCAGACACCTTAACCGCTGAGCCACCAGACTACTCATAACCTATATGACACTTCATTAAATGTAAGTGTTAATTAATACATCATTTAGAACTGTAAAGTCTATTCAAACACCACTGCCAAGGAAAAACATTAAAAAAACACCGTTTTCACAATTCCTGCTTAGATATTTCTTCCCAGCAGTTTTAAATTCATGAATTTAATTCTGCTTGTTGTAGAATTACCAGCCAAAATAATTAGACAATTTTTAGTTGTGTTACTTTTAAATACGCAACAATTTTGTTACAAAATGCTTCGCCAGATTTCCAATGCGTCTATGATGGAGAACTTTTCTATTCCAACTTTAGAACAAAATTTTATTGTTCTACCAAAACACTAAAAATTGCAGTTAGATATGGCATATCATTCTATCCGTGAGTGAAAATATTGCATAGTAAGGCTACCTTATTATCTATTAATATAATAAACAAGCTGTCATGTATGACGTCACCTGTCATGGCATGTCGTCAATCTATGACGTCGCGCAATGACGTAGCGCTTTGCGTCATTATTCTTGGTAATGGACGTTATTTAATAATATTTCCAAGCATCCGCGAATAAATTAATTGACAGAACACTGAAATAAAAGTATGTATTGTGTTAAAAATGACATATCAATCATTAGATGCTTATATTTATGTAATATTCTCTCAATATATGGAAGTTTTCCTTAAATTCTTTGTCCATAGTTATGTAAGATAAAAGTTTTGTGTTTCGAGCATGTGTAGCGAATGTTTGGTTAGATTTTTCCTTAGCACGGGTCAGAATTACAACTGACATTTGACGTTACGGCAGAGGACATGAATAATTTAGTTTTCTTTAATAATTTAAATTGTATCCTATTATTTAAACTATTAAATCATTTGAACGGAGTAGTTGCACACTGCCCCAATCTGTGCATCTTACACTATATTTGAAATAAATATTACGTGGCATATTGTAAGTTTATAAGATTTATTTTAATTTCCTTTGCTTCCACTGTATAATATTACTAAGCCTATTATTTCAGCAACTGTGACAGCAATTCAAGCATTTTAATATCGGTTTGAATCACGAATAACAAAAAAGAAATGTGTAAATTTATATCGCGATGCATTATTGCCCCTAAAACGCGATACTGTTCATGTATTAATATGCGTGAGATAGAAGTATTGTTCTCCTGGTAGCAAGTTTATCGTAGTATGTGTGATTAAGTTGAAATGCAACCTGGACCCGGAAGGAAACCGAAACCTTTTACTACAGCGCAAGGCACGAGGAATTACTCTGAATATTATTTTATAACAATTCTATTTAGTTAAGCAATTGCTAAGACATGAATTGTCAGAACACTGGGAGAAAAGTACGTATAGCGTTTAAACTGGCATGTTAATTGTCAGGTTTTTTTTTTACCAAAATCATTACATGGTTCGAGTGAAATTAGTTCCAAATTGATCGCGATATATGTAGCCTAAACCACAATTAAGTATTACTTGGCATAGCGTAAGTTGTTAAGATTTATTTTCTCACTGGGGTCATTATTTCAGCCGATGTAAGCAGTCTCAGCCGTTAAAATATCAATTTTCATCACAGGTATTAAGAAAAGAATGGTGTCAAAACCTGTGAAGATTTGGGGTCAAGTTTATTTCGCGATGCATGATGACCCTGACATGCGATTAGGGATTGCAATCCAGCAAAGCGAGAAGCCGCAATCCCGCATCATTAGACTGTCTGGCGGATCCCGCACAAAATTAAGCGGATCCACAAACCGTAAAATGCGGCGAAAACGTCTGTCAGCCAGCGTGACTCGCTGCTCCACACGTCTATATCGGATTTGTTGCACTGTTTGCCTGTGCCCTTGCAGTTGGTATTTGACTCGTTGTTTTTGTCAACCTTCGTCATTCGTAAGTAAATGGATCCACTTTTACATATTCATTAAAACTTAGGTTTGTTCTGAGTACACATTTCTATAATTTTAAGTCATGTTTAATAATTGTTGACGGGCTTCAGGGCTAGTAGATATTATAATACTCCTGTCTGAACACTACAATTTTTTTTTCCAATGTACTTAAAAGCTAATGTATATAAACCGCATTCGCAAACAAGCGGGGAAATGCAAGGTAATCAAGAAAAGGGGTACCTAGCATTTCATTCATTTCCTGTGAATAAACAATGGCCCATCTGTTCCAAACTTGAAGAAAGGGCAGACTTGCCGGCTTCGGTAGCGTAGGGGCTAGAGCACTAGCTCCACGCGCCGATGGTCGCCGGTTCGAGTCCGGCCGCGGGCGTGGGTGTTTAAGTGTTGTGTCTGTGAAAGTCGTCTTCGTGTTGTAGTGTCCTTGTGATTACACTTGAAAATATGTACACTGGAGAAACTAATACATTAAAAGAATCAGAATCACATTGAGCTGGCTGTGTGGCCTCAGTAGCCAAATGCCATAAAAAAAAAAAAGGGCAGACTTGCCCATGTCGTCGGAAATGCTTGGTGGACTTGAACAATGTGATTGTATACCTGCATGTATTGTAAATACATGCAGATGTACACTACCAATGATCCGATATTCTTTAATGATTCAGATATGACATATTTTTAGATGCATAAGGGAGTGTACAAAGGTGGTTATAAACGGGTAGTTAAATAATTATATACAATGCAGTTGGTAGAACAACCAGTAGATTATTCTGAAGCGTCGTACGATGATCAAATGGATGAACAATTATTCCAAGTATTATCTTATTGACACTTTACTCATTTAATAACTATACTTTTTTCTTCATGAGTCTCTTTGGCATATGTAATCCAGTTGTCTATGTTTTCGGTTCTCTGATAATTTATTTTTTCCCATATAATCATTAGAACTTAAATCCTTGATACACATAATTAAAGCTAAAATAACAATGACAATAATTAATAATGTTTAATTCTTTTAATTCTGCTGTGAGAATTCTGTGATACAACTATTCACCTCTGTAACGGTCACATTTTACCTATTTCTTGCAGTCTAAAACCACCTCTTTGAATCTGTTTTTCCGTTTCTTACAATGGAAATCTTCCAACAACCTTCCGCTTAAAGTTCTGTGTTCAGCGTTTGTCTTCATATGCTTGTAGCGAGTCTGGTGGGTGAACGGTGAAGTCTAGGCCTGCCATTCGGAGGACTGTGTTTCGATACGCGGTTCAGGCAACCATGATTTTGGTTTTCCATGTTTTACCAATATCATTCCAGCCGAATGCCGGATGGTTCCCTAATGAAGACCACTCTGATTTACTTCACATTTCTTCAACAATCCACTCCCCTTTCCCTAAATAAATCCTTGTCACGTCTTCAGACTAATTCCTCTTTGACATTCTCCCATGCACTATATTCTACATTTATCTGACACAAACTAACCTCTTCCTTTCACCTCTTGTCCACCAAATATGTATTCAATTCCAGCGTCTTTATCACATGACTTATTGAACTGATATGTGTATTACTGCGCACGATCCTAATTGTCTTGGATAGAAAAACTTTAAAAAAAAAACCAGTACCGTATGTCACAATTTTCTGTAATGATTTAACCACTGGTGGATTTATCATAAATTTCCTAAATTCCTCTCTCAAGACTCAGATTTCTTTCCCACATTATCGACATGATCATCACCCCCCCCCCCCCCACCAACAAGTTCTTTTATGTCACCTCTTCTTCCACTAAACTCGACATATTATTTTGAAGTCACGTTGCTGATTCTGTGATTTTTCTCGCTACAAACTTTCTTGAAATAATTATTAACTTTATTTTATCTCCCCTAACGAATATCGACCTCTCAATTTAGATTATAAACCTACAATTCAGTGGTTTTAATCAGAAATATTTTTTATCATACAATCTTACATAAACTTGTTTTTGTTAGCAGACTACCCATCTTCTCATTCATACACCTAACCATGCTCGGGTGAACATAGTATCGTATGAATCGCTGAGAGTGACGTTCGTTGGCCTAGTATGCCAGCAGAGTCAACGACCGTTCGACGGGTTCACACAGAGGCCGTTCCACTCGGCACTTTTCCGAACGAGAGCTGTTCAGATCTGTCCGAGCTTAGATTCACTTCTAATCTCACAGCACGAAACAGTACCCAAGTGGGAATCTATACGTTTTTCTAAACAACTCTATGAATAATGTAGCACTGAGGAATTAGGCACTCGGGTAACAGATACCTTATAACCACAACGTACTGTCGATTTATCGTTCACAGTCACTTGTTTACACATCAATATCCTCTCTGCATTATTAAAATAAAATTAATATCTTCAGTGTCTTCGTTAATATAGAGATTCAGCATGCAAAAGCTAACGAAAAGAACAAAGTGTTATTTTTATTTCCATGTTGAATGTTAGTGTTAGAGATGGTTTTAAGCGTAGGATATTTCATAGTGATTTGGTGCTTACCTTACTTTCCTTTGTGCATCTTTTGTTAACAAAACTTCGTGCTATTCTTCCTACGCGACAGCAAAAAAACTATTGGTCAGCGGATTTCACAAGTCCAAAGATGATTACTAAACGCAATTCTAAGCACCGCCTTCTTGAAAAATATAATTTTTACGTTCTGACCTTACATAGAGTTCGTGTTTTGGCACCAGATATTTCCCACAGCTTGGTATTTAACAGAACTTAATGTTAAACACTATCACCCTAACATAGGCCAGAAGCGATTACGTTAATTAAGTGTTGGGTTTTGATTAACGAATCGTTTTTGTACAAATTTAGCAGACGACGCTAACGAAGTTATAGTTCCAAAGATTAATATTTCATTGAAACTGAAGCACCGCCTTCTTGATACAGATAATTCTCACTTCCTGACCTTGTCTTACTCTCGGCCTGTAGTGATTTTTGATCTTTAAACCTCTTGTTATTTTATGAAGCTGAACGTCAAATGAAACTTCTAAATTCTTTCACAGACATGAGAATCATTTATATTGTTTATGAATGATAGAAACGTTGACCTGTGATGTGAATGACCTTAGAACTTCGAAATAAATGCGTTTGTAAATAAAACTTTCATAGATTAATTTTTTTTGTTTTTTTGCGTGAAACCTTATTTTATATAGTAATTCCAGTTCAGATATCCAATCGAATCAATCTTTTGACTTTTAATCCGATTTAATTACTCTGTTTTTTATGTTGTTTTCATTCACTGCCTTCTTGATATAATTTTCTCGTGACGACCTTGAACATTACTTCCAGATTCGAAAGTTTGTAATCGTTTTGCATCCCGTAATCATTTCAGACTATCAAATCTTCGCCAGCTTATAGAATTACGACCAAGTTATTAATTAATTAATCTTTTAACATCTGAACCAAATGACCAAGAATGTTGCTCTAATTTAATGGAATAGTAAAACTACACGAAATACATGTTTTCAATATTACTTATAAAATTAAATTTTTATCTCATTCACATTCTCGGATCTGTTCCCGTTAATGTTAACATTCCTTGCGACAAAACTAGTTCTTCTAGATGATACGCACTGAAACATCAGAGATGTAAAATAATTTTGCAATCTTCCTTGCTGGATGCAGAAACTCTGGCCTTACATAAGTTCATATTAGTTGCCTAAGTTGCTGCCAGAGGGAGTCTCTTTTGTTAATCAAATTGTCAAGGTTGTCGGTAGATGTGACGGTAGAAACTAAATTGCTTTTTATTACGATATGAGTTAATATAAAACATGAAATGAAATTAGTTAGAACGAATATAAACAAAATTTGTGAGAACATTAGCTCTAATAATACTTGTTTGCTTCTATTTCCTATATAGTAATTCCAGTTCAGATATCCAACCTGCAACAATCTTTTGACTATTAATCCGATTTAATTACTCGTTTTTTATGTTGTTTTCATTCTGTTAGTAATTCATTTGGTTAATCTATGGATGTTATATTAATTTTCCTGTCTGATGTACTTGTTTAAACTGTAGTCTGCTTACTAAAACATACGAGAGGAAGATACTTTTTATATATATGTCTCACAACCATTACGAAAGTACATGTTTCTTTTATGACATGAATACAATCGTGCACCCTAGTTACATGACGCGTGATGCATACATTAGCCAAATGGACACCATTTGACATAATTATGAGCCTCATTTTCTTGGGAAGAACTACAAGCTCTTCAGAGCTGAATTGCCTTTTGCCAAGATTTAATGTGCACATCATTATTGATAATAGGTTGCTATAGAAGCCATTAAATGCAAGCTATTGGAAGTGAAAGGTGTACGATAGATTTTGCGTCTCACAGCAAATCTTTGTTAGGGATTACAATAAGTTAACAACCTGTAAAGATGTAATATACAAAATCATATTTCAATACTGATTCAAAGAATTTACATCAATTTTGCGGAAATAAATTGTCAGCCAGATTCAAATAAGTGATTAGGCTACATCTGATTTCTACAGGAAAATTACATAAATCGGCCATCATCCATATCTTTTCATTTGAAACTCGCTTGAAATCTTAGTATACAACAATGTAGTCACAAAACACCAGTAAAAGAGATTTGTATAAAACATTACAGTAGAAAGCATGCAGTACAGAAATTAAAAGCATTTGTCAGCATTGTAACAGCACTGTATGCCTTAATCTCTCTCTATATAAAATGACTCTGTGTGTGTGGATATATACTTGGAAGTTCTTTATACAATTCGACAGTTTTTATCCGATCCTGATGAAGCGTTACACACGTATGGCTTAAAATAATGGCAAAAATATTTTCTGCATTTAGTTTAGTAAAATTTACACGTACAGCTGTTCAGTTTTTTTTTTTTTTTGCAAATATCTCGAAAACAGTTATGAATCTGGAAAATGAATTTTCTGTTTATTGGCATCGGACCTTTTCCATTCGGACTTTTGTGGCCAGAAGTTCGAACATGATATTTAAAGATTGTTTTAAAGTTGGTGCGGCAACACTCAAACCTGGTTTTTATCCGATCTGTATGAAACTTTTCACACGTAGTATGCTTAAAAACAAAGAGAAAAATACACATTTGGTTTATCAAAACCGAAACTATTGGACTACGGTTTTTGGAAAATATCTCGAAAACGGAAAGGGAAATCGGTAAAAGTTTATTGTGATATTCTGTGTGCCCATAACATTTCACGGCGTTGGACCGGTTCCGATAGGAGAATTGTTAACCAATAACCAAGAAATACGAAACTGAAATTTAAAATTTCTTTCAAGTTTGAATGGTGACACATAAATCTACTGTTTTTATCCGATCTCGAACGAACTTTGCGCACATATGCTTTAAAATAAGAGAAAAAATAATGTTTACATTTGGTTTGCTAAACTGCACCCGCTCTACCCCTTCAACCCTCTTAAGATTAATTTACACGTGCAACGTTTTAGTTGTTTAGATATATCTCGAAAATGTAGGAAAATTGGACAAACTGTATGGTGATGGACAACGTTTGCGAGAACCCGGTCAAATAAGATAAAGCATCAGAACTTTCAATTCCAGTCCCAGAGCAACGTCGGGTACACAATTTTTTTTTTTTTTTTTAACAGCTTAACGTCTCTTAATAGCGAGGTGTTTAGAGACGGGAAAGGATGAGGGCGGGGGGGGGGGGGGGGGGCAAGAAATGGGAAGGAATTCGGCCATGACCTTTAGAAGGAAGAATCCCGGCATTCACCTGGAGTGATTTGGGGAAACCATGGAAAGCCCAAATCTGGAGGGTACTTTATTAGTTATCAATATAACCGTACACCTGTCAATAAAGACAAAAACCCGCAGGCTTTTCCCCTTTTCCCGAACTATGTCGTTTCACGGTATACTACGCCCCAGACCGCTGCGCCCACGGCTGAGAAAGTATTTAACTGACAGCAAGCCAACCATGACAATTAAAGACTTTTTTTTGGTTTCTTCATTCCTCATCACTCTAAAGTAATTACGGACGGGATAGGACTGTGGGCAAAGAACGAATTGGTATCCCACCGTGGTCTTTTGTAAGAACCATCCCGACATTCGCCTGGAGTGATTTCCGGAAACAATGGAAAACCGAAATCCAGATGGTCGGATGAAGATTCGAACCTGCCTCTTCCCGAATGAGAAACCAGAACGCTACCTTTCACCCATCTCGCTCCATACGGTCACAGGAAAGGTCCTTGAACGAATATTTTAAAGGCGGTAGGATTGTTGAAAACGCGATTTCAGCCGGAACGAAACAAGACGCCAATAAATAATTCATCCACTACTGTTAATCCTATACTTTTTTAAAAAAATCAGTTTGTCGCCGAGGCGAATAAAAGAGACTTTAGAGATTGTTAAACGCTCTAATAACATCAGTGAGGACAGAGGACTAAGTAGCTACTGGCATTCCTTGCCAGGAAGAGTACAATCCATGCCGCGACCACCGCCAAGCAGTGCAAGCACGAGCCACGGGACAGTTGCGCTTTTCTGATTGGCCAGATCGGTCGAACCTTCCAGAAAGCTGAGCATTTGAAAACTTAGAGTTAGAAGTGTTTAGCAGAGAGTGTGGAGCGTTAGGGTTGCGACAGAAAAGCGCCAAAACAGCCTCAGAGTCTACTATACAAAAGCGCTTATTCTCCACTGAACGCAGCACCCATCTTGCAGAATTTTTTTTCTCCACCTAATTTTTAGTGAAAAATTTAATACACTGTACCTAGCGATATGCCCGTGGCCTCTACTATTTCGCGCACTTTGATTAATCGAAAACTTAAAACCATATCATAGATTTTGTCAATGATTTCGGTGGTAGTCACTATAACTGGACCTGGCGAACGTGGTTGTTGATTTCAAGGGCGTATCCAGGATCAGAACTGGGGGGGGGGGGGACAAGATTTTAACTAAGAGGGTGGGGCAACTCGTATTGGTGTTGAGGAAATGGGGTGGGGGACTGAAATATGACGATTTCTTACAAAATAAAAACTCAAACCTACTGGGGAAACTATTTTTATTATTGATTAACATAGTAATCAGACCACTAAATCTAAGGACCTACTATGTAGTCAATTAAGATCGTAACTCAGTTCTAGTTTTTTTTATGTAAACATTAATCGTCTCGGATTTTCAGAAATTTTTTCAGTAACTTTGTTTGTCAATATCTCACGGTATTCTTTCACGAAATTTCGATGCACAATCATGAGGCATAATCTAGCCATTCTTTCCTCTTCCATAGTGCTCCTGAGCCAGTTCTTCACTCCTCGAAGCGTACTGAAGGCAACTTAATATTTCTTCGGGGGGGGGGGGGGGGCAGCAGCCTCCCTCTGTCCCTCGCTGGATACGCCCATGGAACTTCATTTTGTGTGGATGTGCGGCCACGTCATACAGCTTTGATCTCTTTCGGATTTTAAGACTTTTAAATAAATTTGTAATCACCGCTCGGAACTCTGTTTCTTCCATCTTTCGAAATGAACAACACTTGTCGGCTTCAATCGACAATAATAATGAAACCACGTGATGTAGGTACCTGACAGTTTATCTGCCACTAGTGAGTAATGCTGCTTACTAAAAAGATTTTTTCGAAACAATGTGCGCCAACCGAGCGTGATTGGTAAGTGGTTAATGCTCTGGTCTCGCATTCGGAAGGACGCCTGTTCGAATCCCCATCCAGGCATCCAGATTTAGGTTTTCCATGGTTTCCCCAAATCACTCCAGACGAATGCCGGGATGCTTACTTCAAAAGGCCATGGCCGAATTCCTTCCCGTTCCTTTACTCAAATCCTATCCCGCCTTTAATGACCTCGACGAGGCGTAAAGCCATAAGTAAAAAAAATGGATTTTCTAAGGACTTTTATTTTCTGTGTTAGAATTTTGAATAAAGATGCGCCAGAGATTGTTATTACTTTCTGTACATTTGGCATTGACTTATGATCTTTGTGGATTCCTAGTAATATAGCTATGTGTCGACACTGAGACTGAAGTGTTCAGGCTTTTCTACTAGGAAAGACAGTAGGGGGTATACGCATTATGCTGGCTATAAAACGCAGTAGGAGGGAGGTATATGTTTTGTGCTGGAATTGTAAGTGTACTCAATTTCAAAGCACGTTTATGCCCGAATTCCGTAGCGTTAATCCACAAATAATTCTAAGGATACGTGTTGCGACTTACAATTAAATAATTTCTGTGCTCTGAGGATTTTCCTTGTTAGGAGATCCGTAAGTGAACAGGGAGTGAAAATATGTAAAATAGACCAACTTCCTTGTTTTTACCTACTCTCGTTACTACCTTCGTTGTAAATTTAAGTTGCTGAATATGTCGTCTCCAGTTCAAATTGCTGTCCTTGCATGCACCAAGGTATTCTGTGAAATTGCTTTCATTTATTTTCTTTTCATTCAGACAACACATCATAAATGTCGTATGTTTTATTTCTTCATAAGAAACTGAAGTAACTGATTTTCTTTATACTATCATCACTTGCAGCGTTTCAAAGAGTTTAAAAGATATATTAATGAAAAACTCACATAAATGGGAAGAAGATCATTTATTACGAACAGCATAGAACCAAACATTAACCCCTGAGTGACACTATGTTTAACTATTATTATTATCCTGAATTAATAGATTTTCATGTATTTAAGCCTTATGCACACACATTGTTTTCTAGATACGATTTATTTATGCTTTCATATATAACTGGCATAAGTTTTCAGGGAGAAAAAATCAGTATTGTACGATTTGCTGACGACATTGTCTTATTAGCAGAGAGGGCTGAGGATATTGAGAAGTTATTGAATGGCATGAACAAAATACTGAAGGAAGATTTTGGACTGAATATAAATCAAAGTAAAACAAAAGTGATGAAATGTAGCAGAAATGACACCAATACTAGCAGATTAAATATAAAAATAGGATCTGATGCAATAGGAGAAGTGAGTGAGTTCTGTTACTTGGGAAGCAAAATTACAACCGATGGCCGAAGCAGGAATGATGTTAAAAGCAGAATAGCACTAGCAAAAAGAGCCTTCATGAAAAAGAGAAACCTTTTAGTTTCAAATATTGATCTAGGAATTAGAAAGAACTTCTTAAAACTCTATGTGTGGAGCACAGCACTTTACGGTAGCGAAACATGGACTTTAGGAATACCGGAAAGAAAGAAACTTGAAGCATTTGAAATGTGGTGCTACAGAAGAATGCTGAAAATTAGGTGGACAGACAAAGTAAGAAATGAACGAGTTTTAGAAATGATGGGTGAGAAAAGAAGTTTATGGAAGAAGCTTACAGGAAGAAGAGACAGGCTTGTAGGTCATATTTTGAGACATGCTGGATTTGTTATTTTGTTAGTGGAAGGAACAGTTGAAGGTAAGAACTGCAGAGGTAGACAGAGATTAGAATATATGAAGCAGATAATTGAGGACGTGGATTGTAAGGGGTATGTAGAAATGAAGAGGTTAGCACAGGATAGGAAGGGATGGAGGATTGCATCAAACCAGTCTAAAGACTGACGGCAGCAAAAAAAAAAAATAACTGTAATACATTTCAGTCCTATCTTTTTGCTGTGTATTATGTTTGAGTTTTAATATCTGTGTTATCTTAGGATGGTATACCGGTATGGAGTATTTCTATTGTCTTAGGATCCGTTGTAGAAACACTGATTAAAAGAACGGTTATATCATGTCATATCGCATGGTCCACTGTATTTCGTCAGGCTTTATTTCTCTAGAGGGCTAATGGCAAGATAGATTATGTGTACTGTATTTCCTATCGCCCTAATAAAGCAGCGCTTGTACCCGCCCAGCGGGGACTGGGACGGGGATATGGGGCCCTGCGTTGGCGCCACACCCTCAGGTACACTCAGACCGACGAAAAAATGAGCACAGGGCTTCCTTCCCAGTGACGGGGTGATGGGCTGGACAGCTGACTTTCTCTTAGAGATCCGTGACTGGTAAACCAAACGGCCCGAACGGCGAGTCATGCGTTGCGAATACGGAATTTGAGGTTATCCGGGGGTGGAAGCAAGCAGCGGGCATTTGCGCTTGCCTAGAAACATCGGTAAAACGCTGCTAGAAATCTAGCATTGTCCGATTTACCACATCAGCACTATACAAATATATATTAAATTCAGCTTATCTTTTCGAGTTCACTAAAGTAGATAATGCAATCGGAGACACAAAGCTTTGATGTGTAATAACTATTTAATGATAAAAAGTCAGGTTTGATTACTTTTTCTGTGATATTGATCTGATGTAAACACTAAAACACTGGAATAATAATTTGGACTAAATAAAATAGTCAACAAACATCGTGCAGTGAATTGCGATTGGCTACAATAACAGCAAAATCAGTACAGATAGGGGAATTCTGTACCTACGTGATAAAGTAGATAGTTCACCCAGAGTGTAACTTGTCACAAACATTCGTTCGGTAGTTACAACTAACATAAAAATCCAACATAATCAGCGTGTTCTGTGATCAAGCCAAACACTCCATTCTCTTATGCGAAGAAACAGAAGTAAAATTGTTATATAATATTTTGTAAAAAACGCCTTCGAGGAAAAAAATATAATGTACACATCGACACTCTGAAAATCGTATGAAACGTGTAGCAGAGAGTTCAAATTGAACTATTAATCGCACGAGCAAAAAATCGAAGATAAAAGACATTTTATTTCTCCTGTTTGTTTTGTTTCCGTCCTACGAATCTTGTTGTTAAGTATATTATTTCTATACATTTCTCGATCCCTGATAACAGAATTCAGACCGAGCGTGGTGCGCGAGTTGTTAACGCTCTGACCTCGCATTCGGGAAGACGGCGGTTCGAATCCCCGTCCGGGCATCCAGATTTGGGTTTTCCATGGTTTCCCCAAATCACTCCAGGCGAATGCCGGAATGCTTCCTTCAAAAGACGATGGCCCAAATCCTTCCCGTTCCACCAGCCCCATCCCGCCTCTAATGACCTCGACGTTGACGAGGCGTGAAGCCGTAAGTAAAAAAATAAAATAAAAAAGATAACAGAATTCAGAGCTTCTGCGCAATCCGCCCCTGCCTAGGCCAAGCAAACTGCTGAATATTGTGATTTCGCTGAAGCTTGCACAGTGCCCCTGCCTCTGCTTCGAATCTCATGGCAGCTTTGTACCGGCCATCTTGATTACGGTTTTGTAAATCGCAATGGTGAACACTAGGAAACTCCCCATAACGGAATAACATGATGCTAATGAATACAGTACTTTTTCGTATATAGGTTCATTCCTCTTCCTTAGGGTGAAAAGTTTATTTTTTTCCTAAGGACTGAATGATTTGAAGAAACTATGGAAAAACAAAATCCGAATTGTCGCCCAGGTGATCGAATCCACGTGCTCTTGATCGTTAACTTCTTAACTTGTCATTCACCAGTTTCAGCGATAGAACCTCTTTTCCGACTTCAGCTGCGAGTAACACGTTTTATACCTCATTGTAATAAAATAAAATCTACCCCGGGTCGGATCGCTGTCTTGGCGGGGATTTTCATAAGCCCTTAACCCGACCTTCACCTCTGGCGCAGCTTGCTGTGTAATATGAAGTATGACAGAATGCTTCCGTCCCTTGGTTTCCACGTTAAACTGTAGGTCCACTCTAGCGCTAACAACCGTAGTTGTATGGATGTGTACACCTCCAAAGAAAATACAAGTCAAACGAAGGCTTAACGTTGCTAGTTGGCCTAAACGAAAATTCGTACTAAGGAAAATCTAACTGCATATCTTTTATAAGATCGTTATTTACAATAATTTCGCTGATTAGGTGAATCGAATACCTGTCAAGGAAGCGTGGGGAGCGATTTAGAGGTAGATTCGCCGGCCTTGTTGACTGTATGTTGTTTTTTTTTTTTTTTTTTTTTTTTTTTTTTTTTTTTTTTTTATATGGCCTTCGGTCTTTGCAATCATTTAGCCAGCTCCAATTTGTTTATTGTACCATCTCTTGTATCAGACTTTAATTATAATATTGTGGACACTACAGTAAAGACAGCACAAGACGAACACAAGAATTAATTAAAACCACCCATGCCCGAGGCCGGACTCGAACCGGCGGCCCTTGCAATGCGAAGCCAGCGCACTAGCCCCTACACTGCCAGGGCCGGCTACTGTATGTTCTTAATTCTACCTCGTACGTGATACTGTCTTCTTCACCGCCTCGTAGACGTGAAAATCTTTATTCTAACATCACGTATTTAGTGAATTTCCTGTGAGGTGTCATTGATAGTACTGGAGAGTACCTTTTTAATAGTAAAATTGCGGCCTGGAACTTTTCATTTAACGGAAGGGGAGTGTGGTAAGAAAAACTATGGGAACCCCTATTCTAGGCTGTCTCGTAGTCAGTACGAAATACTCAGACACATATCTTTCAAGATTTCTTCTGTCATTCGTATACAGTAGAACCGCAACATTCGTCACTTCATAGTGGTTCATTATTTTTGCTTTCGCTACAGTTCGTTGCTTAAGTTTATTCTGGGCGGAGAATTACAGTACAGTGGTGAGGAAGTCATCAGCTGTGTTTTGCGCTGTGAGTGCTGGCGGAGGAGCCGTTTGCTTGTGTGAGCACGTTCAAGGAGGGTTTACGACCTGCTATAAACCTCCAGCGGCAGCGCAATTAGTGCTCGCAATATGCACCGCGTCACTCGGCTGCGTCCAGCTGTAGAATCCCAACTGCAACAACATGCACAACTTTATTTATCAATCTAAGTAGTGTACGGATTGTTAAATTTCGTTAAACAGCGGTGCGTGTCACGTTAAATTTTTCCGTAACTGATGGACAACTGAAGGAGATACGGAGACTAGTGATGGAGCGGTTGACGCCTGGCCCTAGCACCTGAAGGCACGCGGATTCGAATTACTTGCAGAGTTATTTAATTTACTGAAAACCGGTACAGGCTGTCAGATGGACAGATAGGTATTCAGAAATCGTGCGAAAATTCTAAAAATTCTTTTAAATGCCGATATTTACACGAGTAGAATAGTTCATACATTCTGCTGCAGTCAATTCGACTTCTATATCTCCTACAAAACATTATTTAGCCTGTTTGCTGTTGAAGCAGGTGGGCAGCTGTTGTGTGCACGAGGCGTGGGTGGCCCCTGATGTGGGCCGCCCAGATAAAACTGCGACCTCGCGAGCTCTAGCGATAACTTAGGCCCTGTGGTCTGCCGTGATCGACGTTAACACTGTACATGGTTATTACGTCTCCGATGAAAACTAGTAGACGTCAGACAACGTACTGGCGCATTCTGAAAGAGTCCCCGCTTTCTGCATCCAGAACACATTCTCGTACATAAGTTTTCATAATCATTTAAACATGATAATAGTTACAATTCAACCCTTTTAGTATAGATGGCATTTAATTGCTTTCTCTTGCATGACACAGAAGAGGAAAATAGATACAGAAAACACGGAGGCTGCCAATAGCGAGACAAACGGCAAGCCAAATGGTTTACGACAAGCTGTTAATGTTTGTGCTGTTGTTGCTGTCTCCACAGCTATGTTATTTTTGCCGGTGATGAAGTCATTACAGTCGCTGCTACGGTTGTTGTTGCCATTGATGCTGTTGTTATACTTTCTTCTGTTCCAGTTTCTGCTGTTGTTGATAATGTGGTTGTTGCTACCAATACTGCTCCTATTATTATTGCCACTATTACTATTCCTATTGCTTTCGCTGTTATTGTTGCTGCGGCTCTTGTTGCCGCTGTTACTACTGCTGCTGCTGCTTTTGCTGTTGCCGTTGATGTTCCTCTTGTTGTTGCTCCTGCTGCTGTTGCCGTTGTTGATGATCATGTTGTTGTTGCAATCACTGCCGGTCCTATTATAAGTACCGCTGTTTCTATATCTACCGTTATTGATTTTGTTGTTATTATTGCGGTTGCTTGTTGTTGTTGATGATGCTGTAACTGCTGTTGTTGCTGCCACTGCTGCTATTGCCCCCGGTACAGACTATTTTATTTTTCTGCTCCTGCCGCTGCCGTTGTTGATCTTGTTGTGACAGTCAGTGACCTACTGTTTCACTTGATGAAGACAGCGAAGTTAGCTTTTTTTTTTATGGCATTCGGCTACTGGGCCATACAGCCAGCTCAATGTGATTTGTTGCTATCAAGTATTGACACAAGGACACTACAACACGGACAAGACATTCACATACACAACACTAAACACCCATGCCCTCGGCCGGACTCGAACCGGCGACCTTCGGTACGCGGAGCTAGCAGTCTAGCCCCTACGCTACCGAGGCCGGCTTCGAAGTTAGCTGCTGAAACGTCGTGCAAAGCAAAATGTATCCGGCTGAACACCCGAGAAGAATTTTCAGAACATATTGTTGTTGGTATCACTGCTATTGCTTTTTTTTTAAAAAAAATTGCTGTCACTCTAGTTGTTTCTGTTGATCATGCTCTGCTTGTAAGTAAGTAACTGGTCATTTTTTTTAAGTGGTTTAACTTTTTTTATAACATTTTGAGCTACATTTATTGGGTAAAGATTTTATTCTCGTTATTTTCCATCAGTCGTGCGATCTTGATAAGAGCTGTTCTCGTTGCACGAGGCCACGGGATCGATCGAGTCGAAGGTCGACATTCATTTGCTATAAATTGCGAGAAGATGGTCGTTTAGATGGTATGTTATGTACTTTTATTGAAACCAGTGGAGACCTGTGTTATTTTACAGATATAATGTCCAAGGGAGAGTAATAAAGAGGAAGATAGATGAGAAAGCTAAGCAAATTAAGCGATTATGTAACGTGGAGAGGCGCATCCCGAAATTTTCTGTTCATGAGAGATTTCCGAAAGCCGTTTGATAAATGCTAAGACTATATAACAATGCGAAATGGTTTTTCTAGTTGTATTCTTATACAGTAGGAAATTGTTTTATAGTACAATTAAAAAGATTTTTTATTTATTTTCATGATTAAATTTCTTCAAAAAGTTATTTCTTTGCTCACTTTTAATTTTAGTATGTTATGATGACGTGTGTGAGAAGTATTCCAAAATTATTTAGTTTCTGTAGCACCCTGAGTTTATAATCAGAAGTATATAAAAGAAAAGGTCAGCAGCTCTAACTAGAAACCTTTGCAAGTGCTCGAGGTTATAGTCTTCTGCTTGTTCACTCTTCCCAACTTCTTTCCCTGATTTATGTTCACTTCTGATGGTGTTAAGGAAGAAGCTATCAACAATCAACAAATAACCTCTGGTAGTTGAAACAGACGTAAGGGAAAGAAAAAAACTCTCAGCAATCAACAAATTAGGAACATGCAAAGATAAGAGACAAAAAATGTATTCTTTCATATCACAGATCAAAGGAAAAATAATCATTTATTGAAGTCATTTTGGTGATCTACTGAGGGAAGGGTGCGAATGAAGTTAAACCTCTTCATCGTTAGCACTATGACGCTACAAACCAGTCTGTATAGCAATAAAATAAAAAAGCGTCTATGACATCGGAGGCGTCAAGTTGACGGAGAAACGCAGGTCTTGAAGAGTTGTCGCGCTGCTCCATTGTGTGCGGAGGGTCAGCGCACTCGGCCGCAAAGTGTTTGCGCGTCGCCTAGCAACTCATTGTTGGCTGACTGTCGCCGATGGACAGCAGACGATAAACGGCATCGGTCGATGGCTGCCGTGAGCAGGGACCTTGTATCACTGTTTGGTTTGTACCACCCTGCTGCGCGCCGGACCGCGGTTTTTCGTGAGCCTCTGTTTAATATCGACCGTGGTTGCGGGTCGCATCGCGTGGCTGGCTGGTCAGTGGTCTCGCAGCGACCAAGGTGCGATGACCAAACTGTGGTAGCGACCATAAGAGTAACACGGCAAGTCCTCAGGAACCATTGAATGCAAAGTGTTTACAATAGCGACGTCTGATTTGCACGTTAACTGGTATCTGAAAGGAAGATAGGCAGTTCATCCATCTTTTATTTCCCGATAACAACATTTCTGCTTCATATAACATTATTATAAACACCAAAAATGTTTCTGATAGCCGCAGAGTCTCATATTTGACTACGGGAATGTTTTAATTAGACTTGTTCGATATTACCCAATAAAATCACGCGGTACGTAAGTGAGCGCGCGATAAGAACCACTGCGTTTAATTTTGTGAATTACTCCAAACGGGATCCGAAACGCGACGGTCGTAACAGAAGGGTTTGGATTCTGTTGCTGACCAGCTTGTAATTGACGAGAATTAAAGGTTGCGATGAGAACTATCTCGTGAGCACTTTCTCGAGGATGAGGTAGAAATAAGTTGCATCAGACGTGATTCTGTGATCCTTGTTTTGCACTTTTCTGCACTATCGTGTTGGCTAGAAAGGCCCTTCATTCTTACCACCAAGAACAAATGCTAATTGAGAATACATTCGCGTTACGTGGCTCAGTTAACTATTTCTCTTGGCAATTAGTGTCGTCAATCGCCAAGTTGGTTACAGCATAAGGGTAGGTTAACTGGTGTTGGACTATTAGACCTTTGGCTAACGTTATTTCATAACACGCGAAAATTACTTCCTGTTACCGACAATTTAGAATCTTAAAATATTTCGTTTTGTGCTGGCGGTTGGGGTTCTGGTTCTTCTCTAAGGTGGACTTTGGTCTTCGCCTGCCTGGTGCTAGTTCCAAGTAGAAGAACTTTGGTGGCTGACGACGCGCTTCTCAGAACCAGCACAGGCTCATCTCTCTGACGCGTGACAATGATGATGGATCCAGCTCAGCTCGGTGAGTACTCTATTCTTGATGGCTATTAGACCACTGAATCACAACTTCTACCGTAATTAGCTTTTAGTCCATATTTAACCAAGTACGACATGAGAATCCAGCGGACTGACTCTTCAACTGGCATATAAAGTGTAGATTTGTTTGAGTTTCTACTTAAGTTCTAAACGACAAAGTGTTTGTTTCACTCTTCTAACGCAAATAACAAGACACACCTTTATTACTAGTAATAATTCAATCTGATCTTTAGTGTTGTAATGGCGTAGTGAAAACTCGTTTGACTGAGCAAGAAAGAGAGAATTTTCATATGCGCGTAAACTGACCTTTACTTCGGAAAAGCTGATCATGTTTATACGATGGCAGCAATGAACCATTGGTTTATCGGATTCCATCCTGTAGAGATGCAGCTTACTCCTTGGCTGCACCTATATGGTAAGACGTTTCCCCGCCGAGTACTCGGTTTGTCTGATGCGGCACATCTGATTGGTTGACAAACAACCACGGGGACGCCATGCTCGGGCGCAGGGTTGACGAGACGCAAGTCGGGAACACTCCGTACCGGCTGTGGACGCTCTAGTCCCACGAGTGGCAACCTTGCAGCGAACTTGGTGAGAATCAGTCACTCTGATCCCAGACGATCAGTTACTGACCTGAACGAGAGGCTGCGAATCCTACAGGAGGCGCCGCTGTGACGAAGCGTCAAATCTGACGCGACATATGCCTCTGCTGAATACTCTGGCGGCGACCTCAAGTGGCTATTTGCTGTAAACGACACGGTTATATCGCCGAAGAAGTGTAAAGCTCTTGGCGCCGTTAAACCATCTCGTTTCGGTTGTGATCTGTGGTAATTTCCAAATCTAGCCCCGTTCCTAAAGACCTCGCTGTTAAAGAGAAGTTAAGCAAGTAAAAAAAAAAAAAAAATCTACCTACCTTCCTTTCCACACCCTACAATTCCTTCATTTGATACAAAAAATGTGCGTCCTACGCTACACCACCATATTCCATCCATAATCTGACCAAAGTTTGGTCCCTCACTTCTACAACAGATCTCCTCATTCCCCTCTCCAAGAAATGTAGACTTTTGAAGCCTATTCCTACACCTATCCAGTTTGACCTGGCTTAGATCATTACCAAATGTTATGCCAACATATTTAAACTACAGGTCTCAACAAACAATTCCTTTCCCACCCTATAATCATAAGCAATTTTAAGTTATTCATCTGTGTTTCCTATAAGTTGACTCTTCTTTGCATTTATCTTTAACCGTGTTGACCTGTCCAGCTAGATATCTTGTCTAGGTCATCCCTCAGCTGTTTACAATCTTCTTCCGTTTTGATCCTATTATATAGCATTATGTCATCTGAAAACAGGTTCTGACTGAGAACCATTAACATAATCGTTTATTAGAATATTAAATAGTAATCGTCCCAATACAAAATTTTAAGGCACTCCCATTTTCACTTCCACTTGTTTTGATGCCACATTTTCTATGTTACCTCCTTTCTTTCTAACTTTTAAGAATTCTGCAACTCAGCAAGACACATTTTCATCCACTTTAATGTATTTTTTCCCCTTATTTAACACCATTTTTATGGCTCACTCTGTCAAATAACTTAGAAAGATCTAGTGCTAGATCGTCAGATTCGCTTCCCTTGTCCATTTCACCACAAATATCTTGCATACACCCAACCGTCTGAAGCCATGTTGTCGGTTTTCAGGCTGGTTTCTTTTCTTAGAGACGTTTCTCGTGTGGTTGTACATTAATCTCTTTATTAACTTACCTACAGATGATGTATAACTGATACCTTCTTTATTACTCGGTACTACTAACACAGTGGTTCCCAATTAATGGTACACGTACCCACAGGGGTACGTGAGGTTGCTTCAAGGATTATGCGAGATAATCGCTTTGCTAAAGTAATCAGTAAGATATCTGGAAAAAATTTGTCAAACATTACTATTGCCAAAATATATTTTAATACAATCAGACTGTTGGGTGTGTATATATAACATTACTGCAATGCTGCAGTTGTGCGGAATATTCGATTGGGATGAACGCATATAATTATTTATCATTTCAACTATAAGGCGTACGCAAGTTGAGCTCTTTCTTGAAGTGGAACACGGGAAAAACTAATTGGGAACCTCTATACTAACACATGGTAAGCAGCAAGTCTCCAAAGTCCATCTAAATAACACTTCAAGGTAAGGTACAATGTCGTACCCCGCTATCTTGAATATATTTGTGACATTATTATGTAACTACTTCTTTACAATTTTCTATATTTCTTAGTTCCTTTATAAAATCCCCTGGATGAATATCATTTTTTTAGAGTGTTGATTCCTAATGATCTTATTAAATCCGTTACCTGATATCTTTACCTATTTCAAATCCTCAGTAACGTCCATCTCCACCCTCACCTACAATAATTGTCTGAATACATTCACTTCCTCTCAATTTTCTGAAGTAGCCATAACAATTTCTTGAGCCATCAACCAACATCCTCCTGCACCGACAATATTCTTCCTAAACCATTTTTAGCTTTCCTCTTTGCTGCTTATAATTCCTTGATTAAAGGTTTCAAGTGTTCCCTATTGCCTTGTGTGTCTCTTAACTCTTTTGGGATCTCTTCATACCAGTTTCTTTTGGAATTAACATTTATTCTCCCATTTATTATCTCCTTGAACTGTTCCTATCTCAACTCCACTATACGGTGCTTTTATTTCAAATACATTGAACCTTCTCATAAAGGTACAACATTAAGATGTTTTTAGAGGCCATTACAGAAATCAGTCAAATCGACTTTTTCTACTGCATTTTTGAGAAACTTAAATTTTTAGATGCGAAGTTGTCCATTTTGCTTTTTCAAGTTTATCTAAATAGGTGTCTCCCCTAAAAAAAAGCGATAAAAAAAAGGAAACGAGCAGTTTTTGTATTTGGTATCTCGGAAACGGCTCTAACACCATCTCTAGAAGTTTCAGGTACCAGTAAGCCTACTGATGTTAGTTAAGTTTGTCTTAAGTTAGAGCAAGGAATGGTGCACTTCAAATTGCCTAGGAAGCCTTCAAGAAAAAAGTTTAACTTTAATCAAACTTCACTCAGCGAAGGATATATCTCAAAAAATTAATAACTTAGGTGACATCCTTGAAAAAGGCAAATTATATATTATATGAATTGTTAAACTATGTGCATTCATGAATTTTGTATTTAACCGAATACAGTTCTTATGTAGGTATATTGTGTACATGTCCAATATACCTAATAGATCCTATTACGAGCAACTCTTGTATAGGGGTGAAATTAATTTCTCTCAAACGTGTCTAACGCTTTTGACGAAATCTTGCATATTGAACAGAAATCGCAAAACGCCGAGCAAAGCTTAGTCTCCATGGTACTTGCTCTCTTATGCGATATTTCGAATTAAAAACTAAAGAAAATTGCGTTTTAAAGCCTTAAGTGAGAAATTTTTTATTTCTACATGAATGACGGTTGTAATTTTCTCTCAGATACAGAATTATTCCAGTTATTAATGGTTGTATTCATCGGACGTCTTATTAGTTAATGGCTGTGTGTCTCATTAGACCAGATACTGCATCGCTGTCATCTTGCCCACGGTACAAAGGTACAACAGACTGTCAATTACATTGAGACACAAAACAATTTAAAGTTTTAGTTGTTCGACAAGCGTAATGTACGAACGTGCTACATATTATTGTCAATATTTATTCGTGTGAGTCGGGGTCCAATTAGTAGAATCTAAAATTCTAGTTTTGGTTGCCTTGCAAGTACGGTAATTGAATGGTAATAGGTAAGAAGCAAATTAAATTATTTATATCAAAAATGAAACCGCAAAGTAACGTAGCCTCATCGGCTACAGACGTTTATCTCACACAACTACGGTGGAGGTGCCACTGCAAAAAGGATCCTGTTATGTAATTGTTATAATGTTCCCGCGTGACTAGGCCAGTTAACACAGTGTTTTCACACGGTATTTCGGCGATCAAATTCACTGCCGCGAGTCACCCGAGAACATTATATTAATTCTCAACACCGAGAAAAACTTCGTACTTATGAATGCTATTATGCATTGCATCCCTGTTGTGTTTGGGGGTCACATCTGCGGTCGTCGGGAATTAACTGGAGGCAAATGATAGAGGAAAAATGCTACAAATACTGGTGGAAACGAAATAGATTGTGACTGATGATCCTCAGACGCTCAAGAGATGATGGTTGGAGTCATATACCCAAAAATCTTCAACGGATGTCGGAGCTTTCCTGCCAGTTTCTCTCGGTTGCTTGGAGCAAGTTATGAAATTATTTGAAACAATTCATGTATTTCTTGTTTACAGTGTATGTAAAAACAGTATATATACACTCCTGGAAATTGAAATAAGAACACCGTGAATTCATTGTCCCAGGAATGGGAAACTGTATATACACGTTCCTGGGGTCAGATACAACACATGATCACACAGACAGAACCATAGGCACATAGACACAGGCAACAGAGCATGCACAATGTCGGCACTAGTACCGTGTATATCCTCCTTTCGCAGCAATGCAGGATGCAATTCTCCCATGGAGACGATCGTAGAGGTGCTGGATGTAGTCCTGTGGAATGGCATGCCAAGCCATTTCCACCTGGCGCCTCAGCTGGACCAGCGTTCGTGCTGGACGTGCAGACCGCGTGAGACGACGTTTCATCCAGTCCCAAACATGCTCAATGGGGGACAGATCCGGTAGATCTCGCTGGCCAGGGTAGTTGACTTACACCTTCTAGAGCACGTTGGGTGGCACGGGATACATGTGGACGTGCATTGTCCTGTTGGAACAGCATGTTCCCTTGCCGGTCTAGGAATGGTAGAACGATGGGTTCGATGACGGTTTGAATGTACCGTGCACTGTTCAGTGTCCCCTCGACGATCACCAGAGGTGTACGGCCAGTGTAGGAGATCGCTCCCCACACCATGATGCCGGGTGTTGGCCCTGTGTGCCTCGGTCGTATGCAGTCCTGATTGTGGCGCTCACCTGCACGGCGCCAAACACGCATACGACCATCATTGGCACCAAGGCAGAAGCGACTCTCATCACTGAAGACGACACGTCTCCATTCGTCCCTCCATACACGCCTGTCGCAACACCACTGGAGGCGGGCTGCACGGGGCGTGAGCGGAAGACGACCTAACGGTGCGCGGGACCGTAGCCCAGCTTCATGGAGACGGTTGCGAATGGTCCTCTCTGATACCCCAGGAGCAACAGTGTCCCTAATTTGCCGGGAAGTGGCGGTGCGGTCCCCTACGGCACTGCGTAGGATGCGACGGTCTTGGCGTGCGTCCGTGTGTCGCTGCTGTCCGGACCCAAGTCGACGGGCACGTGCACCTTCCGCCGACCACTGGCGACAACATCGATGTACTGTGGAGACCTCGCGCCCCACATGTTGAGCAATTCGGCGGTATGTCCACCCGGCCTCCCGCATGCCCACTATACGCCCTCGCTCAAAGTCTGTCAACTGCACATACGGTTCACGTATACGCTGTCGCGGCATGCTACCAGTGTTAAAGACTGAGATGGAGCTCCGTATGCCACGGCAAACTGGCTGACACTGACTGCGGCGGTGCCCAACCGCTGCGCAGCTAGCGCCCTTCGACGGCCAACACTGCTGTTCCTGGTGTGTCCGCTGTGCCGTGCGTTTGATCATTGCTTGTACAGCCCTCTCGTAGTGTCCGGAGCAAGTATGGTGGGTCTTACACACCGGCGTCAATGTGTTCTTATTTCAATTTCCAGGAGGGTATATAAAGAAATGAGTCGGTATTGGTTACATCCTGTTATCAGTGATGGACTGCTTATAGGGCACTACCTCCGTCCCTCCCCCACAGGGCCGCATTTAGGCATAGGCTATATAGGCTGTAGCCTAGGAGCCCGCAACACAAAGGGTCCCGCACCACACGCAATATATATATATATATATATATATATATATATATATAAATTAGTCGCTGTCTTCCTGTTGACATGCATGGGTTAATAATCAACATTGTGTTTTTAATCTTTGTCCATTGCGTGATTTAGTGATCTTTATCATTTTTTATCGTTTATTTTATCTTAATATGTAGACCTACTGTTTCATATTGTTATTAAAACTTTTAAGTTTGTAATTCCGCCGACTTTTGCTGAGGGTGTTTGATTGCAGCAACTGCAATAGGCAGCACCATCAGTCGAAAAATAGAACGTTCCAATTCTAACCGCGCTGAGGCTTCCTGCCTGCGAAACGTACAACTTTATGTGTTCTGTATAACGAGTGTATTTTGTTTTTGTTTGTGAAATGTGTGGTCTATGAGCAGTGGCGTAGCTAGTTCAACAAGGGCCCCGGTGCAAAAAATTTATTTTGGGCCCTCAGGCCAGATGGGCGACATTTTTTTGCTTTGTGTTGCTGGTAAAGGCCCCCTGACATGAGGATGGGCCCTTTGATTTGTTCTTAGGGACACCCTGAGTCGTGGTTGGGGGCCCCCTGAGCGTAGGGGCCCCGGTGCACTGCACCGCCTAGCCCCATAGTAGCTACGCTCCTGTTTATGAGGCGCCTATGTAATTGTGGTGAACCACCTAATGACGGCAACCAGGACGGCCTGGGATCGAGCCAGCCGCTTTGTACTTCCCCGATTGAACGTGCGGCGCCTCAGCGCACTGTGCCATACTGGAGGGTTATACGGCACTTTATTATTACTGTTACTAACGGTGGTAATCTCCCTTCGCACCACACAATGAGTGGTTGAGCCGGCCTGTGGTATCAGAGGCAGGTGCAGATATAGTCACCTCGCTACAACACCTAACCTGGTCAAAAGTCACGACTACAGCTGTGTCTGTTAGAAGTTGACTCATCTAGTTCTTCCGATTCACAATCCAAAAAAAGATACCTAAATTAGGGCGCACACAACATTATAAGTCAATTTTTCGCCTGGTCTCTGCTGATTTGACTGAGTAACAGGCAGATGTAGTACCTTATTAGTCCTATGGACCATATTCCAGACAGAATTACGTAACGTCAAATCCGTTTTTACGTATATAAGCCAGTTGTCTGACTCTGCACTATGCCGGTTAAAAATGCTTTTAGAAATACGACGCGTAGCGTGCGGGCCGTCTGTACAGGAGCCATTTCGGACCAGAGTGGAACCACCGCTCGCTCGCGGGACTAGCAGAGAAGGTTTCGGAGGGTGTTGAGGGACTGGTTCGAAGCGTCGTTCCCCGTGGGGTGGCGAGGCGCACCTTGCATCACTATCCTCGCTGTAATGGCGGTTAATTCTTCAGATGGTCTAATTCCATCGCGGAGGTATCTCGAAGTATGGGAAAGGTTTTGGGTGAGATTTCTGAGGGAGACTGATGAGTGTGATCTCGGGTGTTCCCATTGATCGACATCTATCGACGTCCAGGACCGCTGCTGCAGGGGGTTGTAGTGAATGCTCGAGTCTTGTTGTTGCAGCGTGTGTTGGCTGTGTAAGCTGATACCGCCTGCTTCCCGCTTGGCTACGCCCCCGCGTCACTTCCGACATGCGATACGACACTCTAAACTTACAAACCCGTCCGGCTTGCACAACCAACTGTGCACTACACACAACCAATTGCAACTACAACGTCCTACTATGAACTTGCTGCTCTCGTTAACTCTTGTTGTTGCATTGAGGCTGCTTTCGATTGGACAGTGGAGCGCGAAAGAAATAATGGGTTAGGAGAAACAGACGCTAGAATCGGAAGGAAAGTCAGCTACATTAAACTGCCATTCGGTAATCCTCGGAAAAAGGAGGTTTCGATAGGTAATTCATCAGGAGTGAGGTCTTTCACAATGCCAACGACTCGCCAAAAATACAATTTATTCGGAAAATCAGATACCCATTTCCTTTGAGTGGCAATGCACTAAAATACGAGAGTTTTATTTGGTATGAAACACCTAACGATATGCCACTGCTAAGAACGTCGAACAATGGTTTACAACAGGACTTCAAATATTTTGAATAGAATTTTTTCACATGTTATCCTGAGATTAGTGGTCGTTTCTTAGAATAACAGGGCGGTAGAGTTAAATAATGTTACAGCATATATCGTCACACAGTTTTTATCGATCCTAAATGAAGCGTTTGAAGTTTCCGATGATGCATTCTCCGGGATTGGATTTATAATTACGGTCTGGTGATTGGTTGGTATCCCTGGATAACTTCACTGGCATGATGTCATATCTGCTTAATTAATATTTTTCGGAACAATTTAAAGTGTCGGTTTTGATTATCCATCGACGATCAGGAAGATTTGAAGGAAGAGAGAGAATTATTGCTTTGGTTCAAAGAACTGAGGCATTGCTAAAGACACAAGTGACTACCTAAGTTTCGTATAAACAAAATCTAAATACGTTTTCAAGACACTTGTTATGGATATTCTCTAAAATCTCTTTATATACAGTGTCAGATCATAATACATTGTGGGATTAGACTAAAAAATGACCTTTCGCTAATATAAACAAGTTCAAGCATTTTAATCTTGTCTTTAATCCATGGTTTAGAAAATATATTCGAATTCTGAAGGTTACTTTTGCGAGATTACGAAAACAACAAAAGATTTAACCAAAAATCAGTTATCATGGAACTGAAGCATACGTTTAACTGTTTATGATTGCAAGCATTACAAAACGTTTCCTTATTGATATTCTTACCAGCTTTTCAATACTATGGAGAAACATTGTGAAATAACTAACAATATCGGCTGTTTCAAGTGAAAATGCGCCGTAAAAATTATTGCCGAACGTTGTTTCACACCTTTCTTGCGAACTAAACAACTCCAAAACAGCAACAGGTGGGTGTTGTTAACTAAGGAAGAGTCGCTGTTCTGCTTGTCGGCTTACCACGCGACTGTCAGCACAAGATGACCTCTCTACTTACTGAACACGCGCGCTCTGTCTCCGCGAATCCCTCTGCGGCCATCCAGATCTCGGTTTTGCATGGTTTCCTGTGGTTTTTTTTTAATCACTGCAGGTTAATACCAGTATGGTTCCTTCAAAAGGCCATGGCCGAATCCCTCCTCTTTCTTGTACCAGTCTTGTCCGGCCTCTAATGATCTCGACGTCGATGAAACATAAAGTTGTAAGAAAAAACACTGTACAAATTCCGTCCACCGTAAAGCCGAAAAAGAAGTAAGGATCTGTAGCGCCACTAGAAATACGAATGTTTTGCGACAAGTGAGGTGTACACTCCACTTCCAACGACAATAGCAAAATGTGAAACGTTGGTAGTTCCCATAATTCAGCGATGAGCAGTTTCTAAGCACACTCCGTAAATTTGTTTATTATTGCTGTCAGTGACTCACCGGGATCTATTCAGACTTCTCTTGTAATTTTGATTAGTTGTGTAATTAATTGCAGGTATGCATGGACAGAGCCCGAAAGTCGGCCTATAGTACCAAATGTAAAACGTGGAGACGGTGAGATATTGTTTTCGAGAGTGTGTGGATGGAATAACTTTCTTACTTAATAGATGCTCGTTGATAATTCAGAGATCCAACCATGAAACGGCAGTTATACAGTACATAGCATTAGATTTAGTAGTCTCTATTCCATGTAGTTTGTTGATTCAATGTAACTGTCATTCCGTAGCAACAATCGATGAGATGACTTGTCTACTAGTTTTTTTCAGCGATAGGTCAGTTCCTACAATATAATCAATAAATTCGCGCTAAAAGAAATTTATCAGCAAGCCAAGGGTCCAGCTTGAAATTTCTTCTTGAAAACATAAATTTTAATTATTCTATTTCAGCTATAAGATCCTCACGAAACTCTGCAGATATCTGAAATATTTACTGTAAAATTTTTACTAACTGTGAGTTCGTGTAAGGATCTGATTGACAGAAAATTTGATTATTACGATCGCATCATCTTTAACAATTGTTACTTAGTTAACGGTCAGCCACATATGTATCTATATGCTAAGTCCTTTTTTTCGCGACCGAGCGTGGCGGATGAGCGGTAACGCTCTGACCTCGTTTTCGGGAGGACGCTGGTTCGAATTCCCGTCCTGGCATCCAGATTTGGGTTTCCCAAAATCACTCCAGGCCAATGCCGGGATGCTTCCTTTAAAAGGCCATGGCCGAATTCCTTCCCGTTCCTTGTCATCCATCCTTTCCTGCCTCTAATGATCTCGACGTCGACGAGGCGTAAAGCCATAAGCAAAAAAAAAAGCCTTTTTCGTGATAGTCCCAAGACTGACAGTTCATACAGGCATTAGCTTCGGCACGTGCAAGGATGGGGTGTTATGATAAGCTAGTGAGGCACACCGTATCATCAACTTGTCATGGAAGGTAGTTGAACATCTATTACGGTTACACAATTTTTCTTTTCCCTTGGTCATCAGGACGACAATAGGAAATAAAAATGCGAAAACATTCGTTTCAGTGACAGTGATACTACTCTTGCTACCTATCTTTCACTGCTCCACATTTAAACTTCCTTGTTAAGGCCGTGATACTAGGTAGCCTATTAAGCATTACTTATCGTACGCACCAACAGGTTACTGACCTGGGCGCTATTGTTATTGTTGATTGCATGCGTCACAAAGCAGCGTCTAAGCCGATAACAATCCATATCACGGGTTTAACCGCTTTCCGAACAAAGCCGCTGTCACCTGTGATCCAGTTACCAATTCCAGGAATGTTTAGATTTAAAAATTAAAGGAAGGTACTTTCATCGTTTACACCAATACGTCTTAATTTTTCATACTACCACGGCTACCAGTTAATGGATTAACCCTACGGTCACATTTAACGGTAACGGAGGTTTGGTCATGTCGGTAACCTAATCCCGTACAACTCAACGTGGATTACGAGCCGCGTAGTAATGGCGATGTAGTTAATATAAATTCATACAGGTACAACTTTAAGAGCAGGTGGAGAGCAACAAAAACATTAAAAATTCAAAGGAACCCATGATTGGAAACGCCATGGGGAAGTGATAGCAGAGGCAGAAGAAATAAAAGGACACAGGGCAGAGATCAGAGGCAAAAGTTTATTCCGTTTCATAATGTTAACAGAAGATGTTTCCTCCACTTCTTTCGTTGCATGTGTTACACCACCGGATCATGGTGTGGCGGGCACGGTCGAAAACACCTGGATTTTCCTAGGTATCAGCAACAGCGCTGACGATTCTCGCAACAAGATGCATTTCAGGATCGATAGGCGGTACCGGGTTAACCACGTAGCAGAGGTAGCAAATGCTACGGGCCTCCCGCCCTCTAGGGGGCCTCGCGCCTCCTAGGGGGGTCCCGCACCCAGGCTAGATGGGCGACTTTTTTTTAGTCTCTACAATGTTCCTCCGGACGGCAAAAATCAAGGGACCCTTCTTCACATTTGCTACGGGCCCTCCCTGTCGATAGGTGTTTCATACAGCACTGATTTAAGTGGCCTCAGGAAAGAATATCCAGCCTGCTTAAATGCGGAGAGCGTTGGGCCAAATCACCGCACTGAATACCGCTGTCATTATTTTTTATACACAGTTGCTCGTTCGATTCTCTTCGGATTTAATCACTCCGCTGTCGACGACCCATAGATAGGCTGTTTCTCTGCGTATAAAACTACCCGACTACGTCTCCACATGTAAGTCAGGTAGAACTATGTCTGTCCAAGCTCTAAGATCCTTGTGTAAACAAGCAAGATTCCGTTTTGCAACGTTTCGTAATTATTTTATTTTTTGCACATTAGTAGTATGACGAAGCTGTTGGTTAACATAGGTCATCATTCCATTTATTTGCTGTTGTTTTTCATTAATGCATTACGGTATCGTCGCTTGTGTACGTCATTAACTTCTGTGTCGAAGAACACCTGGAGTTTAACTATAGTCCAGTAAAAATTCTGAACATTCTTTATAGAGATGTAATTTATACTTATCGGCGCTGGTTTCATTCGCTAGTACATAGAAGGGCGTAACGGAAAGATGTGTCTAATGCCTGATCTAGGTAGGGAGTGGGTGGGAGAGGGGCAAACCGGCGCACTTGCCCCATGGAGGAAGGAAATATATGGAGGAGAAGTGACGTTAAATCGGTGAAGCAGGCACTAAACTCTCCCGCATGGCGGCAGCAGCGGTATTGCGCTTCCAAACATTGCGATGTTCCCAGTATATCCCGAAAACTAAGCAAGATATCGAAAAATTTTATTCTTTATTTTCGATTTGTCTCGTCGTGTTACATAAGAATCGATCATTAAATTTGACTTTTGCGAAATTTTTCTTCTCCATTTCAACTCAAGAAACCTCACTTTTGATACAGTATATCTCTAGAACTAGGTGAGATATCGAAAATTTTTATTCTTTATTTTTCATTTGTCTCGTCTTTTTAAATAAGAATCCATCATCAAATTTGACTTTAACCAATTTTTTCTTCTGAATTTCAACCAAAACCATTTCACATTTGGGACAGAATATCTCGAAAACTAAGCAGAATATCAAAAAAATTTATTCTTCATTTTTATTTGTCATATCGAGTTACATAATAATCCATCACCAGATATCGGCGTCACCTTTATCCTAGAGTCCCCTTGAGGTTTTTGTACATATTCCCCGTGTCTGTATGGAAGCGGCCATGCCCCCTCCACTCCGGCCATGCCCCTCCCCACTCCTCCTCCGCCCTGCTTCACTTCAATGCGTGGTGAAGGTCTCTTGCGTCGTCTCCATATATTTCCTTCCTCCATGACTTGCCCCTGGCGGCAACTTGACAGGGGCAGATCGTATTTCAAGGGCGGAAAATTTATGTCGCGGCGACCTTTTTTTTTAGCTCCACAACTGTCCTGGGGAGGAGGGCGACAATGGGTGATAATCGGGCGACGGCGACACTCGGTGTGTCAACAATGGGGGCGGCACAATAATGTCCGAAGGGGCGCAATCCCACAGTTTTTGCCCCGGCTCGGAAAATTCCTAGAACTACCACTGGAAGTGGCAGCGTGTCGATATTTCTCCATCCTGCACATCGTTGTTCAGGTTAATATTCACACACTTAGGGAGCGTCCATAAACCACGTAGCTCCATTTTGGCCTCCTGTGAACCCCCGCCGCCCTCCTCCTCACGTAACCCACGTCAGACTATCATAAATTACATACGGGGATAATTAAGTGGCGGAAATAAATATTCACAAGCTGTTGTGTGTTCTGTATCTCATTATAACTGGGACAAATAATATGAACGAAAACCTACGTGGCCTGGCTCGGAAACCCCTCCCCCCCCCCCCCCCAGACTGAGCCACGTAGTTTATGCACACTCCGTTATTACTTCGCAATCGGTTGTTCCTCGCTATCTGCTTCAAGAAAATTTCTTGGGGGGTCTCAGTTTTTTTCCCCTGCTTATGATTGTCTCTTCCTATTCTAAATATTGCAGCTAAAAAAGCCACAACAGTAATGAGAATGCAGAAACTGTGAAACGCCAGCTTTTCGCCGCTGATAATGGTGACGGTCAACTTGTCTGCCAAATTGGTACCGCTCGTTCCCCAGTTGTGCTGTCTCGTGGAGTGACGCGGGCCCCATCTGGCCCCCGGGCCCTGTCAATACGGCCCGCAATCGCAATGTGACACAGAAAGAAGAATAGAAGAATCATATTTTTTAGAGCTTTTATACTTAATACTATAGTTATAATAATTCAGTACATTTTTTTTTATTTGAATCTGACCCGCCTACACATTCTAAATTTAATTACGGCCCTCTGCAAAATTGAGTTTGACACCTATGGAATAAAGCGATACCGTCGCTCCATATCTGGATTTCATGTATCTGCCTATTCGGTTTGTATAATCGTTTGCACACATAATCGAAAAATATAATATAAATTCGTAACAATGTCCTGTTAGTAGAAATATCTGTAAAGTAATGATGATTCCACAACTTCATACAGGAGGATATCCCGGTTCCGCTATTTGATATCATTTAACTTTCATAACAAAACTGTTGATAATTTATTTACGTTCCTCCTCGTATTGAAATTCGATATCTATTAAAAGTTTCTTCACAAAAAGTACATTGTTTTGTATGCATTTAATTCATTAGCACACTGAAACTCGCAATTTGGTATTGGGTTCGTCGCTGTGTTGGGATACGTTAAAATAGCTAACACATGAATAACTCGTTGGCATTTGATATGTGATGGACAAGCTTTCTGTTTGTATCTGGGGAGAAAGACCTCGTACTGACAGCGATTTCTTATCTCACGTTCGAATACACAGCTGTGTCTATCACTTTTGTGTTGTACTGAGTTCTTGGTGTATCCCACACAGTATACAATAGATAGTCGTCAGGTTGGACAGACTTGCTTCATCTTAATCCCTTGCCAAGAATGTCTTATGATCGTTAATAATGAATTCTTGCGCCACAGTAAAACGATATCAAGGCTATTTGTTACATTGTGTGAATTACTTTGAAATAATAGCAAAAATAATGTAGCCCGTCTGTGGTTGTTCCCTTTAGCCAAAGTTTCCTCCCTATTTCTAGGCTTGCTTGTTGGTAAGCTATATAATCACGAACAAAATTCAACTTTAGAATATTTCCATTGGCTCTGTTAGATACAGGCAATAAATACCTCTGACATTTTACGGCGTTGGTGTCCAGATTTAACGACCTGCGTCCCTCGTAAGCCGTTCCTGATCTTTTTTAAGGGATCGCTAAGCACGCGTTTCATAGATGGATCGTAACTTTTTACTGCCCAATCAAGTCATTGATATGGCAGTAACAAGGCCTGTATCCCTGCCGGGTATCAAGGTCTTGATGGTAGTAAATTGCGTACTTTGGGAAGGATTCATAAAGCAGTGCTGCAGACGAGTAGGAGGAAGTTTTGGGAAGTCTGCCAGGGCGCTGTCCACTGGAAGTTTCCACTGCGGTGTGGGACGCTGGCTGCTAATGAAGTTAACACACCTGTTGCGACAACAGCTGCACCTGCCTGATGTCAGCGCACAGCCTTCACATACATACTCCTTGCTTACGTCTTTCTGTTGCTATTAAAAATTACATTTTTTAAAAATGTGTAAGTCATTGGCCGTTAGACCGAGAAGCTTATTTTGTCTGGTCGATAGAATTTCTACTTTCCGCGCATGCTTCCATCTTCCCCGATGAACCCCTCGAGATTAGATTACGATAGATTTCGTTCGGCGCAATATCATGAATGAACCTACCTGGCGCACAGGGCCTACAGTACTCGCGTAGTACTACGATCGCCACGGACCCTTTAATCATAATAATAACATGGGCGTATCCAGCGAGGGGCAGGGGGGGTTCTGCTGCCCCCCCCCCCCTTAGAAGAAAAATTAAGTTGCCTTCAGTACGCTTCGACGAGTGAAGAACTGGCTCAGCAGCACTTTGTGAGAAGAAAGATTGACTGGATTATGCCTGATGAATGTGCGTCGAAATTTCATGAAAGAACACCGTGAGATATTGAGAAACAAAGATATTGAAAAATTTTCTAAGAATCCGAGACGATTATTGTTTACATAAACTATAACTGAGTTACGATCTTACTTTACTACATAGTAGGGTCCTTAGGTTAAGTGGTTGGTTTACTATTTTTTTTTT
>CM061920.1:172087381-172138362 GCA_031002005.1 Vandiemenella viatica
ATTTTTAAGTATGTTATCGCTAAAAGAATATTTGGTGATATTCAACCTTGCAGAGTTTCGAAAAATATACTCGCTTCTTTTCAGCTACATTATCTGGGAGAAAATGAGTCTTTCGAGTATGGAAAATTAGTCAGGGAAAAGTCAACAAAAAAGTAGATCTAGCCTGAGAACTCGATTCGATGACAAAAAATTTACAAACCCCTACAGTAATGTCATTTTATTAATATATTCAGTGTAATGATACAAACGATGTCATTGAATTTTTGGCTGAAGATCGAAAATACAAGAATGCTGCTGGAAGAAATACCTTTTTGGAGTTATCTGATTAAGCCATATCCGCTTTATCACTTCCTCACTGGATTATCGCTGTAGAAAAGAGTTTCAGTGCAATGAAAATTGTTAAAAAACAAATTGAGAAATAGGATGGCAGTAAATACTCTTTATAGCATTGTTTTTATAAGGAACCAGTTAAAAATTGCGGGGGAAAAAACCGACAGGCTTCCGACTGATGTCATTGCTGTAATTGGTAAAGATGCTAAATGTTCTTCTAAAACTAAACCTGGCGATTCATCTCATCCTTCCACATCTGCAACTTCTGCGACTCCAACGATAGACCAAGATGATGAAGAGTAAATACCGATTGAAGAATTTGATATTGATTTTAAAATAGATTATCATGTTGAATTTAATGAAAATACTGATTATTAAAATAATTTTATATTCATACTTAACCATTTAATTTATTTTATTTAGCGATTTCTAGCGAATCTTTTAGTTCTAAATATCCCGTAATCTAGTGAGTTTTTAGATCAGGTCTAGCGACTTTTGTTTTCCTAAGGTGGCAACACTGCGGTAAGTTATCTAACAGCATGCTCTCCCCACTCCTAATGGTCCCGCCTAAGCATAGCAGAAGCGCGGGGCCAGTACTGCCAATTGTTGATGTTCAGGAACAACAATCCCGTTTATATTTGATCGCCCCTCGTATGATGAAATAACCTATGCTTATGAGAAACAATACATTAATATCCATGTTATTGATTGCTTAGTCTTACCGTTTGTTCAAGGCAGAAATAGTCAATGTTAGTTACATAAGCTAGACTCCATGTATCTGGAAACCTCTCCAACTGTTGAGGAAAATCTTTCCGCAAGGTCATTGTATCGATAAATCAATTATGGATCCACAATTGCAAAACAATAGGTTGAAATCTAGAAACTTTATGTTAAATATTCCCCCCCCCACCCAAATTACAGGTTGTACAGCAGACAGGAAAGACATATAGAGATGTAGAGACCCCACATCTCTATGTGGGTGTCCTCTGGTCCACATGCTATGATACCGTATGGTATGGCTGTCTTATCGCATGCACACCACTTATTCCGGTCTTCGCAATGTTCTGTTAAACCATACTGTGCTCACCGTATACGGTTAATTCTGCCTGTTTTCGAGAGAGTATTCGTTGGTATAGCACTGAATTTTGCTGTCAGTAGCTGGTAGTTTTCTGAAACACACAAATCGCCATCACCTGAAGGTAACAGTAAAGGGAGTGGCTGAAAAGTTATTCTCTGAGAAAAAATTAGGTGGTATATCAGCGAACAGCTGTATATACATGTTGTCGACAAAAACCATTTCTTATGTTTGATAGCCCATGAAATGAACATTACCCGTTTAGTTTATGCGAAACGTAATTATTCAACAGTTTTATGTAGGATGATGTATTGCTGATAATACTCGGTAGCGTTAGAATGAAGGTGGCAGAACGGGCAAAATGCCTCTGGCCCCCCGCCGGAGGGGTCCCTTGCCTCCAGTTGGAAAAGGCCCCAGGCTCAAAGCCGCCCCTGAAACATCTTCCGCCCACTGTCTGCCCGGCGCAGTAGACGGAGATAACAAAAAAAAAAAAAAAAAATTAGTGCCCTGTTTGTCCCCTTCCCTAGATCAGGCACTGACAGAGGGCACCATACTATGAATTTGCCATGGACCTCAACGGTGTAGTTACGCCACTCATAATACTTATTAAGTAAACGAAATCCGAAAAAATATTTGAGGTGCGTTTAAAATAATACGTCCCATCATTGGCAGTGTTTTGTGAATAGTTATTGTTGTTGATCATGCCCGCATAAATGATGTCGCGGGACTCTTTAGGATTAATCGGAATAACGGATTGCTTTTTCTTTTTCTACGAAATTTCACAACCTAACCCATACAGCCAGTTTTAATTTCTATTTTCACCATTGTAGATAGCGATCATTCAAAACCGTTTATTACTGTCAAAGTGAAATAGAACACAATAGTTAATTAAAACCGACAATGCCCTCGATCAAACTCGAACCGGTGACCGTCATCACGCGAAGTCTACACAATCGGAATTGTTTACTTCATCCTTCTTGATACATTGTGTGACAAAATGATTTATTGATTAAATATCTAAATTAAATAGGCACAAGTGGTTTTTTTGTATCATTATGTGAGAAATATATTCAAAAGAAGGAAATTTAAAAGCAACGTGGAATTAACGACGCAAAATACCTAATTTATAGCAATTTGGGAAAGCCTAGAAGTAATTCTGTTAAGAAAATCAACAGAAAAAATAGGATATGTTGCTTCTGTGAAAGAAGCGAAAGCCGAACGGCGGGGGAATAATAATGATAAAGTTCTATGTTTGGAATATTTAAATAAAGACCAGATACAACCCCGAAATTCACGCTGTTAAGATTCTGACAGCGAACAAAATAACATTTTAGTAACGACCTACACTTTAACATGGACTCCACGCGGTGATCATCACCTATTCACGTATGAAACGCAAGCCAAACGTGTAAGGCTGGTTAACCCCTCTGGAAACGTCTTGACCTCCACTCGGAGCAAGCACACCGCTCTGAAATTAATAAACCAACAGCTTCAGCGGTGGATTGGCAAACCACATAGTACAATGATCTGTGTTGAGAAGATCGTACTGATCAACGATTTTACGAACGGGATAGGTTGTTGAAGGTAAAATTTAATGTGGTCCCCATAAAAGCATGTGACTTCCTTATGGTGTGGTTGGCGTACGATCTTTCAGGTCTCAATACAGTGTGGTGATGGGGTGGTGTCTAGAGCCGTCTACAAAACTCATTTGGCGGCAGTCCAAATGGGACGGGAACAAGTTCAGCTTCCAGTTATAGCTCCAGCCTAGCCGGAATTTTATCCCTGGTCGTTGAGTTCGTAATCACCTGTTGTTCAGACTGATTCAGTCGATACCATCTTAAAAATAATAACTGATCGACCCCGGAAGTGTGTAGGTAAGTGCGCTTTGTTCACATATAGAGAATTGCCTCCTCCAGCCCTACCAACGCCACCTGTGGTTTTAATCAACTGATGCGTTTCGTGCGCTTTACTACAACATTTAAGTGAAACAATAAGAACACTGCAGCTGTGTATGTTATAATCAGCCAATTGCCTTTGTTGAGTAGCAGTAGTAGGGAGTTATCGAGAGGAAGCATTCCATGTATGTGAGCAGTTTCAACCGCCCGGTGACGATGATGAGTCTCCTATTCTAGGCTTTCCTGTCTCGACTTGCGTCGCACCTAGCTGTGTTTGTTCTGTCTCGAGGACACGGCGGCAAAACAACCGGCTGTACCAACACTGCGCCGCAATAATCGTGGCGCCTGGGGGTCGTCCATAAACCACGTAGCTCCATTTTGGCCTCCTGTGAACCCTCTCTCCCCCACGTGGTCCGACGTGGCTTTTGCCTCAAAACCTCCCTCCCCCCTCCCCCGCGTAGCACGTAACTTTCTTCCCTATTGATTCCTAAATACATTTTTTACTGTTTTCTATTGTAAGACTATCAAAAATTACATACGAAGATAATTAAGTGACTGAAATAAATGTTCACATACTGTTGTGTGTTCTGTGCCTCATTTTAACTATGGCAGATAATATGAATGGAAAACTACGTGGCTTGTCTCGGAAAATCCTCCCCCTCCCTTTTTTTTGCACGTGGCTTAGCGTAGCTTCCCAGCCAACCCCTCCCCCCCTGGGACCGAACCACGTAGTTTATGAAAGCTCCCCTGGTACCGGGGCCATCTGCGGGTACTCGGAAAGGAGCGAATACGGGAAACGGTAAGAAAAACCGAAATGCTCGAACCCGCTGCCCCTGCATCCTTCGAAATGACAGACCCTCACATTTCCGGCTCATCCATCCAATTCGGATTGTCTTCTTGAAGAATATGTAACTAACGTCTAAAACTCCAAATAAGTGATATAAATGAGCAGGGCGAAGCAGTATCATCACATCCGAGCGCACTAGAGGTAACAATGTTTGATAAATAATTTTGCGTGCAGATCACTGAATTGTTTCAGGTGTTTATATATTATTCTCCTGAAGACGTCCTCGCAATTAAAAGGGGCCTACTGATGCTTGTGTGGAATAAAGAAAATGAGCAAAAAATTACGTACTTCAAAAAAGAACGAATGACAGATCTATTAGACTTTTCTAATTTAAGTGTGTTGTAAACACATTTATTTAAATATAAAATGTAAAACAAAGAAAGATTTTCAAAATGTTTACAACTGTGTGTTTCTTTCTACTTTGTTCTCGTCTCCTCCGTCTCGCAAATTCATTCGACGTTCCTCAATTTGAGAGAATATATATTTATATACAAAAAAATAAAAACAGCCATCAAAAAAGTTTACACTAACTATTATAAAAAAAATTTATACCTTGCTTAGAATAAAATAAATCTAAATGGGCAATATTTTACAGTGCTAATATTGAAATTTTGACATTAATCAGTTATCAACGTAAAACAGTCCTTTTATATTTATTTTCTTCTAAACAAGGTATAAAAATATTTTAAATTTTTTAGTTTAATTGTTTTTTGAAGGCAGTTTTTATTTTTTGTAAAAAAAAAAATATTATTAAATTTTTAAGGGTATTGTAGTTTTTTATATTTATTTTAATTCGAAGGCGCGACGCGAGGCGTGAAGGTATAGTATGATCTAACCAAAAATAGATCAAATTGAGACCTAATTCCAAGACGGCTAAATATTACTATGAAGCCACTAGAACATAGACACCGGAATTCCAAGAGTTCACAATCCGGGAATCGAAGACTGATTTTTCCAATAGTCAGTTTCGGAATGATCTCAATGAAATTGATAGGGGACGATTTTGAAAGAATATCCTACCCAAAAAAAAAATTAATAAAATTGGTTCACAATTGGCGAACACAAAAGAAACAATCGAATTGAGAACTACTCCTTTTTCGAAGTCGGTTAAAAATAGTTGGGTGTCTCATTTCGGCTTTCAGGTATCCTACTGCATTAGCTCCTTACATGTAGAATGTGATTGTGGTTACGAATTATTCCATTTAGATATTTCTAACGCAGGTTAACTTTCGATGTCTCGTTCCCACGGCGCGTCCCTCATCGCGTGCTAGGGAACTCCTGTCATCTTTGCCGCATATGTTAACAGGGACGGCGCGCCTCGACCCACCGCCAGGCGGTAGAAGATGAAAGGCGCATCCTGCCTACCACGCACCGTGGGAACGAACCTGTACACTTACTCACTGATTTCGACATCATGGTTGTGTTTTCTTACTTCAAACCTAAACCGATTGTTAGTCATTAGAATTACGCCAAATTTTGTGTTTAGTTGCTACGTTCGGATGTACTAAACTGTTCATTCGGTTCCTTTTTTCTTACGCCATCTTAAGAAAATTCACACAACTGCATGGCAAATGTGTATTGCACATACCAAAAACATTTCAGCGGTTAGTAATAATTATCTGAAGGCCCTTTGTCTTTTCATCTGGAACACTAAACAACTGATTTTCATGAAATGTTTCGTTTTATACTGAATTCATTCTCTTCGCTTGATACACTTGACAGATCATAATCTGCTCTCCTACTGTCAACCAGGAAATCTGGAAGCAGAAACAGATTTCATATTCATATGTTACAGGTAAATCTGTAATGCATATCTTCCATGATTTTACTACGACTGCATGTGCGTAGCATACTTTAGGAAATCATTTATCTTAATCCCTGGAATACTGCGTGTCGAATAGCGGCAACAGGTATGTCTGAAGGAGGGATGAGATCTCATGCACAAAAACTTGCAAGGAACTCTTGATGGTTCTCGTGTTAGGAGATGTGGTGCTGAATGACTGCGGATGACTCCATTTTATGTTTTCAATTGTAAATATTATTGATAAAAGGAACCTCATTTTGCACTGCATAACCTTAGTCTGTAGAAAGAAGTACTGTAAAGGTTGATATTTCCTTCATACTACAAGTAACATTTTATTTAACCAGTTGTCATTGATAATTATGCCATAGAAAAATACGCAATTCTTCGTCGTCTTTTCTTTGCAAATGAAATTACTTTCAAACTGAGGATTGTCGCCACCCAAAATATTTATTGACTTAGTAAACATTTTCGATTGTCTTGTGCACGTAACGTCGGTTCAAACTACTCGTATACAGTATCAGAGGTGTAATACATTTTATAGGAGACAATTACATTAATGAACAGCAATTGTTTCCTAGATATGTATCACATGTACTGCTGAACAGGTACGCAGTATCCAGATATTTGTGGCACCTTTCACAGATTTCTGTCACAGCTGCGATTGCCTTCAATATGGGGATATTTGAGAGGAAACGCTGCTTTACGCGAACAAGACTAGAGGAAACGTGACGTCTCCCAGGGGAGAAACATATAGGAGGAAGTGGGTGTTGACAAAAAGGTGAGGATTTCCGTTTCCGCTTGAGAACGCGTCTAAACATTCTAGTTTTCTCAGCCTTCAGTGAAGTGGGCAGTTAGGAGATTCGTAATCAACTGTAAGATGGGCTATAGTGTGGAGCATTCTAATGCACTACTGAACTCCAGTGCAAGCCAACGCTAGGTTTATCTCTTCGCTAACTACTCCTTTGCCTTCCACTGGTTAATACGTACGTCACTGAATGTTTGTGGGCTAATAGGGGTATTGGATGAGGTGTCCTGAAAATACTACCTGGTAGTTTCATTAACGGGAAATTATCAATGTATAAATCACATATAAAAGATATACAAGCAATGTATTGATCGTCCTACGACGGAAGTAATTTTAGTAATAATTAATACACTAATGAACTTCAGATATGCATAACCACTTTGACTACCCAAAATCTAAACTGAAGGCCAGATATATTCTTTCATGCTAAGATATTAAAAGAACAAAGCTACGAGCTGTCTAAAACTTCGTAGGTTCTATCGTTCGAGAATACCAGTTCCTAAATCTGATTTAGATTGTCATGTTGGTTCCACTATCCTTTCAGATAACTCCGTATTATTTTCTTTTTTTTTTTTACTTATGGCTTTACGCCTCGTCGAAGTCGCGGTGACTAGAGGCGGGATGGGACTGGGGACAAGGAACGGGAAGGAATTCGGTCATGGCGTTTTGAAGGAAGCATCCCGGCATTCGCCTGGAGTGATTTGGGGGGAAACCGTGGAAAACCCAAATCTGGATGCCCAGACGGTGATTCGAACCGCCGTCCTCCCGAATGCGAGGCCAGAACGTTAACCACTCGCCCACCACGCTCGGTTGATAACTCCCTTCTGATCTATTAATTCAGTGATAGGTTTCCGTGAGACAGAATCTCCACACTGCTATTTGCTTTAAATAATATCATATCAGTCTATAACTGAATGAGACAGAGGCTTATTGCCGATAGACGTGAAATGTAACTTGAAAATGGCTTTGAAACCTAGTAGACGGAAAGTGCAGGAATTACAATAGCAAAAGGGAAACATTTTTGATTGAAACGGACGTGGTGGAAGTGCTAAGAGATATTTGTTAAATACACAGTGAATTCAGTCCAAAGTCAACAGGAAGCAGAATACAAACACCAGGCTGAATCAGGAATGGCAATTATTCAGTGCCAACCAAAAAGTATAAAAACTCTTAAAGTATGAAAACTTTATGTGCGTGAAAACTTTGGCAGGACGGACAAAAGAAGAAGAATAGCTGTTTGATTATGAAACCATAAGCCAATTCTGAAAAATAGTGGTCCGATAACGACGGAAATAATAAGAGAATAATATTGGATAAATACGAGTTAGGCAGGTACAAAGTCACATTTCGAGAAACGTAGGGTTGATTAATTTGTTTGTTAGAAAACAGAAAAGACGTAGATAAAGACAAAGATTAGAAGAAGTTATCAGAAGTAGTGAACTAATGTTGCAAACATGGAGAGTTTAAAACAGGGTAAAAAGAAAGTTACTTGACATTTTTAGAGCGATTGATGATAGTAGTGAATTGATATCAAACTAGTTCCCCCTACCAATCTTTATACCTGGAATACAGATGTAAGTTACAAGTCGGAGCTGTCATCTCTTAATGTCAAAATAGTCAACAATTGGATACGTGTTCCTACACGCCTTCTTCCAATGATTTTATGCCATCGCAAATAGAAGGATGATTTTGGCTTGTTTTACTTTAATTCAATACTCAATTATCCAGCAACAGATGCTATTTACATTATTTTATCTCATAATATTTTAATTTTCAGTTGATCGTTTAATAGGAACAATTTCTGATCAGTCCTCTAGAAAGAGTTTAAATTTTACAGCATTCTTGAAAAATAAGCCATCAAGAAAATAGAGAAACAAATCTGAACACAATCACAGTTTATTATATTCTGGTTGATATCAAGTGGTCGGCGGAATATCTTGGGTAGTCATGTATTTAGTCCATTTGATTGATGGCTGCGGTTACATCAAGGCCCGGAGTAATTACGAAAAAGGGGAGCTTTCAAAAGGATTTCATATTTCTGTGTTGTCATATTGCATGCCGTTCTCTGAGTATTCGCCACAAACCAAGGTCAGTTTAGAGTTATATGCACTATTTTATTTTAGGATGATTGTAGTTCCTTGAAAAGTGATGTCTATAGCGAAAAAGGCAGGAAGCATTCGTGCTCCCTCTTCGGAGCCAACCCCTATCAAGAAGGGCGATGCCGAGGGAAGATAATACAATTATGGGGACCCCACGGTCTGCCGTGTCTGTCCAGCTCGTAACCGTCAAAACAGGGGCGTGTGCGGAACCACACGACCCTGAGCGACGAGGAACGTTCCCACATACGACAGGCGAACGCCCTCCATCGAATAAGAGTAAACAACATCTTAGTTGGTTTCTTCGGTATCCATTAGGAGACCGATAGACAAAAACGTAACTGAACATTTTATCGAACTGTAGACACAAGATTAACGATATTGATTCAGAAGGTTAAAGCCATTGCAAATGACCAATGTGTTTGTAGCATTAACTTGGCAAGGCCTCTGTTTAAAATCTTTTTTATTTGTTAACTTTTCGGCGACTGAGAGACAGACCCAACCGTAATTCTAGCGTTGTGTACGACGCGATGATGAGCAAGTATGTTGAACTGTATTGAATTGTACTGCGATGGAGCACGTGCTCCAGTGGCAATTTCCCTAGTCATCTAATTACCTCTTTCTTATTATTTTACATTATTATCTTACATACTTTGAGTGTTAATTTATTCCACCCATCTACTTTTTGCATTTAAGATTTTAATTTTAACTCCCTTCAGCGTTTTTGGTAAATTATTCATAACTTTCATTGGTAATCTATTCCAATCCCTGGCACCTTTGGCCATAAAGGAAAATTTTCCCACTCCCTTATGCATCAGATCGATTTCCAGCTTGTGGTCATGGTCATCTTTTCATTTCCATGCAATATTCCTAATTCTTAGTCCAATATCCTTTCAAGTTCCATCACCAACATACGACATGTACACTCCCAACACTCTTTGTTATGTGTTTGCGAGATACAGAGTGTCCACATGAAAGAATGAGCACAACTCTGCTTTATGATTCCTGGATTGGAATCTCAGCATCGGCCGGAATTTTCAGACCCTTAAACTGACAAATTTACTTTATTTTTGTGGAGTACTCTGTATTGCTCCCTGGTTTGGATTCCTTGTTAAGTTGTAGCATCCCTTTATGATTAGCGAGTTAGGTTGGGTTAGCCAGGACAGAGGTAGTTTGCGTGGCTAATTGGAACTCTATCTCTAGGCGTTCGAATGACTCTTTTGTGTCTCATAGGAAACAATTCCGTACGGAATTACTTTACCCTTTTCCTGATGAGTACACTGGCGATGCGTGACATTGCACCCCACTGCCGCTCTGAACAGTGGAGGTTGCATCTCAGGATCCGCTGTTGTATTAGCACGTGGCAGACGATGCAGATGCTTTCGTATGATTAAATGTGAGCTAACTAGTTTCCACTTTATTTTATTCAGCACCGCTATATGCTGTCGTACTTCAGCAAATGTAAGGAACGAAAAATTATAATCAGGCACCGTGCAATGGGATTATTTGACGACTTAACGTGAAACGAATGAATCAGTACGCCGTAATAGTTGAGGTTCTTTTGAAGGCTCTCGTCGATTGGACGTTGAAGTCAACAGAGCAGTTCCGTTGATTAACGATAGAAACACAAACATTAAGGAAGCATTTTATCATCCACCAAACCAATGTCATAACATCACAAAAACGAGTAATTATAAAATTATTATGAATGCTGTAAGTGATAGAACGCCTAGTAGAAACCCTACAGAAAGTTAGGAAGCTGCAGTATTGGTTCAGAATATATATCGTCATTTGAATAAACTAATAAGAACATACCCGTCTTGCTGGCCGAAGTTGATGAGATATCATGACGGTGTCTGGTGTTCGAAACAAGATTTGCTGTTTTTGAACATTTAGACCGTTTTCCTTAGCTTCTATACTAATAAAGTAACCCATTATTAGGGTTTGCTGGTTCGGAGTCTTTCGGGATTTAGCCAGGACCTAGGAAAGGTAGGAATGCACAATTATTAACAATAGGATTTTGTACGTAAGTCTTTGGCTAAATCCCAAACCTCTCTACCGTGCATATGGAGTGAAGACATGTGACGGTTCGTTAGACTTGGCGGTCCCATTTGTGTGTCGAGTCAGTAGTTCTGAATAGGCTTGCCTACTTTTCAGACTTCCACGACCGGACAAATGCCGATTTTTCAGATATTCGGACCGGACCGGACCAGACCGTCATTTGTAGTGTTGCAAATTGGAAAAAAAATATCAGCTTTGTGAAAAAAAACATGAAAAAAAACCTAGCACCCTTGTTTTTTTCTAAATTTGTTTTTTTTTTTCTTCAGAAAACAATATATTTAATAAATTATAGTTTTATTTACGGAACTTACATTTTACCTGTGTGTTTTAAATCTTGCTGAATCGTATAATGTCTTACATAATGATTCATAAATGTATCTATATAGGTAACATGATTTTATTCATCCTCTATGTCATTACCACATTCACTAGTATCAGCACTACCAACACTAGTTCGGACGGTGTCAGAATTTTCTGTTTCTTCTTCTGTCTCCTCTAGATCCATAACTTCAGAAATAGTTACAGTTTCTTTTACTAATTGTTCTTGTATTGTACGCAAAAGATTTTGAGATTGCAATTTTAAATTATGAGAAAAGTACACACTATGCATAAAGACTGCGCTGATAGTTCTGTATTACATCTTTTAAGTCCGAATTTAAATCTGTTATCATACAAAATAGGAGCTTTATTTCTTTTCAATCGTCGGTTTACGCCAGCGATTGCAAGGAAACAATTCATAATTACTGACAAATTAATGACTCAGTATCACTACACGCTGAGAGTTTAACAAGTATACGAATATAAGGAAAGCATAATAAGTAATAAAAAGAGGCAAAAAACCGTAGATATATTTAAAATTCATATTTTTTAAAAAAGATCCATAGGTCTACAATTAAATTCGTAAGGCTGGCAGCACTGGTTGAAATAGCGAGTATTAATCCTTCCGCAACCTAGTTCTTCGGGAAGTCCCCGTTCGTAAAAGAAAATTTCAGTCATGTTGCCAATATTTTCGTATTTTTTTTTTCTACTGAACCAGAAAAATATAGTAGATTTAAAAATTAAGATAAATACTTAGTATAACCTCTAAAACAGTCATATTAAACGATAAATGCCTTACAAATAAGAGATTTAGTAGTTATGAAAAAAACGTGTTCCAGAAAAAAAGTTTTGTTTTCACAATTTTTTTCATGTTTTCTTTTTTCAAGTCAGGAAAAAACCGTTTTTTTGCAACACTAGTCATTTGCCCGCGGTGAGGGGACGGGGAAGGGTCGGGGAGGGTATGTTATAAAAAGTGAAATTTACAGGACAATTCAATTTTTTTTATTTTGCAGATAATTGTTTTGATAGTCGCGAACTTAAAAATAACAAAACCCTCTGCGGAAGAAACTGTGTATCAATGCCTTTATGCCACCAAATTTCACAATAAAAATAATTTTACTCATTTTATAATATGCGCCAGGTTTTAAACCCGTCTCTGAAGAGATAACAACGTTCCTGTATTTTCTTTGGTAACTCACTCACTATGTATTTGTAACGTATAAATTAATAACATTATTCAATCTTTAATTCTCCGTGAACAAAACGAGCACCACGTTCCGTATTCGACATAGTTTAGGTAACTGAAACAATAAACCAATCGCTTAGCGATAATCAGATATGCGACTATCTGTCATAAAAATTTGAACACTGAGCGAAACAAATGAATTATGTTCCGCGAGTGGGGGGAATAAGGAGAGAAACGCGGTGACCTTGTTTACTTCCTACACATCTCAGGAACTAGTGCATGGGCTGCTTTTACAGAAAAAAAGAGAAGAACTATTAAAAAGTAAATTTTTAAAATTTCTTAATAAACCGGAAATTTTGAGTCCGGTTGCATGTAGTAAGCCGGCCACGGACATATCGCTTTAAAACACGACTGTTGGGTCGAAAACCGGACGGTTGGCAACCCTAGGTCTGAACGAGCCAACACCTGGTTTCTTCCGCTCCATTTTTCATATACAGTACACTACACTCAAAACACATTGTCACAGTCATACAAACACAACAGTAACATGAGTACAACAATTGTGCGAGGGCACAGCGAAACCACTCTATTTACAGTTAGCCGGGAAGTTACTGAGGAGGGATCAGGCTCATATATATTTAATGTAGCAAGAATACTATTAGAACAAAAGGAGCACACCCAATCCTTAGATTCCTACGTATTCACTTACAAACATATTTTGAATAATCTGCCACAATCTTGCTATGAGACATGGTAGATTTCAAGAGAAGACTGAAGAACTTTAAACTCTGCAACTTCTTCTTCGGTGATGAATTTAACAAGGGACTGTCCTTTGGATATTTATAAGTCTGTAATGATTTGGAAACTGACATAATTTTACGTGCCGCAACAGAAATTTTTGTTGATATACAGCAAAATATGATAAACGTATATATGTTTGTTTGACAGATGCTGATGAACGAGGTAAAACTAAAATCGGTATGCAGAGATGTGGTGCGAAGCATTCGCAGTATGAAAAGTACACACACGTATACCCGAGGGAACGGGAATAAAAACAATCTGACAACTGTACATTGTGGGTACTAATATTACAGACTCGACGTATTCACTTGGAAGTACACAGCACTGAAAGGTTTGTTCTAACTTTTGCTTGCTTTTACTTTTCTTTAGAGTTGACTGGGAAGCCACGAGCAGACTCCGTGGAATGTCAGCGGGGCGCATTCCTCGCCGCGTTGCCATGTTACGCGTGCCTCTGGCTCTGCTATCTCCAACATTCAGAAATATCCCCTTCGTACTATTCTGGTGGGGTCTGGCATTCGGGAGGATCCACCTTCGGTCCCCGCTTCGGCCAACCAGGTTACGTTATTCCACAGTTTTCTCGAAATCACTTCAGGTTCATGCCGGGGGTGTTCCTTCATGTAGACCTTGGTTGATCTGCTGCCCGCTCTTCCATAACAATCCTAAACAGCGAGGTCGTAACAGGCTTTTATCCTTCTAGAAGGCGGCGAAATGGATGAATTGTAGAGGTGGAAAACTTCCGTTTCGACGAGTCAACTAGCCTGAATCACTTCCGATAATTTTCCTCACCAAATCTCTGTGTCCGCCCATGATAGATTTTTTTACGATTACTATAACTACCTTCCTAAAGACTGATTAGTACGAAATTTCTTACATATATTCAATTTTTTTAAATTTTCTGTTATTTTTCTGTCCTGTTATGTAGAGCCTTCATGAAGAAGAGAAATCTTTTAGTTTCAAATATTGATCTAGGAATTACAAAAAAAAAAAAAAAAAAAACACTTATTAAAACTGTATGTGTGGGGCACAGCATTTCATGGTAGCACAACATGGACTTTAGCAATACCAGAAAGAAAGAAAATTGAAGCATTTGAAATGTGTTTCTACAGAAGAATGTTGAAAATTAAGTGGACTGACAAAGTAAGAAATGAACGAGTTTTGGAAATAATGGGTGAGGAAAGAAGTTTGTGGACAGAAAGAAGAGACAGGATAGTAGGTCATATTTTGAGACATGCTGGATTGGTTAATTTGTTAGTGGAGGGAACAGTCGAAGGTAAGAACTGTAGAGGAAGACAGATATTAGAATATATAAAGCAGATATTTGAGGACGTGGGTTGAGATGAAGAGTTTAGCACAAGATAGGAAGGGCTGGAGGATTGCATCAAACCAGTCGAAAGACTAATGACAGCAAAAAAAAAAAAAAAAAATGTATGGCATTATAACGCCATTTTTGTTGTGATTGTAAATCATCATCAGCTCGTTTCTTCTCTAAGATCAGAAGCTCTGGATAAATAGTCTGAAGAACCCCAGTTATCCACACATCTAGATATTACACAAGCAAAGAACCACGCTTAAAATCATGGAAACCACCGTGGTGCACAGCAATCAACCTTACAGCCAGGCCCGCCGCTAGCTGTTTGAGCGCCCGCGTGCAATACCGATTATGCCGCCCCCTGTCTAACTACAGCCAGTGGTGGATCTGGGAATTTTCCGAACCGGGTCAACAAAATGTGTTGAGCTGGCGACTATCGCGGGGCGGCGACTGTCGATCACTCGTTTTGCCGCCCCCCTTGATGTGCCGCCCGCGTGCGGTGCACGCCTTGCACGCCCGCTTACGGCGGGTCTGCTTACAGCGTCCTCTTTCAACATCAACAACCTGTGGATCACTCAGTGGGAGCAGTTATCGGTAATCAATAAACATCTACTTGAAGACCCTTTAGTGCGGTTGCAAGGATTCGATCTCCCTGCAAATAGTCCTGCAAATTTTGACTGTGGATCCACCTAACAGTCACAATTTGCCACATCCTTACTGACTGTCCTCTTCGAGCTTACAAAGGAACAGTAATGGACTTACGCGATGCATAGATCAATGCAATTGAATGGACCAAACACTATATTTAGAGATATAATATTGTACGAGCTGCGGTAATACAGTTTGAACTCGATTTTACTTTGTTACTTACGCTTCTGTTCGAAGACCTTTAAGTGCAAAGTTTTCTTCGATATTATTCTGTGATTACCCTGAAGGACTGTGTCTGATTTCCTTAAAATTTTGGAAGAAAGAACGTTTTAAGTAAATGAATAATAGCAGTCACCATACCAACATTAACACATCAGAACTGATAGTTTCTTCTTATCCCATCGCAACTCATCCGTATCTGATTGGAACTTTTGCTGAACTTGTAATTGGAATTACAATATCTTACCGAACTTTGATATCTGCAACCTAAACATCAATTTTCTGATGGTAACATTCATATTCTGACGAATACAGACGTATAATTTAGACTTGATTTTCAGAAATTTTCCTGCGTCATTTGACTGTGACCAATTGAGCCAAGGCAAGAAAACCTCACGCCGTATAAATAGTAACAAATTATTAATAATAAAAACGATTTTAGTTCTTCTTCGACTCCTAATGGCTTGTCTTCACTGCCAACCCATCGAATCTGAATTATATCAACAAATATGAAAAATTATTGATGTGACTTTCCAGCCTAAGTCGGGTGTAGCAGATGTCACCTGAATTAATCTTCTGTATAATTAATAAAAATTCAATCATAAATGATTAAATTCTTAAAAATTATCCCAGAAAGCGATTAAAATATTTTAATCAGCAGTTAAGCGTGGCAGAACGATGAACATATCGAACAGGCATGATAGGTTCAAACCAAAAACTAACTTCGTTCACAACACGAAGGTTGGTCGAATCCTCCCGGAGGAGATGTACCACACCAGGGATGGCGAACCTTCATTGATCTACTTGCCATTTTTTTCTAAAGAAATGTTGAATGAAGCTGTGACGTGCCATCATACAATAAAAACTTAGTGATTAATGGGAAAATAAATAACCTCTAAACTTTATACTAGCCACCAGAAATATACTTTTTTTTACATTAAACTATAATATCAATAGTTTTGTGTTTTTTTAAAGTAGATGACTTATGTTGTTGCAAATTAAATGCCAAATAACTTATATTAGATTCATACTTTTAGGTTACTTTTAGCAGAATACAAGCTGGAGTCATCTCACAAACGGTATAGAAGCGAATCTTAATGTTATTCAATTCTGAAAATAATGACTCATGGGAATATGTAGATGAAAATATCGTTAAGATAGCAAACGCCAGCGTTTTAGACACCCAAGTGTGTCTGGAATTGAGTTCCAAGCTTCCATAATTATGGTATTGGCACTTTTACTTATAATGCTTGATAGTCTTGTTAATTCCAACTCTTTCCCTCATTTCGACGAATCTTTTAGTCCATTTTGAACTACACTGTAACTCAATCAGATGCATTTCTATTTCTTCGGCTTATCAAGTGAATTCACATCAGGGAACATAATAAACTTAAGAGTTTATGATAATTCTTTGAGATAATCTCGACGAAAATTCTTCGATTGAAGAATTAATTACTGACTGACAGTATAGAGAAAGTACAGAGATGAAGAGCCGCTCGATTTGTGACCGCCTGTTACAGGACTTATGAAAGCGTCACAGAACAGATTAGTAGACTGGGCTGGGAGTCTCTGGTAGATAGACGACACATGTTTCGTTTAAACTTATTGGTAAACATGTGTACTACCACTTTCACTTACGAGTGTAGTGAAATACTTCGTCTACCAACATATTTGAGGCTGAATGACAGGAAAGATAAGATTAGAGAAATAAGGTGCCGCACTGATTCTTATATGAATTCTTTTTTCCCTCGTACCATTAGGGATTGGAATGCACAGCAAAGAGATTAGCTTTGGTGCTGAACACCCTCTGCCACCCACAATTTTGTGAATTGCAGAGTATATATGTAGAAGGTAACTCTTCAATGAGTTTTAAATGGTATGGTTTTTCTTTTACATCCAAATGTTTTCAAGTTTGGGAAATACTTGTAACTATTGGAAATAATATTCACTGAAAACTTGCAGTACAAATATTTGTGCCCTTAGTAGTAGTTGGTAAAGTTATCGCAGTTAAGTCTTCCTTGATCTCGTTTATTTCACAAAATAGAGCAAAAAAGTTAAACAAGCAGATGTAGTTACATCAGTCCTTTCGTCAAGACCCAATGATTTTAAAAGGAGATGACTTGATGTCATTTGTTTGTTGTTCTTTACATTTTCCGCCAGTTTTAGTATTCCATCTTTTATTGTGTTTTTGTATAAAGGTGAATATTTGATGCACTGAATTATCTTATCCTTATTTTTAAAGTGTTCAAAAAGACAAGGGGCGCATGTTAACTAGGCTTCCTTCAAAAGCTCTCCCTCGCTAAAAGGTTTACCATGCTGAGCAATAACATTTACAGCCGAGAAACTTGCGGCACTAGTATCACAACTCTTGCTAACACATTTAGTGCATGATTGTTTATTTCTCTCCTAACTGCACAATTAATTATTTTTGCTCTCGTTAACATTTTTGATGAAGAGATTTGTGGTTTGTTTCATAGGGCCGTTTTACAGATGTTCTACATACCACTGTTCCAGAACATAAAACACACACCGCTTTATCACCTTTATTAATCATGCCATATTTCTTAGTCCACCAAGGCTGAAATTCTGTATTACGCTTATCTTGCTCTTATCAAAATGCCAAACTAGCCATGTTGAATAATTCTAGATACAACTCAAACAAACTTAAAGCAAGCACCTGTGGTAACGGAATTAGTTTTAAACCCACAAGAACTATGCGTAATTGGTAAAAGCAGTCAATGACGTCAATGAAAACAAACGAGCGAATAACTCAGTTTAGCGCCTCTCCCGCCGCCGCGCTGCCTGCGCTAGTTCATTCAGACCGTTCGGTCAGAAATTCAGCTCGAAATCCTCCTCTTCTGCGAAATCGGTAGTCGCTTCCGCACAGTTAGTTTCGTTCACAATGAACTTTGTTGCTATGATTTAAAATTATGTAGACGAAAAAATTAATTATATGGATTAAGTACCTACTTAATTAATGCCGTGCCCAAATAATCTGGTCGCGTGCAATTGGTTCGCCATCCCCAGTAACTACACCCATTGTGTCAGAGACAGGACGGCCAGTTCCTTTCCTCTGGAACCGTCAGTTTAGCATGGAATCCGAGCCACGGACACTAGTAAGGATTAAATTACGTGTATCACTACTGGTGGTTCGATATAAAGTGACTGAAGGTAGTAGCAAAACTTTACTACAATAAATACTATTAAACGTGGCTTTATTGCATACATCTGTCGCAGGTACATTGCTGCAAACCTTCAGTCACATTTTAGAAATTATGGTAACCTCAAAACGAGAGTTGTGGGATAAATGTTTATAAGAATCATTTAAAGTAAAGCTCTTATGACATATTTTCTCCAAATACATATATATGAAATATCATACAAAGGAACTCTCATTAGTCTGAAAGACACGGACAACCACAACAGATAAACGGCTCCAGTAACTCTCACAATGCAAACAGCTATCGAAATAACGGAAGGGAAACTTTTCGGGAATCGGTCTCCGTGCCGCGATACATTTTTCACGCTGTCACTTTCTCTCCAGCAGTGTTGTGCGAAGCAATCGTTCGATATTCGTAAAACAGCGTTTCTCAACGTTTTTCAACCCGAGGACCAGTAAATTGTTAAAAATAATGCTGCAGATCACTAACTTGCAGGGGACTATTGTTTACCAGTGTGTATATAGTAACATCTGGGATATATTCTATAGTACCATTATAACATATAGGTGGGAAACATGCTTTGAATTCCTACGGAAAAACAGATATGAAACTGGATGCTAACTATTAAAAGTTAATTAGATATTGACCAGACTCTTAATTTTTACTAACCAACTGAATAATAATGTTAGGTGGCATCCATAAATTACGTGAGGTGTTTTTCCGGTTTTCCGGACCCCCCCCCCCTTTCTGGTGAGATCTGGTCCGTGGAGACCCCCCCCCCCCCTAGAAATCGCCCTTCGCAACTTTTTGAGCCCTTTTTTTTTTCCTTAGTTCTCACCCTTCCAAAACCCGGTTCCACCCCCACTTTTCAACGAAATACCTCCCTAAAATCGACCTTAAGCTCCACAATCCAACTACATTTCCAAAAACCTCGCGTGAGATTTCCGTAGCCCCCCCCCCTTGGTGAGATTTCGCTGGCCCCCCCCCATTTCATCTCACGTAATTTATGGACGCCTCCTTACTATAGCCTGAATGCTACACACACCATACGCACATAAAAAAAAACAAGAACTGACACATTTTATTTTTGTTTACTTCACCATTTTTATGTTTACTATCATATACAGCGGTCCCTACACCTACTACATCATCATCAGAAAATAATTTAGTTAATCCTTAAACGAATAATGCTCTTATGTCAACTGGAAATAAAGAGACTATTGTAGTCCGCCAGATTTTTGACAGTCACTGAAATATTGGTTGCTTTTAAAAAGTTTGGCTTATAGCTTATACTCGCTTATAGGCTTAAACAGTATGAGTGCGGCATCTAAATATATAACATGCTGCCTGCGGTCCACCTGCGCGGATCACAGGTTGAGAAACACTGCTCCAGAAGACTCATCAGCAAACGATGTCTGATGTAAGACTCCATCAAGTCTACAGGCACAACAGAAAACTGCAAGAAATATGATTTCACCATTCCTTCGCCACCCTTTCACAGAATGTTATTTGGAATCGTAAAAGCCATGTAACGAGTCTATGAGTAAGCTATGCATATTAACTGCTGTTATCTTTCGTAAGTGTTTACTCCGACTAGTTGAAACCTGCTCAGTTTGAAGGGCTCGCTTCCTAGAAACAACACTGTAACTATTTGTCTGCTTCTCTTATCTTTTCACCTTTGAACGGAGAGAAGGAATATTACTCTTTGGGAAAAGTAGTAACTTTCCAGGCTGCTAACAGCGGCGTTTATTTAGGCAAGTGGAACTTTACTTCAGATACTTTATGAGAGCAATATTGGCCACACTATGTTTTGTTAGTATAGCAAAAGATTTTTGTCGAGGAAGAAATTTGTCGACTGATCTCATACTAATTACAGCATTTGAATCTGATTACTGTATGAGATAGTCGCCATCACTGTCTTTGACAAACAAAATTGCAAATGTGAACAAATAGTGTTGTTTGTATAAATTTAAATAGAAAAGAACTTTTTAAAACTCTTTGTGTGGAGCACAGCACTTTATGGTAGCGAAACATGGACTTTAGGAATACCGGAAAGTAAGAAAATTTAAGCATTTGAAATGTGGTGTTACAGAAGAATGCTGAAAATTAAGTGGACAGACAAAGTAAGAAATGAACGAGTTTTGGAAATGATGGGTGAGAAAAGAAGTTTGTGGAAGAAGCTTACAGAAAGAAGAGACAGGTTGGTTGGTCAAATTTTGAGACATGCTGGATTGGTTAATTTGTTAGTGGAGGGAACAGTCGCAGGTAAGAACTGTAGAGGAAGACAGAGATTAGAATATATGAAGCAGATAATTGAGGACGTGGGTTGTAAGGGGTATGTAGAAATGAAGAGGTTAGCACAGGATAGGAAGGGATGGCCACACCAGTCTACAACTTGCCTCAACACAGTTTCTGCCTCACGCGATGAGACTCATTTGACACGTAGTTGTATAACTGCTGGGGCCTTGTTCACCACTGATTCTTTGAGTTTCAGAACAAATGCTCTAAACTGCAAGTAAAAATTGCTTTATTCTCGTTTTCACTCCATGTTGGTCACGGAGATTGCTTTACATCAGGCCTATTAAACTAGCAGCATTCAGGAGTAGAGGCAGATCATGAAATTCTCGTAGGCAGCAATGAAAGAAATCGCCACCTGTGTTCCGCGAAAGCCTTTGAAAGCTAACTCGCGATAATGTGAGATAAACTTTCTTCTTTCCTTAGTATTACTATCCCTTGTATGTTCTTTCTAAATCTCTGTACTGCATCGGTAGAAATAATTATATCTCTCTAATACATCTCTTGCTTGATTAATCTGCTGGCCTCCGATTTATATTCCGTACTGTTCTAGATCAAGGCTGCGCAACCCCAGGCAGAGGCTCGCCAGCGCATCTGAATTTGCCCGCCAACAGCAACGCTCTAGAACAGTGTTTCCCAACCTTTTTTGGGTCATGTCCCACTTTTAACATTTTTTTTGCCCCTTCCCCCCCCCCACCATACATAATTTTTAGTAAAACAAATATTTGTTATTAAAGAAACTCGTATAGGATGGTTTTTGAAAGAAAACACTTTAATATGGTCATAAAACACAGTAAGTAAAATTAAAAAACATATAATAAAATACTAAAATTCAAATTCAAAAGATTTTTAATAAAGATTTATTGTGGCAGTTTAGTGTGATCCTTTTAAGAATTTACTTTTTTGTTATATTTTGTACCTATATCTAGCATTGCATTTAAATAACCCGAAGAAAAAGCGGTAAAGTCGTATCAAGTCAATTTCTAAATTGCCCCCCTAAAAAAACCAAATTGCCCCCCTGTGGGGCGTGGGCCCCACGTTGGGAAACACTGCTCTAGAATATACTAACTCAAGAACCTCTGCAAAGGTTTTTTATTTTTTGATTATAATTTAAAAATCCTCTGGAAAGGTCTCATTTATGGTTTTACTTTTTTATTGTAATTTAAACTATGTACTTTCATCCTTGGTTTCGAAAATGTAGCCCGCAGGCCAACTTAGAATCGAAATTGTGGGCCATCTCCAAAATTGGTTGGCCAGCCTTTTTCTAGACAGAACTACTCATGGAATAAAGAGCTTCTTCGGAGACCAATGCCTTCCAGACTCCATTTCAGTTTGTAACAGACATGCCTCCCGTTAAGGTATAAATTGTTAGAAAAAAAATTTAAAAATATTCATTTTGTACGTAGAGATTACAAAGATGATGTTAAAAGTTGTTAATGTTGTTGTTAAGGGTTCTTTTACAGCAAGGAGATATGTGTGGATTAGCAATGGACACTATGTAAGAGATGATGACGGAATGAGATTATTATGGAGAACTTGATAGAAGAAGAATGTAGAGCAGGAAAATGCATGGATGGAAGGAAAATAATCAAGCAGATCTGGCGGATTTGAAATTAATTTGTATGGATGGCAGCCAGAGAAAATATCGATGCATATGAAAGTTGTGAAATGTTCAATATTAATACTGTGTAAAGCAGGGCCGGCGTTAGTGGGTGGGGGGGGGGGGGGGGGAGCGGGTCAAAAGTACCCGGGCCCCACCAGCTGATGAGGGGTCCGATCACTGACTATAGGGGCCCTCAGGCCATGAAGCCAAGAATACGACCATTGTCGCCTGGACATTTTGTAGAGATAAAAAAAAAAAGGTCGCCTATTTTACCCCGAGCCCGAAATTCCTAGCGCCGGCCCTGGTGTAAAGTGTGTTATAATGCAGGAAGAATTATAAAAGGTTTTATACTGTTATTGATTGTTTGAAAAGGAGAAATCGAGACATAATTTCAGGTAATGGTATAAGAATTATTTTCAGGTGATGAAAAAGATGAATAGGATTTAAAACCGGAAAGGCTAACGTGAAAATATATCTTGGTATAAAAAGATGTTAGAACACGTATTTCCTCACTGGAAGAAGATGTGAAAGATCACTCTAGGTATAGATAATGTTGTAAGATTATTTGTAATCGTCATTAACTGACCAAAAAGTAGGATTTGCATATTGTTAAAATAAAGCAAGAAAGGTAAAAAAGCTTTAGTTTATGTAACTGACTTACATAAGTCAGTTCCTGAACTTCGCTTACGCTAAATGTTGGTCTGTATTTGCTGGTAACAAAAGGCAGCCCGCTTCTAGCACCTATTCCAACATCCCTGTTGACAGTTACGGGTAATATCTAGTGTGAGACCACACTGCCGACGTTTGCGGTTAATGTCAGGTGGACACTTCTTTTCAATCTTAGACTTCTATATATCTCATCTCTTTCCATACGCTCGACGGACTACCGAATGGAGCCTTTGTACTCATTTCTGCCCTACTTTCACTCCTCCACAATTCTACCACATTTCTGTCCTCTCTTATCACAATATGTCTCATCCAGGTCTTTTCCTTGGTCTTCACTTTTTCAGGTACATTTTCTATATTTTTCTAAACATTTTCGCCCTGTTCCTTTCTTGGACGTGCCCATGCCATGTAAAACCACTATGATATGAGTTAATCATTGATGGTTCTCATTCATTATCGCCGTAAAGAGAACCACCATTCTGCAAACCTGTTCTTGTTCCAGTATTGTCTGTAGTTTCAGATGATGTTTAACACAAATTGTGATGTGATGGTTGCCATGTTTTGACTATGTCATTGATGATTGTAATGTTCGTCGATACAGATCAAACATTGTTTTGATACACTGAATCAATTTTATTATATATATATCCATACCTAAAAACACAAAATAAAATTACGAACCAGAATATCTTTATGACTGCATAAAAGCCTGTTAGATAACTAGTGAGATAAATTAATTGTTTCTTTGTTTGCAAAGTGACCAAAACCGTTTAAAAACAGTAAAGTAGTCAGCTATATTGCTTGTAGTCCCTTATAAAAGATATTATTACCTACACGGTAATTTGGAAAGAATGCCTTAAAATAGTGCAGGCAACACAGAAATAAAGAAAGATCTGCCCTTAAAGCAGAACAGAGAATACAAGCAGCTATAACGGGACGTCGAGCATCACACTGCGGTCGTTATTGTCGCAGAATATGGTGACTGAGTCGCAGGGCAGTGATTACTTCGAAGGCAATTGAGGTTTAGCTCATCTCTTCTCGCAAACTATATATGGTAAGTATAAATTTAGCAACGTATAATTTTGAATATACTGATTTCTTTTTTTGGAGAGATCTCAGTTTTGGAAACTCGCGTAACTACACCACCCAGAATTAAGCGACCCATTCATAGTACCGTATAAAACTTTATACATCTGATAGGATGAAACATGTTGAGAAACCCTGAAAGTAGCGCTCCGGTATATGTACGAAACAAAACTAATTTAAAAATGGCTATTACCATGTAATGAATCAAGGTTATGTGTCAGATGTCTATTTAAAAATAAATATATAAGCCTGCCGGAAGTGAAAATCACTAACATACAACTTTCACCCTCCTGGAAAACTGTTAACAGAATTACGGAATTCAGGTGACAGTGAAATCAGAAAGGTCCAACGAGAACAACAATTATTGATCTTCAAGACGTGTGGTTCAAGTTCGATTAGTGGTACAGTAATATAATTATCAATAAACGATTTTCGTTTAACTTTTTCGGGTCGCATATTGTATCGGCTTAATTATACCAACACAGCCTTTGTGCACTCTCAAGGGAACGTTATCTCTCTCTGAACATAAACCTTATCTCTAAAGTCGTTCAACTGCCGTAGTAAGTACTTTCATTTCCTTCACGTGGCCCAGAATTCCAGTTTCACTGATCCCCATTGCCACATTGTGTCAAACTACCTTTGTACCATCTGAGTCGAGGAAACAAAGCGGACTCCGTCAAAAGCTTCTGACGAAACCTTCATCTGCAAAAAAGGAATTTCTCTGCGAAACGACACCTGAAGAAATTGACAGTGATGAAAGAGGGATAAGCTAGTCTGTAGACAAGTTGACGGACTTTTGTCAGGAACAAGCAAATCTAAAGTGCTTCATATCGCAAGGAGGATCATTAATAAATTACGTATCTTTCTACTAATTAGAATGATCAGTTTCTTGTAGTTAAATAGTGTACATGCGTATGTGGTCTCAGCATTGTACACCAAAGCATGTCATATCGAATGATTTCAACATGTATCCGACGTCTGGCTGACCAAATACGGATACTTATACTTAAACTCCTAAAATCACCCTCCTTGGAATTAGAAACGCAAACGCTTCCCTCAGCATTTCCCCCCATTTGGAATCGTTTCGTGATGGCCTCTCGCAATGTTATTCGGAATAATGTACGTTGGTCTCAAATAAACTTGATAAATCCAGGTTGAAGGGCCGCTAAGTGTGTATTACAGTTATTAACTTTCTCAACTGAACTGACAGGACAGCTTTTAAATGCGGAAACATTACATGCACTGTGCATACATTCATTGAATAAGTACGCTCGAAGATAGAAATTGAAATATTCACAGAATACGGCCAAGGCACATTAAATGACTAAACATAAGTAACGTCTCTGCTGGTTGTGGCAGAGAGCAAATTCTGGATGGAATTAATTCGTCACAATTCGTTTCAGAACATCAAATAATGGTCTAAATGAGAAGTTTTTACTAAACACAATTAAAACTCACTTATTACTATACTAACTGTTCATATACAATTTGAAGAATTTTAACGTAGTAAACCACTTCCATTCATTGAAAACATGTTAATATCCTTCAGTTAATATGTTAAATATCTAAATCAATTTAGCACAGTTACAGTTCACTTAAAATACAGAAAAAAAAACACAAAACATTATCAAATATGTCTCATCCAATTCATTTTGTTGTTTTATTTCCCAAACACGTTTCACTTCATTCTATGAACCACCTTCAGTGGTTCTGACTGTTGGGTGTTTATACATGTAATTACATTTGTTCTATGTTGCAATTTAAACATGAAAATTATGGTATATAAAGATATAAGCTTACTTACACTTTTTTAGTATAATATCGGCTTATAATCTGCATCTTTCTAGCATTAATCAGGTAAGTAGTAACATGATTTTTTATGTACTATTGTTAGTCCTTGTTGTTTTTATTTTTTGTTTTTCTTGCTTTGGCTGCCATCGACTCCAGGAATAAATGATTAATGTAAAAGTTTCAATAATAGCAAACTTGGGAAGCAAAATTACAATCGACGGTTGAAGCAAGAATGATGTTAAATGCATAATAGCACTAACAAAAAGAGCTCTCATGATAAAGAGAAATCGTTTAGTTTCAAACATTGATCTAGGAATTAGAAAGAACTTTTTAAAACTCTATGTGTGTAGCGCAGCACTTTATGGTAGCAAAACATGGACTTTAGAAATACCAGAAAGAAAGAAAATTGACGCATTTGAAATGTGGTGCTACAGAAGAAAATTAAGTGGACAGACAAAGTACGAAATGAACGAGTTTTGGAAATAATGGGTGAGGAAAGAAGTTTGTGGAAGAAGCTTACAGAAAGAAGAGACAGGCTGGTAGGTCATATTTTGAGACATGCTGGATTGTTTAATTTGTTAATAGAAGGAACAGTCGAAGGTAAGAACTGTAGAGGAAGACAAAGATTATATAGAATGTATGAAGCAGCTAATTGAGGACGTGGGTTGTAAGGGATATGTAGACATAAAGAGGTTAGCACAAGATAGGAAGGGATTGAAGATTGCATCAAACCAGTCGAAAGACTAATGACAGCAAAAAAAAAAAAAATGTAAAATTTTTTCATTTAAATTTATTTTCTTCTAAGCAAGGTATAAAGTTATTTCAAATATTTTAGTGGGATTATAGTTTGTTCCGTATTTTTAATATCCACCAGCAGTTCTCGTTTTGCGAAGTTCCTGGTAGCTCAGTGGTTAACGCGCTTGCTTTCAAAAAATTCCTGCTCGAGGTACCCCAATAATTTCCAGAACGGGAATGCTGGTTGCTGAGATAAGGAATATCAGTTTACATTTTGGCCCAGGCTGTGTTTCAACCTAATCACAACATCTGCTAAAGCTGCTGCTCCATAATCGAAAAACATAACATCCGGGCATTAATACATACCACATGCGCAAGTCTGTATCTGGAATGTATCTGTTTGTTCCAGCGTCACGCAGGAAATGTAGATTTTTAATGGTTTTTCACAAAAAGTGCAAGGCATTGCGAATAAATAACAGAAAGAATCAGTTTGTTCAGGAGTACAAAGTAAACAATTCAGGTGTTGACACGGTTGATTCCCTGAAGTATCAGAGGGTAATAATACAAAGTAACATCAAATGGGACTTGCACATAACTTCCATCGTAGGCAAAGCTAATTCTAAATTTCGATTCATAGGTCGTATTTTGAGGAATTGTAATGCTCATACAACGGAAATAGCGTATAAAATACTAGTGCGTCCGTATCTGGATTACTGTTGTGGAGTTTGGGATCCGTATCGCAAGGGCTTGATTGACTCGGTGGAGAGGGTGCAGAGGAGGGCCGCTCGATTCGTGACTGATTGCTACAGCCCTTATGAAAGCGTCGCAGAATTGATACATAGATCGGGCTGGGATCGTATGGAAGACAGACGATGTCGTTTGCGTTTAGATTTATTGGAGAATATGCTAAATTCTTTGACTTGCGAGTGCAATGAAATACTTCTTCCGCCAACCTATTTAGGTCGCAATGACCGGAGGGATAAGATTCGAGAAGTAAGATGCCGTACTGATGCTTATATGTATTCTTTCTTTCATCGTACTATTCAGGACTGGAATGCGCAGAATTAGGATTGATTCTCAGCTCCTTCTGCCACCCACAATGGTTGTGAATTGCAGAGTATGGATGTAGATGTAGAAAGCTTGGGGTTCAAGTTAAAATCTGACATACATGTTGAGACATTAGGACACATTTTATGAATATTCCGCCATAACTTAAAAATAGCTGAATCGATTTTGACGGGATTTAAAACTGAGCGTTTCTATAAAGAACACTGCAAATCAAAAGAGGTGGGGGTAAAGGGAAGAGGGATTGGGCTTGTATAACAAAGATAGGCTGTATTTTTCTGCTTGATTTAAAGTATACGTGTGCAAATTTTATTAATATCAGATAAGAACTGTAGGTAGGTATAAAAAACAGTTAAGGGGGTGTAGAGAGGAAGAGTAGTTTTGTTTTTGTAAAACTAGTGTGGTCAGTATTTTTCTATTTGTTTTAAATTATATGTGTGCAAAGTTCCATCGAAACCACATAAAAGCCGTAGATTTGAATACATTTGCAAAAATTAAATGGTGTTAGGGAGTGGGGGTTGGGTTTTGTGAACAGAATGTAGAGACTACATTTCTCTTTTATAAGTATACGTGTGCAGTATTCCATCGAAATCTGATAAAAACTTTGGCTTTCTATAAAGAACATTAGAAATTAAGAGGGCTGGGGTAGAAGGTAAAAAGGGTTGGGCTGCTGCAAACCAAATTTAAACAAAAATATTCTGTATACGTGTGTATTCTGTATACAAAAATATTCTGTATACGTGTTCAAAGTTCCTTCAGAATCGAATAGAAACTGTAGCTTTGTATAATGTACATCAACAGAAATTAATGGGATGGAAAGTGGGAGAGGGGTTTGGTTTCTCTAAACCAAATATAGACAGTATTTTTCTGTTTGCTTTAAAGTATACGTGTACATAGTTTCTTTAAATTCACATAGAAACTGTAATTTTGTATAAAGAACATTGACACTAATTAGGGGGGTGGAAAGGGGAACAGGGATTGGATTTTTGTAAAACTAATGTGAACAGTACTTTTCCTCTTCTCTCTTTTTTAAAGTATATTCATGCAAAGCTCCATCGAAATCGGATTAAAATGCGGGTTTGTGCAAAAATTAGTGATTTAGGGGTGATGAGTTGGTTTTTTATTTTTTGGTCAGAATTCTTCTCCATGAAAAATACATATACGTACGAAATTTTATAATGATTGATCAAACGGTGTCGACTGTAGCTTCTTATAAACAACATTGACAAAAATTAAGAGGGTGGAAAGGGAGACAAGAATCTTTTTTTTTTTTAAATGTTGGCATCCTTTTTCTCTTTATTTTAAAGTATACGTTGCAAGTTTTCATCCTAATTGGATAAAAACTGTTGGTTTGTATAAAAATTAAATGGTGTAAAGGGGGAGAGATGGTGGTTTTGGATTTTTTGATCTGAAATCATTTCCATGAAAAAATACACAGGCTACATGTGCCAACTTTCATTGAGGTAAGTCAAATGGTGTCGACTGTAGCTTTTTAAAAAGAACATTGGCAAAAATTAAGGGGGTGGAAAGAGAGAGAGGGGTTGGGCTTTTGCAGACCAAATAGTGACATTATTGTTTTCTTTATTTTAAATTATACATATCCAAAGTTCCATCGAAATCGAATAAAAAAAATTGGTTTGTATAAACATTAAGGGGTATAAAGAGGTATAGGGGGTGGTTTTTCAATGAAATTTATATGCGACCACTTTGAAAGTATACCCTATCCACTAAATGTTTTTTTATTAAAATCGGTTCACAACAGGCGAAGATATGGGTGGACATACATCCAAAAAAATACAGACGAATTGAGACTCTCCTCTTTTTTTTTTTAAGTCGGTTAAAAAGTTTTTTGATTTTTAATGCAATACGCGTGAAACCACAAATGTGGTGGTGGAAAATTATTTGTATTGGAAGACGGCTGTCTCTAATTCGGTCCGGACAGCTGGATTAGTGTTTGTTGATTATCAGATTGAGCTGCAGTACTCAGGTTTGACATGTAACATAAGATATGGCTGGAGTGTTGAAGGGCCTTTCAATACAGTGTCCGTCCATTCAGCTGCTATAAGTTTCCCAAGGTTTTTATCGAATTTACTCTAGGATGGATCCTGAAAAATGTCATTGCCGATACCTTTTGCGTTCTCTCTCAGCACTAATGACCTCGGTAAAACCCTTAAAGCACTGAGAACATCTGCACTTCAAAAAAAGTAAAGCAATCATTTCGTAACTTTCTTGAAGCCACCCACCAAAAAACTAAGATTTATATAACATTAAATTCTTTGTAACAAAGAAAAGCCAATTTTCTCAGGCAACACAACCAGCGGTGGCCCGTATCACAAGGTCTGGCCTCGCATTCGGGAGAAAGCGGGTTCGAATCTCCGTCCGGGCATCCAGATTTGGGTTTTCCATGGTTTCCCCAAATCACTCCAGGCGAATGCCGGGATGCTTTCTTCAAAAGGCCATGGCCGAATTCTTTCCAGTTCCTTTTTCTCAGTCCCATCCCGCCTCTAATGACCTCGACGTCGACGATGCGTAAATTTTTTAAAAAAAGATGCGATGTTGTTGTAGGCCATGTTTCCACAGTTGCTTAATTAATTACTAGTTGAAAGAACACGCCAATGCAAATGTTTAATTTATTTATTGCTGCGTCGTACGCGTTTCACCTCTCATGGAGGCATCATCAGCGAAGAATCTGTGTTACAGTTTTTATATACAGTTTTTTATACATTTTTATCCTATTATTACAAATTATGAGCATATCTCATAAAATATGCTCATAATTTGTAATAATAGGATAAAAATGTATAAAAAACTATACATAAAAACTGTAACACAGATTCGTCGCTGATGATGCCTCGATGAGAGGTGAAACGCGTACGACGCAGCACTAAATAAATTAAACAGTTGCATTGGCGTGTTCTTTCAACTAGTAACTTTAAAAAAAAAAAAAAAAAGTTTCGCAAGGATTCACTGGCAGTTATAAGCATCTGCGAGATGTGTATAAAGGCTACAAACTAAGTACACAAACACGTCTATGAAAAGACAACACTGCAAACAGATGCATCAGGTCCTCTTCTTATGAACGCCCAACCCGTGTCTGGGCGTAGACAGTTCCCATGGCAACTTCTGGGCAGATGAACTGGGGTGGTTTCCCCAGTGCTACAAGTGTTGTAAGTGTGAATGACTGTGTTAGTGCGTGTGTTCAGAGTAGAGCTTTGTTTGTGTTGTGGGTGACAGATGAGAGAGGGTGAAACACGGCGCCGGCCATTCAGGATCCGAAAGACAGTGGGCTTTACATCCCCATGCGATGGACGAATCACCGTCAACAGTGTCGTATGCCCTCGCTTCATGCGCACTGCAGACCCAGGACTTTGGTGCACCACCTGGTGATTAGGAATTATGCACCACCACCTCTACTATCCTGCTGATCAACTCCTGACTCCACTAGCAGGCCTCGAACCAGATAACCTCACGTCAGCGCCAGGCGCCATCACGGCGCGCCGCAGCAACAGAGCCAGTGAAGCTTAGCGTAGTCCTGTACCGTCGGACGACGATTGCAACGTATTCAAACGGAGTTACTGACCAAATCACCCTTGAAAGCACGAAAACTGGAGTTTCGATACACTGACAACTATTTCTCCGTAATTATTCGTATCACAAATACAGCGTAGAGATAATAAACAGGAATTATTTGCACTGCTCCCGGTTCGACACTTCTCATTATCAGCTACATACAGGGTGTTACAAAAAGGTACGGCCAAACTTTCAGGAAACATTCCTGACACACAAACAAAGAAAATATGTTATGTGGACATTTGTCCGGAAACGCTTACTTTCCATGTTAGAGCTCATTTTATTACTTCTCTTCAAATCACATTAAACATGGAATGGAAACACACAGCAACAGAACGTACCAGCGTGACTTCAAACACTTTGTTACAGGAAATTTTCAAATTGTCCTCCGTTAGCGAGGATACATGCATCCACCCTCCGTCGCACGGAATCCCTGATGCGCTGATGCAGCCCTGGAGAATGGCGTATTGTATCACAGCCTTCCACAATACGAGCACGAAGAGTCTCTAACATGGAAAGTAAGCGTTTCCGGACACATTTCCACATAACATATTTTCTTTGTTTGTGTGTGAGGAATGTTTTCTGAAAGTTTGGACGTACCTTTTTGTAACACCCTGTATACGAGCACAGAAAGCTCATTACACTACTGTATTTAACTTCAAACTAGTATTACCTATTCCTAACAGCATTTCCGATTCGACCGCATGCTTCTTAACAGGGAAATTTGTTGAGGCCAAAAAATTGTACTTCTGGTCCTATTCGTCAACATTTGATCTGTAATTCGAATTACGAAGCCATTTGTAACATTTCCTATAGTTGACATGGAGTGCATTGGTGGTTTCGATCATCGCGAAGACATAAAAATATTTGATGCTGAATTTTCGATCTCTTTTCTTCTTATTCTTCAGTAACCTAACTTCTGTGATTTCATTAATCGTGCTTATCTGAAATGTGGAAACAATGTTGTAAATTATCTAAAAATTATATGCCAACTTTAAAATAAAAATTTTCGTATGTTCGGTACGATATGTCGTCATTGATTTTCTCTTCTTTCCCTACCCCACCGCCTTTTTTAAATCCGAGTCACGTAGTTTATGGACGTCCCCTAAGTATCCGGAATTACGCCTCTCAAGTTATATCTAAATATATCCATGACTCTATAGAGATAACAAATCTTTGACGACATGTCCTAATACACAACTTTGCTGGTTTTATTATAGCATATCTCTGTTTCATATCATTGGATATCACTCTACTGATAACTTTAATGTTTTTGAAAAAAACTTACTCTTCCACTATGACTAGCTGAGTTATCAAAGAACACTAATAAGCGGCAGACAGCCTTATGCAAAATTCTTAACAAATCTATTTTGTGTCTGTGAATACGAACCGTAATGCAGCGATCACATGATTTTTCTGATTCCATCACAAAGGGGAAGAGAACAAACACAATACGAGTAACCTACATGTTGCATAAAAGTGAAGGCAGCAGTTTAGCGACTTGTAGAACACAGTAACTCAGCGTAAGCAGATGCAAATTGCAACATAACGCAGGTAAGGGAACGTCCATAAATCACGTAGCTCCATTTTGGCCGTCTGTGAACCCCCTCCCCCCTCTGAATTCCAGATTCCAGAAGACATTTTGTACTATTTTCCCATGTCAGACTATTGTAAATTACATATAGGAAATAATTATTCACACGCTGTTGTGTGTTTCTTACCTCATTTTAATAGTGAAAAATGATATGAATGGAAAGCTACGTGGCCTGGCTCGTACCCCCTTCCCCCCTCCCCCCACGTAGCGCAGCGTAACCTTCCAACCAACCCCTACCCCCTTTTTTTCCTAGAACGAGCCACGTAGTTTATGGACGGTCCCTAAGTATCCAGAATTACGCCGCTCAAGTTATATCTAAATATCTCGATGACTTAATAGAGATCACAAATCCTTTGCGACATGATTTAACAAAAATTTGATAGTTCCATAATCATTTGAAGAAATCATAAAAAGCAAATTCCTGAATCTCGGTAAAACCAGAAATAGTAATAGAAACCTTACCTCATCGCAATATAACTATATAGTTTAGTGTGTTTCATATTGTCTCCAACACCAGCTGCTCAGTGACATACATGCACTGAGGGCTTGTAGTTGAAACCACTCAGTCCAAACACCAGTTGAAGGGTCAGTCTGATCATTGCATGATTATTTTTCATTTAGCCTCTTGATATTATATATGGAGAAGCTGAGGCTGATTAATAACACACTGATTACGTAGGAGCTGTTGTTGGCTGTAGATTTCGCTCTTTATCTGCGGTCTAGTATCAGTTCTTTTGTGTCCGTTGTGGACTTCCTTCCTCTCCAGCAGCAGTTTTTGCTGCCTGCCGACCGTAACGTGACCTCACGACCAGAAAAATGTTCCGGATGACTGTTCCCACTCCAGCCAGCATTCCTCTGTCGTATCACCCCACTACGCGGCTCCCAAGCCGTCAAACAGAAGAGAAGCTTTTCAGTTTTCTCTGAACGCAGGAACAATACAGTTATCAGCAGAGATAATAGCAACACATTCCGTTAACTCGTTTCTCTTTAGGGGAGTGAAAGGAAACTCTTTCTGCAGTATACTGTCAGAGTTCACAAACACTAATATTGTTTTCTGTACTACTGCCAGAAGTTGCCAACCACAGGGCCTCAATTTTAAATATGTTAAAACACTGATTTTAGACGTTCAGCAATACTAACCTATTACTGTTACTCCTGAAGATACAGAATTGCCGTTGAATAAAATGTATTACAGTGTTGGCTTGAAACGAACAGTCAATACTGTACTTGTCCCCAAGCCTCATTGTAAACGGTGTTTTGTGGGAGCAATAACCTGCATTCTCAGATTATTTTCAGGAATAACATCAGATATGACAATGTTATCATGCAGTAAACATGAAAAACGTCAAACGTGACTGGACACTTCAAAACGGAACCTGCTGTTTCATTTCGAACATTTGAGGTCATGGGATGAAACTTCGCACTTCATATGATTAGGTGCTACAGTTTTTTCTACTAAAAATTCTAGCTCATACACACAGATACCATACTGAATATAGTACGAATAGCTTCTCCGAGCACAAAAAGGAAAAGATCCGCTTAAATCTTGAAATGTAATCAATAGAGAGTATTGAAAAATTAAAATGGTCAATAAGTTTAAATATCTAGGTGAAGTAATTCAGATTAATGAGATTGATAAGGAAGCAAACAGATCAAGAATAAGAAAACGGGAACTAGCATATCAACTGACTAAAGATACATACATCAACAGGAATCTCTCAAGGAAAACTAATAACAGAATAAAATTTATTGAAATGCTACCTTCACTATAACAGCCAAAGCCACAACGCAGTAATCAGAGCAGAGGGTCTCTGTGCCTCAGAATTCTAGATCTCTATGAAAACTAGGAAAATAGAAGAGACAGACAAAAAGGAAAAGAAAATATTGAGGAAAATCAGGGGACGGTTGAAAACTGAAAAAGGACTGTTTAGGCACTGGAGGAATAAAGATCTTCATAAGAAAGAAGAATATGAAAGGATGTCAAATATGATCAGAAAGAGGAGAATCAATTTTTTTTGTCACGTGATGAGAATGGATAGCAACAGACTTACAAAAAGAATTTTCAGAGTAAGAATAGCAACAGTGAACCCAAGGAGAAAAGAAATAACGGAAGATGGAACAACTTTTAGAAGATTGACACAAAATTTCAAGGGTTTCCAGGAGAAGATGAAAGATAATAAGATCTGGAACCAAGAAAGGAGGAAAAAGAAAGTGAAAGGATGAAGAACTATAGTAAGTCAAGAAAATAAGCATATAGTTAAAGGCACAGGGTTACTTTTCATGGTCGATAGATGGCCAAAATCGAGGAAAAGAAGATGAGAGTATTTTCTCTTCTATCGGATGAACCGCGGACGATATCAGGACGGGTACTCTTATCGATTAGTTTCTCTGGGCTGTAGTGTATGGAGTTATCAGAGCTAACCCAAGGTGCCGCATGCTTAGCGTCCGAGCGATAAATAGCAGCAGAGCCTGGAAGCGTCGAGAGGATCCTGCGAGCATAACGGTCCAGGGACGCCAACGAGGTCGGCGGGAACTTTCTTCTCGGAAGCAGACGTGAAATGTGAAAGCGGTTCTCAGGAGTTAGCTCTCCCGGCCACAGTGTGTCCGAGATAACAGTATCGCTGGACTGTGCAGACACCTCTGATCCGCCTTGGCTCCAGAGTGGCGGACACTCCGATAAAGTGCGCTATCTGCCACCGACTTCGCGGTAAACCGATGCAGCTTCCAAGATAAAGCATAAAGCTGCAACAGCGTCTGTGGCGAGCATATCAGCATACATGCCAAGACTGTTCAAAAAGAGTCCGCAGAAAAAATACAGCTACGTATCTGCAGGTGTGATAGCCTGATCCCCTCGAGAGTATTGTTCTTGGAAGTACAAACATATCTTCGTGATTACTGGAATCATTTCTCATGTGCTTTTTCATCCCTACTGCTTTGTTATTAACTGACACTAAAAAGAATTGTAAAAACTGGATGAAACTTCTTGACTACACTTTCAAACGACAGCGAGAATGGCCAAACACAACGCAAGATATCAATATCTTGCAGGGAACGTGAAATCTGCTACGAACTACGTATTTGGTACCAACAAGGGACCATCTTGGAAGTTTCTTATCGCTTTCACCAGCATAGCGTGGTGTAAGGGGTTTCTATTGAAATAAGTCATGTGTGTGAGCTGAAGCACAGACCTAACTCTGTCCTCCTTTCACCATCCATGATTTAACTCACAGCGGTCATGTGTAATGACTAAAGAATCGATACGGTATCGATTGAGTTCGTTTGTTTTTTGACTAATTAGCCCGAGCGTGGTGGGTGAGTGGCTAACGCTCTTGCCTCCCATTCGGGAGGACGCCGGTTCGAATCCCCGTCCGGGCATCCAAATTTGGGTTTTCCATGGTTTCATCAAATCATGGATGCTTCCATCAAAAAGGCCATGGCCGAATTCCTTCCCGTTCCTTGTCACCAGTCGCATCCCGCCTCTAATGACCTCGATGTCGACGAGGCGTAAAACCATAAGTAAAAAAAAAAGAAAACTAATTAGCTCTTTCTGTGCGTATTGTTTATCCATTTGTCTTTGACATCAGTACTAACAAAAATTTCAACTCAGTAGTAAAAGAAACTAACTTCAAGACTAGATTAGTGGGATATTCTATGTGGCAGTTCTGCTGTGGTGATAGAGGCCTAGAAGCCGCCATTTTCTGTGTTCTCACTCTGAATCAGAGATTCAATTTTAAGAATTCTGATCGTTTTAGTCGAATCATTTAAGATGAATGCTAACATGCTTTGTGACGTGATTTGCTTGCCATTCCTTCATAGTGACTCAAGTCTTAGGCGTCATGATTCAGCCGTGGGTGGGCCTCTTAACATCATACACCCTGATACTTACATCTCGATAAGAGGCGGGCTTTCTCAGCGGCGCTGAAGTTAACAGTGATTAGACAACAATTCCATCGTATCAGTCTTTACGGTAAGACATTAACTGAATAATGTTCGGTGATGAAACAATTAAGAAAATTAGTGAACACTTGGGAAGCAATTAACTCACTCAAATTTCAAACATACAGCACCAAAAAGACTAAAAACTAATATGACAATCTCCAATGTTTCTGGTAGATTTCAGGTCTCGATTTGTGTTAACACGAGTCGACATGTGATGTAAATCGGAATAATACACAAACTTCTAGATTATGCGCTTATATAGGAATTAACTGATCAGTATTTCCACTGTCTAATGTCAAAGAAGTCAGCTGTATTTTTTGAGCCGAGGGAAGAGATTATTTTTCTTAATTTTAAACGATTTTTTGCGTTATGAGCGACACGACCATGAATTGGTAGATCAGATTTCTTGTAAATTTAGCGCACTTATTATTGAGAACCATTGGCTGGTGGAGGTATGTGGGTCAGTGCTATGAACCAATATAAGATAGACATGATAATTATCATTGGAGAATGTAGTTGGAATTTGTATCGAGAATAGCATTCAGCGTTGGGTCGACAAGGTTCAGAGCTGAAAGCTACAGAACCTTAATATCATTCTTGGAAACTTAGTTAAAAGTTATTATATTCTCGAAACAGAAATATCAATAACTGGTGAAACAAATTGGATGTTTCTGTAGAAATGATTCAAGTTTAGTGACATATTTTTACAAAATAATTGATATAGTGCACTTGATGAACTATTCAGCCTCTGTGGACAAACAGAAAAGTCACAGCAGTAGTTTGATCACGGTCGCACTCTTTCAATTTTGTCTCTACCCGGGAGGTAATTTCGTGCGGGTTGCATATTTTCTCTCGCAGGGGTTAGTTACGCATAGCGTCCGCCCACCCGACCGATAGCAACAACAACCATCTGCCACGGCTGCTCGTCATAACGTCACTCATTATCATGCATTTACCTGCTATTTTATATTTTCGCTCTGTTAATTAACATATTTACCACATGAAACCCAACTTTGAGCAACTATTAATTCAAAGAAATCACGAGCTAATTCAAACTTTTGTGATTCTAGTAAATGGTTTTATAATACAACGGTCTGTTAATTTTTAATTGTTAATTTATACCTCTCATTATGTTCACGGCAACGAGTCACCGAATCAAATAAATATAATATGTTTACGGAATTTGATGCTATTTTCAACCACCAGACATGTGTCCAGACCACGTGACATTATGTAAATCTGACTCAGTGGATGATTCTTTAAACGGATAGGAAATGACGTAAGCATAGCTCTGACGGTATAGGGAGTGACAGATCAATTGAAACAAGGAGCATTCATTGTCAGTAGTAAATGCTAAACTATAGAAATGTTTGCTAAAACGTTTTCTGATTGTAAAGACAATATTCATATTTTTAGCTATCGAGAATCTTTTCATCCATTGTTTGAAATAGCTGCTGAAAGCTTCTGAATTACTTCAACTTTAGGTTGAAAGAATTAATTAATCTGGGTAGTCAGTAATTTTGCATCCATTTACATCAATACATATTGTTAACAAAACGAAACAAAAAACTAGCTCCTTCATTTGACGGTAGTACGATAGAGTCAAACATGGTATAAACCTAACAGACTTTGACACTAATGAAATAATTGTTTGGAGACTGTAGATCGAAATAAATTGTATCGACTTGTGTTAATGCAACAAGATGTTGTGTCGCTCAAACGAGTGGTAGGCAGAGCTTGCATAAGCTGAATTACATCACTGCAAAATACACGCTACAAACAACGTTGATGCCATTTGCATTAAACTTTTTTTTTTAACTGCTTTACGTCTCTTTTTAACATCGAGGTCTTTAGAGACGGGAAAGGATGGGGGGCAAGGATGGGGGCAAGGAATGGGAAGGAATTCGGCCATGGCCTTTTGAAGGAAGCATCCCGGCATTTGCCTGGAGTGATTTGGGGAAACCATGGAAAACCCAAATCTGGATGCCCGGACGGGGATTCGAACCGTCGTCCTCCCGAATGCGAGGCGAGAACGCTAACCGTTACACCGCCCCGCTCGGTTTGTATTAAACGATAGGTTTTGAATACAAATGAACAACCAATACAATCCTAATTTTGCAGTCCCCTTTCCGCAGTTATTAAATAAAACCTGAACTCGCATTAGTTCCGTAGTGTGATAGAATATTTCTACCACATTGAATTTTTACTGCGATTAAATAATGAAAGTGTGATATAGTCACATTTTTACCAAAATCGAAGAGAAAAACAATTATGAACTTATAACGAAACACATTAAGGGGGGACTTAAGTAAATACTCCAGTGCAGTGCAAAAATTTTGTATTTCCTAAAAGACGCTTATTTGCGTAGTGCGAAGAATGTTTGTAGGGGACAGTGCGACCACCAAACGCTACGGGAGCTGTTTTTAGTAAGTAAGCTGCCGAACAAAGAAAGTGGAACAGACGGGAATAATCTGGCTGAGGACATCAGCCATGAAGTCTAATACTTTACAGTTATGACCAAAGCACTAAGTTTGCTTTTTTAGAGCAAACAGTATTTAATGGTGAACTCAGTTGTTTAATCATTAGTGGTGTGATGATTGCGGTTTTATGGGAACCCCACCACGTAACTGTGCAGATAGCAATAAAAATTGATGGTACATTAACATTCATAATGGTGTCTCCTGTGATTCTAAACCTGAAGCTCCCTGCATGGAGAAATCCGTGACGTTTTAACAGAACTCATTGCTCCTAGCAAATCAGTTTTATTTGAACTTAAGCTAGCTGTGTATGTCACTAAGTTCGGAACTATCACGCGCTGCGCAGGCATAGTTGTATGTGTGGACAGTTATAAAGGTCATAAACGTCTCATGCCAGAGGTCATATTTCCTGTTTCAGTGCTGTGTTATAAAACTGACTGTCTAAACATTTTGACAGGTGTAACATTTTCTGGTGTCACATGTAAATGGCCAATCATTGGGATTTTTTGTGTTTTAAGCAACTTCCACAACATTCACATATTAACTGCATATTCATTTTCTTTGTTTAAGAAAATAAACGACTGATTGTAATTTTTATAATTTTTGTGAAAACAAAATTCTTGTCTGTCAATCCCGAGAGTAAAATAAGATTAATATTTATAAATATGGATAAATTTGAAGGAAATTAGAAATCCTAGGAATTCAGTAGAAACTAGCTGTCACATTACTTCTTCACCATATTTCCCAACATTTTTGGAGTCGGCTTCTTTCACTGAGTTTTACTCAATTTTGGAGCTTTGGTTTTACGGGTGCATGACCTTGCTGACTGTAAGCAATTCTTACCTGCTGCAGGTGTACTAAATACTAATGGAGGTCGTGGAGTGTAGTCATATATCTGTGTAACGTGTAACTATGTTCAGAGTGTGATAAGTGTAATTTTTTATGGTTAAGTGTGTAGTTTACGAGGCGCAGGTTGGGGACTTTGTTGGCTGCAGGAAACTGCAGTGAGGACGGCCGATACACGGGGGCTGGGCTCCGCCCGGTCCGTTGTACTTCCCCGATGCAGTGTGCGGCGTATTCCCAGGCGCTTTGCCTTCAAAAGTTTCAGCTTGTTCTGATGGCTTGATCTGCAACCAGGGGCGGATCCAGGATTTTGGTTTGGGGGGGAGGAGGGCTTGAGCGGACTTTGGTTTGAGGGGAGGGGCTTGGCTTGAGTGAATTTTGGTTCAGAGGGCTTGCCTTCAGTGGATTTTGGTTTTTGGGGGGGGGGGGCTTGAGTCGACCATGGGGCATGGGGTAGTCTTTATAGCCTCCTTGGGCCTTGAATCCGTAGAGCTAAAACAAAGGTCTCCAAAATTACAATGTCGGGGGTGGACCTAGATACTTTTGGGGGGGGGCCTTGAGCCCCCTAGCCCCCCCCCCCTAGATCCGCCCCTGTCTGCAACACCAAATGACTGGAATTGTAACTATTATAAATTATGGAATCCATCTGTGCTTTAAGTTTGTACGCCGACTACACAGCAGCAAACAGTTGGTTTTGGCAAGATGAATCAACATACAGCGGTGTCCTGGGTGGCGGGCAGGACATGCGGGCGAGAGGTGTAATGGCCGACCTCACGCCAGATGGAGCGTGGGTGCGGCCGTAGCTGATAGCAACTCCCACACGACAGATTAGCAAACACCATATCCCACATATGTCGGCCACCAAATAGGACTTTCATCCAGTTTCCATTAAATTACCACCTGTTTCAATTGATATAATTGGAAACAAGGGTCACACCATATCTTTGGACAAAAACAAAAACTTTTAATATTATACTAGCTGGTACTCACGACTTTGTTCCTGCGACACAAGATGGACGACAAGAAGTTTCTAGCTAGTGAAATTTGGCATCAATCCTTCTGTTTAATCTTATTGCTTAGTGTCACAATGATTTCGTCTACTAATTCTGCTGAATATTTTATAACGATGCTGCTGCAGTGCTGTACTACACCGTCCGCTTGCAATAGTAAGTGTGGAGAGTTCGAAATCTGGTCGGTATTGGGGTATTTACTAGTCTTCCAGGTCTGCGGATGTTTCCTTCGTATAATTATTTGAGATAATCCACGAACGCTAACCTACAGGTTCAACCATGAGACGTATGGAACGCGCGACGAATTTAACACCCCGTTAGTTAGCACAACACGAATTTGTTTCCAGTGTTATATTAGGTGCGCGATTTTAGTACTTGTGTATCTGAAGCAGTGATATAAAGCAGCGGTAATTTAAGTACATCTACGGTCGTTCAGATTAGCCAATAACGTTATAGTGGATAATAGTTTCCGTTTATGATGTGGTATATTCAGAACTAACGACTTTCTAACAGATAAGCACAACTGCTCGGTGTATTGAAAGGCTCATAAGGATCACTTTTACAGCAGTTCACATAGTGCTGCTATGACGTTCTCGGCACGGTACTGGTACTCCGTTTGCTGTAATTAGCTGGTGACACTTTAAGATGGCTCTCCATTTCCACCTCACAGTATTCGCAGAAACAGACATTAAGCTCATTTGTTATCGTTCGCCGCCCTGTGCTGAGCTTCAGCTGCGTCCAGTAAAGACAGGGCATTAACTTCAACATTCCAAAAAAAAAAAACATTACAGACGCAGAAAATAGACAGGTAAATCGTTAGGAAATTAAGCCACAACCGAGGTTTAATCGTCAAATTACAGTGCCAAATAAAATTTGTGAAAAGTACCGTGGCTCTTCCAACACAGCATAAAATTTCACTTAAAAAAATAATTATACAAATTTTAACGTAAATGTTGGACAATTTTCATTGATAATCGTTATCTGTTAATTACTATTTCACTTACAATGGGTCAGTTTACTGTGCAATACGTATAGTGGTAACATATAGAGCATGTTGAGATAATATTGTTTTAACTTTCTGTTCATCACGTTATGTAAAAGCAGAAAAAGGTTCTAACCAGTTCATTGCTATTAATACCTCACTGGATAAATCGAAGAGCAGATCATTGGCATCTAGCCAACGAGGTGAGAACTTCTCTCTGATTTTGTTCGCCAGAGTTGGAACAAAATAGAAAAGAGATATCCTTTTCGGCCGCAGTAATCATAGCTGGTGTGCTATCAAGTGTTGCCTCGTCCGGCTTTCTACTTCGCTGACAGAGAAAGTCGGACAGCCAGGTGACTGGGCTGGAAACAAACAGCTAGCTTACATCACCTTATACTGGACATTTCATTTTCTTATCAACAAAAAAACAAACAAAATTTGATAGTCCATAGAAATGTTGGGTCTCGAGGGTCATCCAGGTATACGCTCTCCATCAGTTAATGTATTCGTCGAGAACATCAACGGATAGATAACATTGAGCCAAACATTATATGCAAATATAAAAAATCATGCTTTTCTACGACTTAGATAGCTTCTGTTTAGTTATTATGTTACAAATTTTAGCGATATATTTCACTTACGAGTAATTTACTTAAACTTTTCTCTTATTATATCCACAAAAATTATACGTCATCAAGGTATTCAAGTGTTTATGTTTCATTGAACCTAAATTTTTTTAGAAAAAACTTTTTTTTTTAAAGTTTCTACAATTTATTGCTCACTCTGTGAACTGTTGCACAGCAAGTTTTGTTTCTGTCATAGGCGGTTTGTGAGTGTTGCAAGTTATTACAAATATCGTGTATAGATAAGGTTTTTTTTTTTTTTTTTTACCATGTATAGATGTTTTTACTGAATTTGGTATTCTAGCACGAAATTTGAATTTAGCTGACGGCCATAACTACAATATAAGGAGCAAAACTGTAGGTGTATCTTTCTAGGAAATGATCTACTAAGTGTATCTACGGGACTTTTATAAGCTTAAATCGTAGTGTATACTGAATACAATTACTTTGTCGCGTAATTAATTCTTCGATTAATAAGAAATCTCTATCTACAGTAATATATTACGTGCGACGTGATTTCAGTTTTAAAGATTCCACAACAAAAATACAACACATATTTTTGTAGAACAATAGAAATGCGAGTTCTAGATGTTGAGAAGAATTATCTCTCTACTGCTAAATATATCTAAACAAAAAATCCGCCTCGTGAAACCGCGTGCTACCTTGTCACATAAGTTAATACAGAACTACACAGCGACATACGTAGTTCAGTACCCACTTCATATGGAATGCGTCCCTGCCGGGAACAGTTAGTGAGGATACGAAAGCGCCGCGTTCGTATTCCGCCTGACTCTGGATTCTAGGTCAACGAACAGGTTTGGCACAAGGCGCCCATTTCTAATAGACTAGAACTGGCCGAAACAGCCGCCCTACGTTCATTTTGTACAGCCTTCCTATTGGTTCAGCGAAACTTGCGAGTGACTTCTTCTTCCTGGTAACGTCTTCTTAGAGAAGGTTGAACACCATACGTAGCAATATCATTCTCCACTAATAATAAGCTAGGTCACCTATTGACACAAAAACAGACAAACATAAAATCAAGAACAGTGATGTACGACACAAAACATGTTATTAACGACATTCAAAATAATTTAACAGTACTACATACGCAGTCCAATGCCCAAAAAAAAAAAAAAAAAAAAAAAGATCTGTTAAAATAGTTAGAAATATTTCTCCACAAGATAAAAAGCCCAGAACACATGTTAAATGCATTTTTTTTTTTTGTAACTGCTTTACGTCTCTTTTTAACATCGAGGTCTTTAGACACGGGAAAGGATGGGGGGCAAGGATGGGGGGCAAGGATGGGGGGCAAGGATGGGGGCAAGGAATGGGAAGGAATTCGGCCACGGCCTTTTGAAGGAAGCATCCCGGCATTTGCCTGGAGTGATTTGGGGAAACCATGGAAAACCCAAATCTGGATGCCCGGACGGGGATTCGAACCGCCGTCCTCCCGAATGCGAGGCGAGAACGCTAACCGTTACACCGCCCCGCTCGTGTTAAATGTACAAGTTGACTTTACTAGCCACTATTACTTTAATATTTTTAAAGATTTATTTCCAGTTTAATTTTAAATACTAGAGACATGAAAAGATCACCGACACAATATACTCTGACAACGAATAATAATTTTCATCTTTGAATAGCTTGTAATCCACATCATTTTTAAACTTTTGTTCTGTTTATATAAACATGTGCACCTTATACGACAACGTGTCTAGTACAGTGCTCCGCAGTATAGATGTATACGAAACTAATTATTCAGCATCTCGTCAATTCTGGTAAGTTTTCCACAATGTTTTCACACTTAGTCTTTTCTCTCATAATAAAACCTGTTCACGACACTTAGTTGAAATCATTTTTCAGTGCAGGAACAAACTTTACTAGGCGCGAATCTCGATTAGGGAAAATTTGAAACCAAATATAAATACAATAGTCACCTGAAGATGGATCCACAGGGTCCGAAATGCATTGTGTAATACAGTAAAAGTTGTATTCTAGTGACTGAAGGCTGTTTCTCATTCTACGTTTTGGCCTTCCGTAGTTTATCCGTTACTCTTACTAAGAAGGAAATGCGGATGTCGAACCACTGTCGGTGGTTCTGTGACCAGGAAATTCTCCTTCGCCGAGGTTCCCGTTTTCCTACCGATTTGTCTTCAAGATTTACAAAATGAGAAGACCACCGGTACTAATACCGCTGAGACCATACTCCCGTGCACAGCCTAGGCAGTGTTGTCAGCAACACGCTTCCACAGTTTCCCTGTCCGAAGAAGAAAGCCTCCTGTTTCTCGTGACGTAGCATTACGAACGGTCGTCGAGGCCGCAGCAGACGTAGGGGAATGCTCTGGTCTCGCATTCAGGACGACGCGGGTTCAAATCACATTGCAGCTTTCAATTAGATGAATACCGAGTTGATTCCTTTAGAAGGTCAGGACAGAATTCCATTCCATTCCTTGCTCTTACCCCTCTCTCCCCTCTAATGATGTCAGCAATGCGTAAACCCTCCCTCTCCCCCTCCCCCAAAAAACATCGCGACGGACGTTCGACTTTGGGAAGAAACCTCGAGTTCATTACGTTCTGAACCACACTCGTACAGTTGCTACACAGTGTTTTAAATATTGACTTTCGACGTAGCCCTTTAACAGCTTAAATGCCAGCCACATTAAAAAATTAAAGGTAAGCTGACACTCCAACTCACTTATCAAGCACACTGACAACCTTTACACCTCGTGGCACTAATATACATTTTCTCCTCTAGTACAAAAATATATTTTTTTAATAAAAAAAAATCACTGGATGCCAAATCTGTCGAAAAGGTGGATGCTATAATAATTCTAACTTTAATTCCACAATTTTGGCCATCGAAACTGCGCAAGCGTACTCCCGTGCATTGTCCTGATGGAAGAAGATCTTTTTTAAATGAAGGCGTTTTCTTATCGATTTCTTCGCCTAACCGGGGCAATAACGACGCATGGTAAGCTCCAGTTACTGTTTTTTTTATTTTTTCGAAGTAATAGATGTAGATAATTCCGCATGCATCCCCAAAAAACGTGGCCGACAACTTGCCGGCTGATTTCACCGTCTTTGCCTTCTTTTCACTGATTAAGACTGCTCCTTAGTTTCTGGAGTATAGCACTGTGTCGTCCACAGTTATGAGTCGACGCAGAAACTGTATAGGGTTGTTACAGAAAAGCTCCAAAAGAGCCCCATGAGTCAATTATACGATTGCACGCATTTTCCCTGAGAACAAACGTGTCAGCTAACTTGCCGAAATTTTTTTATTCCTAATTTTTCGTGCAAAATTGAATACACTGTAACTAACGATGTGTCTGTGGCCTCTACTAGTTCACGCACATTGATTCGTCGATCACTTAAAAAGATATCGCGGATTTTGTCAATGATTTCTTGGGTTGCCACATCCACTGGACGACTCAAACGTTGTTCATCTTGTGTGGATGTGCGGCCATGTTTAAAACTCATTTACCCAATTGTTAATAGTTGCAAACGCAGGAGCAGATGCACTATGAGCTTCATCCAGCTCAGCTTTGCTTTCGGTTTTAAGCCTTTTAAATAAAAGTGTTTAATCACCTATCAAAACTCTGTTCCTTCCATTTTTCTATATGACTAACACTTGTTTGTTTTAGTCAATAATAACAATTAAACCACCTGATGAACGTAACTGAGAGTATATCTGTCATCTAATGAGTAATGATGTTTACTAAAAACATATAATTTTGTGACACTATGCGCGCCATCCCTTGAATTTTCTAAGGACTTATTGAACGACGCTGGTATAAAAATCATTTTCTGGCCTTGAAAATTATTCATTAAAGTTTCAAGTAAATTATTCCAAGTTAGCCAACGCAGTCCGAAGGATCTGGGAATGTTACTAGCTGCTCACTGTCTTGGAAATTTGACAAAAAAGACTTACCAAAATGGTTTCCCTGAGGAGTATATTGTGACCTCACGTTTAATTTAATTTAATTGCAATGGAGCGCTTGCTCCCGAGACAATTTCCCTGCAAACACATATTTCCCCTTTCCTTTTCCCTCTACTAATTTCAACTTTTTTAGCTTATTTGGTAAATTATTTATTATTTATCTTGGTAGTTTATTCCCGTGCTCCAGTTTGTGGACAGGGTCACCTTTTCCTCTCCATTCATCTTTTCTGATTCTTCCACCAGTATTTTTTCACGCCTCATTACCGGTATCTGGCTTGTACATTCCCATGTCTCTCTTCACGTGGCAGCAATGGGTTGGTTCTAATCTATATGGTCCCCCACGATTTTTGATAAAAAAAGATTATCGACGTTGAGTTTTTTCGACCACACAACTAACTACATTTTGTGTTTCTACTCTCTCAAGTCATTTATCGTATCGTCACAAGAGTTGTTGTATCGCACAATATGGACAAAACACGATCAACACAATACTTAATTAAAACCACGCATGCCCCAAGTCGGAGTTGAACCGGTGACCTCCGCAGTGGCTTTATAGACAACAGAAATCCTCGCATGCGGAGACCGTTAGAATATTCATATTTTTACTGAGAACAATGTTATGACAACGCTTTCTTGTTTTAGAGATGACTACCCTACAGCGGACATCATATCTTTGCTTCCTGTTTGACATTCGCCCACAGATTACTTCTCCTCTTTTTCTGGTAACTTATACATAAGACAGCAAATGGCAGAAAGTATCTCAGAAAAAATTATTTCCACTTCCGAGGAAACAACAGTCATCTCTAAAACAAGAACGCATGTCACAACATTTTTAACAGACGGTTTCATTAAAATATCCTAAAGGATATCGCATGCAAGATTGTTTCAAACAGCTACCGTAAATATCCTAGAAGTTTCTGGAAATATAATGCTAATGACGTTCCGTTGCATATAGAGCCACACCGGTGGGGGTGGAAAGCCGAGTTTCCCTTGACCTTGGCAGAATGGAGAGGGTGAGGTGCAGTCTTATCTAGGGAGGATTCATTCGATAACAGCCCAAGAGCTCGAGAACAATGCTTAGCACGGAGAAAAACTCTTCAACTCCTTCGAGACTGCAGGCATGCAGTTCGTGGTTAATCTGGCAAACGACACCAGCACTTTGTAATAAGTTTCAACATTGTGATAGCTGGAATCATTTCTTCAAAAGGTCAAATGCCTTCCTGTTACTTGCCCCAAATAATTTTACCGTAATGACATCGTTGTCGTTGAGGTACAAAATCTGCACCCCCCCCCCCCAAAAAAAAAATCGATCCCATTAACTAACGAAATTACTTCAACATCTTGGTGCTGTTCTCAGATTTTGTATCCGTCTTTGTCATTCTTTAGACAGTAAACTTATCTTTGTCCATATACTTATTCTAGGTATGTGAACCATAAGCTACTAACCTCGTGGTGGGGAGGAATTTGGCTGCAAGATACAGGGAGTTACTGGTATTACCGAATCGATTTAAACGTCTTCCCGTATCAATCATTTCAGCAAGTGCTAAGGTAAAAGATTAATAGTTGGTTTTCTCTCATTTTCTGCATTGTCTTCGAGTAGATCGAGTTCCATTCATAATGGATTTATGCACTTTGTACTTTCGAAAAATACTGTCAGGGCTTTGCGGCTCGTGACGTTGGGGTCGTTGGAATGAGGAATGGGCTGGGTGGTGAGGTGGAAGGATTTAGCTACGGTCTTTTGGAACAACAATTCCTGCATCTCCTTAAGTGATTTATGGAAACTATGTAAAACCGAAATGTTGATGGCCGAAACGGAAATTGAATACCAGACTCGATCGTTAAAAAATTTCCTGTTGCTCTCAGCAGATATAGAAATCAATTTATTTATAACTGAGGTAAGAGCTAATGCAAGGATGTATAGATGAGCAGTAATCTTATTCCTGTTCTGTCCTGTTCTCACGGTCAGTAGAGGAAAACGGATGTCTCTATATTCATACATACAAAACTAAGGCATAGGAATTATTTCTCTTGTTGCTGCATGTACACATCGGCCTCACAATCTTTTTCCTTTCTGTCACTTGCACTGTTGTCATGTGACCAACGAAGGCCGTCAAGTATGGTCTACAAGATACAAATCACACGAAACTGCAATGCATCCAAAGTAATCTCCATCTTATTATTATTATTAAAATGTTTTTATTAAATCTCTTTGGACTTTGTCTGTCCGGGTAGAATTTTGTAATTGATTTTAAACTAATTTCTCGATGAGCTAGAGACTTGAAATTTTGACCATAGCTCAGAACTGGATAACAATGCACGAAAATGTGAAAAAAAGGGAAAATTTGAAAATTCTGGAAAAACTGAAGTTACCCTTTTCTATGGACCGATCTGGCTAATTTTCTTAAATGTTCGTAATAGTCCGAATAAGGTTTTTAGTTAGTGAGAAATTGGAAAAGTTTCCAGGAAAATTGGAAAATTCGGAGAAAACTGAAAGTTTTTTATTCGGTGTACCGATTTGGCTATTTGTTTTTAAATGTTAATAATAGTCCGAATAAGGTTTTTAAAGAAAGATAAAATTGGAAAAGTTGCCTGGAAAATTCGGGAAAACCTAAAGTACTTTTTTCAATGGACCAATTTAGCTATATTTTAATGTCTTTTACAGTCTGAATAATGTTTCAGAGAAAGAAAAATGGAAAAGTGCCCGGAAAATTCGGTTAACAACTGAAAGTACATTTTCTAGGAACCGATTAGGCTAATTTTTTTTAATGTTTTTAGGGAAAGAAAAATTTGAAATGCTACCTGAAGAATTCTGGCAGAACTAAAAGTACTTTCTTCTATTGGATTTTTGTTCGAATTCCGGACCATAACTTATGATTCAAACGATAGATATGCATAATGCTTTTTTGTTTTCTTTCTTATTTCCTTGGGATGGAAATAACTCAATTAAATGTTTTCTATTTAAAAAAAAAAACTGGAATTTGTAGCATGTCTCTGTGATTATGTCATCAAAGTATTTAAAATCAGTTACAAATTTTCACTCACATAATCCTAAAAAGCAGAAAATAATATTAAAATAAAAAACTTTTTAATGTACCATGTTTTTATAACGAAGTAAAAAGTATAAAATAATTTCTCTAATCCTTATGAAGGATAAAACCACATACAGATTTCTAACTTCTTCTAAATTGTCCTGAAATTTTTGATAGCTATTAAAATACTTGTAAGATTGGTGACGAAAAACATTGGGTGCATGCAACAGATAATTGATGGATTAATAGCTCTACTAATAATTTTATTGTACAGCAAATAATGTGAACCGATAAGTAGGTAAGTTCTTTCATTGATAGCTACTCTCTTCACTTATTATAGTTATGTATTCCATTCGCCAAATGTTTTTCGTCACCAATCTTACAAGTATATTAATAGCTATCAAAAATGTTCAAGTTTTAGAGAAATTATTTTATTCTTTTTAGTCCGTTATAAAAACATGGTACATTTAAAAGTTTTTTTTATTTTATTATTATTGTGTATTCGAAACCCTAACGGCACATGTACGCAGGAATCAGTCAGTAAGGCGCCTTATTCCCTGATCTATCATTGCGACTGACATCACCGAGATCGGAGGGTGAGCGGTGTCGCTGGAGCCCAGTAATCGGAAGGACATGGGTTCGAATCGTTACTTAAACTGCAAGTGCAGCATTGTCCACCAAGGTGTTAGCAGTTCTGGCTGTACTAGTTTAACATAGTTGCCGGTGCGTCCTGGCGTAACTAACACGATCTAACACAGCTGTAAAAAATTCCTGGCTTTATCAGCATTTCAATCGGCGATCCTGAAGTTTGTGACTAAGTGCCTGAGTCAACGTACCGACCTACTCATGGCGATTAAAAAAAAAAAAAAAAAAAAAAAACTAACTACTTTATGTGGTATAACCAAATGTTGAGGTACACTTAAAAGTTTGAAGATGATCTTCACTCTCCGAAGTTGCTGGTTTGGCCCTGGAACAAACGGCAGGGGTATGTTGATGAGGTTAGAACCAAAAATTATACGGTGGCCTCGGTCGCGTAGGGCTAATCACAGTTGCCGAAGGTTGCCGCTTCGATTCCAGCAAAGTGCATCGGTGTCCAATGTATGTGTTGTGTGTGTCTTGCATTCGTAAACGTATTAATACTGGATGTCCATCGGACCAAGTGCCATCAATTAAACCTCTGT